>CM050167.1:175961505-176596505 GCA_027410445.1 Discoglossus pictus
CTCCTTCATACATGCATCTGGCTACATGCAAATAACATGTTCTCAAAAAATAAATTCCGCAAAATAAATACTAGAAAGAACTAGAAAGAACAGGTTTTAATGATATTTAAATTGGATGTAAAATATGGGGGACCAGCAAAATGTTTTCGGAGTCCCTACAATGTTTTGGCATTTGACTTTTTTAATCTGTTCAGATGTTTTGGGTTTCTTAAGAAGTGTAGACAGTGTATATTATTAGGTACGCCTCTTCCTATTACCGCTTCATACTCATCCACTCTCTCTCTACCTACTTATTGCCATCCATTTTCCTCCACAGATTAATAATTAACTCTTTAAACAGTGTAATAATACAATATACTTATAAACGTATAATAAATATGATGCACTATGTTTGCTTAGGTTTCTGTAGCCACAGTCTAATTAAGGCTTACAAAATGAATCTCTATTGGTGTGGGAGGCCCACTGGGGCCTATGTTATATCCATAAGGATACTGCAAAAGAATGAATAGCATAATCTTTGCAGACCATATTTACTGATATTTGCACTACTGATCATTAAATCTGATTTTGCTGCACTTCACAAGAACGCGTTTTTTACAGCATTGCAGCCTTGACAGTATTGCTAAGCTATATTCATAGTTACCGTACTTTCTCAAGCCTTTGCTATGGGGGTATTTTGGAGAGGTGCTGCATGTTATACACTAACCGAGACTACATATACTCTAAGTTTTTTCTCTCTGACTATATATATTTATATGTTTTACCTTCAATAACAATCACAGGGCAGATGACAAATATAATTGAGAACTGACAGGTAAAAACACTGAACATAAATGGACAACGTTCAAATCCTTACTAAATACACATACTTATCACCATATTCCATGTGGAAATAAAAGTAGAAGGAGTAAATCACAACCCATGTGGCTTAGCAATGACTTAAAGATGAAGATGAGGAATAAAAAACAGGCATTTAAATTATACAAAAAAGAGGGGACAGAGACAGCTTTACATGAGTACAAGGAAATCAACAAGACCTGCAAAAGGGCTATTAGACTGGCTAAAATAGAAAATGAAAAGTTAGTTGCAAAGGAGACTAAGACTAACCCTAAAATATTTTTTAAATATATTAATGGGAAGAAGGCGAGGAAGGAAGTTATAGGAACAGTACAATGTGGCACAGGCCATCTGATAATTAGTGACCAGGAAAAGGCAGATGAGCTAAGTGGGTTCTTTTCTTGGGTATATACAAGGGAGGTACCAGTGGTTAGGACACTGCAACATAATGGGGCTACACTACCATCACCAAATAATTGGTTAACGAAGGAAGAAATCCAATGGGTAATGAGGGAACTGGGTTCTGTAATAGCCAAACCATTATATATAATTTTTCAAGATTCATTTAACAGATGACTGGAAAAAAGCAGAGGTGATACCTATATTTAAGAGTGAAACAATAAAAAATCCAGGATATTATAGACCAGTGAGCCTCACTTCTGTAGTGGGGAAGCTTTTAGAAGGGTTAATAAGGGATAATATACAAGAATATGTCTATTTAAACAAGATTATAAGTAGGACAAACAAGAATTTATGAAGAATAGGTCATGTCAGACAAGCCTAATTAGGTTCTATGAGGAGGTTAGTAGAAACTTGGATTAAGGCAACTCAGTGGGTGTAGTATTTTTGGACTTTGCAAAGGCTTTTGATATAGTGCCACATGGGAGACTATTGAGCAAACTAAGGGATACAGGAATTGCAGTAAATATCTGCTCATGGATTGAGAGCTGGCTAAAAGACAGAAAGAAAAGGGTTGTTGTAAATGGAACATTCTCCAATTGGACTAATGTGGTAAGTGGGCTTCCTCAAGGTTCAGTATTAGGTCATCTCCTTTTTAACACATTTATTAATGACTTAGAAGTAGGATTGGAAAGTATTGTCTCCATTTTTGCTGATGACACTAAGTTGTGCAAGGTAATTAAATCAGATAATGATGTACTTTCCCTCCATAAATTAGAGAAATGGGCGACTAAATGGCAGATGAGATTTAATACAAATAAATGTAAAGTTAAGGAAAAATAGCCATGCAATTTATAATCTTAATGGAGCAAATCCAGGGGTATCAGGTATTGAAATGTTTTTTTGAGTGTGGTGGACAACCACCTAGGTAATAGTGCTCCATGCCAAGCAGCATCTGCAAAGGCAAGGGAAATATTAGCATGTATTAAGAAGGGTATAGAAGAAGCATATATAATTCTGCCACTAAACAAATCCCTGTTTCATTTGGAATATGGAGTACAATTTTAGGCACCACTACATTTTAGAGCTGGAAAAAGTACAGAAAAGGGCAACAAAACTAGTAAAGGGAATGGAGGGGCTAAGTTATAAAGAAAGACTAACCAAATTAAACTTTTCTCTAGAAAAAATGAGTCTCACAGGGGATATGATTACCTTCTATAAATATATCCAGGGTCAATACAAGACTTTGTCAAGTGAGCTTTTTGTGCCAAGAGGTTTTCAACTGACCAGAGGACATCCTTTGAGATTAGAAATAAAAAGATTTCACCTTAAAGAAAGAAAAGGGTTCTTCAGAGTAAGGGTGGTTATCTGTGAAATTCTTTGCCAAAGGAGGCTGTGACAGCAGAATCGATAACTTTAAAAATGGATTCAATATATTCTTAAATAAAAGGGGCATTCAGGGTTATCATGGATAATTAGATAGGGAGTATTGATCCAGAGAAGAGTCCGATCGCCAGTTCCTGGGGTCAGGAAGGAATTTTATATATTTTTTCCCTTTTTTGAGACAATTGACAAAGTTTCACTGGGGTCTTTTTCTGTTTGCCTTCCTCTGGATCAATTATCAATCAACAATTATCCACATATTGCAGATCTGAGGAGATCTAAAAGTTTGAACTTGATGGACCAAAAGTCTTTTTTCAACCTCAATTACTATGTAATATGCATTTATTGACTGTGGCAAATATATAGGTAGAATGTGATCATTATTCTCTGCTCCTGTTCCCTTGGAATTACTCTTCTTTGCTGGTGGCTGTGTATGGGAGCACTGCACTGCAGTTGCTAAATTATAAAATTGGGTGGAAGTAGAGAAAACTTGGAGACCTCACAATAAGGCAGTCAAAGTAGATAAGATAGAAACAGCTGCCATGATGTGCCACAAACTTTATCAGCCCTTTATGATGTAGATTAATGGAGTGGCTGATAAACACAACTGAACATAGTAGGAGGACAGTTCCTTTAGTAAATCCTATCCTCATTTAGAAGATGAACATAAAATGGGACTCTGATGAGCAGCAGATACTGTCTATAACAGGGGTAGGCAGTGTTGGTAATGGATTGCTGAACATGGTCCTGGAAATCAGTATTTCCATGCTGAACATAGGTGAGACAGTCAGAGCCAGTGACTAGCTCATCAGTGAGCATCAGAAAAACACATTAATCCAGGACTGTGCTTGGCACTCCAGCAGCAACGTTGCCTATATTTGGTCTATAATAACTGCCACATTAGTACTTTGAGTTGCACCTACAGTAGAACACGGTGTAACCCCTAATATTTATATCTACCGTACTTAACTGAATAACTATAAAGTAGAATGTCAACACTTTGCCATCTTCTGAAAAGTAAAATGATTGTGATGTATTTTCTATTTGTTTCTTCTAATTGATAGCAACAAGACATCCTAACAGAGTGGTGCCCAACAGTTTGGTCTTGATTTACTGTTATATGTCCAAATGGTCACAGTTAGACTCAGATGACTACTGAAAAAGTAGATCTCAAGTCAATGCATTTTTATGCACCTTTCTCCTGGTTATATACACCATAGACAGTGTCGCAATTACGAATCTTGTAATTGTCCTAGTGTTAAATAAATCACCTTTGTTTTTTTTCAGGGACAGAGGAAAAATTAAATCAATGTAAAACATGGAAACGTTATTGTTGTAGATTGGAATGTATTGAGACAGATATTTTTACAGCATAAAAAGTAAAGTAAGAATCAAAGTAAAAACAATAGCAATTTATAATTAAGGAAAGTCAAGTGCCTTCATAGAATTAATATCATAGTGAGTCAAACCAATATAAGCAAGATGTCTTTTATCTTCTTTTATAAAGAAACAAAACACCTTCTATAGAACGACATGAAATGTTCTTCTCATTAGCAAATGAGCATCTAAGATCTCCCAAATCTACTTTTCAGATGTCTTCAATTGCCAATTAGTCTCAATAGCGTACAGTGAACAACTCTTGTGTTTCTAAAGTATTACAACGTATAGAAAGCCCTACCTGTGGTTGCCTCATCTCACGAGAAAAGTTCCATATGGAGATTGACTTAGAAGTTTTAATGTTATGAAGGTATCTCCAGACATCAGTGTCCAGGTACAGGACTTGCACTCTGTCCCTTTCATCTGGATGTAACTTTCAGGTTTTCCAGGAAAATTACAAAAACACTTGCTGTTTTCTGCCAAAGCTTCAGTAGAAACACTTCTCTATGTACCTGAGCATTCCTGTGTTTTATGGCTGATACAGTTGTGCACTATTAGTGACACCTAATAACCCAGCAGGGCATGGGGAAAGCTAGACTCAAAATGAGGCCAGGGTGAGTTGCTAATTTAGGCAAACTCATTCTGTCGTCCACATCTGTATTTTACAAAGTATTGCTTCTGTGACCAAGGATTTAAGTCATTTCTAGTCAGCTTGACTCCATGGACTAAATCCCATCAGTTGCATTTCAAAGTTAAAATGTTAAAGTGGCACTGTAATGGCCCAGATTTCATAACTTTAAGTAGCAATTATCAGTATAAAAACCTGTTCAATGTATTTGATTTAAAAGTTAATCCTTTGTGAGAAAACAGAACAATTATGCTTTTCCAATGATTTTTACACTTTAGATATTTTTGTCTATTCTAAACTATGACCCATTGGGCAACTTAGTGACACTCTGCCACCAAAGCCATGCAGTAAGACACAGATGCACTAAAGTTGTTCTAAAGCATTGGTGGAGCATTATTCTAAAGATCAAGAGGAAAAAAAACAGATATTTTCAGTGCAAGTCTTTACAAAAGATCAACTTTTTAAATCACAAGAAATTTGGATAATTGTAGTAGCATTTTAAGTGCCTTTAATAGGTCTTACTGTATAATATACCACTCTGGCTTTACAAAGTTGCCTAAAATGTTCAGCAGTCTCAACTACTTTTCAAATATGTAAACTAGGGCAAGAATAAATAAGTATTTTAGCATCTAAATGTAATCTTATATATAATTTTTGCTGAACTGTGACCATTTTGTTACTGCTCTGTGCGGATCATTCCATTTTTCCCTCTCTTTTGCATTAGTGTTCTTGGTGTCAGCTGTCTCATAAACTTGTTACGAGCAAAGAATAGAGAATGCACAGGGTACTTATACTGTGGATACGTTCGGCTCTGTAATCTGCCCACTGTGACATGTTAGCAATAGAGCAAATGTAGGCAGGTGCTCAAGACTCACTGCTGGGACCATAAATGCCACATCTGACTTCTGCACATGGCAATTTTATATCTCAATGGAGATGTCTCACTTAAATGTTTGAACCACTTTGGTACTTTTCTTTAATGAGTACTCCAGCACATCACCAGCACAGGGGGCAGCAGAGCATTCGCCATATGTTGCTGCCAAGATTTTGATGCCAATGTCATAGCTGTAGGGTTAGGGTAAGGGTTAAGGTTAGGGTAAGGGTAATAGTTTAAGCTTTGAAATTGTGTGCAAACTCAGCATAGCTTACAAACTGTGTACAATTTCGGCAGCGCCATCTAGCAGCTCCTTGCTGCCACTGCTACTGCCACTGCTGGAGTACTCATTAGAGGAAAGATCCACCACTTTGTGAGGACTGATGTGAGCATTTAATATTGTGTGACGCTAAGTGGAAATACACAGCATTATGTGAAGCTGGGTAAGAATATACAGTATTGTGTGAAGCTAGAAGTGGCCACTTTGTACTTTGTGATGTTAGATCTTAATACTCTGAATTCTGTGAAGGGCAATGCTGTAGGTTTGATCATTATGAGAAGGTAGAAACAGACTGAGGTATTATTTAAAGAGGCCCATTTGTGAGCGCTGTTGCTTGTATTTTCAAATTGTTGCGGGCTCGCGTTGATGAGCAAAGTGTTACTGGCTTCGGTCTCGTTTTGAGCCCTTTTGAAAATATTTATGTCTTTACGGCCGCCATTTTTTTCCTTGCTTAGCCGATTTTCAATCTTTACAAAATACAATGCCTGCAATGAGCGCCTTTGGGGCTCATTGCAGCAAAGTGGTGGGGGCCTCGATGCATAAGTCCGTATTATTTAACAACAAACTTGCAATTACGACAACTATATATGTGATAATGTTTTATATTGTTCTTTTACATTATTCTGCCCTAGCTGCATTTCTCACATAACCAGTAATGCTTTGTAAACATACACCATTTAGGTCAGTATGTGGACTGTCTGTTCTGTTACAAATAACAGCAGGAAATACATTATTTTTTAGTTACATACATTTTTATCAGGGGGTGTTACATTATATGCTTTACCACAATTTGCTGTGGTATTTGATTATATATATATATATATATATATATATATATATATATATATATATATATATATACTGTATATATTTATTTTCCATACATTTCTTTTAAAGTACTGAAGTACATAGAGCCACATTAAATTACATGCTCGTGTGTGCACAATGGCTGAAGGCTTGAAATTTTGCCGATTTACACTGATCGATTAGTGAACGTGATCGATTAGTCAAACCCGTAGTTACGGGTTTAGACTGAGCCAATGAAAACAGAGATCGTCAGAATCACCTCACTGAAAAACGGAATTTGGATTTCAAAGTCTTACGGGGTTGAATTACGAGTTACGATCTGATCCACATTCCAGATATAATGCAATATTGATAAAGCTGTAAATATGATATTCTATTACATGCGAGTTCCATTATATGTATTAACAGATTGATTGCCGGGATCGATATAACACGGAAATTAAACATAAAATCAAGTATTTTTTCAGGCCGAATTGAGAGTGTTGTACTATTAATTCTAATACCTAACATCACTTTCCCTGTTAATAAAAGTACAGTAGTGTGGTCATATGTGCATTTAAAGTGCTACAGATTGGACTTCACCCCCCTAAAGGGTCCTGTCTAGCACTCGTTGGCTTCTTGGCTCCATTTGCCGGTTATGGGTTGTTTGCCAGGGATTTTGATGCAATTTAATAGCGTGATTGGAACGTAACAGTTAGAAAGAACAAAGGATTTGCAGGCTCGCAAGTCGAATTCTCACGTCCAGTAGGGTTTTCTGGCTCCTACCCTGGAAGTCATCATTGGGTTGCTTTGCAAGGCCAATTTAATAGCCGTAAGACTTGCGGGCTATGTTACGAGCTATGGTTTTACACGTAAGGGGAATTTAATAGGGCTAAATGCCAGTAATTAATCCATAGGTCAGTTTAGCATGTGACTTCCGCTGAAAACATCTAGTTTGTATTACATTTTTTTACAGTACCATGAAAAAGTTTTTGCCCCATCTTGATTTCCTCTATTATTGCATATTTGTCACATTCAGTGTTTTCAAATCTTTACACAAAATGTAATATGAGATAAAAGGAACCTGAGTGAACAAAGTTATGAAACACCCATTTTCCCTGTGTGAAAAAGCATTTGCCTCCTAGTTAAATCAATCCAGTTAAAAGGATACATAGTGTCAGGCGATTGATCACAGCCATACTCGATCAAAGCCAGCCTTGCTCAATATAAACCTCATTAATTTTGACAATTATCATCAGATTGAAGTATCCAGCACAAAGATTCAACAAGTACATCATGACACAATCAAAGGAACTTTCTGAAGAGATAAGAAAAAAGGTTGTTGGTATTGATCAGTCTGGAAAGACTTACAAAGCCATCTCTAAGGTCCTGGGACATCACCTAACCACAGGAGAAGTCATAATCTAAAAATGGACAACACTTGTAATTGTAGTGAATCTTCCCATGAGTGGTCAGCCTGCCAAAGTGTATCAAAGGATGCAGCATAAAATCCTCCAAGAAGTCACAAAGGATGCTAAAAAACATCCAGAGAACTGTTGTCTCAGCTAAGGTCATAAAGAGCAAACATTATGTGCAACAATTAACTTCAGGGGAAAGTAAGAAGGTGAAGCCACTGCTAACCAAGAATAACATATATGCATATTTCTTATTTGCTAAGAAACAGGTGGATGATCCCCAAGCCTTTTGAGAAAATGATCTATGGCAGATGAGATAAAAAAGGAACTTTTTGGATAACGTGTGCACCATTATGTCTGGACTAAAGCAAATTCAGCCCTCCACAAGTAAGCTCATCATACCAACAGCCAAACTCTAGTTATGGTAGTGTGATGGACTGGAGATGCTTTATTGCCTCAGAAAAATGTGCAATTATTTTGAAAAATGTATAAATTGTGCAATAATAAGACATAATTGAAGAAATAATTAAGGAAGTTTGGACTAAAATGTATCAAGAGATCTGAAAGACTGATACTCAATTACAGGAAGCTATTGGTTGTTATAATTGCAGCTAAAGGTAGTGCTTTGTTGTTGTTCAGTGGGTCTGGCTCTCTGTGACCCTATGGACTTCAGCACGCCAGGTACATCTTCCCACGTTATATCCCTGATTGTGCTTATCCATAAGGTTTTCTTGACAAAAATACTGGAGTTGGTTGCTGTTCCTTTCCCACTGTACCCTGACTATCTGACCTCTCTGCTATGACCTGCCCATCTTGGGTGATTCTGCATGGTAGAGCTCACAGCTTCATTGAGGTGCACAAGCCCATTCATCACGACAAGGTAGTAATCGACAAGGGGTAAGGTGGTGCTACCAGCTATAATTTTTTTGTGTGCAATTACTTTTACACACAGTGGATATGTACATTAAATAACTTTGTTTATTAAATAAATAGATTGAATAAGTAAATAATGTGTTATTTGTTCACTCTGGTGTGTATATATATATATATATATATATATATATAGAGAGAGAGAGAGAGAGAGAGAGAGAGAGAGAGAGAGATAGAGAGAGAGAAAGAGAGAGAGAGAGACAGAGAGAGAGAGACTTTACATTGATTTGTTTTATCAAAACTTTACAATGAAAGTTTTTAAAATGTCTTTATTGATAAGTCATAGGGATATGGGCACAATTCACAAAAATACAATTATATGCATGGGTTGGGCTATCAGTATGTCTGTCTCCAGTTGTGCAACAATACCCCAGCATTGCAGGTACCCTGGGGAGATGAGATATGTCCTATTACAAACATTTGCAAAGAAAAGCGGGTGGAACTACAGCCGGTGCACCTGGTGCAATGCATTGGCGCCCTGCTCTGGGGAAGCCCTAGGAATACATTACATTTTTTTTGTAATTACTTTTTTTTTAAAATGCCCCTTGACTCCTCACCCTGGCCCCTCCTTGTCCCCACTAGCCCTGCTCCTCCTAGGCCCCCTCAGCCTCACCACTTGACGTCACTCCGGATTTCATTTCGCCAAGACCAGGCATCCCGACACCGGAGACAACATCAGGAGATGGTGAGGCCGAGTTGGCCCTGGAGAGGGACAGAAGGGCCCGAGGTTTTTAGCACTCAGGGCCAT
The DNA here is from genome assembly GCA_027410445.1 of Discoglossus pictus. NCBI lineage: Eukaryota > Metazoa > Chordata > Amphibia > Anura > Alytidae > Discoglossus > Discoglossus pictus. The sequence continues at coordinate 175,971,163 of CM050167.1, forward strand.
ACACTCCCTAGCTCTGCCACTGTTGAACACACAACGTTATAAAATCACTGTTAATAATAATTAATTAAACATGTTAGTGTGCAAATTTCCACCGTTTATAGCAATGGCAATCATAATATTAAATTACACTGTTATATTCATATCAATGTAATCTCCAAAGACATTTATATATTATAAATAATGTTTCAGCTACTCATATAGAAGATATATGCTTCATCCTCATGAATTTGATCAGTGTCATTTGTATCTTAAAATGTATTTATGTTTTATTGAATTTGTAAGCTTTATATATCATATGTACATTTAATTGTCAACATTTATATCACAATGCATTTTAATACTTAAACTATTTTATTCTAGCAAATTGCATTGTTGATTTATATTTTAATAAATTCATCTATCACACCCAATTCATATGGACTAAATTATACAACTATTGTAAATAATTCTGTGTTAGATGTTTCAAACCATGTTTGAGATATCAAGATGTACTGTACATTATCTCTGTTTAAATAGCAATACTGCCATCCTGCTAAATATATTTCATGTTTATCATCAAATCTACTGCACAAGAACTCCATATCAGAGATGTAATCACCTTCCCTTTAAGCATTTGTTGAGCAGGCACCCTATTTGAGTCCCACACAATATATCCCGAAAAGAAGAAAAGTCTCTTTGTATCTTTATAGCTATTAAAGCACTTTGTACACCTCTACACAACTTTGGATTTGTAGACATCACTACCATAAATGAAACAATGTGCCAACCATGCCAAATCCGTTCCAACATATTGGTGTGTGTTTTCAATCACATTTTGAAACATGAATTTGGATTACAATACCAACTAAGGAAACCTTTACAAATATTTTCCTTAATACAAGTGCACACGTAGGACCCTTTTGCAGTATTGAAAACATTTTTTTCCCTTGACCATGGGTAATATGGCATTTTAAATGCTTCTCCCATTTAATTTCATATTAATCAATGGCCTCCGCTTTCTTATACCAAAGTATATTATACATTTTTGTAACAAGACTTGTTTCTGCTTTTGTTGATATACCTTACATAATTGTGTGACTATTGCTTGACCAATCTCTAGTTATCTTTTAGCTGGTAGGGCAGAAATTGCTATTTATTGTTACATACACTAAAATATGCGAATGCTAGGTATTGTGAAGAATGCTACATTTCAAGCTCATTATAAAATGAAGTTCAAAATGTGATTTCTTAATTACTCCAATTAACTGAAGCTGGAAGTCTTAATACACTCAGAAGATTTATATTTTATAGTGCAAGTTTTATTAATTAAACTATGACCCCATAATGCACTAAAAGTGCATCTGGACATTGATGGGTTAAAAATAACTCTGTAGAAAGATAGCTGCCAGCATATGATAGACCAAACCTAAAACCACAGCTCATATGCCAGTAACTCAAGTAAAGTGGTTATCAGGGTGAATGGGTTAAGCATTTGTGCTGACATTGATCTGGGTTCATCCTCTGACCTTGGATATTATAGTGACAGAGACAAGGGGGGCGGGGGGGCTCACTGACCATGACATTCTCATTCCTGGGGAAGACATCTAAGAACCAGATGAGGATTATAAATGGCAAAATGCTCTTTAAATATTAAAGTTTGGAGAACACAATGGATGCTCCCAGGAGCACAAGACAAATAGCTGACAATAACCTACAGGGCAGTAGGTTTTGTGGGGTCACTTGGTATAATATGTGTCACTTGAGTAAGGGATATGGCCTATAAATGATGATCTCATGTGGACTCCACACCAGACATTGCATTGGTTGATGTCTAATTAGAATGAGTTGTCTATAACACAAAGTGTTCATAAGCATGTTGACTGCAGATAGAAGCTTTGACATGTTAACATAGGTACAATCTCAAACCAAATATAATATAAGAAAGCAAAGTTTAATTGTAGCATTCCCTTTCTGTTCTATGAAAGGATGAAAGGGTTTCTATTCCTTATTATTGGAGCTGTACATTTTCTTTGTAATTTTCAAATGAATAATTGTACTTTAACACAATGTGTACTAATCCCACTGCCAGTTACTGAAATGTACAGCTACAGAGCCTTTGTTTTCACTCTGATCCTTGCCTTCATTGGCAAAAAGAGGAATTATAGACACCACGTGTAGGGAAGATGCAGTAGAGTAAAATGCTCAGTTAATTTTGCATAATTAAAAATGTACATTATTAGCATTTTCAATCTCCATATTGTATTTTCTAATGCACAAAAGTACGGACTTTTGTTTCATATTGCTCCACAAAGTCATATGATGAGCCAGCACCATATAACCACATAGTCCAATAGGAGACAGCTGGCTAGTACTTGTAGAGATTCACAACTTAAGCCTGCCAATCTCACACAGTGAAATACTCTGAGGGATGTGAGAAGTGAGAGAGGCCACCATGGCAAAATAAGGGCAGAAGGAAATAATAACAGTAATATTACATACCTTTATGCAAATGGGCTAATAGATATTTTATTATGCTGATGAAACGTATACTTGTGCCGTGACTTGTGGACCATAATTATTTTTTTCATTTAGTCTTTTGTATCATATGTGTGTTGTCCATCTTTTTATTAGTATAATATATTTCTATTGTAATACTTAAGTCTATTTCTATTATCCCAACAGTGCTTTAGTGCTTTAACACCCAATGATAACGAAAGCAGTGATCCAGCACAGAAAGTCCAGTATTAGGAATTTCCCCTGAAAGACTCAATAAGACATTGCCTTTTGTTTAGATTATCCTAAATTGATGAAATATGTCCTTGGGTATCTTTATAGAGGAACGACAAGGTAACAAAGGCCTATTTGAAATCCCATCACCTGCTTCTAGGGACCTTGTGTATAAACAAAAAGATGTCTTTTGAAATCCATTACAAGGACAGCACAATAATGCAAAATAGTGGCTAAAATTATAAATTGTTAAATAAGTAAAATACCATTCTTCTGTTTATCTCTGCTTTGTTCGTACTGTTGTGGAAACCATTTTGTTCTGAAGGTTTGTGTAAGTGACAAGGTTCAACACAGGCTTTTAGACAACAACCTTGGTACTGAGTATCACAAGAATGAGTCAAACAGAATAAATCAAAGTGTTTAGTAAAAGCATCCCACATGATCCTAGTCAAAAGGGTCTTAGTTTCTCTTTTAAAAAATGAAACAAATTGGTCTGCCAATTCAAGGTTAGAGGGCTCCTGCCTTATGAACCCTGCACTGTCTAAGAGAAACCAAATATCTGGATCAAATAGAAACACATGCATCAACGTGTCACAGGATTTACGGTATAGAAATGTATATTTTATATACTTCGCATTTTAAGGAACTGGTTACTTGAGATGCCTTTATTAAAATAAATGTGAGGAAAAGTTCAAATTTTGAATTGTATAAAAATAAGGTTCATACTGATATAATTTTCAGATACTTGAATCACAAAGAGATTAAAACAATATCTATACCAGCAAGATAGAATATTTACATTTCTAAGTGTTAGATTGTAGATCAATTAATACAAATATGGAATATCATCAGTATGGAGTTTTCCAAGTTAATAGCTGTATGAGTGGGTACAGAGGCAGCTAGAGTGGGATTGAGTAAGAGTGTAGTAAAGAAAATAGGTAGGTGGGAATCAAATACATTTAAATTCTATATTCATCCTCTTTTGCATTGTAACTGTAATTTGAATGGCATAAATATGATTGTATCCTATTGATTTTGTTGTTTTATTTACAGGAACTAAAACATCCACATTGGTATCTGTCATTATTATGGTTTTAATTATTGGCAATTATTGGGTATTGGCTGGAAGCATATGTGATCAGAAAGATCTTTCTTCTTCAGATCTTCTCTCACTTGTCATATTCTGCTGTTCCAAGCAGGGTCATGACCTCTTCCAGCTAAGGATTTCTTTCCCCTGTATATATTTCTTACACTTCATCTACTCTCCCGGCATGCATCACTAACAATTCCTCTACTTTCCCCTGCATGCATCACTAACACTTCCTCTGCTCCCCCCTGTATGCATATCTTACAATTCTTCTGCTATTCCCTGCATGCATCACTAACACTTCCTCTGCTCCCCTGTATGCATATCTTACACTTCTTCTACTTTTCCCTGCATGCATCACTAACACTTCCTCTGCTCCCCCCTGTATGCATATCTTACAATTCTTCTGCTATTCCCTGCATGCATCACTAACACTTCCTCTGCTCCCCCCTGTATGCATATCTTACACTTCTTCTGCTATTCCCTGAATGCATCACTAACACATCTGCTCCTCCCTGTATGCATATCTTATACTTCTTCTACTTTCCCCTGAATGCATCACTAACACTTCCTCTGCTCCCACCTGTATGCATATCTTACACTTCTTCTACTTTCCCCTGCATGCATCACCAACACTTTCTCTGCTCCCTCCTATATGCATATCTTACACTTCTTCTGCTATTCCCTGCATGCATCACTAACACTTCCTCTGCAACCCCTGTATGCATATCTTACACTTCTTCTACTATTCCCTGCATGCATCACTAACACTTCCACTGCTCCCCCCTGTATGCATATCTTACACTTCTTCTACTTTCCCCTGCATGCATCACTAACACTTCCTCTGCTCCCCCCTGTATGCATATCTTGCACTTCTTGTACTTTCCCCTGCATGCATCACTAACACTTCCTCTGCCCCCTCCTGTATGCATATCTTACACTTCTTCTGCTATTCCCTGCATGCATCACTAACACTTCCTCTGCTCCTCCCTGTATGCATATCTTACACTTCTTCTACTTTCCCCTGCATGCATCACTAACACTTCCTCTGCCCCCTCCTGTATGCATATCTTACACTTCTTCTGCTATTCCCTGCATGCATCACTAACACTTCCTCTGCTCCTCCCTGTATGCATATCTTGCACTTCTTGTACTTTCCCCTGCATGCATCACTAACACTTCCTCTGCCCCCTCCTGTATGCATATCTTACACTTCTTCTGCTATTCCCTGCATGCATCACTAACACTTCCTCTGCTCCTCCCTGTATGCATATCTTGCACTTCTTGTACTTTCCCCTGCATGCATCACTAACACTTCCTCTGCCCCCTCCTGTATGCATATCTTACACTTCTTCTGCTATTCCCTGAATGCATCACTAACACTTCCTCTGCTCCCCCCTGTATGCATATCTTGCACTTCTTGTACTTTCCCCTGCATGCATCACTAACACTTCCATTGCTCCCTCCTGTATGCATATCTTACACTTCTTCTGCTATTCCCTGCATGCATCAGTAACACTTCCTCTGCAACCCCTGTATGCATATCTTACACTTCTTCTACTATTCCGTGCATGCATCACTAACACTTCCTCTGCTCCCCCCTGTATGCATATCTTACACTTCTTCTGCTATTCCCTGCATGCATCACTAACACTTCCTCTGCTCCCCCCTGTATGCATATCTTACACTTCTTCTACTTTCCCCTGCATGCATCACTAAAACTTCCTCTGCTCCCCCTCCTGTATGCATATCTTACACTTCTTCTGCTATTCCCTGCATGCATCACTAACACTTCCTCTGCTCCCCCCTGTATGCATATCTCACACTTCCTCTGCTATTCCCTGCATGCATCACTAACACTTCCTCTGCTCCCCCTGTATGCATATCTTACACTTCTTCTACTTTCCCCTGCATGCATCACCAACACTTCCTCTGCTCCCCCTGTATGCATATCTTACACTTCTTCTGCTATTCCCTGCATGCATCACCAACACTTCCTCTGCTCCCCCCTGTATGCATATCTTACACTTCTTCTACTTTCCCCAGCATGCATCACCAACACTTCCTCTGCTCCCCCCTGTATGCATATCTTACACTTCTTCTACTTTCCCCTGCATGCATCACTAACACTTCCTCTGCTCCCTCCTGTATGCATATCTTACACTTCTTCTACTTTCCCCTGCATGCATCACTAAAACTTCTTCTGCTCCCCCCCGTATGCATATCTTACACTTCTTCTGCTATTTCCTGCATGCATCACTAACACTTCCTCTGCTCCCCCCTGTTTGCAATTCTTACACTTCTTCTACTTTCCCCTGCATGCATCACTAACACTTTCTCTGCTCCCCCCTGTATGCATATCTTACACTTCTTCTACTTTCCCCTGCATGCATCACTAACACTTCCTCTGCTCCCCCCTGTATGCATATCTTACACTTCTTCTACTTTCCCCTGCATGCATCACTAACACTTTCTCTGCTCCCCCCTGTATGCATATCTTACACTTCTTCTACTTTCCCCTGAATGCATCACTAACACTTCCTCTGCTCCCCCCTGTATGCATATCTTGCACTTCTTGTACTTTCCCCTGCATGCATCACTAACACTTCCATTGCTCCCTCCTGTATGCATATCTTACACTTCTTCTGCTATTCCCTGCATGCATCAGTAACACTTCCTCTGCAACCCCTGTATGCATATCTTACACTTCTTCTACTATTCCGTGCATGCATCACTAACACTTCCTCTGCTCCCCCCTGTATGCATATCTTACACTTCTTCTGCTATTCCCTGCATGCATCACTAACACTTCCTCTGCTCCCCCCTGTATGCATATCTTACACTTCTTCTACTTTCCCCTGCATGCATCACTAAAACTTCCTCTGCTCCCCCTCCTGTATGCATATCTTACACTTCTTCTGCTATTCCCTGCATGCATCACTAACACTTCCTCTGCTCCCCCCTGTATGCATATCTTACACTTCTTCTGCTATTCCCTGCATGCATCACTAACACTTCCTCTGCTCCCCCTGTATGCATATCTTACACTTCTTCTACTTTCCCCTGCATGCATCACCAACACTTCCTCTGCTCCCCCTGTATGCATATCTTACACTTCTTCTGCTATTCCCTGCATGCATCACCAACACTTCCTCTGCTCCCCCCTGTATGCATATCTTACACTTCTTCTACTTTCCCCAGCATGCATCACCAACACTTCCTCTGCTCCCCCCTGTATGCATATCTTACACTTCTTCTACTTTCCCCTGCATGCATCACTAACACTTCCTCTGCTCCCTCCTGTATGCATATCTTACACTTCTTCTACTTTCCCCTGCATGCATCACTAAAACTTCTTCTGCTCCCCCCCGTATGCATATCTTACACTTCTTCTGCTATTTCCTGCATGCATCACTAACACTTCCTCTGCTCCCCCCTGTTTGCATATCTTACACTTCTTCTACTTTCCCCTGCATGCATCACTAACACTTCCTCTGCTCCCCTGTATGCATATCTTACACTTCTTCTACTTTCCCCTGCATGCATCACCAACACTTCCTCTGCTCCCCCTGTATGCATATCTTACACTTCTTCTGCTATTCCCTGCATGCATCACCAACACTTCCTCTGCTCCCCCTGTATGCATATCTTACACTTCTTCTACTTTCCCCTGCATGCATCACCAACACTTCCTCTGCTCCCCCCTGTATGCATATCTTACACTTCTTCTACTTTCCCCTGCATGCATCACTAACACTTCCTCTGCTCCCCTGTATGCATATCTTACACTTCTTCTACTATTCCCTGCATGCATCACTAACACTTCCTCTGCTCCCCCCTGTATGCATATCTTACACTTCTTCTACTTTCCCCTGCATGCATCACTAACACTTTCTCTGCTCCCCCCTGTATGCATATCTTACACTTCTTCTACTTTCCCCTGCATGCATCACTAACACTTCCTCTGCTCCCCCCTGTATGCATATCTTACACTTCTTCTACTATTCCGTGCATGCATCACTAAAACTTCTTCTGCTCCCCCCCGTATGCATATCTTACACTTCTTCTGCTATTTCCTGCATGCATCACTAACACTTCCTCTGCTCCCCCCTGTTTGCATATCTTACACTTCTTCTACTTTCCCCTGCATGCATCACTAACACTTCCTCTGCTCCCCTGTATGCATATCTTACACTTCTTCTCCTATTCCCTGCATGCATCACTAAAACTTCCTCTGCTCCCCCCTGTATGCATATCTTACACTTCTTCTACTTTCCCCTGCATGCATCACCAACACTTCCTCTGCTCCCCCTGTATGCATATCTTACACTTCTTCTGCTATTCCCTGCATGCATCACCAACACTTCCTCTGCTCCCCCCTGTATGCATATCTTACACTTCTTCTACTTGTCCCTGCATGCATCACCAACACTTCTTCTGCTCCCCCCCGTATGCATATCTTACACTTCTTCTACTATTCCCTGCATGCATCACTAACACTTCCTCTGCTCCCCCCTGTATGCATATCTTACACTTATTCTACTTTCCCCTGCATGCATCACTAACACTTCCTCTGCTCCTCCCTGTATGCATATCTTACACTTCTTCTACTTTTCCCTGCATGCATCACCAACACTTCTTCTGCTCCCCCCCGTATGCATATCTTACACTTCTTCTACTATTCCCTGCATGCATCACTAACACTTCCTCTGCTCCCCCTGTATGCATATCTTACACTTCTTCTACTTTCCCCTGCATGCATCACTAAAACTTCCTCTGCTCCCCCTGTATGCATATCTTACACTTCTTCTACTATTCCCTGCATGCATCACTAACACTTCCTCTGCTCCTCCCTGTATGCATATCTTACACTTCTTCTACTTTCCCCTGCATGCATCACTAACACTTCCTCTGCTCCCCCTGTATGCATATCTTACACTTCTTCTACTATTCCCTGCATGCATCACTAACACTTTCTCTGCTCCCCCCTGTATGCATATCTTACACTTCTTCTACTTTCCCCTGCATGCATCACTAAAACTTCTTCTGCTCCCCCCCCGTATGCATATCTTACACTTCTTCTGCTATTTCCTGCATGCATCACTAACTCTTCCTCTGCTCCCCCCTGTATGCATATCTTACACTTCTTCTGCTATTCCCTGCATGCATCACTAACACTTCCTCTGCTCCCCCCTGTTTGCATATCTTACACTTCTTCTACTTTCCCCTGCATGCATCACTAACACTTCCTCTGCTCCCCTGTATGCATATCTTACACTTCTTCTGCTATTCCCTGCATGCATCACTAACACTTCCTCTGCTCCCCCCTGTATGCATATCTTACACTTCTTCTACTTTTCCCTGCATGCATCACTAACACTTCCTCTGCTCCCCCCTGTATGCATATCTTACACTTCTTCTACTTTCCCCTGCATGCATCACTAACACTTTATCTGCTCCCCCCTGTATGCATATCTTACACTTCTTCTACTTTCCCCTGCATGCATCACTAACACTTTCTCTGCTCCCCCCTGTATGCATATCTTACACTTCTTCTACTTTCCCCTGCATGCATCACTAAAACTTCTTCTGCTCCCCCCCTGTATGCATATCTTACACTTCTTCTGCTATTTCCTGCATGCATCACTAACACTTCCTCTGCTCCCCCCTGTTTGCATATCTTACACTTCTTCTACTTTCCCCTGAATGCATCACTAACACTTCCTCTGCTCCCACCTGTATGCATATCTTACACTTCTTCTACTTTCCCCTGCATGCATCACCAACACTTTCTCTGCTCCCTCCTATATTCATATCTTACACTTCTTCTGCTATTCCCTGCATGCATCACTAACACTTCCTCTGCAACCCCTGTATGCATATCTTACACTTCTTCTACTATTCCCTGCATGCATCACTAACACTTCCACTGCTCCCCCCTGTATGCATATCTTACACTTCTTCTACTTTCCCCTGCATGCATCACTAACACTTGCTCTGCTCCCCCCTGTATGCATATCTTGCACTTCTTGTACTTTCCCCTGCATGCATCACTAACACTTCCTCTGCCCCCTCCTGTATGCATATCTTACACTTCTTCTGCTATTCCCTGCATGCATCACTAACACTTCCTCTGCTCCTCCCTGTATGCATATCTTGCACTTCTTGTACTTTCCCCTGCATGCATCACTAACACTTCCTCTGCCCCCTCCTGTATGCATATCTTACACTTCTTCTGCTATTCCCTGCATGCATCACTAACACTTCCTCTGCTCCCCCCTGTATGCATATCTTGCACTTCTTGTACTTTCCCCTGCATGCATCACTAACACTTCCTCTGCCCCCTCCTGTATGCATATCTTACACTTCTTCTGCTATTCCCTGAATGCATCACTAACACTTCCTCTGCTCCCCCCTGTATGCATATCTTGCACTTCTTGTACTTTCCCCTGCATGCATCACTAACACTTCCATTGCTCCCTCCTGTATGCATATCTTACACTTCTTCTGCTATTCCCTGCATGCATCAGTAACACTTCCTCTGCAACCCCTGTATGCATATCTTACACTTCTTCTACTATTCCGTGCATGCATCACTAACACTTCCTCTGCTCCCCCCTGTATGCATATCTTACACTTCTTCTGCTATTCCCTGCATGCATCACTAACACTTCCTCTGCTCCCCCCTGTATGCATATCTTACACTTCTTCTACTTTCCCCTGCATGCATCACTAAAACTTCCTCTGCTCCCCCTCCTGTATGCATATCTTACACTTCTTCTGCTATTCCCTGCATGCATCACTAACACTTCCTCTGCTCCCCCCTGTATGCATATCTCACACTTCCTCTGCTATTCCCTGCATGCATCACTAACACTTCCTCTGCTCCCCCTGTATGCATATCTTACACTTCTTCTACTTTCCCCTGCATGCATCACCAACACTTCCTCTGCTCCCCCTGTATGCATATCTTACACTTCTTCTGCTATTCCCTGCATGCATCACCAACACTTCCTCTGCTCCCCCCTGTATGCATATCTTACACTTCTTCTACTTTCCCCAGCATGCATCACCAACACTTCCTCTGCTCCCCCCTGTATGCATATCTTACACTTCTTCTACTTTCCCCTGCATGCATCACTAACACTTCCTCTGCTCCCTCCTGTATGCATATCTTACACTTCTTCTACTTTCCCCTGCATGCATCACTAAAACTTCTTCTGCTCCCCCCCGTATGCATATCTTACACTTCTTCTGCTATTTCCTGCATGCATCACTAACACTTCCTCTGCTCCCCCCTGTTTGCATATCTTACACTTCTTCTACTTTCCCCTGCATGCATCACTAACACTTCCTCTGCTCCCCTGTATGCATATCTTACACTTCTTCTACTTTCCCCTGCATGCATCACCAACACTTCCTCTGCTCCCCCTGTATGCATATCTTACACTTCTTCTGCTATTCCCTGCATGCATCACCAACACTTCCTCTGCTCCCCCCTGTATGCATATCTTACACTTCTTCTACTTTCCCCTGCATGCATCACCAACACTTCCTCTGCTCCCCCCTGTATGCATATCTTACACTTCTTCTACTTTCCCCTGCATGCATCACTAACACTTCCTCTGCTCCCCTGTATGCATATCTTACACTTCTTCTACTATTCCCTGCATGCATCACTAACACTTCCTCTGCTCCCCCCTGTATGCATATCTTACACTTCTTCTACTTTCCCCTGCATGCATCACTAACACTTCCTCTGCTCCCCCCTGTATGCATATCTTACACTTCTTCTACTTTCCCCTGCATGCATCACTAACACTTCCTCTGCTCCCCCCTGTATGCATATCTTACACTTCTTCTACTTTCCCCTGCATGCATCACTAACACTTTCTCTGCTCCCCCCTGTATGCATATCTTACACTTCTTCTACTTTCCCCTGAATGCATCACTAACACTTCCTCTGCTCCCCCCTGTATGCATATCTTGCACTTCTTGTACTTTCCCCTGCATGCATCACTAACACTTCCATTGCTCCCTCCTGTATGCATATCTTACACTTCTTCTGCTATTCCCTGCATGCATCAGTAACACTTCCTCTGCAACCCCTGTATGCATATCTTACACTTCTTCTACTATTCCGTGCATGCATCACTAACACTTCCTCTGCTCCCCCCTGTATGCATATCTTACACTTCTTCTGCTATTCCCTGCATGCATCACTAACACTTCCTCTGCTCCCCCCTGTATGCATATCTTACACTTCTTCTACTTTCCCCTGCATGCATCACTAAAACTTCCTCTGCTCCCCCTCCTGTATGCATATCTTACACTTCTTCTGCTATTCCCTGCATGCATCACTAACACTTCCTCTGCTCCCCCCTGTATGCATATCTCACACTTCCTCTGCTATTCCCTGCATGCATCACTAACACTTCCTCTGCTCCCCCTGTATGCATATCTTACACTTCTTCTACTTTCCCCTGCATGCATCACCAACACTTCCTCTGCTCCCCCTGTATGCATATCTTACACTTCTTCTGCTATTCCCTGCATGCATCACCAACACTTCCTCTGCTCCCCCCTGTATGCATATCTTACACTTCTTCTGCTATTCCCTGCATGCATCACTAACACTTCCTCTGCTCCCCTGTATGCATATCTTACACTTCTTCTACTTTCCCCAGCATGCATCACCAACACTTCCTCTGCTCCCCCCTGTATGCATATCTTACACTTCTTCTACTTTCCCCTGCATGCATCACTAAAACTTCTTCTGCTCCCCCCCTGTATGCATATCTTACACTTCTTCTGCTATTTCCTGCATGCATCACTAACACTTCCTCTGCTCCCCCCTGTTTGCATATCTTACACTTCTTCTACTTTCCCCTGAATGCATCACTAACACTTCCTCTGCTCCCACCTGTATGCATATCTTACACTTCTTCTACTTTCCCCTGCATGCATCACCAACACTTTCTCTGCTCCCTCCTATATGCATATCTTACACTTCTTCTGCTATTCCCTGCATGCATCACTAACACTTCCTCTGCAACCCCTGTATGCATATCTTACACTTCTTCTACTATTCCCTGCATGCATCACTAACACTTCCACTGCTCCCCCCTGTATGCATATCTTACACTTCTTCTACTTTCCCCTGCATGCATCACTAACACTTGCTCTGCTCCCCCCTGTATGCATATCTTGCACTTCTTGTACTTTCCCCTGCATGCATCACTAACACTTCCTCTGCCCCCTCCTGTATGCATATCTTACACTTCTTCTGCTATTCCCTGCATGCATCACTAACACTTCCTCTGCTCCCCCCTGTATGCATATCTTACACTTCTTCTACTTTCCCCTGCATGCATCACTAACACTTCCTCTGCCCCCTCCTGTATGCATATCTTACACTTCTTCTGCTATTCCCTGCATGCATCACTAACACTTCCTCTGCTCCTCCCTGTATGCATATCTTGCACTTCTTGTACTTTCCCCTGCATGCATCACTAACACTTCCTCTGCCCCCTCCTGTATGCATATCTTACACTTCTTCTGCTATTCCCTGCATGCATCACTAACACTTCCTCTGCTCCCCCCTGTATGCATATCTTGCACTTCTTGTACTTTCCCCTGCATGCATCACTAACACTTCCTCTGCCCCCTCCTGTATGCATATCTTACACTTCTTCTGCTATTCCCTGAATGCATCACTAACACTTCCTCTGCTCCCCCCTGTATGCATATCTTGCACTTCTTGTACTTTCCCCTGCATGCATCACTAACACTTCCATTGCTCCCTCCTGTATGCATATCTTACACTTCTTCTGCTATTCCCTGCATGCATCAGTAACACTTCCTCTGCACCCCCTGTATGCATATCTTACACTTCTTCTACTATTCCGTGCATGCATCACTAACACTTCCTCTGCTCCCCCCTGTATGCATATCTTACACTTCTTCTGCTATTCCCTGCATGCATCACTAACACTTCCTCTGCTCCCCCCTGTATGCATATCTTACACTTCTTCTACTTTCCCCTGCATGCATCACTAACACTTCCTCTGCTCCCCCACCTGTATGCATATCTTACACTTCTTCTGCTATTCCCTGCATGCATCACTAACACTTCCTCTGCTCCCCCCTGTATGCATATCTTACACTTCCTCTGCTATTCCCTGCATGCATCACTAACACTTCCTCTGCTCCCCCTGTATGCATATCTTACACTTCTTCTACTTTCCCCTGCATGCATCACCAACACTTCCTCTGCTCCCCCTGTATGCATATCTTACACTTCTTCTGCTATGCCCTGCATGCATCACCAACACTTCCTCTGCTCCCCCCTGTATGCATATCTTACACTTCTTCTACTTTCCCCAGCATGCATCACCAACACTTCCTCTGCTCCCCCCTGTATGCATATCTTACACTTCTTCTACTTTCCCCTGCATGCATCACTAACACTTCCTCTGCTCCCTCCTGTATGCATATCTTACACTTCTTCTACTTTCCCCTGCATGCATCACTAAAACTTCTTCTGCTCCCCCCCGTATGCATATCTTACACTTCTTCTGCTATTTCCTGCATGCATCACTAACACTTCCTCTGCTCCCCCCTGTTTGCATATCTTACACTTCTTCTACTTTCCCCTGCATGCATCACTAACACTTCCTCTGCTCCCCTGTATGCATATCTTACACTTCTTCTACTTTCCCCTGCATGCATCACCAACACTTCCTCTGCTCCCCCTGTATGCATATCTTACACTTCTTCTGCTATTCCCTGCATGCATCACCAACACTTCCTCTGCTCCCCCCTGTATGCATATCTTACACTTCTTCTACTTTCCCCTGCATGCATCACTAACACTTTCTCTGCTCCCCCCTGTATGCATATCTTACACTTCTTCTACTTTCCCCTGCATGCATCACTAACACTTCCTCTGCTCCCCCCTGTATGCATATCTTACACTTCTTCTACTTTCCCCTGCATGCATCACTAACACTTTCTCTGCTCCCCCCTGTATGCATATCTTACACTTCTTCTACTTTCCCCTGAATGCATCACTAACACTTCCTCTGCTCCCCCCTGTATGCATATCTTGCACTTCTTGTACTTTCCCCTGCATGCATCACTAACACTTCCATTGCTCCCTCCTGTATGCATATCTTACACTTCTTCTGCTATTCCCTGCATGCATCAGTAACACTTCCTCTGCAACCCCTGTATGCATATCTTACACTTCTTCTACTATTCCGTGCATGCATCACTAACACTTCCTCTGCTCCCCCCTGTATGCATATCTTACACTTCTTCTGCTATTCCCTGCATGCATCACTAACACTTCCTCTGCTCCCCCCTGTATGCATATCTTACACTTCTTCTACTTTCCCCTGCATGCATCACTAAAACTTCCTCTGCTCCCCCTCCTGTATGCATATCTTACACTTCTTCTGCTATTCCCTGCATGCATCACTAACACTTCCTCTGCTCCCCCCTGTATGCATATCTCACACTTCCTCTGCTATTCCCTGCATGCATCACTAACACTTCCTCTGCTCCCCCTGTATGCATATCTTACACTTCTTCTACTTTCCCCTGCATGCATCACCAACACTTCCTCTGCTCCCCCTGTATGCATATCTTACACTTCTTCTGCTATTCCCTGCATGCATCACCAACACTTCCTCTGCTCCCCCCTGTATGCATATCTTACACTTCTTCTGCTATTCCCTGCATGCATCACTAACACTTCCTCTGCTCCCCTGTATGCATATCTTACACTTCTTCTACTTTCCCCAGCATGCATCACCAACACTTCCTCTGCTCCCCCCTGTATGCATATCTTACACTTCTTCTACTTTCCCCTGCATGCATCACTAACACTTCCTCTGCTCCCTCCTGTATGCATATCTTACACTTCTTCTACTTTCCCCTGCATGCATCACTAAAACTTCTTCTGCTCCCCCCCGTATGCATATCTTACACTTCTTCTGCTATTTCCTGCATGCATCACTAACACTTCCTCTGCTCCCCCCTGTTTGCATATCTTACACTTCTTCTACTTTCCCCTGCATGCATCACTAACACTTCCTCTGCTCCCCTGTATGCATATCTTACACTTCTTCTACTTTCCCCTGCATGCATCACCAACACTTCCTCTGCTCCCCCTGTATGCATATCTTACACTTCTTCTGCTATGCCCTGCATGCATCACCAACACTTCCTCTGCTCCCCCCTGTATGCATATCTTACACTTCTTCTACTTTCCCCTGCATGCATCACCAACACTTCCTCTGCTCCCCCCTGTATGCATATCTTACACTTCTTCTACTTTCCCCTGCATGCATCACTAACACTTCCTCTGCTCCCCTGTATGCATATCTTACACTTCTTCTACTATTCCCTGCATGCATCACTAACACTTCCTCTGCTCCCCCCTGTATGCATATCTTACACTTCTTCTACTTTCCCCTGCATGCATCACTAACACTTTCTCTGCTCCCCCCTGTATGCATATCTTACACTTCTTCTACTTTCCCCTGCATGCATCACTAACACTTCCTCTGCTCCCCCCTGTATGCATATCTTACACTTCTTCTACTATTCCGTGCATGCATCACTAAAACTTCTTCTGCTCCCCCCTGTATGCATATCTTACACTTCTTCTACTATTCCGTGCATGCATCACTAACTCTTCCTCTGCTCCCCCCCGTATGCATATCTTACACTTCTTCTGCTATTTCCTGCATGCATCACTAACACTTCCTCTGCTCCCCCCTGTTTGCATATCTTACACTTCTTCTACTTTCCCCTGCATGCATCACTAACACTTCCTCTGCTCCCCTGTATGCATATCTTACACTTCTTCTCCTATTCCCTGCATGCATCACTAAAACTTCCTCTGCTCCCCCCTGTATGCATATCTTACACTTCTTCTACTTTCCCCTGCATGCATCACCAACACTTCCTCTGCTCCCCCTGTATGCATATCTTACACTTCTTCTGCTATTCCCTGCATGCATCACCAACACTTCCTCTGCTCCCCCCTGTATGCATATCTTACACTTCTTCTACTTTTCCCTGCATGCATCACCAACACTTCTTCTGCTCCCCCCCGTATGCATATCTTACACTTCTTCTACTATTCCCTGCATGCATCACTAACACTTCCTCTGCTCCCCCCTGTATGCATATCTTACACTTCTTCTACTTTCCCCTGCATGCATCACTAACACTTCCTCTGCTCCTCCCTGTATGCATATCTTACACTTCTTCTACTTTTCCCTGCATGCATCACCAACACTTCTTCTGCCCCCCCCCGTATGCATATCTTACACTTCTTCTACTATTCCCTGCATGCATCACTAACACTTTCTCTGCTCCCCCCTGTATGCATATCTTACACTTCTTCTACTTTCCCCTGCATGCATCACTAAAACTTCTTCTGCTCCCCCCCCGTATGCATATCTTACACTTCTTCTGCTATTTCCTGCATGCATCACTAACTCTTCCTCTGCTCCCCCCTGTATGCATATCTTACACTTCTTCTGCTATTCCCTGCATGCATCACTAACACTTCCTCTGCTCCCCCCTGTTTGCATATCTTACACTTCTTCTACTTTCCCCTGCATGCATCACTAACACTTCCTCTGCTCCCCTGTATGCATATCTTACACTTCTTCTGCTATTCCCTGCATGCATCACTAACACTTCCTCTGCTCCCCCCTGTATGCATATCTTACACTTCTTCTACTTTTCCCTGCATGCATCACTAACACTTCCTCTGCTCCCCCCTGTATGCATATCTTACACTTCTTCTACTTTCCCCAGCATGCATCACCAACACTTCCTCTGCTCCCCCCTGTATGCATATCTTACACTTCTTGTACTTTTCCCTGCATGCATCACCAACACTTCCTCTGCTCCCCCTGTATGCATATCTTACACTTCTTCTACTTTTCCCTGCATGCATCACCAACACTTCCTCTGCTCCCCCTGTATGCATATCTTACACTTCTTCTACTTTCCCCTGCATGCATCACTAACACTTTCTCTGCTCCCCCCTGTATGCATATCTTACACTTCTTCTACTTTCCCCTGCATGCATCACTAACACTTTCTCTCCTCCCCCCTGTATGCATATCTTACACTTCTTCTACTTTCCCCTGCATGCATCACTAAAACTTCTTCTGCTCCCCCCCTGTATGCATATCTTACACTTCTTCTGCTATTTCCTGCATGCATCACTAACACTTCCTCTGCTCCCCCCTGTTTGCATATCTTACACTTCTTCTACTTTCCCCTGCATGCATCACTAACACTTCCTCTGCTCCCCTGTATGCATATCTTACACTTCTTCTGCTATTCCCTGCATGCATCACTAACACTTCCTCTGCTCCCCCCTGTATGCATATCTTACACTTCTTCTGCTATTCCCTGCATGCATCACTAACACTTCCTCTGCAACCCCTGTATGCATATCTTACACTTCTTCTACTTTCCCCTGCATGCATCACTAAAACTTCCTCTGCTCCCCCCCCCGTATACATATCTTACACTTCTTCTACTTTCCCCTGCATGCATCACTAACACTTCCTCTGCAACCCCTGTATGCATATCTTACACTTCTTCTACTTTCCCCTGAATGCATCACTAACACTTTCTCTGCTCCCCCCTGTATGCATATCTTACACTTCTTCTACTTTCCCCTGCATGCATCACTAACACTTCCTCTGCTCCCCCCTGTATGCATATCTTACACTTCTTCTACTTTCCCCTGCATGCATCACTAACACTTCCTCTGCTCCCCCCCTGTATGCATATCTTACACTTCTTCTGCTATTCCCTGCATGCATCACTAACAGTTCCTCTGCTCCCCCCTGTATGCATATCTTACACTTCTTCTACTTTCCCCTGCATGCATCACTAACACTTCCTCTGCACCCCCTGGGCCTCATTCAATTGCGATTTGGCTAATTGAATAGGGCTCTAAATAAGCACATAGCATATTTATTTTAAAGAAGCTTTTAGTTAGTGAAAACCTTGCTTTTGGATACATGTTTACTAACTAAATTTAAAAAAATATATTATGTGCTTATTTAGAGCCCTATTCAATTGGCCAAATTGCAATTGAATGAGGGCCCCTGTATGCACATCTTACACTTCTTCTACTTTCCCCTGCATGCATCACTAAAACTTCCTCTGCTCCCCCCTGTATGCATATCTTACACTTCTTCTGCTATTCCCTGCATGCATCACCAAAACTTCCTCTGCTCCCCCCTGTATGCATATCTTACACTTCGTCTACTTTCCCCTGCATGCATCACTAACACTTCCTCTGCTCTCCCCTGTATGCATCATTGACACTTCGCTTGCATGCCTGAAACTCTTACACGTCCTCTGTGCTCTTCTGCATACATTGCTTACATATTATTTGTTCTCCTTTGCATGCATTGCTTACATTTCCTTTGCTATCTCTACATGCATTTCTTATACTTCCATTCTCTCCCCTGTATGCATTGCTTACACATTCCTTCTCTGCCCTGCATGCATTGCTTTTACTTCCATCCTCTCACATGAATGCATTGATTACACAACCCCTACTCTACCCTGCTTTCCTTGATTACAATTCCCTCATCTCCACTGTATGCACTGATTACACTTACCTATTCTTCGTTGCATGTATTGTTTACAGTTCCCCTATTTTACACTGCATGCATTGATTACATTTTCTCTACTCCCTCCTGCGTGCATTGCTTACACTTCCCTGCTCTTCCCTGTATGCACTAATAACACTTCCCTCCTCTCCCCTGTATGCATTGATTACAGTCCTCCTACTTTCCCCTTAATGTATTGATTACATTTCCCTCCTCCCCCCTACATGCATTGCGTACACTTCCTATGCTATATCATGCATGCATTGCTTACTCTACCTCCTCTTCCCTGCATGCACTGATTACACTCTACCTCCTCTTCCCTGCATGCACTGATTACACTTTCCCTACTCTACCCTGCATGCACTGATTACACTTTCCCTACTCTACCCTGCATGCACTGATTACACTTTCCCTACTCTACCCTGCATGCACTGATTACACTTTCCCTACTCTACCCTGCATGCACTGATTACACTTTCCCTACTCTACCCTGCATGCACTGATGCGTTACTGCCACTTCCACTGCTCAATAAAATAAGATAAAATATCATATGTTTGTGAAGAACATGTAAGTCATGAGTATAAAAACAACTGGAGAAACTTTCCCTCTTCTTGTGCCTGAGGGACTGTTTGTGTCTTCCAGACTTCCTGCTGGCCTGGAACCTGATTGCTTATTATTATTGTCCATGAATGGAATAATGGGGGAAGAAGCAAGGAGAAGCAATTGGATTTGGTAACTCATTGGAGGATTCAGATACACTTTTAATATTTGACACTTTCTTCTCCCCCTGCACATGTTCAGTAGAAGACAGTTGGAAGTAAATATGCAGCCTCTGATTCCCAGCACTGTGTTTGCCACCTCCTGTCTTGAAATGTAGGTATTACTTTCATAGCAGCTACAATCAGAGTCTTCTAAATTGAAGATTGTAGCTGAAAATGCGTTTATGTGTATGGATTACACAGCTACTAATGTTGCATACTTCACAAACATATGACAATTTTTCAACACTTATTCTCAATTGTTTTTTCTCTGTGGAATTGGCAGGGGCAAGTAGAATAGAGAGTACACTGTCCTTAAGAATATTGGCCGGCGCGGAGGCAGCCCAGGCACGCCGGGTCTGACGCAGAGCTGCGTGACCCGGTGGAGCCTGGGCGATAGGGATTGGCTGGGAGGAGGAGGAGGGGCTTAAGCCCGTTTCGCGGGCTTCCTCCTCATTCCGTGCCGGCCATTGAGCTGATTCCCTCCCTCCACTAAGAAGGTGGTCAAATAGGAAAGTAGCAGATAAGGAAGGAGGGTGCGTCTAGAGGGTGAGGCTGGTTGAGCAAAGTTCAGGAAGGTTAAGCTATGTTTAAAAAAAAAAAAAAAAAAAAAAGGGGGTGGAAAAGAGTCGAAGGATTAAGATTATGTGAATTCTAAGTCAGGATGCAAATAGGAATGTCTTCGGTTGGCGGGAGGTGAGGCACCCGGCCCACGGGCTTAAGTGGGCATTGCCCTGCCTCATGGGCGTGCTTAGAAAAGCACTGGGAGGCCCTGGGCGCGGGCCCAGGGCCTATGGTTACTGACCGGGCCGGGCTCCGCCTCCGGGATGTTATTTGAGCTGTGATTTAACAATGTTAATTATGTTAATTGGTTATTGGTTTATGGTTGCTTTAATAAAGCTGTGGCCCGTAATTTTCCCAAGATATACTGTTTCAGTGTGTTTATTTATTCTATAGCCCAATGGATCTTGCCAGGGTCATGCTGTTAAAGATGATTTAAACTGGTGGAATCCACGTTGAAATGCTTCATCCAACCACAAGCTTCCCTGTTAAAGTGAGAATCCCATGTGGTTATTTATAAGCCAATGGGATTCATGAAAAAAAACATAATCAATTGTAAACTGCAAAGGAGAACTGGAAGGGTGGAGCAATCATTTAGAACTGATATCCTTGTGGAACAACTTCTGAGTTATTTCTCTATAGAACACCATAAGTTTCCATTTTTAGTTGCATTTCATGCCACATAGTAAGCAAGCATTACAGAGTCCCTTTAAAAACTCAATGTCCATTTAATTTTGTGTGGGAGCTGGCTACTAATATTATCATGGTGAACTATCATCTAAAATGAATGAATGGGATATTTATCTATTCTATTACAATCATGGTCTAAAGCTCTGCATTTCTTTGTAATTTACAGTCTACTGCCCCTGAAGAAAGTATGTAGGTAGCCACTATGTTTCTACTAATCTCCTGTGTTAACATACTATCAGGACTCCTGGAAGTGTTAAAAGCAAGTCTTAATGTAAACAGTGCTTTGATTTACTCTGAAGCTTACATTAAAAAGAATGCATTACTCACAATTTAAAACAAATAACCTCACACCTTAAAATACTTTGTGGCATTCCCTTGTGTGTTTTGTAAAATCCACAATGTATTATTTGTGATGGGGAAATTCAATGTACTAATGCTTAGATCTAATATTCAGTCTTCAAGTTTTTGAGCTAAAAAGTTATTTTGCTAGTTTTACTACTAAACCAACATTAAATAATTTGCTTTTTCTTCCAAGATTGGTAAAACTCATAAAAAGTGGTGATGTGAAATTCTCTGCAGTATATTTTTTAAAGAGACATATTCATCTATGTGAGGTGAATATAGGGCCATATTCAATTCCAAGCCCGCAACTCGATCGCAGACAGCCGAATGTCTGTGAGTGAGTTGCGGGCTCCCATTCGTCTCCAATTGCGATTCTATTCAATTGCTCGTTACTGTCCCAAAGCAGAAACCGTATACCATGCACTGGTTCGGAGCAGTTCTGGGCGGGAACCTGATCAATTCAGAGAGCCTGTAACCGCCCATTTCGAATCGGCCAATAGAAAATGAGACTGTCCTTATTACGGCAGTAAAAGACAGAGGTTACATGTCAATCAATTAGGTTTGGGGGTCTAATACGCAATCAGACTTGCAAAATAAAGAATTATGAAAATGAATGCTAATACTGTTCTAGTCCATATGGGTTGCCTGATATGTATTGACTCACTGATTGATGTATTGAGGTCGATTGATGTATTGGTGTTTAACCCCCTTGCGAGACCTCTCTGGTAGGATTTCCTCCTTCATTTGCCGTTTACGGGTGTGAGCACATTTGCGGGCTTGGGAAAATGGAGCAATTGAATAGAGATTTGCAATTTTAGCCTTGCGAAAGTGACAGATCAAAGGCTTCTGGAGGCTATAAGTTACGAGTTTAACCATCGCCATTTTTTCAAGCTCGTAACTCGGAAGCCGATCCAAGCCCGCAAAAAGATGCCAATTGAATAGCAAAATAGCTTGCTCCCTCACTTACGGGTCTCTGGATATCAAAATCACTCAATTGAATGTGGCTCATAGTGTCAATCTATGTTATTCTATGTGCCTGAAATATCTCTATTGATTCATTTACACCATAGAATAATAAAGGAAAATAGTGGTGATTATCTAACAGAAGATAATATACTGTTTGCTAATTATTGTGAATATAATACATATCCTGTAATGCATTGTCTGTCCCTGGAATCAGCAAAATATTCTAAAAACAGAGTAGCAAATGTGCTAAATCAAACTAAAATGTTTTTATGACTCATTGATGAATCAGTCAGAATTACTAAAACAAACACATAGGGAAACTTTTATGCTTTGTATAAAAATATAAAAAATAAAAGAGATGTGAAGGTCCACGGAAAACCATTAGGTGTACTGAATGGGACATGCATAGCAGCATATAAAATGAGCAACACTCTTCAACATTCTACCAACTGAACCCAACCTGAGAAACCTCAGACACATTCCATGCCACATATTCTGATTCATTTGACAACACAAACACACAAGATAAAAAAAAGAAACCATTAATTGACACATATATAAGACAATTTCTCATTGTTCCGACTAAAATTTTATGAAGTGGCCCAAATATGCCACATGGTGTTGTGGGGCACTTCTTTAAACAAAACATATATCTTATCCATCATCTCTCCTTATACCCACAGTTCATTTTGTGAGCTTGTATAACCCCCAAGTTAGCTAAATCAGGAAACAAATTATAAATAAATTCACCAGACCTGTCTTGCATAATATTCTAATATGAAGTCTCTCTTGGAAAACCTTAACTTTTCCTGGGTGTAAATCTGCCCACTATGCACAAACAGAAGAGGCAAACTTAGGAGTAGTATCTTTCATAGATGGGACAAACTAGTCCCTTTTAACACACAATATGAGATATATAATATAGAGATGAGATAGTGCTACAGTCATGTACAGATATCTCTCTCTTTATCACTTACTCCACCAGACAAAACATTTGACTGTCTATCTCACAGCATTAGCTATAGCAGTAAAACTACTCTGCATTAGAAACCAATATAATGGTTTTCCATGGAAAATCCATGGTTGTATGGTTGTTGACAAAATTCACAAAATATAACTAGTTGAATAAGGACTACAAACAATTTAAGTGATGGAGTGAATTCCAGTCTTGTATTTGATTTTGCCTCCTGAGAAATTTGTATTTTGACCAAGAAGCCACAGTCAGAATGGTTCAAGATTGGTAAAGGAGTGCAAAATGGTTGTATATGTCACCTTATATATTCAACTTATATGCAGAGTACGTCATGCGTAAGGCTAGGCTGGGTGAATGAAAAGTTGGAATCAATATTGCTAGAAGAAATATCAACAACCTCAGATACACTGATGATACTACTTTGATAGCTGAAAGTGAGGAGGACCTAAAGGACCTATTAAAGATGGGGAAAGAAGACAGTGCAAAAGCTGGCCTTCTGCTCAACGTTGAAAAAAGAAGATCATGGCAAACAGCAATCTCAGTTCCTGGCAAATAGACGTGGAGGAAGTGGAGGCAGTGACAAATCTTATTTCCTGGAATCCAAGATCTCTTCAGATGGTGGCAGTAGCCATGAAATTAAAAGATGTTTGCTTCTGGGCAGTAAAACTATGGCAAGCTTGGGCAAGCTATAAAAAGTAAAGATATTATGTTACCAACAAAGATCTGCATAGTAAAAAGTATGGTATTTCTAGTAGTACCATATAGAAGTAAGAGCTGGACCATAAAGAAGGCATAGCACTGTAGAATTGATGCCTTTGGATTGTGGTGTTGGCGAGAACTACTTAGAAGCCCTTGGAC
This sequence comes from Discoglossus pictus, assembly GCA_027410445.1. Classification (NCBI taxonomy): domain Eukaryota; kingdom Metazoa; phylum Chordata; class Amphibia; order Anura; family Alytidae; genus Discoglossus; species Discoglossus pictus. The sequence goes on from CM050167.1 coordinate 175,995,770, forward strand.
TGCAAGAAGATTCAATGAATCAATACTACAGGAAATCAAGACAAACTGTTTACTGGAAGGTATGATCATGAGGCAGCAGCTTAAATATTTTGTCCATAGCATGAAAAGACAGGATTCCCTAGAAAAGACTCTGATGCTGGGACAGGTTGAAGGCACTCAGAGAAGGGGAAGGGAGAGACAGAGATGGACAGATGAGGTCACTGAAGCAATGAACATGAGCTTGATGGAGCTGTGAGGGGCAGTGGCTTACAGATGTGCCTGGCATACTGTGTTCCATATGGTCATAGAGAGTCACATACGACTAAACGACTAAACCACAACTAGTTAGATTTTGACAGGTAGTAAATCCTAAGTTTTAAATGTATAGCACCATGGTCTAGCCCAGTGGTTCTCAACCCTCTCCTCAGCACCGCACAGACATGCCAGAAATTTGACTTAACAGTGTGTAAACACAGGTGAGGCTACCTGGCCTGTTGAATACTAATCACCTCACCTGTGTTCACACACTGTTAAATCGAATTCCTGGCATGTCTGTGGGGTCCTGAGGAGAGGGTTGAGAACCACTGGTCTAGTCCTTTGTTCTTATCACTTAAACAGTCGAACCATGGACTATTATAAGAGGATACTTTTTCTTATAGGGGCTTGTAATTTCCTTTGACTGATGGATAACTCAATGCTAGACTTTTGTAAATGTTAAGATTTATCATCAGGATCTTTAAAATAATACATTTATATATTCATATTTCAAACATGTTTTATAATTTAACAATAATTAAAAAAAAGTAAAAGCTTTAACAACGAAGGCCCCTATTGACCAATTGTAAATTACTGGAGCCCGTAACAGAGTCCATAAACCAAGCTATTCAATAGGAGTCTTTTAGCTACCAGCAAACGATTTGCGTGTTAGAAGCTCAAAATCCCTGAGATTGTTAAAATCGTAAGCTATGCCTTTGATCTTTCAAGCCCGTAAATGTCACAATCGCAAATTGCTATTCAATTGCTACAATTCCTCAAGCCTGCAAATGCTTTTACACCCGTAAATGGCAAATGTAGAAGAAAATCCTTTGGGTACCAGATAGGAGTCACAAGGGGGTTAAACACCTGTTCGTAGCAATGTTAATGCAAATAAATAATTAATACTGCTCTTTAAAAGACGGGGAAAGCGATGAAAGACATTAGCATCAATTGCATAACAGTCTCAAGCTTGCAAATCTGCAATAAAAAAAATACTGTTTTTATATTTCATTTCCATGTTATATCAATCTCGGTAATCAAGGAATTAATACATATTTTATTCATTGCCAGATTTAGAGTCCGATCACATATCACATAACATATTAACCTTCATGTTTTACTGACGTCATGATTTACTATTGGTTGTTTCTAAATCGGTAGTTACGGCCTTGCGTAATTGATCATGATCACGCTCTGAAATGCTACTTACGATTGCATGGTTTATGCTTTCGGACATTAAATAGCGGGCTTGTTCAATTGAATCGCTTTGGAATTGTAGCAAGTTTCAATTGCAATTGAATAGGGCCTATCTCAAGGTCTTTCAACCATTGTTGGACTTGCACCATTCAACAGAAAGAGTAAGAGCCTGATTCAATTGTAAGGCAGCAACTTGATAGGAGTAGGCCATATGTCTGCGGGCCTGCTGCAAGCCCGCAGCGGCTGCAACTTATGGTGCAGCCATATATGGTCAATTGGCCAGGCCTGCAAGTCGCGGTCCGATAGCGCACATCGCAAACCATGTTATCGAAAGTAGCATTTGCAACCTTGAACATGATTGCTTTGAAAACCATCCTCCATTTTTCAGTGAAGTCCTACGGGCTTCAATTCTGAGTTATGATTGGACCCACATTCCTGATATAATGCAATATCGATAAAGCCGTAATTATGATATTCTATTACATGTGAGTTCCATTATATGTATTAACACATTGATTGCCAAGATCGATATAACTCAGAAATTAAACATGAAATCAAGTATTTGCGAGCTTGAGAATGTTGTGCTATTAACTCTAAGACCTAGCACCACTTTCTCTTTTAATAAAAGTACAGTAGGGTATTTATATATATTACAGTGCTCCTTACATGTCATTAAGACCTTTGCAAGACCTCCTTGTTATTAGTAACTTGTGTTTTGACTTTAGTCATTTGCGGGCTTGACAGAGTGGTTAGTGAGGGGGAATCGTAATTTGCGATTTTAGCGTTCGCAACTCTTGCGGCCAAGAAAGATCAAAGGAGGTGCATTAACTTGCGATTTGAACCATCGCAGTGAATCGCAGGCCGGAGCCCATAACTCAATCAGAGCCCGCAAAAAGTTGCCAATTGAATAGCAAAGTAACTTGTGTGCTCTATTTCTGAGCTCTGATCTCCCGAAACCTCAATTGAATGAGGCTCTAAGTTTTTGAAGACCACAGCTTGTCATCCTGGCAGCTTCTCCTAATTATGCTTTTAAAGATTCCATTTTTAATTAAAGCTAGATGCTAAAGTAGTTTAAAATATTCGTATTATGTATTAATTTAAATGTTTACCAATACAAAAATCAAGCAATCTCTTGAAATATTTTAACACTTTTTCTCTGCCTCTTTGACACACAGAAAATTAAATATCTTACTACAATTCAGAAATGTTCCAAACACACCAAAAAAGCTGCGTACCCAAGCAAAGATGAAATGTCACTGGGATCTGTCACTGTTGTCATATTATATTCAGTTAGAGAAGGTAAGTCATGCTGTATGCAGCTGCTGATTGTCATGAAAAGCCATAAACATGCACTTTCCACAAACAGGATTAGCTCAATTAGAGCCCTCTGCACTAAGTCTGATCATTTTCAGACACAAGTATTGATTAATCCACCTGTGAGAACTGCATAAAAACATCTCTTAATGAGAATGATAGTGACCCTTGAACTCTGCTCCTTAACCCTGTAATACACTCTCTCAATTTTCTGTTAAGTGGCCAGAAAAGATGAAAGAGACACTTTCTTTTTTTTTCTTTAACCCATCAACAGACCAACAAGATTGTAGTATATTGTGAAATAATTAATGATTTTTCAGAAAATATATCTCAAGATTTCCTACTAATAGCGGGCACACTGGTGGATCGGGTGGGTTTTATGCCACTGAACCCTATTAATAATATTAATATGTTACTATAACAAATATGGTTTGCATTTAACCCCTAGAGTGTCAAGTAGTTGGCAATTTTATCCCAGAGACCGGACACCTTTTCAACATTTTGATATGATTCTTTTTAGGTGTGATTGCTGTGTGCAAATTATATATACATATAGGAGTTATGTTACATTAGATCAGTGACAGACAGGCAGCAGGGAGGTGAGCCCACGTGGGCTTACCTCCCTGCCCTATACCACCTATGCCCATCAATATTCACCTACCCCTCTGGGACACCAAAATATACCTACATCAGTCAGACACCAGAGCCAAAAGCAGGACGTCTGCTACAGCTACCTGCCCCTAGTTATGCAAAATGAGCAGATCTAAGCACCACAGCATGTCGGGCAAAAACCTATAAAAGTAAGAGCCATTATTTTTTATAGTACAGTGGCCGTTTTAAGTTATCAAACATTTATTTACTTTACATACATCAATAGTTTCATTATATTTAGTTATTTGGGAAAATATCTTCTTAACATTAAAGTGTATTAAGGGCACTCAATACATTAAACAAATTAAGTTTTGGCACCTTCTTCTGAAATGTTTCCTGCCTCCGTTGTATAGCATTACAGAAAATGTTATGTTTATATTTTGTGGAACTGTGAGGGGAATAAAACTTGCTATGCAATTATATTAATTCAACTTATCAGTTATTATGAGGTTAGAGATGACTGGATCATCTCAATCAATGTCAGTGTGAAGAACTTTGGCTTGAGAGCTTTAGGTCCCTAGGTAGTTAGTGTTGCCATGTTGAGATGGTACACATAACAACTTCAATAGAGCAATGAGTGAGATCTTATCAGGGCATGCAGCAGAAGGGAGAGAGTGGTCCAGAAGTCAATCATCCACCCAAGCCAGGCAAAAGTGGCAGAAATCAGGCTCAATGTTGTATTGTTAGTTTCTTGGAGTCTGGGAGGGTTATCATATTGGGATTTGCTTTCTACCCAATCCTATGGTCAAGACATTATTCAAGCTGGCAGTCTCTTGACTGAATAGAAATGTTATCTGAATCCAAAGTTCTTTCCAATTGGCTAATCCTTTTAAGAACCAAAGTAAATGCTCCACACCATTAAAACAAAATTGTATTTAATATTTAAACATTAAATTATGTATTTGTTCATCTTTAACTTTCTAACACCATCTTGTATATTAAAGTTGTCATGAAGTTTTCAGCTAGATCAGTGGTTTCCAACCGTTTTTTGTCTGGAGATTGGCTATCCAGAACATGTCATGGTGTATGGTAATTCTTTGTGTGACTGACTGAATTTTTATCCAGCTTTGCATTGATTTAAACAGAGAACTTTTATTTTTATAATATATCTATCATTGTGACTAATGATGATGGTATGCATAAAGCTTTAGGCTTTCCTCGTCCCTGAGGAGCTGCAGATAAGGCCCCAGGCACATGCGATGTTCTTAGTACCGAATGTTGAGACCATTGCCCTACTAGTATGATTATAAGCATGAGATCATGGGAGGAGTTTGAGGGCTAGACATGTGGTGTGGCATCAGGGTGACTAACATTACCTCAGTAATTAGTGGAGTGATGACAATATGAGGTTTAATTTTTCTTGAAAAACATTGTTTATGCACACTGTAAGTGTGTATTTATAGGATAATGTAAGCTACATTTAAAATACTGAAATATATTAACTTTATCATTCGCAATTCTGTCATTATATTGTACGTACACAGACACAACTATAGATGAATATATATTGAGAACACATAAAGGATAATATTGTGACAATTTACAGGTTTAATGCAGGTTAGAAACATGACCCACAAAAATTCAGAACATGCAAATATACAGCCTTATTAAATTGTGATTCAGCCAATTGAATAGGGCTCTATATAAGCACATAGCATATTTTTTTACAGAAGTTTTTAGTTAGTAAAGACTTTGCTTTTGGATAGAAGTTTACTAACTAAAAACTTCTGTAAAAAAAATATGCTATGTGCTTATATAGAGCCCTATTCAATTGGCCGGATCGCAATTTAATGAGGCTGATAGTTTGTCCAAATCCATATCTACATGTGTACAGATTATATACAGATTTAAAGGTCTGTGGTTAAAACTAATTGTTGTGTATGCATATATTTATTGTTACACATGAGAAGGTACTGTTTTATGTCTGTCTGAGTCAAGGTGGCCTTGTCCTGTGTGTGTACTTTTCCATGTCTGTGTATGTCTGGTGAATGTCGCACACAAACTGTGTGAGAAAGAAATCATACATAAAATGCATGTACCATAGAGAAATGTTCTAGAGAGAGAAAGAGGGAGAAAGAGAGAGAGAGAGGGAGAGTGAGAAAGAAAAAAAAACTTACAGGAAGGAAATCATGTTTATATGGTGGATTTATCTAGATAAGCAGTTCTTTCACCAATTTATGAAAATTGATGCACTATTACTGACGTTTTGTAAAATATATACATATATAGAGTGTCAGTTCTACGGAATATATACAGTGCCTTGCAAAAGTATTCACCCCCCTTGGCATTTTTCGTGTTTTGTAGCCTCACAACCTGAAATTAACATGGATTGTGTGAGGATTTGCATCATTTAATTTACAGAACATGCCCACAAATTTGAAGATATTTTTTTTTTATTGTGAAGCAAACAATAAATAGAACAAAATAACAGAAAAAGTCAATGTGCTTAAGTATTCACCCTCCTAAAGTCAATACTTTGTAGAGCCACCTTTTGCGGCAATCACAGCTCCAAGTCACTTTGGATAAGTCTCTATGCGCTTGCCACATCTTACCACTGGGATTTTTGCCCATTCCTCCCTGCAAAACTGCACTAGCTCCTTCAAGTTGGATGGTTTGCGCTTGTGAACAGCAATCTTTAAGTCTGACCACAGATGTTCTATTGGATTGAGGTCTGGGCTTTGACTAGGCCATTCCAATACATTTACATGCTTTCCCTTAAACCACACAAGTGTTGCTTTAGCAGTGTGTTTGTAAATTGTAATTTTCCTGCTGGAAGGTGAACCTCTGTCCTAGCCTCAAATCACGCCCAGAGTGGCACAGGTTTTGCTCAAGAATATCCCTGTATTTAGCACCATCCATCTTTCCATCAACTTTGACCAGTTTCCCAGTCCCAGCTGCTGAAAAATGAGGTTCTTTGGGTGATGTGATGGGTTTGCGCCAGACATAGCGTTTTCTTTGATGGCCAAAAAGTTACATTTTAGTCTCATCAGACCAGAGCACCTTCCTCCATACATTTTGGGAGTCTACCACATGCCTTTTTTGCAAACTCAAAACGTGCCATTTTGTTTTTTGCTGTATTAAATCTCATCTGCCATTGTCCCTTACTTGTTTGGAGTGTTCCTTGGTCCTCATGGCAGTGTTTGGTTAGTGGTGCCTCTTGCTTAGGTGTTAAAGCCTCTGGTGCCTTTCAAAAAAGGTGTGCATATGTAATGACAGATCATGTGACACTTAGATTGCACACAGGTGGACATCATTTCATCCAGAGCTTTCTATGTGCTTCATAAGAAAGGTGGGGTAATACGCACATGCCAATTTTTTGTTTTCTATTTCTAAAAAATAGTTTTATGTATATATTTTTCTCATTTCACTTCACCAACTTAGACTATTGTGTTCTGATCCATCACATACAATTCAGATTAACAAAACATTGAACTTAAGGCTGTATTGTAACAACATAGGTAAAAAGTCAAGGGGGTGAATACTTTTGCAAGGTACTGTATATATTCCATAGAACTGACACTCCAGGCTTATATCTTGCATTTAGACTTTGAGATAAAGCAACAGGAGGGACCTGAGAAAGAGACATGGCCAGTGCTAGAAAACAGGGATTTGCACTTAAATATGGGGCTTGCCTTCAAAAGAGGACATGGAGTAGACTAAGTGGCACAATTTCCCCAGAAAAGAGGGTCTGTTTATCCAAAAAAGGGATGGTTGGGGGGTATGGCTCTAGATAGATTATTGATGAAAATATCTGCAACATTCAAATCAGTGCAAAACTAGAAGACAATTTCATGTGTCACCTGATAAAAATGTTCTAAATCTCAAAGTTGGTTCCAATGAGCATTGAAAAGTAGCCAAACAATCTCCAGATCAAAAAGGTTGAGCAGCAACATACTAGATTAGAATTTACTAGATTAGAATGATAGGAATTCATATAACCTAAAATTAGTTTATGCTTTAAGAGGTTATTAAACATGTTGTAAAGTGTTACTCTTGTAATTTATTAAGGTATGTTCTCATTATATGATTATATCCCACTGCATAATTTTGGATTTGAGTAGCATAATATGTGAAATGTACATTATTTATTCACTGATACTGATTCACGCATGCAATTAAAAGATCTGACTATAAAAACTACATGAGTATTTCTTGTAGAAAAAAAGTACCCTGAATGTTAAAAAATAAAAATACTGGTAATTCAGTCTTGTAGCACTGTCATGACATTACCGCCAAAAAAACAAATGCCAATATTCACTAAATGGCTTCAAAGCTCTGCAATGCAGCAAAAATAACCACCACAACAATCTGCAGGTTTCACTGTATTTATTCCAATGTGATTCTTCGCACACTATCCACAGTAACCATTAAGGTATTCACTAAACTAATCCAATAATGAAGCAGTTATGCAACAATACCCTCGGAAATATGGTGCTCCATAACTTGGCTGGTGCAGTCTGTCAGGAGGAAATCTTACCATGTTGAAAATGTAGATTGCAGAATAATTAAAAAGTCAGCTGCTGAACCTTTACGGTGCTTGTTTTTTTTACAGATTTATTTTTTGTAAACCTGATCTTTTAAATGTTTTTCTAACAAATTAATTACATGGCCTGCTGTACCATAAAAAAAACAAACATTTACATTATAATACATGTACAAAGAAAAAAAAGTTTACATTTTGACCATCATAGCAATAGAGATAGTGGAATATATTCCCCTGTTTAAATATACTTTATCTAATATTGGAAAGCAGCAAATAATGAGTATTGGTTATTATTATGGCGGTATTGCAGCCTGAATTCCGATAGCATTCAGGTGGCTGCAATCGCAATTCGAAGTTAGAGTTATCTGAATATCTATGATAGTTTCTCAATTATAGCATTCAGTTAAATATGCAGACAGGCACTTAGAGAAAATGTCATAGGAAGACTTCCCATTTCACTATCTATGTGTGGCTGGTATTTAATAAATTAAAAGGCTCAGTGGTGCATTGTCACCTCTTGTACACTTTATCGAAATGTGCGTTGTAGATCAAGTGATAAAATGATGTGCTACTTCTCAAACAATTCTTAAGTGTCACGCAGTCAATGTGTCAAGTAGCACATGTTATTATATGTTAGCAACAATCAACAAATAGCTGTAAATGTTGTATTAGTGTCAGTTAATCTGCAATGGTGTTAAGTGAGTGGGAATCCAGAGACACATAGGAACCTTATATTATGTTTGACTCTGAATGTACAGGACATGTAGAAATTGAATTTACATTATAGCAGTAAATATAAGTAGAAAAACATCATGAAAAGAATAGCTTACACTTTATGATGAACATAAAACCATCTGCCATTAACTATACCATACTTAAAGGGAGAATATCAACATAAACATTCAATTAATTTTGAAGTCAAAAATATTTTGGTCTTACATTTTTATCTCTCCACTCCAAATGAGTACTGGATTGGATAAAAAGAGTGCAAAATTTCACATTTCAACTGAAGCTTGCTGACTTGGTCGACTGACCATCCCTAGGTTCCTCTATCGCTCTGAGATTGAGGTTTAAATCCTAAGCCTTGCAAGCGGAAAGGGAGATGTGGGTTAAAGTCTTGAACCTTTTAGGAGGAAGGGGAGATGCAGGTTCAAGTCCTGAACCTTGTAAGAGGAGGCAGAGATGTGGGTCCATGTCCTAAACCTTGTAACAGGAAGGAGGGATGAAGATTCAAGTCCTAAACCTCATACGAGGAAGTAAAGATGCAGGTTCAAGTACTAAACCTTGTAAGAGGAAGGAGAATGCAGTATCAAGTTGTAAACCTTGTTAGCCTCACCATATATTATACCGTGCGTTTCAGATATTAGTCTCCTTTTTTAGGGTAACAGTTAGGATAGAAGGCATATTCTGAAACAATAATCATAATGAGCAGTTTATTTTTATATTTTTTCTTCCCTCCACCTAAAAGATTTCAGTTTGTTTTTCAATTGCGTTGTACAGTTTATAGGTCACATTAAAGGTGGAAAAAGTTCTGAAATGATTTATCTTTGTCTCATTTTTTTACAGCACAGAAACCTGACATTTTAACAGGGGTGTGTAGACTTTTTTATATCCATTGTATGTGTCTCATTTTATGTCACTTTTCAAAATTCTAAATTGTTGTAGACATGTTCTAATTGTACTATTTTTTCTAAAACTTTTATTTGCAGCTAGTATAGAGTGAAAAGAGTGTAATAAAAATATTTTAGAGTTAGCATTAGATTATGCATAAACCGGTTTAGTGCATATTTTGTGCATAATTTCAACAATGATGAATACCTTCCATATATGTAGATGATAAGTCTTTTTGATACAGGTGAGACACACTACCATAAGAATGAAAGAAATCTTATAGAGTAGTTCAGCAGGGCCTTTGATATCTATTGCGCCACCCATATTTTAAAGCTTCATTTTCATGAGGCAATGTTAGTATAAAGCCACTAAGACTCTTAAAACTAGTTCTGAAATATACAATCCTATGTATTTGTACATTAGACAGTGTTTAATGGAAAACATGCAGCTCATACTTACAAAGGCTTTTATTATCATTAATATGGCTTCATGATATAAATTCATATTATGCATCATGTTATCAATTCATTTTATATTCTCCTGTTTACTTAAAGAAGACTTTTCATAGTTCACCCAGCATTTTGTGATCCTGCAGTTCACTAAATCAAAATGCTCTATATGGTGATGTCTTTGCTTTTCACTCAATCTGTACCCAACACAATTTAATTTTCCCCAACTTACTGCTTCTTCTCATGCCATCATCACATGAGTAAAATAGTTCAAATGATAACCTAAAATTAGTTTATGCTTTAAGAGGTTATTAAACATGTAAAGTGTTAATCTTGTAATTTATTAAGGTATGTTCTCATTATATGATTATATCCCACTGCATAATTTTGGATTTGAATAGCATAATATGTGAAATGTACATTATTTATTCACTGATACTGATTCACGCATGCATTTAAAAGATCTGACTATACAAATTACCTGAGTATTTCTTGTACAAAAAAGTACCCTGAATGTTAAAAAAAAAATAAAAAAATACTGGTAATTCAGTCTTGTCACGACATTACTGCCAAAAAACAAATGCCGACATTCACTAAAGGGATTCAAAGCTCTGCAATGCAGCAAAAATAACCACCACAACAAACTGCAGGTTTCACGTAGGACTTGGAAATCTACCCTCCCCTGACGTAACGCTAACGATTCTTTTTCCATTGGCTCCATCTGAACCCATAACTACATAATTGCTTAATTGTTTGCGTTCGAGCATGCAACACCGATGGCTGCGAACTGGTTTACGAAATAGTCTCCCTCATAGCTCGTAGCTCCCAGCCAAATCTAATTTAATAGCAAAGTAAGTCGGGCAAATTTTGACCCTGCAGCCGCTGCGAGGCTCACGTTGGACTTATGAGGCTGGAATTTCATATGGCTGTAAAGCACATTAAAAATAAAGACGTGTGGGAAGGTACTGCTTTACTGCAGTAATAATGACAGTCTAATTTTCCATTGGCTGGAGGTTACGGGGTTGCTTAATAGATTATGTTCCCACCCTGAAACAAACCGTTTCATGATTTATGGAGTCGGCTTTGGGCCAGTAACTTGTAACCTTGAGCAATTGAATAGCATCGCAATCAGAGATGAACAGGAGCCCACAACACACCCGCAGACATACAACCTACTACGATCGAGTTGCGGGCTTGCAATTGAATCGGGGCCCACAGTCTGCTTGTCTGTCCTTGTGATTGCCTAAGCAATGGCCCCCAGTGTTTTCATTCAGTTAGAACCCCTCCTGCACTCTTATAAAGTACTCCGAGGCTTAGGTTAGCATATTGAGCCACACATTGGCCTCACTCAGGAATGATTTACTGTAGAGTGAAAAGGTTAGTACAATGGATACCTAGTTTTTCATGCTAATTAAGATGAATCCAACTTTGTGTTGGGGTGGCCCTTTAGTACACGGAGTATGCCCCACAGCATAACATAGGAATGGGAGATTCTACAACACCTTTTGGTACATCTGACAACTTTTAATAGGATAATGTGTTGGTACTGGAAATGAGATGACAAACATATTTGAAGCAAAGTGTAAATGATTCAGTTGTGCAGTCTTATTAATAAACTGTTAAGATTCTTCGTATAATAGACGAAGAGGTGTCCATTTAGAATAGCTGTGCTTTTTCATTTAGACAGTTCTGTATTTACACAGTGTGAATTGATTAAAAAACACAGCAAATTGTGTTGTTAGTTACTACTAGTTCTCACTCTCTGTTTGCTGTAATTCTTTAATAGCATTTTCATCTGGCAATGTGTCACAATTATTTGCTATATTTCACCAATTTGAAATATAAAGAGTGTCATGAACACCTCATCCTTTAAAATTTCAGAAACTCTCCCCAAGGTATTTACATAAATATATGTCACAGTTTACATATCATTTTGCAGTCTTTCCATTATTATTTAATTTTATGGGTGTATACAAATACAATACATCTGAAAGCAAAAAATGCTAAACAGAATAGTCCACTTGTTTCTCTGAATGCTATGGTACAGACTGCTGCATTGTGGATTTGAAATATGTAAAGTAACAACCCTATGCAAACTGAAACAGCATCCTGCAGACGTAAAACAGTTGCATGACAGACTGAATTTTACTGCAAAATTATGCAGTTTATTTTAGTCAGTTTAAACTTGTTTTGAAAAAACAATACTTTTTGCAAGAACTATATACTTTAATACTTCATGTTATTGAAAACCTTTATTACCTTTTGAGCAAAACGATGATATAAAAAATGACAAATAGGCACTATAAACTAAGGCAAAGATTTATTAGACAAAATACAAAGCTAAATACATAAATAATTGAAATTAGGAAACCCGAATAGCCAAAGGAGAGATATATCGCAACCATTTAACTACAAAAATTAGGCACACCATTGGGGAGCTTCTACACATCAACAGTCCCAAAGCAGACTGGGATGACCTGGAATGTGTAATGGAGCTTCAATCTAAATAATCTTGAAAGCAATAGCAAACAGTCAAATATATAAACCTAATAACAGGCATCACAAAATAATTGCACCTAATACTAATGTTCATATACCGAAACAAATAACAATAACAAATGAATATCTAAGTAGTGTAGAGGCCTGTGATCCACAGGGGATGCCTTCTAACTGAAAGGCTCCACTAACTAGCAAACCCAAATCTGACTAAAAAAACTAGGGTAGGTTAGTAAAGCCTAATGAATATCTAGGTAATGTTGAAGGCCTATGCACCACAATGGAAGGTTCTACCTGGAAAGTTCCACTTATTGGCAACACCGAAGCTAGCTTATAAAAACTAGGGTAGACAGAGAAGCCTGAAGAGAATGAAGTATGACTTACAATGGAGTACAGTTGTCAAAAAAGACAAATATAATGGGATCCGATTTAAAAACAAACTTGGTCAAATAGGGATTACTGCTTTATAGTATAAATTGTTCCGTACATAAAGGCATATGATAAACTGGAAAGTTTAAACAAAATACATATTACCCCAGTGGACCAAATCGCCTAGTAGACAAGATCTTGATTTTTTTTTAATATCGGCAGGGATTACCGAATTATGTCACGTGCCCCTGAAATGTGAAGCTCCAGCAGGGGAAGGATACCCAACCAGATACCAACCTCTGAAAAAACGGATCCAGACCACAGTGCACAGTAAGAGGAAAGGGGGTGAATGGTGAGCCGAGGGGGCCTTTCAGGGCCTGGTGGGGTGAATGGTGCACCGAGGGGGCCCTGTGGGGGCTGGGGGGTCCACTGCACTACAGAAAAATACATTATTAATATAATTTTTTATAAGAAAATTAGACAGCACTGTCCGCCCTCCCTCTCAGTGCAAGTGCAAGGGCCTTGGCTGCAACAGCAGTAGATCCGCCCCTGATGTTCTATATATGCACTTTATATTGCCTGTATCTTAAACAAAGGACAATTAACTCAATGCTGCACAATACAAATATTTATTCAGTGCTGTGTTTCTGTCTCCTGGAGAGCACATTTTCAGAGGGCAACAGGCTGCTAGAAGTTGGCTATGCCATGCCATGCAATAGTGTGTATATATATATATATATATATATACTGTATATGCAGAGAAATGTCTAAATGTGGTGAAAATTCTGTATGTAACTGATACATTCTGACATACTATGTACATACACAAACACAAATACACCTATGGTTTATATATACAGTTGTGCTCAAAAGTTTGTATACCATGGCAGAAATAGTAAAATGTTGTCATTTATTTTGAAAATATGACTGATCATGCAAAAAAATATATTTTATTGAAGGATAGTGATCATATGAAGCCATTTATTGTCACATAGTTGTTTGGCCCATTTTAAATCATAATGATGACAGAAATCACCCAAATGGCTCTGATCAAAAGTTTGCATATGGGGTAAGGAGGAGTAGTAACTGGGGGGGGGGGGGGGTGGCTCAAGGTTTAGGGCAATATAAAACCTAAATATGTCTCTAGATTTATATAAAACTTATATTTGATAGATTGCAGACATATAATATATACAATTCAGCACTGAGTTACCAACACTAATACTATTGGTAGTGGCTCTAACTTCACATAAATTAAATGTATCACAAAACATTGTGATGATGATGCTCAGTCTTTTACTGTTAATTGACAGTTTCTTTCTGACAAGTCACTATTAGATATTGTATATAGTTGGAATGCATCACTGTTATTCTATTGTTTGCATCCACTTCAATACTGTAAATGCACCGCTATATCACATCTATGTTAGACTCATTTGTGTTCTCACTTTTGCTCTTTTCTACCAGCTAAATTCATTTTCTGACACCATGTAATGTCTTTGTGCTCCATACAATCTGATAACTGTCAATCTCCTCGTCCAGCCCTTACACTTATGAGATGAGTGTGTTATAACGCAATGAGAGGACACAGTGTGAGCTATTTCCTGCCCTCAATCAGCAAAACTTGTATCTGCCACAAGTAATTTAACAGTTGTCCATTTCAAGCTGAATGTACATAACATATTCTCACTCTGCAATAGCAGAAATGTGGAGATAAAGACAGATATGTAAATATTAATATGTCTGACTTGGAGGGGCAGTACAATGTTGCAAGTGTTTATAATAAATTGAGTGATAGATAGTTAATATAACCCAAAGACTCCCACACTGAGGCAAATAAACCATGATATGTGAGTACATCATTTTTAGGTACTCTATGTGTCCTGAACTATATACTGTATTCAGCTATAGCTTTACTCAATTAAAATTGGCAGCCATTATAGTGAGATTAGGAAGTAAGACATGGAGAGGCTCCTAAAATGCTGTAAATAGTAGAACTGAGTATAGATCCCTAATTTTCAGTGGAATCATGGATATTTATTTTGTTTAATATGATAGTACATAACAAATTCCACACAATGTAACTTTCTGCAGAAAGTTTTGAAAAGGGTCTTGGAGAGTCACGTTGGCGTCCTGAGGTTGAACTAATTTTTCTCATGCCCAAAGGGAAATAGTTTTGGAAACTCGGCTTACTGCGTTTATCCTTTACCTGATCCAGTTGGATTCAAACCCTCTATTGGGTAATTCTTTTACAAATTACTTGTGACCATTTCAGCTTCCAACATGAAATCATGACTTATTGTTCTAGTATTGTTCTATTTTTTTAAATGCTATCCTCTTGAAATGTATCAGATATTATAACTATATATTTTGGGAGAGTTTAAATGGCCTCTGTTTTGGTCACTACAAGCCCTACAATGAATATACTGTTACTGGTATGGGCATTGGTTAATTCTAGTTACACAAAAAATAAATCAAATATAATGAATTATGTTTGTAAATCCTTGCTTGGCCAACCTCATTAGTATACCTCCCCCTCCCCGAATGCAAAATCTTTAATCACATATGAAATGCATCAACACTAATAACACTCCAGACAATGGGACTACATTGTGATATAAAGTATGTTATAGGTTCCCTGCAAATTTCCATTACTGTATCCTCAAAGGGTTAATAGGACTCTTGGCCTAAGGACAATTCATTCTACTGCTAAACGAAATGACAAATAAGCATTATTCTTTGGAAGTGCACTGATAATAGGGACAGCTTAAACATTTTCGCCAGTATAAGTGAAACCATTAATCCTCTTGGATTTCCAGATAAGTGGTGACTGCAAAATAATGACTGTGTCATTGCAGGCAAGCAAGAATGTTAACAATTAAAACAAGTTGCCCATTATCTCTCAGAGTACTGAATCGCTTTCACATTTCATTAGCAATATTGTAAGTGATATTTACCTTATTAAAAAGCTCTTATTATCCTACAAACCTAATTAGTCAAAATCTTGCAGCCACTGGTTTAATTTTCTAATGATATAAATGCTTTGTTGTGTAATGTAATGTGGGGAATTTTGAATGTCTGTCCAAATTAAGAGCCGACAAGCGGTCATCCTTCTGCACAGGCTGCTGTTCTCTGCCTCTCCTTTCAAAACCAAGGGTGTTATTTGGAATGACAGTGTTATGTGTACATGCAAACCATAGGTAATGGTGTTTTTCAATGTTATGTTATACCTGACATTGGTAAAATAAGAAATTCTAACTGCATTGATACTACATAGCTAGGTTTTGTATATAGACTTATCCTGTAGAGCTCTGTATGATAAGAATAGACATCATCCTCTATTAATTGTAGCAACACGCAACTGTACACAGTAGAATATTTATCTTTAGGATATATATATATATATATATATATATATATATATATATATATACTGTATGCATGTGTGTGTGCCTCCCTCGGCCCCCCTGCCATACACTCATATTTATTTTAATTTTAATATTTGTGTTCACTAGACTAGAATGGTGATGTAGGTATACTATGTATATGCCATGAAATGTGTAAATATAACTCATAATGCCTCTACCCTGACAATTCCCCAAAACTCACAGAATGTGCATCAAGGGTAAGTCATTAAGTGACCTCGGTCCAAATCAAAACCTCTAACCCAAAACTTCAGCACCTCCAACATCATTATTAAAATTTGTATAAATCCCTCCTAATGCTTAAATATGCTAAATAAGCTATTAGCTAAATGACATCATCCTATATGTAACATGCCTTCCTGAGCACTTTTCAATGAATTTGTATTATTATATTTGTATGTGTATATGTGTAAAGTTACAATTCAAATGTGGACCCTGGGCCTTGACTTTATTTGTACAAGTACATTTGGGCCTTGCTGGATTTTGTTAAAATTAATTTACTACCCCTGCTATACACTGCATATATAAATAATGGACAACTGTGAAACATTTTAGACTCAGAGGGATCTTGGCTAAACTCTAATAGTGGTAAACATTGTCAATAGAAAGAATGGATTTAATATGTACATAATAAAGAATAACTAGATAGATAGATAGATAGATAGATAGATAGATAGATAGATAGATAGATAGATAGATAGATATATTTAACATACACAGACTGCTTCATAAATGTTGACCAATATGCATGTGCAGTGTGGAAAACTAATTGGCCTTAATGTGGAACAATGCCCTATCACTTCAAATAATGTTCAATTACAGTAATTAAACTATATTTATGAAAGCTTAAATGTTATGCACTGCTAATCACAATTTGAGCCACAGGACAATAAAACACATTTTAATAATATATTTTTATAAAATGTTCCAATTAGATAACAAATAATATTATAAATGAAATAAGTATATGTATCATTTAGTAACAGCAACTGGAAGTTACCAATTAGATACAGTTATTGTATTATTTAAAAATAATGTAAATATTAAAAGATCACTACTGCTGAGATTTACCATGATGTATGTTTAAATTGATCCACCGGATTCGGGATAAGGGATTGATGCTGAATATAGGACCATGGGACACCAACTTGCAGAAAAGCTTTTCTCCCATCTCTTTTCTATCACACTTAATGCAATTGCCACATGGATCAAGGAGGGGGAGTAGGTTATAGCCACCCAACCCAATATATATGGTTTTGTTTTTTGCCACTGCTGCTGTAGTGATTAAAAGGTGTCTATAGGCTTGAAGTATCTAATGTTAGGGGGAGATTCAGGGACACCAATATTTCCCACAAAAGGTCAAGGAGAACATTAACTGGAGTTTGACCCAACAAAAGCGATGGACTTTCCATCAAAACTAGCACTTGTCTGGGTAATCAAGATCTTATCAATAGCTTACTGAGTGATCTGCGGGCTTATTAACTTTGCGCTCCTCACATGTATCAGAATGTCACACTCTCACATTGTAAAGTTCACCTCTGTAGGAGATGTAGGTCTTTTGCCTCTTGTTGACATAACAGCACTAGAACCAACAAGTTATGTAGTAATGAGAGGAGGTGACTTGATGAGCAACAATTCAGCCAACCTGAGAGGTCCTTCCTCCGTGAGATGAAGAATAAAGGGATGCTAATCATTTAATGAAATAAGTGTTATATTTTTCAACTACCCTCAAACAATCTGCAGGTTACAGGCGGAAAAACCCTACGGGATCTGAAAATCTGAACTCCGTCCCAGCTAAGCCTTTGATCTGTCAAGCCCATAAATGTTACTATTGCAAATCGCTATTAAATTGCTATAGTCCCCAAGGACGCACTGGTGTTCAAACGCATAAACGGCAAATGGAGCCAGAAATATTACGGCCTCCAAATAATACCCGCAAAGGGTTTTACAGACAAGTTCTTAACACTATAAAAGACAATATAAACACACCACTGTACTGTAAAATATGGGGAAAGCAATGAAAAGCATTACAATTCATTGCATAACAATCCACAAATACAAAATTGTCATTTTATTTTTTTATTTTTTTTTATATGTTGGTATGTCCATGCATATGCCAATATGAAAAGCCATTCTGCAACATGAATGAAGCAATTAAAGACACACTAACTGATTAAAATACAACACAAAAACATGAAACTGCCTGCCATATTAACCCTCTCTCACTCACAGAGGCTCTAATGTGGACCCAGAAATATAACAATATTGCATACACATCTCGCTCATCACATCTACATTGAAAAAAAAAATAGTGGCCAAATTACACCTCCACATCACATATATCAAGTACCGGGGGAACATTTTATTATTTGTTGGTCAGTCCTTCAGTCATGTCCAACTCTCTGTGACCCTATGGACTGCAGCACATTTAGCTAGGTCTCCTCCTGTGGTGTTCTACAAGGTTTGTGTGCCAAAGATTCTGGAGTGAGTTGACAGTTCCTGCTCCAGGACTGTGATTTGTCTGACCTCTCTGCTCTGACCTGGTATAGCTCAGAGCTTCACCACCACAAGGCAGCAATCCAGAAGGGGAACAGGGGAACATACACCACACTAATCTACTCTAACCCATGAGGAAGGGCAGCAAACACACATGGAGGCTGTGCAGAGGTACGTGGAGCAGCAGCCGACTCATCTCCATCAGGGATAATCTCCGCTACGACCATCTTGGAAAGTCCCACGCCATTGCTGGTGGTCATATGCCAAGATGTATACCTATTATCATTTGGTGATATTCCATTAAGCGTTTTGCTATCAATCAATTGACATTATCACTTGTCATATCCTTATCAGCCCTTCAGGGGAATGTTGATACTCCACAGTATTACAAATTGGAATTTCCATGTGTATTAACCATTTATTATTATATATGATATATATTATTATATGATAGCTTATGATATTATTGCTATTTTTATTATTATTGTTATTATCATAGCATTTAATAATCTATTGCATTGTAACCATGGCTCATTAGTTTACTGATATAGGAATGCGACACAAATGTGATGTATGTGGATGTCCCAATGCCCCAACTATTGAAACACACTGACACGGGGAGAACTGTAAAACAAAGCTTTATTTCATACACAGAGCACACTCAGAAATGTACAAGACTGTGCATTAATATCATGGGTGTGGTGTGGGCGGATCCCAGAAGGACAAGAGGCTGTTTTTGTGAAAAAGGACATACCAAAAGGGTTAAATGTTAGACAACATAATAAGGATAATGCATAGTATCTACTAGGGTCACATGTGGTCAGGACACCACAGTAACCATAATCTGATGAGAAATCAGAACATCATATAACCATTAACCATTTCATAGAAATAACCATTAATGCGAATAGACATTTCATATGGTCTCCATCTGCTTTATTAAACAGATGCAATGCAATAAATCATGGATCATGTGATGACAATCATTCCCAGACGCAGAGTATTTTCATACATAAATGATGACTCCAAAATAAATGATCTGAATCTTGAAAATATAAAGAGGAGGTGTGAGAACAATCAAAAGCTGTTATTATAGTACAGAATTTTTGCTCTGGACACTACAATAAAGCAATTAACATGAACGTCATCTACAAGCAGTGATAACCATACTGATTCTGTCCTGTACAATCAGCGTTCACAGAATATGTTGAGGATATGTTCACTGTGACCATAATCTTTTAGCAAAGACTACTATCACTATTTACATAGTTGTGCCATGCTAATATCACATCTCACTGGTATAGGGGTGGTACCAAGGCCGGACAGATTAAACTGTTCACATTAGCCATTTTGTTTGTGGATGACATGAAATACATAATTCCGCTTTCCTAATGTTAACGGGATGACATTCAACTGGTTTGGATTAGCGGATCCTTATGGTACTGTTCCACAGCCGGGGCTCTATCCATTGTAACTGAAAATGACACAAGTCATGTTCAATAGTGAAGAAATATGTAGTCATATATTGCATTTCAGATCTAACTGCAGTGGTGAATGACACTGATTGGATTCCTGTTAGGAACTGGATTGAGTGTTTACTCAAATGCTGGTATTGCGCTGCTCGTAGATGAAGAACATGCCTTCATGGTCGTGAGATTTGGCTATTAACACCTACAGAGACAAGAGCAGGATATCAATCATAACAATATTCGGATGAACTACAACACCTCATCTCAATGTCAATCCACATCGAACATCAATTGGTGAAATGTTAAACATAATCAAACATTTTAAAACTCTGTAGCCAGCCAATAGTATGTCAACATCTATACCAATCAGTATTCAGTGAGGAGTAATCGTGAGGAGGACTTCAGTAATGGTCCTAACACCTCCTCTTACGCAGCACTTGGCCCCTACCTTCCGTGCCCGTGCCCCTTTTACCTTTTCCACGTCTAGGTGGTGTTTGAGCGTGAGGTGCCACTACGTTGGGTGGCTGGGGATCAGCTAGAGCTGGTGGAGAGGTCTGAGATGAGGAGGCCGCTGTCTTTGGTTTCGGGTGTGAAACCAAAGGCTGAAGAGTTATTAGCTGGCGGTCTGCAAATTGGATTAGTTACTGCCTGTCCCTATCCCCCTGTTCCTCATATCTCTCTATCCTTCGGTTGTGCCTCCTCACCTCAGAATGGAGTGAACTGTTGCTCACAAGGAGGGAGTTTGTGAGACGAACCTGCCTTCGGAGCAATCTGAGCTTCTCAGTCCTTTGTTTGTTCCGTCTCATGTCCTCCCTGTTAAATTGGGCAATGATTTCCCTCAAAGTAAAAAAATGGAGGTGTTGACGGAATTGGGGCTTAAGTCGACGGCATTGGGGCTGGAGGTGACGGTATTGGGGCCGGAGTTGACTGGAGGAGGGCCGGAGGTGTCGACAGGAGGTCTTGAGGTGTTGGCATAAGAGCCTGAGGTATTGTCAGAAGGGCCTGGTGTGTTAAGCCATGTTGGGGGACCCCATTGTGTGGGAGGCCATGTTCGGGGACCCCATTGTGTGGGAGGCCATGTTAGTGGACCCCATTGTGTGGGAGTGGTTGTGCCCTGCCATGGCTGCAATGCTGTTATGACAGGTGGCAGTGGTGGCTGTGATTATGGCTGGGAACAGCTGTGCATGGATAGATTATGCGTTTGGTGGCCTGGACAGTGAATACCACTCCTGAGATGAGGGTAATCATCTGGATTGTGAAGGGACAGCTTCTGTGGATGGTCCCAGGCCCTGTCAAATGTTCTGCCCTTCTTCGTCAACCACTTCCAAGGTGCAGTTTGTTCCACCTCCAGTGGAGCTTCCACCTGTGCCTCTGTGTTTGGCCTTGTCCTCCTTGCTACTCAAATGAAGGAACAAACGTATTTGAGTTGGTGTATCTACACAATTGACAGCTATGTGTTTCCATATCCTTGACATCATGGTCACCTGTAATTGACTGGGGTGCTTATCTTACATAGATGAACCACGTTCTGCATAATGAGCATTGTGAATCATGGCTCATATGAATATATGTACTGCTGGTGCGGTGTGCCATCTGCATGTGCAACGGACACATGCTCTGCTGGATCTGATGTGCAGTGTGTGAGACTGACCAGTCTGTGACATCTTCCCAGCAATGGTTGTTAACATTCAGCTGAGACATGATCCAGGTTAGGATAGTATATGACATGCACATGCCGTCCTACAGAGTCTGTATCCACATATGCTGCAGTATGCACACCCATACATGTACTCTCTTTTGAATGTCAAATCAATCTTGATCTAATTGCGAATTTTTCCCAGAATCAGTCTTAACTGCAGGTATTGGACAGGCATTTCATTGATAACAATTATGATAATCAGATGTTTGCTACCAGGATTTACATGGTTATTGATGCCCCATATATCTTTAGTCATAACCATAGGGTTTACAGTGCAATTGTGTGTCATTTATCTATGTATGTGGGCAGGGGTGTAGGAGCCAGAATAATTCTAGGGGGATACAGCTCGTTGTATACACCAGCAATTAAAAAGCTTAATTATACATACATACAAACATATTAAAATCTGCAGGGGTATTTGTCCACCCCCCACACTCATTTCATACACTCATGTGTGTGGGTTTCATGTGTGTGCATATGAGGGTGTGATTGTCATGTCTGAAGCATGCAAAGGCATCAGCTGTGCAATACCTTACAGACTGATGCCCTCTGCCTTATATGATAGGCTTATTGTGCCAGGGGAAAGGAGCCCACTGAGATGGGTAAAGATTGGGGATGTTGTGATTTATGTGTTATTCCTTGTTATGCCTGTTTAAAGTTACCTGGATGTCACTGGGCCCATACTGTGGTACCCATGTTTATAGTTATGTCTGTGTTGTACTTTGGGGAGGCTAGCACTTACAATATTACAATATTTCATAGTAATGGACTGGTCCCTTATTAATAGGATTAGGGAGATAATTGATCCCTAGGAGTCACATGACACCAGTATCTCGCTCTATGTATCACAAGCCTCAGCCTGTGTCTATATGCATATTGTATGTAATTGCCCCCTACCAAGAATACAGCGGTGCCAAGGGAAAACAATGGGTGATTGTCTTAGACTGGCAGGCAGGGATGATAACGTGAGCTAGAAGGATTAGGTGTAACCATGGATGCACATTTGAATTGATTGGTCTGTTGTTTCTAAGAATGTGGTATAAATATGTCTGATGGTTTCAGTAATAAAGATGTTATACAGGTTCACATAATTAAAGTGTGAATTTTGTTATTGATGATGGGAATTCTGTTTGCTGGAGTAAATTATTTTCAGAACTTAGAAAGATCCTTATGCTATACAAGACCACAGACATCTCTCGGTCTAACCTAAGGGCTGGAAGTTCTTCCTGCTGTACAGAGGTAAAAGAAACTGGGCACACCTGTGGGGAGAGGTTTGGGCAATAGGCTGTTATCATACCCCATTCATCATACAGGTTGTGACAATAATACTCACTTTGCATGGTTCTTGGCACACCAGTGTCCACCTGTCCTGGAAGTCCCACTACTGCCACTGGCTCAATCCACTCCTTCAGGATCTGCTCCCATTCACAGTATGTGATGTTGGCTGGTGGGCCACCACCGATTGCAATAGGGTGAAGAGCTAACAATCTGTTTGTATTTTCCGTCTGCATAGAATATACATTTTGAGTGTTGGTGCCCTGCTTATAAAGTGTAATGAATGTTTGAAGTGTGCATTATAAATAGGCTTATTGTGTAAAGTGGCATTGTATAGTCGTAATGTTATTAATGTGGTACGCGTCTCGTGAGTATTTTCCGGCTTTTGTAATAGTGTATTTTGTAGGTCGTAGTGTGATGTGTAAAGTGCTACGCGTTTGGCAGTGTTTTGCACGATCCGTGGTCGTGTAGCCTTGTTTTCATTTTTCGTCTAAATCAAGTTAAATTTGCATTCCACCTCATTCCCTGACGTCCTGGCTGTTGCCCCATGCTGTCTGTGATGTTTTTGTATTTTTTTTAGGTGTATTTAGTGTGTTTTTATTGTTTTTTAATTTTTGTCGTTCGGCCGCTAACCTCGTAATTTTTCGCGTCTCTAATAGTTTTTTTTGTAACTCCTGCGTCTTGTATCTTTTGTAAGTCAAAAGATCCCGCATTTAGGAAGTGTTTTTCGGCTAAGTCCCGTGCTTTCTAGTGGCCCCAAGTGCTACATGTTAACTGCGAGGCTCGCAGCGATGAGCGCCTTTGGCACTCATCGGCTAAGTACTACGCGTTAACGGCTCGCCTGGCTTTGCGAGGCTTGCAAGCGATGAGTGCCTGCGGCGCTCATCGCCTAACTCGTACGCACCTCGCAAAGCACGATGACGTCTCGCAGTTTGAAAACTATTATATGTGACTAGCGACTTGCCCGTCAAAAAATTACGGCAATTAAATTGTAAGGCAGGTAATGCCGTTTGGCCTTCGGCGCTCATTGCGAGGCTGTTGGTTGTATTTTTTTTGGTGATAGGCGCTTTTGGTTTTATTGTTTGGTCGCCGGTGATGTGTTTTTTGCGCTTATTGCAAGGCATTGTGTGCTATTCTCAGCGTTGGCGCTTGTTGTGAGTCGCGCAGTGAATGGCTTTCGTGTTTATTGTGAGAGTGTATTTTTTTGTGTACTGTATATGTTTTTTTGTATGCTAATTAAATAATTAATAAATGAATAAATTAATATACTTTACCTATTTTGAAGTAATATATGCAGGAAGCATTGTGTTGAAGAGCTGACAATCTGTTTTGGAGTTCCTGCAGCATACAATGTCAGTTTGCACTGTTGTGGAGCTGATGTGTAAGTGTCAGCAATGTGTGCAGTGTGTAGTGTAAATAGGCTGCGTGCGCGAGGAAAAGCCGTTAGGGTAGCTGTGTACATCTGCATTGTGTAAGTTAGTGTTGTAAAATGGTGGGGTATGTGTGTGGTACGCGGCTGTGGATGATGTAGCGTCCTTGGTAAGAGTGTATCTTGTAGCTCGTACGGATTTTTAGAAAAGCCGTATGTGCTTGTTGGTGTTTTGCATCTTTAGGGTCCTGTAGCCTTGTTTTCTTTTTTCAGCGGCTATTTTTTCTCTCGCTTAGGGGATTTTCGTGTGTCTAAACTCAGGAATATGGAGTTAAATTGAGGTGTAACTTCATTTGCAGAGGTCCTGGGTATGATCATGGTCATTAAGCAAGCCTGTAACTACCGATTTAGAAACAGCCAATAGTAGATGAGACATCATGACGTCAGTAAAACATAGACGTTAAACCACAATCAGTTAGTGTTTAGAGGTTTGGTTTGCGATCGGACTCGCAATCCAGAATGTTGCAATCTGAAAAAAACAATAAATCTACTATTCTAGTCCATACAAGTTCAATGATATGTCTTAACCCATTTATTGCCAGGATCGATATAACACACAAATTACACATCAAAATAATAATAATTTTTTATTGCAGATTTGCAAGCTTGAGACTGTTGTACAATTAATTATAATGCCTTACATCATTCTCTCCGTCTTTTAAAGGGCAGTAGTGATTATTTATTTGCTTTTACAGTGCTACAAACAGGTGTTTAACCCCCTTGTGAGTCCTCTCTAGTACTCGTAGAATTTTTGGCTACATTTGCCATTTACAGGTGGGAAAGCAATTGCGGGTTTGAGGAACAGTAGCAATGTCATAACAATTTTAGCGATTGTGGGCTTGACAGATCAAAGGCTTAGCTGGTTCAGCATTACCCAAAGGCCAATTTAATTGCAGTAACTTTTGTGGGCTACATAATGGGCTACAGTAACTACAATTTGTACAATGTAATAGGGGCCCATGTACTGTAGATTGCTTTACTGAAACAAACTACTAACTATGCATGATCTCTTTGAGTGAATAGGCAGCTGCTTATTTGACTATTGATGAAACCTGCACAACAACATGATTATTTCACACTTAAGACTGAATAAAAATATCTTTTCATATTTACTTTTCTTTAAGGAACATATATATTCTTCTACTAAACAACTCAATGAATGGTACATTTTCATTGTACTTTAGTCTGATATGTAATTGTTTTCTGTTGCATGGGTGTTTTTCAAGGATTTTTTCGGTAAATCCCTATGGCAGGAGAGTACATTTTTCACCACCATAATTGGAGTTAGCAATCATAGTTGTTAACAATCATTAGCAGTACAAATGAAATGTCATTAACAGTTGCTAATTATTGCCTCAGTTTATTGAGTAACACCTTAACTATGCTATGAGGTAGCAGATAAGCACTGCATTAGTTCCTTTTGCTGTTATAAGCGTTGGTATAGCCAGCAGGGAAAAATAACTACTGAGGGGTTAAATGTAACATTATTTTATGTGCAATAGGACTTCCTAGAGCTCATTCAGTCATAGTCGTGTGTTGGTATCCAGTTAACCTTTATCAAGGCATACAAAGCAGGTTATAGCTGAAACCTTACTGCTAAGTTACCAGAAGTGGAAAATATAAGACATTTCACATGGCTTGGCTTCCACCTCACTTAATTCTCTTTACAGTAGTTTGCTCTTTTTGGCCCTTGGCTTTCAATGAAACTGATTCTCTTCAGGCCACACTGAATTTAAATGCGACCAGGGAACGAAGTAAAGAAATACATGATATGAAATCTGCTTTAGGGAAGCAAATGTAAATATAGCAATTGTTGGGTAAATTGTAAGTTCCTTTGTTGCTTCAGGATGGTTTATATCAGTTGCACGTCAGGCATAGGCGCTTGCCAAGGAAGCACAAGTTGATCAAGTTCTGCCTGTGGACATTACCAAGGAAATGGTTCTGCAAGATAGTACTGTCATGTCCTATCTCATCTGCTGGCCTCAGCGAGTGTCTGCAGGTGTTTCTCTATATTTAGTCTCCCTGGGGATCGCTCTACTTCACGGCAAACTCTAGTGGAAGTGAAAGTGATTTGATTTTGATTCCATTACTGGAGCTTTACCACTACTATTTCTGTGATAATAGCATACTGAGGCCGATTATTGTACCCGCAGTGAATGTAATATGTTGTTGTGAAATATTGGTACGATTGGTGCACTGAAGCATATAACTAAATGTTGACTGTTTAGTAAGAGTTTGGATCTATGCTCCTCTATATCACCTTGTGAATGTGCTTTTAAACCAAGTTTGTCTATGGTAAAATCCGTTGTTATTTAACCAATTTGTACATCTATGTAAAGGGTCTTTCACAAATGGCTCCTAGAAGGTTTATAAAGTAGTTGAACAATTTCAAAGAACATTTTTGTTTATTGGATGAAAAATAGTTTTTTGAGTTTTTATTAACCGGAAACTCCAACAGGAAGTTGGTTTTATTCCAGCACGAAAAACTGACTGTATGTTGCATTATGCCTTTTTTCTCTATAGAAAAGCTTTCTTGCAAAATACTGCATTATTTTTGCAGCTAATGTGAGGCTCAATATGGTAACTTGTGGCTCAAAGTACTTAATAAGTTTAGATGGCTCCTAACTGAATGATAACATTGGAGGTTATTGTTTTGGCCACAACTGGGATAGACAAGCAAACTGTATGATTCTAATCATCTAAGCACATCAAAGCTCCTGATTAGTATTCATTAGCAATAAATTTGCTTACAAATGCACCACAAAAAATAGTGAATTTCTTCGGGATGGTCCACTTTAGAAAAAAAATGCTAATGAAATGTATAGCTATTTTTCATGCTCATTAAAAAATAACATAAAAACACAATTTGAGTCCATTTAAACTTATTTCAATAGTTATTTACAAGAAAATGTCCAAATAAATTATAGTGTTAAATAAAGAGAAAATGGTAAATAAACATGTTATAAAAGTACACAGGTGTTTCCAAATTCTCCAGAATTTCTGGGGGGTTGTGGATTAGACATGCTCCATTAGGTTTTTTTTTTTTTTTTTGTTTTGTTTTTGTTTCAGAATGTTGCATATGTTTTTATGCTGGTGTTATACGAGAATAAGAACGACATTACTTCAAAATGCCTTTATACATAAGTTCTACAAAGGGGGTATTTTTGAGAATTTTTTTCCACAAGGCTGACTTATCTGAGAGCTCTGATTGGTACAGTAAAAATAAAGCTTCAAGTGGGCACATTTTCGCCTTAGTAGTGCATTAGCCTATTACAATGTGATAATGTGTTTTCCAAAATTGTGTTTCCAAATTCTTTTCCATTACTTTTTCATGTCACAATTTTTTTAAGGGATATGGTTCTGTTCCTGCCAAATAAGGCCGGCATTCCATTAGTGCAGTAAAATCCAAGAAAACAAGAGCTTGGAACTTTTAAAACCTAAGTACCAGAGTCATTCCAAGGCTACTTAAAAAATGAACCCTGTAAAACTAAGTGACTCACACCCAGGAGGGATTGCCCAGAGCTCTCTAGCCCTAATGTGTGCCTTCACCCTGCTTGCTTAAAAGTCTCCATAACAATGCTGCAGAATGGTACACATTGAGTGAACACACTACACTAGCCCTTCTCATATCCTATCTGTATAAATCCCTTATTACTGAAGTGCAGGTGTTAAATAATAATACAGACTAACGCAGGGGTTTATAACCCTTCCACCTCTGACTTGCTACCCCTATGAGCCTGTTGATCCTCCGGGATTTCCCCTACATAAAAGGGAGCCACTGTGATGCAGAGGATCTCCCATCTAAAATGTAACTATGGGTCCTTATAGATCTCCATGGCACTTAATATTACCCCTCATGCCACGGGGGTCCTCAAGGGACCCCTGTAGCATGTAACTTTAACCCCATACCATATGGGTCTTAATGTTAAGCCCTGTGCCATGGCTGTCTCTGGGTTCATAGGGGGTAGCAGTTCATAGGCAAAGGGGTCATAAAGTTCCTACATTAATTTATATTATTATATAATCTTTACTTAATTGGGAAGGGGTTTATATAGATAGATAGGGCTATGGGATGAAGTTAGGGCTAGTGTAGAGCATTCAGATAGTGGGTACCATCCTGCAGCATTGCTATGGAGGCTAGTGAGCTTCAGACTCAGAGTCTCCTGCGATCGGGCTGTGAGCACAGGTCAGGGTTAAAGAGCTCCGGATAAATCCTCCTGGGTGCAAGTTTGTTCGTTTTATGAGCTTCTTTTTTTCTAGAAGCCATAGAACTGCTCCAGAACTTAGGTTTTAAAAGCTCCCTGAGTTCTGAGGACCGGTTATCTTAGGTGTTACTGCACTAGAGAATGGAGGCCTTATGTGGCAGGAACAAAACCATAATCCGTAAGAAATGTGGGAAAACATCATTAAAAAAATGTAACACAATTTTGGAGAACACATTATCACATTGTAATCGACCAATACACTAGGCATGCGAAAATTGTCCATTTGCACCTTTATTTTAACTGTACCCTATAGTGCTCTTTTTGAATGGGTGATAAAAGTCCAGCCAATATGAAAAAATTGGCAGAATTAAAAAAAAAAAAAAGATTTATTTTAATATATTTCTGAATTCCAAATCTTTACAAAGCTTTAAAATGTACAAACTATGTAAATACATGTTTTAGAATATAATTGTGTGAAACAGTGTTTATTTGTATAACAAGCGTTAGTACATTTTCTTACAGGATGATTAATTTACAAATTATAGTTCCTTCTTAGAAAAAAATATTTATAAACCAAGTCGAATAAGCATCTTTAGTAATATAACATGCATGTTTCTTTGTGAATATGTTCTTCTTTTATCATTTTCCATTTGTCGTTGACCTAAGGGTTTCAAAATGGCAGCCCTTTCTTTCTTTCTGTTAGGCAAACATTGGATGTCACAGTTTCATTGACCTGTTAAGGTCTAGTGGGGGGAGCTTTTATATTGGCCATTGTTAAAACGCTTTATTCTTGTGGCAAATGCTTTGTGATACAATAGATCAGGACAGGTGGGGCAGACAAACTCAAACCATCTGGTAAAATCAGACCTGGCTAAGGAAAATTCTAATTACAATGATTATTGTTTACATTACATTTGTATATAACTGAACAGTTAATGCATTCTACATTTCAAACATCATGCCATGAATTAAATTGCTCATTAATTATTTATTTTAAAATTAAAATCTAAAAAAATAATAAAAACATAGCTTTTATTCTCAGATTAAAATGCAGAATGCAGCTAAATGTATCTAATATACAACTTACTTATAAAATATCTGTTCTGTAAAAGAGCAAGAATCAGAGCTGAAGGTGTTAACATACAATAATTATAGCCATGGAGTTCTTTGCTTTTAAGCTAAATTGTAGTAATTGCATTTTCTCTCATTTTTGGCAACAACCACCCTGCTAAATGATTCCATTTTTTTAACACATTTTCTTCCCTCTTACTGTATAACAAAATAACCCAATAATTGCTGAAGGGATAAATGTCTTTACTAATTGTGAAATGTAGTCAAGTCTCTTTTAGCTTTTTTAAGGAGTTAGTTAAAGATCAAATGGTAATAACCATGCACATTTATCGTAATGTACATTAGCAAATTCCTTGTCTATGTAGCCCTTTTAGCATTGAAACCATTCTATGAATTATTTGAAAAACGAAAAAAAAAAAAATGTGTTTTTTTAATTAAAAGGTTGCATCTGCTAATAGTGTTAAAAATGACATGGTCCAATGGAGACATTAATAATATATATATTAAAAGAGAAAAATAAAGATCTTAGATGAATGTCTTTATCAAAGTGTATATAGAGACTTTACATGTTCGAGTAATTGTTTAGGCCGGCGCATTAATGAATCTTGGCTGTGAGTCTTCATTTGAAATGATTTCAGTCGTGTTTGCATCTCTGCTGCTTTGGAAAGCCTGTTGTATGAATTTCTAGAGAAGGCCTTGAACCCTGCCATTCAATCCCTTTCAGCCCATCAGCTGAGTGTAATTGCCAGAAAGGACACCAGACCCCTAAGCCTGATTGTTCCTCACTCCTTTGAGGTTGAGCAGCATGAAAAGTGAAAGGAAAAAAAGAAGCCTGTCTTTTGATGTTGTGTTTCTTTATCTCCTCCTTTTTTTGTCTTCCCACTCCCACTCTAAGAATGACACATTTCTTTATATGGCTTCTCCTCGTCCTCATAGAGACAATAATTAATAAGGCCTTTATAAAATGAGCCTTGAATTGGTGTCACCGCAAGGGTGGTCCAGACGAGCTCTGAAGTGAAACCTCGGTGGGCTTAGGCAGTGCTTGCCCTTTGCACGGGTCAGCTTTAAATACCCTGACCCCAATTTTCGCTCTCCTTCTCTAATGAGGCGATTCGCACAAAATTAGACGTGAAGGGAGACAAAGTGGAAAACGTGTGGTTGACACCACACTGGCCAAATTTCATTATTATCTTTGTGACTGTGACATCACAGCTGTGTATGTTCTCAAAGAGATAAAATCTCCTTTTTGTTTCAGCCACAAGCTTTATATAATTACTTTCACAATCCCATACTCTTCTCCTGCTTTTTATTCAGATGCTCATAAAGTAGGGGCATTAGGCTGGGCCAGTGACCAGTTATTTGGCCCTTATGTGGTTATACAAGCAGAACTGCTTTGCTTTTCTAAGAATCTACAGTGTTACTTCACATTTTATTGTTGGTGTGAAGTTTTATTATTTGTATTCAGCCAGTTGAATGAACCTAGAGACTGCTTGTAATATTTCCAGTCATCCTACACCAGAGAGAATGTGTATAATGAATTTGCTTTGTTAGCTGTATATTGTATGAGCACTGAACCCCTTCAAATTGGAAGCTGAATCAGTTCATGAACTGTAGAACTGGAGTATTGTCCAAGTATAGCATCCAAGTATCAGTAACTTCCCAGTAGCCAAGTCATTGCATAATATCAATACCTTCCAAATCATTGCCCATTTCATGAGTATAGTGTGATATACTTATTAAAATTCAGCATACGTTCAGATATTCTTTTAAATTGCCATATGTATCGCTTTATAAGAGGAAAAATGAAGAAGAGGCATTATATATTCTGCTCATTATCCTAAACTGCTGTATTGGGATTATACCTAAAAATTTATTATATCACTCTCACAGTGTTTTGCAACCCACTCTGTTCTACTATCTAACTCAAAATGACTAGAATAGACTACTATCAAACCACTTGTAAGCTCCAGATGTCCATCAACAAATTGTACTGCATGGCACTAAATTAATGTTGTGCTTAATGAAATGGCACCAGTTATAACTTTTTAGGACTATTCTTGGAGAAAAATACACTTATATGTCAAGAAATGGAGTAGTCACTGTATGATATTTAAAGGGACATAATAAAGGTTCCAAAATATGGTATAATTTAGGTAATCAGAAATACTTAATCAACTGAATGTTCTTAAAAAATCTATTTTCTACTAATAAACCTACACTGAATTTTGTCTGTGAATCAGCCTTTCTTCTTACTAATAATTGCTAATTACTCCCTGGCAGTCTGTATGTGCTCATATTCATTGAAGGAAATTGAACTGTACTCAGCCTAAAAGCTATTCGTTGAATAAATCTAAGCATCTGCAGGGAGTTATTAGTTAGAAGTAGTAATTATTACACTCTAGTTAATGTTAAACATGTACAATGCATTATTTCATTGATAACATTTATATTATTACCTTTATTTTTTAATTATATCATCCTTGGAGACTTCTCTGTGTCCGTTTAACTATTTAGATATAGATTTACATACAGTTCACATACAGTTGGCAACATGCCTTGTGTTTCCAGAAATTGTTTTATAAGAAATTGTCTTGCATCCTTAGACAGGGCACTGTAGCAGATACAAAAATGCCTTGTCTGTCTTCATAGTATCGTTTCGTTTCTTGACTAATGTAGACAAATTCCAACTGGTTGTTCTACACATGATAAGAGTAACATTAGCTCAACTATAATCTCTGTAACTAACATGTGCATCACCTCAACAGTTTAGAAAAACCCAGAGCTGTCATCGAGGATCATATGATAATCCTTCTACAAAATGTCCCAGGGGAATGAAATCTGTACATTCTCATTACAATTCACTCAACTGCACTAGTTTAAACCCTTACCTGCAGTCACTTGTGGAAGTATGAAAAGTAACACTGTTGTGTCAGCTATAACAGCTGGAACAATGGAAATGTATTTACAACAGAATTCCACAGAGTATTTGTAAAACACACAATAAATAAATGTTTGTTGGATTTATTCAGCTTTGTGATTCTATGGATCATACTGATGGTGAAAGAGATCCATGCTTTATATATTAAATGTTATATATTTATGTAAAATTAGAATAAGGAATATTTCACATAAAGTGCATTATAGAGTCAGCAAAAGATTACATTTTATTAGTGCATATAAATCGTTTTATGCTCTCAGTAAATTCACTATTTAATTATGTGTGAAGATGGTGGCAGAGCACGAGAGCTCCCTTTACAGTACTTTCTAAGAATACCTTATTATAATCAATTCTGCAGTACTCTCTTTAAGTCTTTGCTTGGTCCTTGGAGAGCATTTAGTTGTGAATGCACCATGAGTGCTGATGAAAAGTAATTGTAAATCTATAGATGCAACTCAACAAATTTCATTATTACAATGGTATTTTTTTTTAATATAAATTCTAATAAAATGTTCAGCAGTTCTGTATTACTTTATTATTTGATGCATTGTGACTTCTTGCAGACCCAGAGAAGTGTAACGAACCTACATAGGATATTTATATATCCAAAGAAATTAAATTTTTCTAGCTGAGCTTACCTTAAGATCTCTACTAAATTGTTCTTATGCCAGTTTTGCTGTTGTAAATCCATGCTGACACATGAGGTAGTAATAGTTGAAATTGGCACATGTGCTTGGTCAAAGCATGCTGAGGGCCACGTGAAATCAGACTTACTAATATGTCAATTTAACAGAAAAATGTATTTTGTTTGGAATAGGGAAGGGAGAAAAGTTACATGATATACATCTTTAAAAGTATTATAGTATTTTACAGGGATTTAATAAAGTTCCAGTAGGAATAAGAGGAATACTTTAACAAGTCTTCATGATTTGACTATAAAGTTTCAGGTGTAATTTTATAAAGCACTATTTAACAAAAGCTGTGATAGAAAAGTAGGACAGTTGTAAGAATGCATGTGATATGTGTATTGTCTATGTCTGTAGGTAAATAGTATGGGTACATTGACTCTTAGTTGCCTTCAAAATGTGTGTTTCTATGAATTGTTGCTATGTACCTGAAAGTGACTTTTTGCTGCCAGCATATAGAATTGACACTACAAAGAAGTCAATTATCAATAACTACTCCACACTTGAGTCATATGTTACAGTGCTCTTCAGCTCAAAGAGAGAAAGCAAAGACTACACATCTCCACGCAATCAAGTTGAAGTTCTTTTAGACTACATGACTGTAGATTGTAGAAATTCATATATCCCAAAGAGTACTTGACCATTTTTCTGGCTGCTCTTTTCTTGATCTTGTAATACTGTATTGTTGTTATAGCAATTATGAGCCTGTAACTGGAAACTGCCTCCTGAGATGTGTTCCCAGCAGAAAGTGATGGTCTGTACAGATTAGAGTGTGTACTGTGTATTACATTCACCATAAATGTCAAGAAATTGAGGCAAACTACATAAAGGAAGTCTTACTTAGAGAGATAGCGTGCGCATGACAGGTCTCTGAGGGGTGCAATAACATGGCAAATTGTGCTTGGTTGTTGCATTAGGAAATGTTGACAAAACAAAAATAAGCAAACACAAGGTCACTTTATATATATATATATATATATATATATATATATATATATATATATATATATATATATATATATATATGAAGAGTGAAGTAGCTGTGAATGTCCAGTAATCCAGATGAATAATCAGAGTATTGCAGTATATAGTGATACATTTTTTATTGGACAAACATATTCATAGGTTTCATGACGAGCTTTCGAGAGCGTTCCTCTCTTTGTCGAGTCAGAGTCAATACTGATTATAGATTCACAAATACAGCAAAAAATTCCAGGATTAACAAATAATGTTCTGATCAGCCAGCCGTGCAAGTGTGTGGGGGTGCAGACCAGAGTAAGTAAATTGGGGTCGTAAATATTTTTACATCTAAGGAACCATAGGGCTGTAACCAAACTCAGGATGAAGGCAGAGAACAAAAAATAAAAAAATCAATAAACACACATATATATTTACAAGCATGTATGTTGGAGGTTATAAGAAATTTTGATAATGAGATAAGAATTCAATGTCGACATTAAGTCCTGACTTATTACTGTTAAAGAACATAATCATTTTAATTTCAAATGTCTTTCTTTCCTTAGTGTTTTTAAAAAAAAACTTTGAGTATTTTGATTTTGAGATTTTTCATGGAGTGGTTATTCTGGGTGAAATGGTGTCCAACTGGAGTACAGTAAGTCTCCCCATTGTGCTTATTGATGGAATGTCTGTGTAGATTCATCATCATATGAAATTTCTGGCTGGTTTCTCCAATGTAGCAGCCTCTCTCGCATGCAGTACATTGTATCATGTAGACTACATTGGATGACGTACAAGAATATGATCCTCTGATGTTATAGGTCTTCTTGTTGTGCGTGGCTGTGTCCTCTTTGCAGATGTGTTGACACAATTTACACCGATTTTTATTGCAAGGTTTTGTGCCATTTTCTATGTTAAGCTCTTCATTGGCCAATCTACTATTCACCAATGTTTGTCTGAGATTTGGTGTCTGCCTAAATGCAAGAATGGGGGGTTTGGGGAATATATGTTTTATTTCTGTGTCCTCTGTTAGCAGTGGTTGTAGATCCTTAAATGTTTTGCGGATTCCTTCTAGATCCGGATGGTATGTGGTTACCAGAGGTGTACGTGAGGTTATTTCTTTAGTTTTGTATTGCAGCAGTTGTTCCCAGGGTGTTTTAATGGCAGAGGTTACTTTCTGTGTTATGACATTAGGTTTGTAGCCCTTTCTCCTGAAAGAGTCAGACAGGGTTTTTAAATGTTTATCACGGTCCTCATTGTTAGAACATATGCGGTGGTATCAGATGGCTTGACTATAGATAATCGCTTTTTTAGTATGTGAGGGATGAAAGCTAGAACTGTGGAGATAACTGCATCTCCACAGCCATCTGATACCTCCGCATATGTTCTAACAATGAGGACCGTGATAAACATTTAAAAACACTGTCTGACTCCTTCAGGAGAAAGGATACAAACCTAATGTCATAACACAGAAAATAACCTCTGCCATTAAAACACCCCGGGAACACCAGCTGCAATACAAAACTAAAGAAATAACCTCACGTACACCACTGGTAACCACATACCATCCGGATCTAGAAGGAATCCGCAAAATATTTAAGGATCTACAACCACTGCTAACAGAGGACACAGAATTAAAACATATATTCCCCAAACCCCCCATTTTTGCATTTAGGCAGCCACCAAATCTCAGACAAACATTGGTGAATAGTAGATTGGCCAATGAAGAGCTTAACATAGAAAATGGCACAAAACCTTGCAATAAAAATCGGTGTAAATTGTGTCAACACATCTGCAAAGAGGACACAGCCACGCACAACAAGAAGACCTATAACATCAGAGGATCATATTCTTGTACGTCATCCAATGTAGTCTACATGATACAATGCACTGCATGCGAGAGAGGCTGCTACATTGGAGAAACCAGCCAGAAATTACATATGAGGATGAATCTACACAGACATTCCATCAATAAGCGCAATGAGGAGACTTACTGTACTCCAGCTGGGCACCATTTCACCCAGAATAACCACTCCATGAAAAATCTCAAAATCAAAATACTCAAAGGTTTTTATAAAAACACTAAGGAAAGAAAGACATTTGAAATTAAAATGATTATGTTCTTTAACAGTAATAAGTCAGGACTTAATGTCGACATTGAATTCTTATCTCATTATCAAAATTTCTTATAACCTCCAACATACATGCTTGTAAATATATATGTGTGTTTATTGATTTTTTTATTTTTTGTTCTCTGCCTTCATCCTGAGTTTGGTTACAGCCCTATGGTTCCTTAGATGTAAAAATATTTACGACCCCAATTTACTTACTCTGGTCTGCACCCCCACACACTTGCACGGCTGGCTGATCAGAACATTATTTGTTAATCCTGGAATTTTTTGCTGTATTTGTGAATCTATAATCAGTATTGACTCTGACTTGACAAAGAGAGGAACGCTCTCGAAAGCTCGTCATGAAACCTATGAATATGTTTGTCCAATAAAAAAGGTATCACTATATACTGCAATACTCTGATTATTCATCTATATATACTGTATATATATATATATATATATATATATATATATATATATATATATATATATATATATATATATATATATATATATAGTAAATAAATAGTACATCTGCGTTCACATTTGAATGTGAGCTCAGAATTCCAAGAAAACAGATATTACACTGCATTCTGGGAAGCCTAGCAGGGACATGTAAATGTGCCCACAAATGCCTCGCTCTTCAATCCATAGCCCATTTTAAACATGGCTTCCTTTAAGCTTATGCCCGCTGCATTACACAGCTTTTATGCAAAGCCAAGGTTTGATTATACACAAGTTGTGAATCCTATCCACATACAGCTGTTTCTTTTATTTTTTTATTATAAAAACATATTATACAAACATTCCATAAAAGCATGACATATTTTAACATGACATAATAAATATCAATCATATGCAATACATAAAATGGTTCTGTATCATAAAAGGCATAAAGATATATCAAAAATCATAATTTATAAAGGACGTTTTACAAAATATCATGCAACTTAAAAAAAAAATTCTCAAAAAAGTACATGGCATATATAAAAAGTCACTATACAATAAAATTACACCAGCAAAATCAGCTTAAAGACCTACAATCACTTTCCCTTTTTCTTTCCCTATTAACTGTCCCTTAACTCTAGACTACTCTATCCCTTCACCCACCGCTGCTCCTGAAATACACATCTCTCCCTCCATCTTCGTCCCTGGAGTTGTCCCTGTTGTTGATCATGAAAGGATATTCTGCAATAAAAGAAAGGGATAAAAAAAAGTTAAAAAGGTCAAATTAAAAACGTTAATCGCTGTGTTGGTATCATATTCCATTTATCAACACACTAAAGAATTTATGCATTCTTATACTTCTTTTTACCTATTTAATTGTATAACTAAAGTTACGTATGCCTGGCTGTACTGTTAAAACTTCTCTTTAAATAAAACCAAGTTCCTTAATTTCCATAAAACATCCATAACTGAATTAATAATTTGCCATATTACAATACCCTTATCCTTAAAAGAAGTCTTAAAAGAACCATGTAGAATGTTATCATAAGATAAATCTGATTCCCAGATTTGTGATAAAAGAAAATAAATTTTCTTCCATATTTCGTCAGCGAAAGAACAACCCCAAAACAGATGATAAATTGTTTCACTATTCTTACAGTTTTCTCTTGGACACTTATCCCATCTTAGTAAACCTCTTCGATGCTGAAACGATCTTGTCGGTATTCAGTTATGAACTGCTGCCCATGCCAAGTCTTTGTGCATATTAAACAGTCTTTTATTTCCATATATATTTGCATTTATCTTCAGAAAAACATTCAATTGGTAAAAGCTCAATGCTTTCTTCGATTTTACAAGTCAATTTTCGTTGGTCTTTAATAATTTCCAAACTTAAAACATTAAAATTAAAATTGTTAATATCAACATAAAATGTTGGTGGGTTAATTGCATATGGGTGGGTTAAAAACAGGGACATCCATTTATACTTATTAAAATATCTTCCTCCATAAAATTTTATAAAAGCGACAGTTAAATAATTTTGGTCAAGTTTCTGCACACAATACGATACTATTTTAACAAATAAAAATCTATCAATGTCCGGTAAATTTTTCCCACCCAACTCCGATTTCCTACATATTTTGTCCCTTGCAAGTTTTTCCATTTTAGATGACCATGAAAAAAAAAATGATTTTTTAATTCTTTTAAACCAAAGAGTAATAGGGGGTAATATAAAACAGTAAAAACAAATAATAGGAAGTAAAACTGATTTAATAATTAAAAATTTACCCTCCAAAGAAAAATCCCTTAAAACCACAAAATGTATCTTTTGCTGAATTTAAAAAAAAACTAAAATCCAATTTTAAAAAACCTGATAAAGATGCATTAAAAACAATTCCTAAGATTTTTAATTGTGATCTAGATATTTGAAGTGGAATTGTCACATCTTCTGTCCAGTTATTTACATTTAAAACTAATGATGATGCTTGTGTAAAAATGTTTTGCCTATATAATTACCCTACATAAAGATGCATTGGTTGTACAAATCACACTCAAATCATCAATGTACCCTACACATTTTACACTAACACCTCCACCTCCGGGTACATGGACTCCTTTAATGACCTTATGCTTTCTGATTTTCTCTAAAAGGGGCTCAACTATACATATAAAAAGGATTGGAGAAAGGGGGAAACCCTGCCTAACCCCTCCGCCCCCCCCCATTTATTTTAAAAACCTATCCATTATGGCCTTTACAATTGATCTTACTAAAAACATGATTATACAGGGTGGTGATTTGTCTACGGAAGGCCTCTGGGAAACCCATTTTCTCAAGTACCTGAAACAGAAATGAATGGGACACCAAGTCAAAGGCCTTCTTGAAGTCCAAACTCACCACCGCTGTAGGTATTGCACGCTCTTTACTATAATTTAAAACATCCCTGATTAAAAACAAACTATCAGTAATGGATCTTCCCGGTACAGCACACGTTTGATCCTCCCTTATTAAAAGATGTATAATTTCTTTAAAACGGTTTGCTAATATTTTCATACACATTTATACTCAGAGTTTAAAAGGGTAAAAGATCTCTAATTCCAAATATCTTTAAAATCACTTTTTTAAGAATTAAAACCATAGTACCACTTCTCATAGACTTTGGTAATTTTTCGCAACACAAACATTCCTTACACAACAATAAAAAATCTTCTTTGATCAAATCCCAAAAAAGCATATAAAATTTGCCTGGAAGTCCATTGTCACCTGGAGTTTTACCTTTTTTAAAACTATTAATTACACTAAAAAGCTCTTAAATGGTAAGATCTTGTACTAAACTTTCTCTATCCTCTTTACTTAAAAAAATTTGAATACTGGATAAAATATCATTTTTACACTCATCTTCAATTTGTTTCCTTCTGTATAAATTTGAATAAAAGCTTGTATCTACTTTCCTATCCATATCTTTTAATTTATATAACTATTGTTTCCTTTTTTGTAATAATTCATATACTTATCTTTTTATTTTTGCTACTTTGCCTCCTTACCATTTCCCACCAATTTAAAACGCTTTTAAAATACAACCACTTTTTCTGTAAAGTTTTATAAAAATACTTAAAATGCTATAAAACTTCCACTTCTCCACAGATTTTTACCTTTTGGTTCTATTTCTGAACTTTTAAAACTTGTTTTTAAAATGTTATGGTCTGATATAATATTTGGAATAAGATCGATATTTACTGCTTCTAGGTCAAGTGAGTGAAATACAAAATCAATTCTGGACCATACCATTTGGTTTCCCCATGTAAAGCCAGATTCACTTGGTTACAGTTCTTTCCACATATCCTTGAAGGTAAAATCGGGAATAATGTTACATAATAATAAGGATTACTTATCTAAAACCACCTCCCCCCTTTTTGTTTTTCTCCCACTTGACTCTAAAATACAGTTAAAATCTCCCAATAAAATATTTGGCTCAGACCGAGGTAAAAATATTTTCATTATTTCAAAAATTGTAAATCTTTCATTCTCACATGGCGGTGCATAAATATTTTAAAAAGCGGACGATTAAAAGATATGTATGTGGCTTTAAATAATAAAATTCAACCAGGTAAGATTTCATTAAAATATTCAATATCCCATCCCGGCTTGAAGAGGACAGCAACACCCGATGATTTGTTATCTGCCCCTCTACACCAGACTGATTTACCGGTCCAATCTTTTTTCAACTTATTATAATTTAATTCATTATCAATAGCACACTCTTGCAAACCATATACATCAAATTCAACATTTTTAAATAGTCCAAACAGGCCACTCTCTGTGCCTTGGTTTTTATACTTCTAACATTAAAGGAAATGCACTTAAAGGAAGCCATTTAGTCATGGTCATCAGGGATAAAATGGCAAACCTGTTAGCCTTAATAAGCCTCTGCACTGAAGCTTCCATTTCATCCCCTTTAGACTCTCTAGAAGCCGAAGGTGTGTCCCAGACAGCCGTTCACCCTCGACTAGTTTACCGGATGCTCCCCTCTTTTTTGTAGTTTCAATATCCATTTCTTCAATATCCTCTTTTTTTGCTTTTTTTGGACCTGTGCTGTAATTCTTTCCATGCCTCTTTAAAGCATCTCCGCTGTATATCGTCATCAGAATCCTCAGGCGACCCTACCTCCGTTGAGGACTCTGTCACAAAGATTGCACTTTGACTGGGCAGCAGTTCTTCAAAGGAAAGGGGTTGTTCACTGCTCTGAGATGGAAACAGAGTAGATATTGAGGCTGATCTAGCTCTATTTCTAGGATCTACTGATCTACTGTGAATCCTGCAGACGCAACAGCTACTCTGGTTGGAAATCCAAAAGTTCCCGTAGAATCTTCTCAACGACATAACGTAACAATGCTTCCAGTTTCCGTTCCTCCTCCACGTGAAGCCTGATGCTGACGTTTAAATGCGCCGTACCGGCCATCTCTGGTCTCTCCATCCTTCTTCCTCTTGCCTTGTACACTTCCTAATTGAAAAATCAACTAGGATTACAGCCCTGTGTACCTGACTGTGTTCGTCGGGGCTCCCCCAATAGCAGCAAGGAGGAGACCAATGCCCCAAGACCAAGGGAACCTGGGTTCACAAAAACCTCCAACCAAATCTCTAGGACTTGGTGAAAAGTTTGAGGAGAAGTCCCCTAAAGCTGTTTTAAGCTTACTGGTTATCATCAGCGTGGAGCGGGATCCCAGCTTGTGTAGTGGATATTTTGAGTAGGTAGTTCACCACAACAATCATTTAATATATGGTGGGAAAAACAAGATAGAAGACCTTCACCGTACAGAAAATAAATAGAACATCTGTGTTCACATTTGAATGTCTAAAACAAGTTAAAAAATCTGTTTCCAGCTCAGAATTCCAAGAAAAACTGTTCTTACACTGCATTCTGGGAAGCCGAGCTGGAACATGCAAATGTGCCCACAAATGCCTTGCTCTTCAATCCATAGCCCATTTTAAACATGGCTTCCTTTAAGCTTATGCCCACTGCATTACACAGCTTTTATGCAAAGCCAATGTTGGATTATACACATATATATTTATTCAGCATTTATAATATTTTATTATTAGTTTTCAGCACGAACAATTCCGGCATGTTCTCACATTTTATAATAATTCTGAATGGCTACCATTGAGGAATACTGTTATGGGCCAGCGTTCATGACTTTTAAATAGTAAATATCAGTATAATCAACTTTGTAATTTATTGATATGAAGTCAAAGTTGAGAGAAAACTGACACTGAAAATGCCTGCACTGAACAAATACTTAAATAAAGAAATGAGCTGTACATTCTGCTACATTCTGGGGAAAAAAGATGGTACTCCAGCCTAAAGATCAGTGGAAAACCAGCCGGTATACTGTACAGTTACTGTTAAAAGCCGGTAGGCCAGTCTAGTCTGACCAATATTTATGTCTCAGGGTGGTCTTATACATATTACAATTTTATTGTTTTATTTTACTTTATATTAAAATATTTGACTACAGTTTTCAGCAGCAATTAGGTTAAGTGCTACATTTATTTTGGATATGAAGCATGAAAGTCTTATGTAATTATAATGTAATTTCTCTGTACATATTGCACCTACTTCCGATAACACTAACCTACACTTTCATCTACACTCACCTCTTTATATCAAGCTTTCCTATCACTACTGCTGTAACGTCATCTTTAGTTTGCACTGAACATTAACTTTGGGGTTTGCCCTATCAATCATATTCATTGTACCAACTAAAATTGAAGATCTGCTCATTTAAAATATGCAATATGAATGAGTTATATTTTACCATTAGGATTCAGAATCTAATGCAATGCATAAAAGTATTGCTAAAGTTACTACTGTGTGCCAAAAGCCAAGCAAAGAAAATAAGTGTTTTTCTTTCCACCTTCTACCATAGCTTACGCTCCTCCAATATCTCTCACTGTTGATAATGTTATCATCACTCCCACCAACTAGGCCCATTGTCTTTTGATTCTATTGGCCCCTGCCCTCTCTGTCATTCCCCACATGCAATCAATAACAAAACTCTGTCATTTTCATTTTAAAAAACATTTCAAAATACGTCACTATCTTACACAAGTTACAACTAAAATTCTAATCCAACTCTCTCATCATATCTCCCCTTGACTACTGCAACTCGTTCCTTGCTGGCTTCCCCATCATCTGTCTTTCTCCACTCCAATCCATAACGAACGCATCTGCTAGACTCATCTACCAAACTCAATGCTCTCTGTCTGCAGCTCCTCTCTCTCAGTCACTCCACTGGCTTCCCATAGCCTCCAGAATAAAATGTAATATCATGACCCTAATGTATAAAACCCTCAACAATAATGCACCCTTTTATATCTCTGCTCTCATCTCAATGTACTCCTTCAATTAGCATCTTCACTCTGCTAATGACCTTCTGTCCTCCTCACTTATCACCTCCTCTCACTCCCACCTTGAGAACTATTCTCTACTGCCCCAATTCTTTGAAACTCCTTGCCTCGCTCCACTAGACTATCCTCCTGAGTCAAAAGCTAAAAACCTCACTAAAATGCATCTGACTAAAGAGGCTTATCACCTTCAGCCTTAACATGCCCAATGTATTTATCACCCTTCTATACCATGCCCAAACCCTTTAGATTGTAAGTTTGTGAGTTTTCAATATTATGTCGGTGCTTTAGGGAAAACACTATGTGTGTTTGATCTTAAGGTCAAAGACAGGGCATCCATTCTTTTGCAATGTACAATATAATTGTTCTTGACTTGTACTTAACTCCCGTATAGCGCTACAGAATATGTTGGTGTGTTACAAATAAAGTATAATAATAATAATAACAATAATGTCATACTTATTTTCAGTTAGAAAAGGATTACTATATCTCAAGAAAATGGCACCTCTCTGTGAAGTCTGTAATAAAGTAACAACATTAGAAGCTATGTAAACCATGAAAATATATATTTTTTGAGAAAACTGTATTTTAAAGACTATAAATAGATTATTCCATCTTGTCTTTGTTGCATCACTTCCTCAAAGTGAGGCCAGGTGGGTGTGCTTTAATCCTTTTAGTGGCTGGGGGTGGGTAAAGAGGGTAGAGGGATAGGTCTTAAAACTAACACCACCTTCTTCAAACTCACAGGACCATCAATAGACGCAAACATGCTGCCCGCAAATGTAAACACCCCTTTCAATAATACGGCTTCCACCAAAGCCTCATGGATGCCTCCAGGGTGCAGCAGCGGCATCAGCATTTTTTTGCAAATAAAAACAAGCTGCATGACTTTTCCCTGCCTAATTATGCTGTTAGTCAGACTCATACTTTTATCATGGCACCTAGAGGTGATGAGCAAATTTGATTACATATGTTTGAGATACTCTTAACCACCCTACTTTCAATAATACCCTTGCTAGCAATTTAATGTTTTATGTAAAAAAATAGGGCTTCTTCAATAATATAACCTCACTATAAATCATAAAATACTAGGTT
Source organism: Discoglossus pictus (assembly GCA_027410445.1). Classification (NCBI taxonomy): domain Eukaryota; kingdom Metazoa; phylum Chordata; class Amphibia; order Anura; family Alytidae; genus Discoglossus; species Discoglossus pictus. Next base: position 176,040,280 of record CM050167.1, read on the forward strand.
CTTGTATATTATGTTATAACAGTTGTAACAATTAGTTTTTTTTGTCCTTCATACTTGTTTTAACAAAAAAATAAGGTGCCCTTAAAAGTGAAAGGGCCCAGATGCCCAGCTCCAGGACCTCTTTCCCTCTTCTTTATCATCATGGTGTCAGCTCTCTTTTGTGTCTTCTCTTTGGCTTAACTAAGAGACTTGCCTGTGGGATCTGGGGCAAGGTCAGACAGTTGCTGTGCTGCATCTCAAGCTATGATGCTACATGTTTCTGACCAGTTTGCATAAAAAAAGTATATTGCACTCAATAGGAATAGGCCACATCATGGTGTCTTGCCTCCATGCTGCATCTACTGTATGCAGTAACTTCTACAGAGTACAATCTGTCCTGATACAGGAACCGTACCATCTTCCTGTTTTGAGCCAACTTCAGTGTTAGTTGCATTAATTAAATCATTGTAATAGTTTACTTTAGGGCATCTAAAGTATGTCTTTATTCCTTACACAATAAATGTATTTATTCATAACCAGATTTATTTTTATAGGATTAAACTATTTATATGGAAATTATTTTACTATATACATGACTTGGAGATATAACAGAGGTACTCATTTTGTTTTCATGTAACCCAGAGCCTGTACTGTTCAGACCCCAAAATGGAAGAGGATGCAACATAACATTGACTGAAGTAATGGAGATTCACAGCATTATTAAATTGTGATTTGGCCAATTGAATAGAGCTCTATATAAGCACATAGCATTTGTTTTACAGAAGTTTTTAGTTAGTGAACTTCTATCCAAAAGTAAAGTCTTCACTAAATAAAAAGTTCTGTAAAATAAATATGCTCTGTGCTTATATAGAGCTCTATTTATTTGGCCAAATAGCAATTTAATAAGGCTGTCAGTATTTAGTATCAAGACAAATCGTAAAATGTATATCTGGAGATGTGGTGGGAAGTACTGTCTAGCTCATTTACGGACAACTGACACTACATTCTAGCAGACCTTTCTTTACTCAACTTGAGTTTTCTACAAGAGTGTTTAACAGGAATGAGAGGCATGGTTATAGCATTTAACTTATATTTTTTTTACTGACATGCCGTAAGACGTGTGTTTGGTTAATAGTGTGAATGGATGTAGTTATTAGTAATTAAAGGTGCATGAGATGCTCTGGTACCACAAAAAAACTCTAAAACCTAATTTTATTTTTGCAGTATTTATTTGCATTATATTTATTTAGTGTAGGCACTTATTTATGAGTATATTTTGCAAATGTAAATCTAATGCAGAAATCAATTGTTCCTTAATCAATTTGCAATAAACTGAAAATTGCTCTCAATATCACCTAATGAGAGAATATGCATTATGAGTGTTATCTTGCCCATGTATTTAATACTATATACTCATTTGTGATTAAAGGTGCAGTACAGATACACATTTCCTGGAAAGAATGCACAAAGGACTTCTTTAAAATAGAATCTGTGTATTTAAAAAAAAAAATACATGCTTTGTATCTATTAACAAAAAATGAAAACTAAGGAGTTTGGCTGAAACACCTTTGCACTATACAAACTTTTTTATCTAAATCTTAATTTACAGTGAACTAAAAGTATATCAAGAATACTTAAACTTTTTAAAATAATGATTAAAATAATTTGTGTAAAAAGCATACACACATAGATTATAAAGACAACATTAATAAGTTTACAGTTATTAGTTTATTTATTATTATTTACTAATTTATTTATTAATAACTACAGTTATTTATTCTTATTCTACTTATTCTACTTAAGTATATTAGTGTATAGGTCTAGCCTTGCAATTAGTGTTTTTATTCAACATGAATTAAGACCACAGAAAGGTGTTGGTTAACAAAGCCTAGGTGTATTTGTAAACCAGTACTGAAGTGGTATCTGATCAACATCATTATCAGTGCTTTGAGTTACATTCATTAAATAGAAGTACATTGGGGTCCTGCATGTTCATATCCAAATCCAAGTCACACAAGGCTTCTGGTATGAGACTACTGCATGATGAAACATAGAACTCTCCATTTAAACAATAGCAACTTTATTATTTGGCCCTAAAGATTTGTGAGTGTAAATCTTTTAACTCTGATAAAACATTTCAGATAATTATTACACAATGGTAAGTTGCTTTGCACCTTGCATATTTTTCCAGAACTAAGATTACTGGCCGAGCCTTCCTAATAATATACCAAGTAAGACAAAACAATAACATTAGATGCACTAAAAATTCCAATTGTCTATAACTATATAGCTATTTTAATGTAAATCTTTTTTTTACTTAGATTGACCAAAATCAAAATAGTTGAATTATTACAATATGGTTGTTGAGACTACAGAGTAGTTTTGTAAAATTGTCAATTTTTTTTTTTTAGTACAATTACATTTTACTATTTTTCTATTCCATTTGAATAAAATTAAATATTATGTTTCACTATGCTTTACCAGAGATATATGAAGCTATAAATAAAAATACAAGTCTACAAGACGGAAAACCCAGGGAAGCACACAGAGACTGTCAGGTTAACTTGAGGTGTATAAATGTGAGGTCCTTTCAGTCTGTGCTAATTTTCCATTGTTTAAGATGATATTTGTTTCTATTCAGTAGCTTGTCTCCAATGTGTCTCCCACAGGTAAAATCATTTTGCTGAGTTTAGCCGTGCCAGGCTGAATAAGCTGGGATACGTATTGAGGTTTTGACTACTTACTTAAGCTGTATCAACAATCTTTACTGGTAAAATAGAAAGAGAAAAAAAAAAAAGCTAAAACACCTCAAAGCAAAACCTTTGTGTTTTGTGCAGATATTTAGTGTCAAGGCAATTACAGTGTTGCTATTAGGAGAGACCAGGGACGGAGCTGTGTTGTCTTATAGGACGATGTGAAAACAAACCTTTAAGCAATCATGTAGAGCATGCAGAACATCTCAAAGCTAGTGAACGAACAAAGCCTAACTCTGTCAGACTATTGATCTGTTCCAGGAGGTGCAGAGTTCTGTATCACCGTGATTACCTTCCCTGCTGGGTTTAGAGATGTATGAAAGAATACAGTATTGATCTGGCCAAGTTCCAAAGACACAACTTGCTGATAAGCCTTGACTGGAGGCCACAGACTTCCGAAAGCAAACTGGTACAAAATAATACAATTTTCCAATAGAAGGGTAAAAAGGACACCCACTGCCTTGGTTGTTACTGGGTGTACAAGACTCGAAGCAATGGCACTGTTACTGGAATTATCTTTGCTGTGATTCTGATGTAATGTTCCTTAAGAAGGCATGGAAACGTAAATAATTATGTATTATTATCCAGCTTGCTTTAGTTTAGATTGGAAATAATATGTTGAGACTAGTGTTACCACTTTAGAATATTGGATCCAGAAGGTGGAATTGTAGAAGAAAAAAGACAGGTAACATTGTCTCACTAAAACAAGAGAACATTTTTTTTGAGAAAAAAAGAGTACAATCAATAGTGTTGTTAGAAGAATTAGCTTATTTACAACATGTTACAAATGTGATTAGCTAACTCCAAATAAAGAAATGTACAAACATATTCCATATAAAGCAAATGTTTTATATGTATTTTATTTGTTTTTCTAATGTCTAGACAGTCAAAACGGGCTTTTGTCATTTTGATCTCTAGTTTTTTGTGTTAAGGCATAAGGCATTTGAAAAGTAAAAAAATTAGGACAAGTTTCTCCCCCAAGGGTACAGACTTTCCGTGTGGCCAACAGAAAAGGTGAAATCAGAGTCAGGCCAAGCTATCTGCAATCAGCAACCTTCATCAGACCAAATAAGTCATTTCACTTTTACATACTCCCAGCAGAGCACCGTGGATGCAGAGCCAGCAATGTCAGAGGGAACAACCTGCGCAGAGCACAGCTGAAAGCCAACAAACCGGTTCCGCATGAATGCTGTCAGGCCTACGAGACTCCACAGAGATGTGAACTCTTTGACCATGTAGGTGTGAGACACAGATAGACACCAGGTCACTTTACTTTAGAGTTTTCTTCTGAATAATAATCAAACAATAGGTTCTAGGGACCAGCAAAAGTACTTAGAGCATCAACAGAAAAGTAAGATTGGGATAACACTTAAAGTTATAACATTGTATGTACTCTATCTTTTTGTTAGAAATATTCAGCGCACAAGGGGCATTTGACCCACCTAGTGTTAACAATATATTTTTGTCTTAATGTTGTCCAACCCTTTTTCTTATAATATACTTAGCATGGAAATCCTATATTTAATAAGGTATTAAAAAAGGATTAGGAAAGATGATTTTTCTTTGTTGCATCAGAAAAGGGTAGTTGATAATGTTCCACTGTATGTTTTTGAAATAAACTTATTCAGAGGTTTAACTGCTCTTGGGGGCTTGCCCTCTGTCAGAAAGTCAGATCTACAGACTAAAGAATGTTCTCTACATCTCCTGTTAGTTTCAATTAACTTTAAACATGCTTTACTTAATATGTTTTCAAGCAAAAATCAATTTTGTAATGCTTAAAGGTGTATCCATAAATGCTCTGTGATGTGAAATGCGTCAGTCATTTTACATTTGTATTTATTTGTATTTTAACATGCCAAAGACAAAAATGTGTTTATCCGAGACATAAAATATTATTGAAACATGATAACATAAATAAAATATTATTTAAAACATGAGATTGAAAATAAAAAATAGAGGGGGTGACATTTGATTACAGATCTATCATTCATAATAATATGATTATATAAATATAGTATGAAGTAAGTCAGACTTTCATTTCAACATGTTAAACACATGTCTTTTTTTTTGTCTCAGCTGAACACATTTAGTCATATACTCATTGTCAAATAATTCTAAAAGGTATATTTAACACCTTAGAATTGATAAAGACCATTTTTCAATCTGGAAAGCCCATATACTTGTAATAACTTGTAACATCAGTATGTTGGCCAATTAATGGAAATCCTTGAAACTTGGGTATTTTACCTCTAAGAAACAGATGCATTTTTTTAGAACATGTTTAAAATATAACTTAAGTAATTCTTGGGGTATATGTTAAATGAAGATCACAATCGTTTTGGTTCTGAAGTTCAAGCTCATTATATGCCAAGACTTATAAATAAAATACTTACATTTTTTCAGTAGAGTCAATAAGTTCTAACAGCCACAACGTAGTAGCTTTGTTGGTTGGATGTTCTTATTATTTTTTTATTACTATTCACTTTCTACTCTTACGTCATTGTACATCATTATATTTTAACTATTTTGTAATTATATCATCATGCCTTTTACCATTGATGCTATTTATATAAATAAATTATACACACACAAAAGTTTCCTCTTCATATATGACAATGAAATAACAAAGAAACGAGCCATAAAAACCCAAAGAGTGTATTAGGGGAGAGATTACCAGAGCAGAGGTCTTCAGGTACTGTTCAGTAGAGAGTGGATTAGCATATATTAGCCAGACTTTGGATACAGAGACAATTGACAGATCCAGAACTCAGCAGTTCCTAATTTATGCTAATTCACATGACAAAGTGACTTGCTGAAGGTCATACAAAGCTACTTCTGAAACACATTCTTATGAGTCACAATGTATGACAGCCATCAGTCAAAGGAGTAAAGAATTCACTGAGGTTGTACAATTCCATTGCAGCTTCAGAATATTTATAGGACTACTATCTACTATCAAATTAGCAACTACTAAACGTACGTTAACAAATAGTAAAATTAGCTAAATGATTTTTTTTTCTCACGTTTACTCAAATGTCTTTGTTATTTGAAGCACTAACAATGTTGTGTTTTTAAATGGATTGAGGAAAACATTTAAACAATAGACAGCATTAAGGAGCAGCGTTAAGGAACAAACATAAAATGTTATAAATATGCAATATGAACCAGGATGTTATACATATTTCCTAGTCTCTCTAGGAAGCAATATAATAGTACTGCCACCTCCCTCTACCAGGTGCCATCTCTAAATATAATGTAAATGGTCGGAGCATCAGCCAATCAGAACATCCATCCTGGGATGTCTTTTCTCTCAGAAAGCCTAGTGTATTATTGAGGGAGCTCACTTTTCAACAGAAAACATGCTTTAATAATGATACTGGGGTAGGAGCAAAACGGCAATTTTATTAACGATATGTTTTACTCAATTTTTAAGTGACCCTTTATACTATATTCATTATTTTGCAGTTCTGTTTCCCCTATAGGTAAAATAATCTAATTATACAATATATGTTTAAATTGCATTTGGTGCATTCCATTCCATGTTGGTATTTGTAAAAAAAAAAAGCACTCTTTAATACTTACATTACATACTACTCAGTTACACAGAAGCATAATGAGGGGGTCATCATTCATGCTGGGGATGTCACTTTGCTTCCAGAGGTATAACTAGCTATGTCCTTACATGGGGAGTGCCATAATATCCTTCTTTCACAGTATATTTTACAAAACTAGTTATATATTGAGGGTGCACAAAATATGTAAAAGAGACGTTCCACCTAAAAACAAATTGCTTATATGAGAGTCTAACAGCCTTATTAAATTGTGATTCTGAAAAATTAAAAGGGCTCTATTTAAGCACAGAGCATATTTTTTTACAGAAGTTTTAGTTAGTGAACTTCTATCCAAAAGCAAGGTCTTCACTAACTAAACACTTCTGTAACAAAAATATGCTGTGTGCTTAAATAGAGCCCTTTTAAATTTGCAGAATTTCAATTTAATAAGGCTGTTAATGTGCAGAAGTACAAATATTTGTTTGAAGGTTTTATTAATATAAGATCTCTGTATGTTAGGTGATATGAGCTGCTGAAGAACACTTTGCCCCAGCTACCATATGATAGATCTTAAGTAGCTTTTGGCCCTTTGACTAAATCAGATTGCATAACTTTGAATTCTATATGTCAGAGACAGAAATGGGACACATTTTGTCTTCTTATAGTAGTTTCCATATCTTTTCAAACATGAAGCAATAACTGGAAAGATAGGCAATTTCCTTAAGTTTCACAAAGACGGTTAATTTTCTGTAGGTCTGGTCTTTAAAATAAAATAAACTTAAGTTTAGATGATATTCTTTGAGGGTAAATGATAAATAAAGAAAGCTGTAAAAAATTCTGCAAAACTGCACTTTTTAGCATATCTGGCCCACATTCTTTGTTTTCTGCTCTTCTATTTTTGTTTATAGAGCCAATAGAAAGTACCTTTGTTTAATTGGATAGATATGTCCACATTTTGAGATTGTAACATGAGGCCATTCATTTTTTTTGCTATTTTTATTTTTTATATATTTTTTAAAAGCTCCATTAGCAAATCAGAAAAATATTTTTTTATCATTTTTTTGTTTTACTGCTTGCTCTTGCAATTTTAATGAGAAACCTCTAATATTTGCCAGTTTCACAAACTTTGGTTTGGAGGTCTAATCTTTCACACAGTAAGGGGTGACGTTATTACTAATATTTATAATAATTAGAGGAAAACCCCAGAAAGTAAGGGGCACAAATGAATACTTTTAAGTGTGACTTTTCCATTCAACATGTTTAATCCTTTATCTATTGCTGCAAATGCAGCAGCTGAATTTTGTTCATTACAGAAAAAAGGTTAAGGTTACATACTGATTTTACCATTTAAATATGTCGTTCAGTAATTGGAATAAACATTCAAATTTGAGCAGCACATTTCTCATTAGCTCCACATCAATACCTGTGCTGAAACTACGGGTCAGTGAACTGAGTTTCTCGCTGCCCAATTGAATTCATTAATCATTCTCTTGCACTATGGCTATATAAATAGACAGTTGTTTTAAGACTCTGTCTTGCTTTGGCGAAGTCTCAGAAAAGTACTGTATAATGTTTAAAGGCTCTTTGGTTTATCTGGGAAATCATTTTTATTTTGTGACGCCTTCTGACATAAGAAAGCAAAATCAGTGGAATGTTTGAAGTATTTGTACAGCCCGGGCATTTACGGCTAGCGTACATTCAATCACAGATCTACCAATTATCAAAATGATATCAGTACTGCCGGACAGAAAATAAGCTGTTATGTTTTATTCTGCAGTGAGGAAGTTGTAGCTTCCAGCTCGGTGGCTTAAAGCTTTGGCAAGATGGAAATAGCCCTTATAAGTATTTCCTATTATGTTCTTCAAGTCATTGTGAACCGTAATATGTATTATAATAAGAACAAAGAGGTAATAATATTTTTATTGTTTGACTTCTTTTATTAATGAAAAATCCCTGACTAGCAACCAATCTATTTACCGTAGTTAATATGCATTTGACAGTGATTAGTATTATAATACATGGTCAGTACATTGATATACAGTTATTAGTAATGTATTGTTCTCTACATGTGTATGTTTGCAGTTACCTTGCTCTCAGTGTACGCACATTTGCAAGCAGTAGTCACCACTAGCAGAGAAAGTTTTGCACTTTTCAAAAGAACTTATTATAATAGGACTATCTTACTTTTGCAAAATTTCATGGCAAACCTTAGTCAGCACAATTTGGCCTACATCACAGTAAAGATCTTCTAAAAGCATGTATAAATAATTTTTGAATATTTAAAATAAGTGCATTTTTCACTGAGAATTCAATAAAGGCTGTGTTTACATGTGTCAATGACTGCCTACTCCCAGACATGCATCTTCAGCTCAGTGTAGTAAGCAAACTAAAACAGTTAATCCTCAACAAATCAATCTGTGCAGAGCATGGAGTGTTGGAATCACCTAAATTGGTCAGTTGTGGGTTAGCTTTTGAGTGCATTCCTGAGAGGGAAAATCTTATATCAATCAGTGTTCTCACCGCACGGCTCAGCTGTCTGTTATTAATCATGAACCAGTCAGTAGGCAGGATAGACTATGTTTGTAAACTGACTTTAAAAAAAAAGAGAAATAATTTAAACATCACTAATAATTAAAACAAAATGGATCATTGTGAACACTGAACATATATTTAATTTATTTATAAAATAGAAGTCAGTAGCTGTTTTCATTAACAATACATTCTTTCTCGCATTGCTGTACTTTCTGTGGGCTCTATCACAGTAGGGGTCCAGCTTTGTTTCCCACAGTGATGTCATGACATCAGAGAGTTATGATGGTACAAAGGAATATTAAAGTTATGTCTTCAGGTATTGAAATGTTATAAAGCTGCTACATTACGAAAAAATGACACACTCTAAATCTGCACTAGTTTTATTTAATTCCCAAGAACTTCTACTAAAAAAATATCCAAATGAAAAAGACTTTGCTTTATTGAATGTACCCTTCTTTCTGAGCTATTGAATTGATAAATACAGGAAGGCAAAAAAAAAAACTAACGTAAAATAAAAACCCAACCAAGGTACAAAAAACACACCAAATATTAAAACAATTACTATTTACCAACTATAATGACTAGTTTTATGTTCATTTATTTCCACTGGAAATGTGTAAATGCGAATGAAGGATACTTTATAGAGATTAAATATATATTCATATGTCTGACAGCTCCATTCCCAGTAAGGCACCTTCATGTATAGTAGATACAATTAGAATTCATGCTGCAGAATGAGATTGTAGCTTGGGGGGATTCTAGGGTCTTTATTAACCCCTTTTGTGCACAGTTTCAACACTTACATTACTGTCAGTGTTCAAGCTAATGAGCTTTGATACAAGGAAGAACAACATAAAGCTCTAACAAGGCCAATTGTATTTAAAAGGATAGAGACGGTATCATAGAGATGTACCAATCCCATAATTCCTTAGAGGAGCAAATAACCTTTTCTCTTGATATAGGAATCAGGCATTGATCTGTCACACTGTTTGTTCTTGCAGAGCTCCCTGAGGTGCATTCAGTTTGAAACGTTAAGGTTAGTTCATTAGCCGTCCCTCACTCGTTTTTCTGAGAGGATTGGGATAATACTGTGGTTAGTTAATGGGTTTCTCTTGTTTCCCCTTGAGTCTTCCTGTCTGAAACCTGCAGGCCCAAGAAGCTTTTTCCCCCCTTCCCCATGCTATTAGTCCCAGCTGGTGAAGCTCCTGAGAGTTTTGTTTGAAAACAGTCAAAATATCACCGGTGTTTGTGACTCCCTTATACGCCACAGGCTCAAGAAGCTAAATTAATATTGAATGTGTGGTCAGCAATAACATGTTAAAACAGAACAATTACACATAAAAAGTTATGTGATGCCTGAGCCAGTAGTGGCATTCTGGGTGTAAGTATACATTTTGTAGTTCTAAAGTCCTCATTATATGTTTTTATAGGATCAATACTGTTACTTTCCATAATACAGCTAATATATGGGATTGCTATAAACAAAGTGTAACTAATTTCATGCAGTAGTTTTAGCTCAGCCAAGTTGGAAGTTAAATAAACAGAGCTATATTCACGAATCTTAGAGTTCTCTAAGAAATTAGAGTAACCTCTCCAAGTCATAGGACAAAAATGACATTACTAAAAAGAGTGAACTCTCTAAATTGATAATGGATTCCCATGTTAAGTGGGCCTGAGTCAAAAAAGTGGTAAGTTTTGAGCCTCATTTGCATGTCACTACCCAGAATCCTTAGCAAAAGGGAAAATCATATTTAATGAAAAGTTATGTGGGAACAAAACAGGGGGTCCTGGCCTACTTGAGACATGTAAGTGTGCTCAGAATGATCTTTTGTTTCCTTACTGGTTATAAAGTTAACAGTATTTCACATATATTTCTATCCACTATAATATATTTAGAAAAAGAAAGAGATACAGAGCCTCATTCAATTGCAAGGCCGCAAGTTATGGAGCATAGGCCGTATGTCTGAGGGCCTGCTGTGGGCCCTCAGCGATCGCAAGTTATTGCTCAATGCTGCAAGTTAGGGGCCGATAGCAACATTCGGAAACCATGCCATCGTATGTAGCATTTGCGAGCTTGAAAAGATCAATTAACCAAGTCCGTAACTCCTGTGATAGAAACAGACAAAGTAAACAGAGATCGCCATCATTACATCAATGAAAAATGGAGTTTGGATTTCAAAGTCATACAGGCTTCAAGTACTAGTTACGATCAGACCCACATTCCAGATATAATGCAATATCAATAAAACTGTAAATATGATTACATGCAAGTTCCATTATACATTGCTTTTAAAGTGCTCCGTACATGTCATTAAGCCCTTTGCGAGTCCTCCTTGGTACTTGAAACTTGTGGTTCGACTTTTGCCATTTGCGGGCTTGACGGAGTAGTTAGCGAGGGGGAATCAGAGCCATTGAATAGCCATTTTGCGATTTTAGCCTTCAGGACTCTTGCTGCTGTGAAAGATCAAAGACTTGAATGGGGCATTAACTTGCAATGTTAACCATCACATCAAATTCAAGGCCGGAGCCCGTAACTCGATCGGGGACCCGCAAAAAGACGCCAATTGAATAGCAAAATAACTTATGGGCTACATTTTCGAAGCCCAGATCTCCCGAAAGCTCAATTGAATGAGGCTTACAGCCTTTAAATTTTAAATATTAAACTAAGTTCTGCTTAAAAGATGACAGATATTTAGTCTTTGTTCATAACGTTATCAGAGGAGGAACCATGGATTCAGATAAGATCTCTTTTCAAGATCTGTTTAAAACTTCTCCATAAATAGCACACTTGACAATATAACTCAATGGCAAATGAAGCTTCCATAGGATAACCCTACCACTCAAAGCTACAGCTGACTAACAGTCGAAGATAAAATCCCACATGACATGAGCAGTGTCAGCAAAATGTATTATAGTGTCTTGTACAATTGCAAATGTTATTAGTTTGTTACATACTTCACAAAAAGTAAAGTTTTTTTTTCCCAAACTACAGTGCTGTCTTTATCTTTCTAGACACCTTTATTACATTATAAACTCAGGTTCTTTAAAAAAAGAAAAAGTATATTTTAAATATAAAAAGATGCTGAAACCCATAATAAGACTCCCAAGCTATGTTGCCAAATCAGCCAATGTATTATATATGACTTTCAAAAGACCCTGTACTGGCCTCATTGTCTGAAAACTCCCTAAATGCACTATATATATATATATATATATATATATATATATATATATATATATATATATATATATATATATAAATATATCATAGAGCATAGTATTTATTTGTTGATTTATATCTCATAACCAGTGAAAGTTAAATTGTCACAAAACAGTTAAAAGTATGAATGTGGTGAATTACTTGGCACCTTTATTAGTGCTCCATGCTCCAGTTTTATTACAGGTGACGGGGATTGTGGTAGTGGAGAGGTTGTGTAGCCTGCAATATGTTACAGAGCTTAATCACGTTCTTACACCTTTGCTGGTTTAAATAACATATGTTTACATAAACCTCTACAGCCTGCCTAGCTTTTACAGTCTGAATGTGTGGAGGAGAGGAAACATATACAGCCATTTTCCTTTCAGAGAGAGGCGGTAATGAATTGTACACAAACTTGTAAAATAAAACTTACATCTTTAGGAACTTCATTCCACATGTGACCTTTTACAGTAATTAGATCTGAATTATAATCAGTCACCTGAATCCTGAAATAGATAAAATAGTTTTTTAATGTTAAAAAGTTTTAGCCCTTGGTTGATTATCTATCAGTGCTTACAGTCCTGTGAAAATAAGATAAATGAGAAATTTGGGCTCTAATTAGACTTCAGTAGATTTACAGCTTTTAATTTATACGCCAATGTAGCTCAGGCCGGCACTAACAGAGATAGAGATAGAGCCACAGTTTTCAATTGATTTAACAATTTAATTGCAACATTAACATCCATTAACATTTAACTAACCTTTTAAACTAACCCCAGGCACAACCTTAAAGACTAAATGAAGTAAAATTGCATATAAAAAGGTACTAACATACAGCTGGAGTAAATCTTTGGGGAGGTTTGGCAATGCTTCACCACATCAGCGGGAGGTAGACAGCTTCCTACTAATACAATTCAATAGGCGAGTTAAACTTTTATTTATAAGCAGTGAAAGTAAGCATGATCTACTGGGTGGAAACACCAATGGGGATACGTTTCAAGGCAATGTCGCCATCAGACTGACATAGAGGAGCATATGATCCAGGACAGGAGGCGCCTTAGCTGCGAATGTAGTGTTTTTCTACACAATCCACACAACAAATTGTGGGAAATGTAGTCCTGCATCTCTATAGTATATGACAGAGAAAATGACAGAGAAAAATATGCATTTTTCTCTCAGCTTCCATTGTGATGCTTAGTGAATATCTGCAGGGATCAAAGGTATGTCTGTGAGGTTTGAATATCATAAAAGAGGAGTTTCCCAATCATCCCTTTACCAAACAAGAGCAGGGTGGCACCCAATAAATAGGTTCAGCAAGGCCAAAGAGGTTTTTTTTTTTCTTGAATTTTGACCATTGGTCCTGGCTTTGTTGTTACCTTTTCACACATTGATCTGGGAGGCATGGGTGTAGGCGCCAAAGAAAATCTGAGAGGATACTGCATATAGTATAAAAATACCACACAACTGCTTCTTTACACGCAAACACACACATTGAAAAATCTGAGGGGATTTGTCCCCCTCACCCCCCCAGTTCCTACACCAATGCTGGGAGGCACAATATGCTCACCCACCAACTACATAGATGACCTCATTTAAACTAATACCCCATCTCATCTTTAAAATGCATTTTTAAACTTAGCTTTGCGTATTTACTGCAATGCCATATATAGGGTATGTTTTTCAATTACTTTCAATGCCCATTTAACTCAGAAAGCTAAGACAAAATAACTGATCTGAGCTGTCAGGTATATCTCTGCAAAAAATATATATACTTGGAAGCACAATCTCAATGTATTTGACAGATATGTGCCAGAAGTTTCTCGCAAAATAAAATTAATTTTAGAAGCAAATATACATATTTCTAGTGAATAAAACAGAGGGTGTGTTTTATCAATCACATGTCAAATGCCAGCAAATGATATAGAAAGTAACTGTACATTTTTGGGTATGTATACGGAAGCAATAAGAGAAAAGCTGATTGCAAAGTGTAATAGGCTTTCAGTAGAAGTGGTATTGCCAAATACAATACATTATTGAATGCCTTATAATGCTACTCATATAATTAGTTAAGCCAACATTTCTAAGTACACATATTGGGGACACTAGATGCTTCATTTTTATTTTACCTGCATTGCTATATTCCCTGTGTTAAAAATAATCACTTTGGCCCTTATTCAATTGCGATTTTGCTAATTGAATACGGCTCTAAATAAGCACATAATATATATTTTTTAAAGACGTTTTTAGTTAGTGAAAACCTTGCTTTTGGATAGATGCTTAATAACTAAAAACTTCTTTAAAAAATATATGTGATGTGCTTATTTAGACCCCTATTCAATTTCCAACATTGCAATTGAATGAGGGCCTTTATATATAACATTTTTAGTAATAGAGGGACAAGTGGTCTTTTAATTCTCATCCCAATGTATTCTGGGACCAGAACTTAGAGTAAATGGGAAAACCATAAGTATGAATACAGCAGGGGAAGTTGTGGGAGGAATCCGACTCTGGCAATGAAGGGGTGGGGAGGTGGTATATTCCTCTGGTATTCACATTATGCTGTATGTGAAATGACTTACTTTCCATGTGAGAAACACTTACTCGTTATCCTTGCAAATTTATAAAGTGTGGAATTTACAAGTATTCCCACAATGTGAAAATGATTGTGAGAATGAGATTCTTGCCTGCGTCTGTGTGTCCAAGCCCCGGACATCCAGGACACATCTACCTGCTAAATCGCTTACTAATATTCCACTCAGTAATTCTCGTGCTTGTTCTATAAAAGTGAAATATACTGAGCCTATCTTTCATTAAAAAATAGGAATTTTTGTATTTTTTTAAGAATTGTTTCTCATATATAAATTAAGGTGCAAGCACCTTGTGGATGGCTTTCATTTTACTTTATGTTATTATCTAAGAGCTATTTATATTCTCGCTATATGATGTATATCAAGTTTTATTTATATAACAGTATTGTATAATATTGCATACTCTGTAATATAGCTTATTTTGGAGATAGATACAAAAAAATGGTACTGTATTTAATAATCACTGTGTTTCTTTGGAAGCCCAGCAGAACTGACCCATATTCATAAGCAGGACTGATTAGTGTAGTAGTAACTAAAGTAAAGACATGCAACTGAAAAGTTGAGGATGTTGCTCAATGGCACCAGCACAAAAAGATTTTTTTCACCCCCCCCATCCTCTATATAATTTCTGTGTATATATATATATATATATATACATATAAATATTTATATATTATTTCAATATCATCCCCCACACATCACCGACCCCTCTTAGCATCCATCCCTACATAGCACCCAGTCCTTGTCAGAAACCCTCCCCTCACAACATCCTCCGCCACAAGGCACCCAACCACTCTGAGCACCTAGCACCGACCCCATCTCCTTTGCCTCCTCACAGAACCCCCCCACCTGTACTTTGCTGTCATCCAGCCCTTTGCTCTCTCACCTCTTCCCTCCTCCCTCTTCACCTCTTCAGAGTGCTGAACTGCTCCACACTGCCACCTCTTGAAGCTGCAGTAGAAATACTCTTTTTGGATCAATTTCAAGCCAGGGGATGTGGGTTGCCAGGGGGGCCAAGGGGGGGGGGGGGGGCTGGAGGCAAGTGGCTGGTTGGGTCAGGGTAAGGAGGCCCCTTAGGGGCCCTATACTACAGAATTAAAAAGGAATGCAAAAAAAAAAGAAAATTACACAGTACTGGGCCCCTACAGAGGAAGACCCTGGTGCAGTGCTCCATCTGCACCACTGAAGCTCAACCCTGTTGCTTTTAATGACCTTCTTTTGTGAGTAAGAAGAGGAATGGAAAGAAGGAAAGCAAAGCCTAGATGAGTGTAGGGAAGGGAAAACTATAACTTTTTCATGGGTATTTCCAGACTGTTTTACTCCCCCTTTCCTAATGGAAAAAGAGTTGATATTTAAACACTACCCAGATCTTGTACAAAATAAAAATATCAAAAATATACATCATCAATCCAAATACAGTGCCTTGCAAAAGTATTCATCCCCTTAACTTTTTACCTATTTTGTTACATTACAGCCTTAAGTTCAATGTTTTGTTAATCTGAATTTTGTGTGATGGATCAGAACACAATAGTCTAAGTTGGTAAGTGAAATGAGAAAAATATATACATAAAACTATTTTTTGGAAATAGAAAACAGAAAATTGGCATGTTCGTATGTATTCACGCTCTTTTTTATGAAGCCCATAAAAAGCTCTGGTGCAACTTTTTACCTTCAGAAGTCACATAATTAGTGAAATGATGTCCACCTGTGTGCAATCTAAGTGTCACATGATCTGTCATTACATATACACACCTTTTTTGAAAGACCCCAGAGGCTACAACACCTAAGCAATAGGCACCACTAACCAAACACTGCCATGAAGACCAAAGAACTCTCCAAACAAGTAAAGGACAATGTTGTTGAGAAGTACAAGTCAGGGTTTGGTTATAAAAAAATATCCCCAGGAGCACCATCAAATCTATCATAACAAAATGTAAAGAACATGGCACAACAGCAAACCTGCCAAGAGACGGCAACCTACCAAAACTCATGGACCGGGCAAGGAGGGCATTAATCAGAGAGGCAGCACAGAGACCTAAGGTAACCCTGGAGGAACTGCAGAGATCCACAGCAGAGACTGGAGGACTGTACATAGGATGGCAATAAGCCATCCACTCCATAGAGTTAGGAGTGGCCAGAAGAAAGCCATTACTTTCAGCAAAAAACAAAATGGCATGTGCGAAAAGGCATGTGGGAGACTCCCAAAATGTATGGAGGAAGGTGCTCTGGTCTGATGACACTAAAATTGAACTTTTCGGCCATCAAAGAAAACGCTATGTCTAGCGCAAACCCAACAATCACATCACCCAAAAAACACCATAGTGAAACAAGGTGGTGGCAGCATCATACTGTGGGGATGTTTTTCAGCAGCCAGGACTGGGAAACTGGTCAGAGTTGAGGGAAAGATGGATGGTGCTAAATACAGGGATATTCTTGAGCAAAACCTGTACCACTCTCTGCGTGATTTGAGGCTAGGACGGAGGTTCACCTTCCAACAGGACAATGACCCCAAACACACTGCTAAAGCAACATATAAATGTGTTGGAATGACCTAGTCAAAGCCCAGACCTCAATCCAATAGAAAATCTGTGAATTAAAGATTGCTGTTCACAAGCGCAAACCATCCAACTTGAAGGAGCTGGAGCAGTTTTGCAAGGAAGAATGGGCAAAAATCCCAGTGTTAAGATGTGGCAAGCTCATAGAGACTTATCCAACGTGATTTGGAGCTGTGATTGCCACAAAAGGTGGATCTACAAAGTATTGACTTTAGGGGGGTGAATAGTTATGCACATTGACTATTTCTGTTATTTTGTCCTATATGTTGTTTGCTTCACAATAAAAAAAAAAATCCTCAAAGTTGTGGGCATGTTCTGTAAATTAAATTATGCAAATCCTAAAACAATCCATGTTAATTCCAGGTTGTGAGGCAAAAAAACATGAAAAATGCCAAAGGGGGTGAATACTTTTGCAAGGCACTGTAGAGTGAGAATAATTTACAAACAAACAACATAAAAAAACAAAAATTAGGTCATAAGGAGATGCCTTCATATACTCAGAAGAAATCAATATCTGATAATTCTTTCAAACTGAAACCGGAAAATTAAAAAGTAATGACAAATCTTGATTGGAATACTATTTATCCTCGTTAGTGCAGCATCCTTGACAGAGAACAACTCCGCACTAGCTACTATTTACATAGAAAGTACTTATAGACCTCCCTGTGCTCTGTTCAGGAACTTGCTTTTCATGGATAGCTGCAATAATGAAGGTGAAATGGTGGCTGGTTATTTACCAGTGGATAATACTAGCAACACATCTGTGCACTGAAGCATTATTGAGCTTTTCAAACAACGTTTGTGGCTATTGCCTATAAATCTCTTCGTCTGTCATGTTTAACTAAAACCCAATACCCATTCAACAGTAGATCCATCAATGTTCCACCTCAAACAATGACAAAGTGCTCTTCTTTTGTTGTCAGGTAAAACAAATACTTTTGGCTAGGGAACAAGAAAATGGGAAGGATTTGGTTGGATGATGCAGGATTCAGGGACCTGTAAGTAAAATGCTTATGCTTTAGTGAAAAGAAAAGTAAAAAAAAAAGTAAGAAGAAAAGTAAAAAGGCTGTTTTGCATAGAAACACATTTTAATTGGATGCCCCTAGTGATCAGCTAAATATAAAATTTGGTAATAAACAATATAATAAAAACAAAGTGATTGCACATTGATGTATAAATTTATAGTACTGAAATGTTGTCATTAGATTGGATTAAAAGAAAATGAATTTCAATACATCTAAATAAATGTAGCCCTGTACTCAGTATCACATTTGGGCTCCAAGTCCTGTCCAGGACTTCTTTAGTGAATTCTTAGAATCTCCCTCTAACATGAGGCGGGGATCAACCTTCAGTGATAACTATTGGGTCTTGCAGACATTAGACTGTGCCTGTGCATACGCAGTCCAAATAAAGTTAAGTGTCCACAATTATCCATGTGTCAGTTTCATTGACATTTCATCATGCTTTAACGTAAGACTTATTATTAATATATTATCTTATATCTGCAACAGTCTCATGAATTCAGTATTTCTGAGCTGTGCATGAAGATTGGTTAGACCAGGAGCAAGCACATATTTTCATCTAGGCCCTTAGACGGCCCTTGTGTCACCCATGTCTTCCTCTTCTCAAAAAACGTTGTGAATATACCCATTAAAATGAATTCCTATCAGTATCCCTACTTTCCACTGTCTCTGTGCTCCTTCTCTACTTTTCCATTAGCAGTATATATATTGTCTCACACTATTCCCTTTTTGGGACCCTTTAAGACCCCCAAGTTAAAGACTTTTAGGGGGAGCAATTCCCAGTTTGTGCATGTTTGTGTTAGACAAGCAAGGTTAGACAAAGGTTCTCCATAAAGGTAGCATAGTACAATACAAAATACAAGACTGAATATTTTAAAAATAGATTTTTTTTCCAGAACCAACCCTCTACATATCTATAGCCTACTGTTCAGTCATATCTCCTTTATATCCCAAGCTCTCATAAGCAGTTACTTTATTTTTGTTCATGTGTACTTAAATGAATTTCAAATAATCAAATTACAAATTGAGGAAAAAGTAATAATAACTGAAAAAAAGATTGTGAAAGCATTTCAGAACTCATATTTTCTATATCTACCTTAACATGTTTGACTTTAATAATTCTCAAGATTGGCTTATGTATACCACAAGCATTGTTGAGCTTCTTTGATATATTTACCCTAATCAATTACAATTAACTACATTCCATTTCTGTTAATATACTGTATAAATCATATGCGTCTTTGAGGGTTTTGCAGATGGGATAGAATTGTTCTGTTCAAACTTGAAATGTTGCTTTGAAAACTTAACTGATACAAATTTCAAGGCCAAATTTATCTGCCAGGCATCAAGCCTACTGTCCAAGTTAATATACAAATCATTGGCATTTATTTTTTTGTTGGGGCATTTACGTGGTGAACAACTACAAGAACCCAAGAAAGCTCCATCACACATCTGTTCAATCTCATTAACAGCAAACTGATATTTTGCCAGTATTTGGGTAGGCAAAAACAGACATAATTTCCCTCCCTAACTCCTTTTCTCAAAGCAATACGCAAGACCCTGTCCATTTTACAAATGTTTTTCCAATTTGATTTTTTGGTTATTTATAGTGACTAATAAACTGGCACTTAAAGGAGAACCACAAGGTTAAAGCATGGCAGATTTTCTCATATTTTGCTTAATATCCAGTGGTTAAAACCTAACTCAACAGCATTTATTAATTTTTTAAGAAACTAGAGATATATCTTGTTTTTTTGATGGATGACCTTGTTTTGTGTCTTATTTCTTTTAAAATTTCTTGTAATTGTGTTGAATGTTGTCCCTTCAAGCATCAAAGAGTTTTGTGCTTTAGTATTTAGGATTTGTGTCAGGGTTAATATCTTCTGTAAATCTTTGCTCTCAAGGAGAAGGACAAGGTTAGAGAGATATTTTTTTAAAAATAGAAATAAGGGAAGCTACATAACTATCCTTCATTTTCAGAAACAGAAATGTTGGACTTTTTTCACTGGTGAGGTGGGACATCTCTCCCACTTGAAAAAAACCCTCATGTTATAACTTAGGCATTAGAGAGTCCCCTTACTAGTTGAACCCCTATTAATGGACATAAATCATAGAATTTAGTAGAGAAGAAGAAGAATTTGCTTCATGTAGTGATTTGTAGAACAGGTCTAGGAATCTGAATTTGAAAAGGCAACATGAGTAGTCTGGAAGCCCTTGGAGTTAGGTTACAAGAATGAAGATCTGGGTTGTGAAGGGAACCTTGAATATACCGTATTTACAATAATCTAATGGGCAAGTTTTTTGTGAAAAATCAGGTCCCAAATTTGTAGTGCGCATTAGGATTGATGGCGCACTAGATTTGATGTTTTAATTCCTTTTTCGGGGTTAAAACATAGAATCTAGTGTGCCATCAATAACATTGCATTAACGGAAATAACAAAAAGCAAATCACAGACCAGGACATACCGGTATACACAATGACACCACCATCTCTCTCTTCAGATGGGCAGATGGCGGTGGGGGGGGGGGGGGGGGCAGCAAAAACATTTTTTTGATTCATGGGTCCCAAATTTGGAATGCGCATTAGGTTTGATGGCGCACTAGATTCGCGTAAATACGGTAATATGGATGGAGGTATTTTGGACCAACTGGAATAAGGTGAATGGGTGTGTGAAAAACCAAGAGCCTCATTCAATTGACGCATTGTAAGTTAGTTAATATTGGACATGCTTTTTATGTCTGCTGCGGGCCCAATTTAAGGTGCTATTCAATTGTCTGGGGCTGCAAGTTTGGCGCCGGTTGCGATAACCGGAAACCATGCTATCAACAGTAGCATTCGTGGGCTTGAGCATGATCGCTGACGCAAGGCCGTAACTCATGGTTCAACCCCAACAAATCGGAGCACTTTAAATGAAAATAAAAATTAAATCCAGCACTGTAAATAATGGGGAACACAATGGGGTGACATTATAATTAAAAGCACAACATTCTCAAGCTTGCACATCGTCAAAATAAAATACTTTGTGTTAAAAGTCCTACGGGCTTGAATGACCTCCAAGCCCGTAACCCGTTATTCAAGCTTGTAGGACAATGAAATATGGAGGTTGGATTCCAAAGTCATACGGGCTTGGAGGTTGAAGCGCGTAGGACTTTGAACAGAAATTAAACATTAAATAAAGTATTTTATTTTGGCGATGCGCAAGCTTGATAAAGTTGTGCTTTTAATTCTAATGTCACCCATTTTGTTCCCCATCATTTACAGTGTTGTATTGATTTTATATTTGCTTTTAAAGTCCCCCAGATTTGTAAGTAACCTCCTTGTTATCAGTAACTTGTGGTTAGATATTTGCCATTTGCGGGCATGAAGGGGTGGTTAGCGAGGGGGAATCAGAGCAATTGAATAGTGATTTGCGACTTTAGCGATCGCAACTCTTGCGGCCATGAAAGATCAAAGGCTTGGAGGCAAGTAACTTGCAATTTGACAAATCGCTATACATCGCAGCTCGGAGCCTGTAACTCGATCGGAGTCTGCAAACGAAAGCCAATTGAATAGCAAAGTAACTTGCGAAATCTCTAAATCGGAGCAATTGAATGAGGCTCCAAGTGAGTTGGAGTAGTCCCAGATGATGGAGATAATTGAGTGAATCAGCAGTTTAATTTCCTAATTCTGCAAGTGTTTAGGGAGACAAAGTATGGTGTCCAAGGCTTTGCACTGCAACGCATGTAGTGAGTGATAGTGGTCGTAAGTACAGTATAGACATTTTAGTAAGGATTTTGAGGGCAAAAGTGCAGCAAGAGCTTAGAGAAAATAGTATTTAGTTGAAAGAAATTGTTATGATTGATAACGTAAAGAACTTTACATAAGTTAATCTACTGGTATGGTAAAGTTTGAGGTTTTAAAATAGATAAAATGATATCAAATCCTATTTTTTATGTACTAGGAAAGTGCAACTTTTAGCACACTGTCTAGATGTATTGACAACTTGTTAAACTATATAGCTCTGTGACTTTTATATTAATGAACTATCATAAAGCAAGTAATTTTATTTTATCACAGACTTTGCCTCAAAATATATATGAAAAAATGTGCCTGAAATAGATGCTGTTTGCTGTGCGTGGACTTTGCAGGCACTAACAAAATGAGAAAAAAAATACAACCTATGAATATTTAACCTTTATATGCAATTATTGTGTACTGTCTAATTCCATTTCATTCACTGAGCATTTTCTTTCAGCTGCTTTTTCAGGAGGGTGTCATAGAAGAAGGTGAATTATTTTAATAACATATAGCTGAGCTCACTCACTAGTTTGGGGTATTAAACACAAATCAGCCGTCTGTTCAGTTGATATAGAATAAATACTAACTTAGAGTTATTCATCAGGCACAGATCACCAGTTGATTGCCATTGATTACATGATGTGTTTGGGTCCATGAATAATCTATATTGGATTTGGATAGGTGCTTTTGTCTTCATGAGGAGTCAAAAAACAAGAATCTTTTAAACTAAAGACAGCAAAACAAGCACCATTTTCTGAACATAAAGTAGTATATTTGCTCCATTAATAGACTTGCAGATAAATTCAAGAAATTGGGTTTTCATATACAAAATGGGAAAACTGGTTAGTATTTATGTATATATAATATAATATAATATATCTGTAATGCACATTTACCAACTAATGTTAGAGTGAAAGATCAAGATACCGGATTATATATTTTTATAGTTGCATAACTTTATCCAAGTGACCTATTTAACATAGCATATCTGTGACCTCATTATAAAGTCATGCACTGCAAAACACCCGTTTGCCATTCAATGACATTTTCCAGCAGGGCAAACATCAATAATTATAAAATTAATGTATAGGGCAGCAAGTATCTAGACTGGAATCTAATGCTTATTGTGTGCAGCAATGCACTCTGGGATGAAAGTCTGGCCTACAAGAGGTAGCCTCTGAACATGCTTACAAATGTTAAATACCATAGTAGGAAAGTTCAATTATGAAAAAATGTTACAGTATAGATGGAGGTGTATGCGGGGGTAGTGTTATCTCTGCTGAAACTGTCATATCCAATTAATTTTTTGAAGAAACCTAAACACAGCTGTAGTATATACTGGAATTATAATTTCATGCTTTCTTGCAATTTGTACAGTACATTTATCTGTGTGCTGCGAAAAAAATATTCATTTTACGGAGTATTTTAATTAGAAAAGTGGGTATTTTCACTTGTCAGAATTGGTGTTTATAGAATTAATTCTTACTTTCAATAACTAAGTCATTTTGCTATAAAATTATAGCCAGTGTTGTTGTGACGTTTAACTTTAAATTAAATGAACACATTTTGTACAAAATAGAGATACATCTTATAATTAAAATGCCTGACACTACAACAAACAATAGAAGACTTGAGAAAAAATGTGTAAACGTGTGTTCAAGTGAGTGACTATAATATGGATTACATCAGTAGGTTAGAAAAACACTAGGAGAGCATTTACAAAATAAAGATTGCAAAAACGACAACTACTTGCATGAGAAAGAACTTACCACTGAAATGTATGGATCTGCAAAACCTATTCCCACGATGTACATCCAAACCCCTTCTGGATCGCCACCTTGTCTTGCTGAAGGGGCTTGTGTAACTAAATTAAGCTGTGAGATATACCATGTACGATTTACCGCACGATGGACAGGTCATAAGGTCATAGCAGAGAGGTAAGACAAATAGGGGTCCATTGGAGAAGGAACTGGCAACCCGCTCCAGTATATTTGCCATGAAACCCTTATGGATAAGCACAACCAGACAACAAGATGTGCCTGGCATGCTGTAGTCCACAGGATCACAGAGAGTCAGACATGACTGAACAACTAAACAACGACAACACATCCAAACAGGAGGAGACTAGGCAGTTTAAGCAGCAGAAGGTGAAACTATAAGTAATGTTGAATGCAATAAAAATTCATCAACCAATGCTCAAATAGTCTGGTGCCAAATTCTAATGTTTATAGAATTACTTTTTTTGATCCAATCCTCAGTATGACACTCTTGCTATTGTTGCTGTCATAAAGTGCACACCATACATTTTTGTCTAGGTGTAAATAGCCACTGAGACCACAGTGTATTCAATTGGTCCCCCATTTGATGAATGTAACATAAAGTCCTACTGATTTTGGGGTACATTGGTGCTCTTACATGGTACTGTAATTAAGACAACCGGCTGAGCAAGTTTATGTTTTTGTGCAAAGAAAAAAATGCAGTAGCAGTGTCTCAGCAAAGTGACTCTTGTACTCTTAAGATTCTGACATAGAGGTATCACTGCAGTGGGATGTGCAGCAGCCTTCTAGCAAGTTGTGGAACCCAAGATAGTTTGACAGACTCCCACAATAAAAATTCTAGAATTCCTATGGCTGTACTAAGGTCATCTGAACATAGGTACATGGTTTGGTCTATTAGTCTTTTTGATCCAGAAGCTACAGTGTGTGTTATCGCCATTTAAACATAATGAAGCATATTATTAGTTGAAAAAGCATCATTAGTTGAAAAATGTCCATGGCCACCTTCTGCTAGATGTAGCAATGTCATCTCCTTTTGCAGATGTTGATGGCACTTGGCTGAGTCTGTGTGTTACTAGTCTGGTAGTGGAACACAAATAAGGAAAGGAAATATTGCAACCATTTCATTTTGTCCAGTCAGTTTACAATATTTATCGGAATAGGTCTGTTGTGCAGGTGTGAATGCAAGAGTCCTTGCTGAAGACATTGATATCTCCACATACCCCTAGTGATCTTCTGATTGAAAAAGTGTGAAGGAGCACCTTGTTCTGTCACCCTTCCTCTTAGAGGCAATCCTTTCTAAGTTTATATCACTGGCCTATCTGTTATGGAATAATTGGGACACCACCTTAAATGGTCTCTGGAGCCACTAACCCTTACTCCATGACTACGTAGCGTAGGGCCTAGTGTCTGGCTCTTGTGAATTCTGATCTGCCCCCTCCTGTAGTTGTAATCCAAGATTTAGGGCAACTAAAAAGAAAGAGGTGCGTGATGATAGGACCACCAAGACCAATTTCTCCCACCACTCCCTAGCATTTCTTGCATTATTCTCAATCTGGTACCCATTTTGTTGATGTTGTTGTAAGAGTCCTAGCAATATGCAGCACATGTTTGAAACCTCCATGCTTCGAAGTAGCTAGTAATGCAACTCAGCTCATATGTGAGAGTGACATGCCAGAAACAGAAGAGTGTCTTAAATAAACGTATGCAGACAACTGGTTCTCATGGAGCAAGACTCCAGTTCATGCAACTCTTCTGTAGTTTGCATTTGATCCATAGGGAGGTAAGCAGCAGCAATGATACTCGCTTGCTGGGTGTCTCACCAAGTGGAATAGGGCCTGTCAGTGCTGGACACCTCATAAACTTTGTCTTAACTATTTTTTACCTTGAAGACATGAACCTGTGGCCCTTTAGCTACAGTCACAGTCCCCTGTCCTTGCATGTTCCCTAAAGCTTTTTTTATGTAAATTGAGAAGGAACTGCCTCTTTTTACAGAGGATTTTCTGACTATTGTTTATGGGCTTTTTCACATACCTTATTTCAGTTTTCATAGTTTAGCTCTGTGATAAGAAACTCGCTGCCTTATTAAATTGCGATTTGGCCAATTGATTAGGGCTCTATATAAGCACATAGCATATTTTTTTACAGAAGTTTTTAAGTTAGTGAAGACCTTGCTTTTGGATAAAAGCTCACTAACTAAAAACTTCTGTAAAAAAATATGCTATGTGCTTATATAGAGTCTTATTCAATTGGCCAAATCACAATTTAATAAGGCTGTTGGTTCCTTAGAGGGACACTAACAAGCTATTATTCCAATATCTTTGCTAAAACATTTGAATGAATCACAATTAGTTCAAATGAGAATCACACGAGTGATAAAGTAGAGAGACCATGGATACACAAGAGGAGTTATTGAAATCATATACTGCTGGCTTCTTTGTAGGATCGAGCTGGCCTGGTGTAGAAGGTGATACTCATTAGAAAAAATAATCTGGCTTTTCTTGCTCAGTTTCTTTACATTCCTTAAAGGGGGCCCAAAATATTTTTTTTGTTTTTGAGTTATTCTTTAAAAAAACATGAGCAACTTGCAATACATAAAAAACAAACAAATCCTAATAAATTCAACATTGATTGTAGTGTAATATTATGCAAAAGTGCAGCCCCTGAATACTAATTTACTGTTTTGATGTGCTAATTAGAATTACAGTCTGCTTGTCGGACTTTGTGGAGTCAAAAACAATGCCCTCTAAGTTCAGATTCCATCCTTATCAAGCACCCTGAGCTGCAAATTAACATACTGATCCACATAATAGCAACACAGAGCTGCACAAAGAATGCTGAATTTCTCTGGAATTATTTGCTGTAGAGAAAATGGATAGTACAATGCATAGCCAGCATTTAAAACGCTTTAATATGAAAATAACTTCCTGTTTAGGTATTAGTGTCTTAACAAGATGCTTCTGGTTTCTTAGTACTGCTCAGTTAAGACCCTTAATAGAAATGCTATCACATATATAGTTGTGAGCAAGCAAGCTGTTGCTAACGCTTGCGGGCTCGCGCAGCGAGGGCTGCAGTTGCTGGCATGGAGTGCCGAAGGCGCTCCTTGCCAGCAACTGCGGACCTCGCAAAATTTACGTAGTTCCGAAAGCAAAATACGAGACACGTTACGACCCATTACGACCTCGCAAAAATCGTCCGAAACCTGCGCACATGAAAACATGAAAAATACAACAAATACACACAACAAATACATAAATAGCTTACCTACAGCAAGGGGGGGGGGGGGCACCCAGGACCTCGAAAACTGAATTTACACCTCAATTTCACTCCAAATAAAAGAGTTTAGACACTAAAAAATCCCCTAAGCGAGAGAAAAAATGGCCGCCGAAAGAAATGAAAACGAGGCTACAGCAGTTTAAAGATGCAAAACACCACCAAACACCTATGGATTTCCCGAAAAAGACGTGCGAGATTCGAAAACAAGGACGCAACCCGTGCGACCCCAAAAACATTACAAACACAATAAATACACACAGCAAACACATAAACAAGCAAGGGGGGCACCCAGGACCTCTGCAAGTGAAGTTACACCTCAATTTAAGTCTAAATTTCAAAGTTTAAACACTCGAAAATCACCTATGCGAGAGAAAAAATGGCTACCGAACAAAACGAAAACGAGGCTAAAGGACCCTAAAGACGCAAAACACCACCAAACAGCTACGCATATTCCCAAAAAGTCGGACGACATCCGAAACGAAGCACGCTAAATCAGCCACAGCCGCATACCACACATTAGCCACCATTTTAGAACAATAGCTTATACAATCCGGAAGTACACTGACGGAGTTGCCTCGAGCACGCACACTATTACACTGCACACATTCAGCACGCTTACACAGCTCCACAGCACATTGTATGCTGCCGCAACATCAAAACAGATTGCCAGCTCTTCAACAGAATGCTTTCTGCATATATTACTTCAAAATAGGTAAAGTATAATCATTTATTAATGTATTATTTATTTAATTACCATACACCAAACAGCATTAGCTCACTTACCATTTACCGGTAATTGCCGTCATTTTTTGACGGGCAATATTCTAGTATTATATAATGTAAAACATAAAAATGACTACAAATTGGAATAGTTAAAAAATTAAATCTGTGATCTAACTGAATGTTAAAAACCTAACAAATTATAATTTTTGTTTCAGTTCACAATGAAAAATCATCTACAAATATTATAATGTTCAGTATATAGAACTTGTAATTATATAACCTTTTTTGAACGTATGTCTCAGATTAACTGAAATATGTAAAAAGATATATATTGTAATATGTAATTTCCATTGTTTTCTTTCTTATTTATCGCTGATTTATCTATAATATAAAAAGTTCATTTTAGTGCACCAGCGAACTGGGCTTACAGCAGTGTCTTTGGCTCCTTTCCATCAATCAATAAATTTCTCGAAAAGAAATAGCTTATGTACTAGTTACATATGGAATTA
This sequence comes from Discoglossus pictus, assembly GCA_027410445.1. Taxonomy (NCBI): domain Eukaryota; kingdom Metazoa; phylum Chordata; class Amphibia; order Anura; family Alytidae; genus Discoglossus; species Discoglossus pictus. The sequence goes on from CM050167.1 coordinate 176,068,520, forward strand.
ACCAAATTTTCTTAATCCAATAACCATAAACATTGAATTGATGATGTAATTACTGTTGATTATGCTTCAGATTGTACGGACAGGCTATGACGGAACATTGATACTCCATGTTAATTTATTAATCAATTGAGCATTACTGCTCTGCTAAGCACAAACTACACATTGTAATTAAATGGATGAAATTGACTAAAAGCTGAAGTTTCTTTGTCAGGTTTAGGGTCAGGAATCATGATATACAGCCAAGGGTTCCTTTTATGTAAAGTAGTATTGGATTTTCCTGCATTAACCAACTTATACAGTAACAGAGCTGTGAGTGTAGTACTGAGTTAAATATCTTCACAGCATCCAATTTTTCATGTAGGACATTGCCTAGATATACCAAAAAAAGAGTAAAGAAAGAGAAAAATCTGAGTTTGGTTGCAGTAAAAGTGTTATCATGACCAAATCAAAACATGTCAATTCATATTTTAACATTTTAGGCATTTGGAGTTGTTGGCTGCACCTAAATGATAAATGATACACCCCCTGCCTGTATGTTATTTAACCAATCTGCAATGCCCAGGGCAAAAGGGTGGTATAGTTTTCCAAGACCACCGACTTCCCATATTTATAGCCCTATATTTATAGTTTGATAATGCACAGATTGTTAGTAGAAAGCAAATATAATAAATATATATTTTAAGTTATTATATGCAATTGTTCTTTACAGATTATTTATATTGTTTTCTGGTTTGTGGCTTGGAAGGATGATCTTATTGTTGAGGATCCAGTTAATTATATTGTTAGTTCCACATCATTGTGATAATAGAATTGAATAAAGATCCTATCTGTATTCAAGTCCCTCCTGCATGACCCAGCATGAAAAAAACGTCTGCCCTGAATACCTGAACATAGAAGTTAGTAACAGGATTTATTTATTTTTTTCTTTATGTTTTATTGCCAATTATCAAGCCACATCCTTGTATATGCTAGCATGTGCCATCAGGATACACTTAAGCATCATGGTTTGCTGTCAATTAGATAATAAATAGGGATAAAAGTACAATCACAGTACAATCAAGTTTTCTTTCTACCTACAATGTCCTCACTCTCTACTTGCTTCATCTATTAAGTTTATATTGAAACATAGGTGTGACAGCAAATAAAAGGCACAGTTTGACACTTAACTATATTAAATGTACATTGTTTTGTCACTAATGAGATAAGGAGGTTTAGAGGCACAGCGTTAAAACTCAGAAATATTGATGGGTATTGAGGAAGGCAGGACCAGCAGAGGAAGTTTAAGGGCCCACAGTGGTATGTAAAGAATAAGGATGTGTTTATGTACATGGAAGTTATTGGTTATGGCTTTGGCCATTGGTGTGACTCTTGGTTCTTTTTTGCAGGCAAACAAAAGACTGATTAAGAGGGCCAGACTTTGGTGAAATGTGAAAGATAAGGGCTGTGAACCTCAATTTGTATATATTATATAATTAATTATATATATATATATATATATATATATATATATATATATATATATAATATAATGAGCGAGTTGGCTAAATGAGGTACTAGGGCAGTCGGTCTTGTTGATATACCGCTTCTAGATAATAACTACTTGACCAATTTTATTTTTCTATTGTCCTGTTTTTATATCTCAAACCATTATTTGGACCATAATTAATGCTATGATTATCCCTGGCCATATGGTTTGTCCGATTATAGTTACAATAATATATAATTAAATTACAATTCCTTGGTGAAAGGAGAGAATGCAGTGTAGAGCATTGCAAGTGCTTACTTGTGTGTGCAATTTACGAGTTTATTTTTAAAGGTGGCAAGCATGTAGCTTTATGCATTTGTTAAATATACACTCATCATGAGTACTAAATTATCTAATCACTAGGTCATACTGCACCAATGATCTCCCCAAGGTTATTACAAGATTAAACCTTTTTTACTTTAACACTTTTGTCATGAGGATTCTCTTACTAAGTCATGGGGCAGCTGCATAATGTCATCGCTATCATGCATGAGGACTTAGAAATCTGGAGCTCTTTAAATCCCAGTCTGACCACCAGTTGCTCTTGATCCTTCACTGTCTTGTTTATTTGAAACCAATACCTATTCCACCTCGCATCAATCAGTATTACCCTGGGGATGATGAAAAAGAGTTGCAATTCTCCTGTTTAACAACTTATTCAACACCCATTGCCTCCTGAGACCTTTTAACATCTACTTGTCCTCACTTCACAGCAAGCAATCTTCTGTAAAATCCTGTGGAGCAGAGGCAGCCTGGCAGGTCATTTCTGTTTTGATTACTTTCCTATTCGTAAATGTTCCTCTAATTCAACCAAAAAAAAAAAAAGATAAAAATATTATTACTTTTCTGTCTTTGTTTTAAACAGCAATGTCTGCTGCAAGTTGCTAACATGGACTAATATTTTTTTTGCTACATTGTCATATTCTGCAAATGATCTTCTATGGAATTGTGATTTTTTTTTCCAGCTCTGATTACTGTAACTTTGCAATTATTTCATTGTCCCTGTTAACTCTTAACTGACAGCTCAGAAGTGGAAACAGAGAAATTGCAAAAACTTGAAGAACAGTACTGTATATTAATATAAGTGTATTTTAATACAAATCATCAGTAAATGTTCATTATGTAATCGGAGCCATGTACATTGCATAATAGTCAAGAGCTAAAAATATTTTTGCTTTTTAGGTTCTATCACAATACAAATCACAGGATGAATAGTGTATGTTGTTAAAGAACCACTGCCAGGGCTGTGTGTTTGAAATTTGGCCGTTTTACGTCACTATTAAATTATAAGTGCTGCGAGATACGAGTAAGAGATGCTAAATCGAAAACCAGTTCTCGGCCGTCGGAGTTGCAGGCTAAAATGCAAACAATTAAGCAAGCACGTAGTTACGGGTTCAGGTGGAGCCAACGGAAAAAGAGATCATTAGCGTTACATCACTGAAAAAGGGGAGGGTAGATTTCAAAATCCTACGGGCTTCAATTACAGTTTGCGATCGGACCCACATGCCAGATTAATGCAATATTAATAAAGCCGCAAATATGATATTATATTACATGCGTGTTACATTATATGTCGTAAAACATTGATTGTAGGGATCAATATAACTCAAAATATAAACAAAAAATAAAGTATTTTTCTGGACCGATTTGTGAGCCCAAGAATGTTGTGCTATTAATTCTAAGACCTAACATCACTTTCCCTTTTAATAAATGTACAGTAGTGTGTTTTTATTTACATTACAAGTAATACGTATTGGACTTTACTCCCCTTGCGGGTGCTCTCGAGCACACGTTGGGCTTTGGGCTTCTTTTGCGTGTTATAGGCTTGCTCGCGTGTGACTTCTTACCAATTTAATAGCTACAGTGGGGGGAAAAGTTTTTGATCCCCTGCTGATCTTTAACGTTTGTCCACTGACAAAGAAATGATCAGTCCATAATTTTAATGGTAGGTGTATTTTAACAGTGAGAGACAGAATAACAAAAAACAAGAAAAACACATGTTAAAAAAGTTATTAATTGATTTACAGGTCAGTGAGGGGAAAAAGTATTTGACCCCTTCGTCTTAGTACTTGGTTGCAAAACCCTTGTTGGCAATCACAGAGGTCAGATGTTTTGTTGTAGTTGGCCACCAGGTTTGCACACATCTCCTGAGGGATTTTGTCCCACTTCTCTTTGTAGATCCTATCCAAGTAATTAAGGTTTTGAGGCTGATGTTTGGCAACTCGAACCTTCAGCTCCCTCCACAGATTTTCTATGGGATTTAGGTCTGGAGACTGACTAGGTCATTCCAGGACCTTAATGTGCTTCTTCTTGAGCCACTCATTTGTTGCCTTGGCTGTGTGTTTTGGGTCATTGTCCTGCTGGGCTACCCATCCACAAACCTTTTTTAATGCCCTGGCTGAGGGAAGGAGGTTCTCACCCAAGATTTGATTGTACATGGCCCCGTCCATCGTCCCTTTGATGGGGTGCAGTTGTCCTATCCTCTTAGCAGAAAACCACCCCCAAAGCATAATGTTTCCACCTCCATGCTTGGCGGTGGGGATGGTGTTCTTGGTGTTATAGGCAGTATTCCTCCTCCGGTGAGTTGAGTTGATGCCAAAGAGCTAAATTTTGGTCTCATCTGACCACAACACTTTCACCCAGTTCTCTTCTGAATCATTCAGATGTTCATTGGCATACTTCAGACATGCCTGTACATGTGCTTTCTTGAGCAAGGGGACCTTGCCGGTGCTGCAGGAGTTCAGTTCTTCACGGTGTAGTGTGTTACCAATTGTTTTCTTGGTGACTATGGTCCCAGCTGCCTAGAGATCATTAACAAGACCCCCCCGTGTAGTTCTGGGCTGATTCCTCACCATTCTCATGATCATTGAAACTCCACGAGGTGAGATCTTGCATTGAGCATCAGACCGAGGGAGACTGGCAGTTATTTTGTGTTTCTTCCATTTGCAAATAATCGCACTACCTGTTTTCACCTTCTCACCAAGCTGCTTGTCGATGGTCTTGTAGCCCATTCCAGCCTTGTGTAGGTCTACAATCTTGTCCATAACATCCTTGGCCGGCTCTTTAGTCTTGGCCATGGTGGAGAGTTTGGAATCTGATTGATTGATTACTTTTGTGGACAGGTGTCTTTCATACAGGTAACAAGCTGCAATTACTTATTTCCCTCACTGACCTGCAAATAATTTACTACTTTTTTGACATGTGTTTTTCTTGTTTTTTTTGTTTTTTTTTGTTATTATATGTCACACTGTTAAAATACGCCTACCATTAAAATTATAGACTGATCATTTCTTTGTCAGTGGACAATCGTTCAAAATCAGCAAGGGATCAAATACTCCCCCCCCCCCCCCCCCCCACTGTGTATTGAACAAGTAGAGGTTACGGCTTGACGGATCAAAGGACTTACAGACGCGAAGTTCAACGTTGCTCAACACGTAGCCTATTCTTGCCCGTCCTGCGTCTTAACACGCAAATTACAGGGCTAATTTATTACCCGTAACCCATAAATTTGGAGTTAAAACATAGCCCCAATTTAATGAGGCTGTATATGTTTTTATTAGGCATTGATCATTAATAAATTCATACTCAGTTATTTAAAAAATAAATATTCAATATAAAACTTGCTGTCAAATATCAGACTCTGTTGCTGGACAATAATGGGAAGTGACGTTGTCTAGCAGGCAGTGCAGGCATTTTCAGCAGGTTATATCAACACAAGTGTTTCCTTTGGCTGTCCATTTGCTGTGTTAAAGGGGTTTCTATTGGCAACAAGCTTTTGCTGCAAATTCATGGTTGTTTAACCTGTTATCACACACTATAATATTTGAAAGTGAACTTAATATTGAATTTTGCTACTATAAGTCTTTAAATATGAATTTTAAAATGAATAATTGATAATTAAAACAAGTAACTTATTTCTTAGATCATTACAGTGAACCTTTAATAAATCTGCACTTGTGGATGATTTCCATTATAATTTGTTATGAATTTTCTCATATATTGTTAGTTATAATTATAGAAATAAGCACTTTGCCGTCATAATGATGGAGCAGTTCATTAGAATGTAATGGAAACAGCTTAGTGAATACCGAGGATGCAACATCCCTTAGATTGTAAGTTTGCGAGTTTTCAATCTTGTGTCAGTGCCTTGGAAACAAGCTCTATGTACATTTGATCTTATGCTCAAAAACAGGGCCCTCCATTCTTTACAAGGTGTTTAATTTGTTTTCTGCTATGTACTCAACCCCTGTACAGCGCTACGGAATATGTTGGCGCGATATAAATAAAGATAATAATAATAATAATAATAATCACAGTCCTTTGTGTGTGCCACAAATCTTTATTATCCTAGCCAACATATCCTAATTAGAACTACACTGGCACAATATTCTCTCTCTGGTGAAAATAGAAAGCAGTGCAATGTATGCACTGCTATATCTGGGACAAACTTTTCATTTCCAGTGTCTTATGATGGGCACAAAATGTGACAAACTGTAGATTCCGTAAATACAATTTGTAAGTACATGTGTATGTGCTTCTCACAACACAGAGCATAATAAAAAATGCTAAAATTAGTGCAAACCAGTATATTTCCACACAGCATAATCTTGCAGTTATGCATGGGTTTCATATGATACTTATGTGTCATACTAGCATAATTCAAAATCCAAGTCCACTAATACTTTCCACCACTTTGCAGTAGTTTTATAATAAATTACATTAATGGTGCTTATTATATACACAAACGTGTTAATGCACACTAACTAAATGAGATATAAAAAAATCCACACGTCAATAAAAAAAAATTGTGGCATGGTGGCACTGTGCGATCTACCCATTCGGTAACCACTGAAGTCATAGAATATGGGAAGGCATATGTTAATGAACCATATATTCATGCTAACTTTGAGAATACCCAAAAGTATTGGTATGAAAGTCTAGTGTAGATATATACCAGAGATAGCTTGTATATAAATATGAATAACCAATTGTAATGCTAGTTTTCTGTATAAGAAATGTAAAGATAAACATTTCAGTGTTTGTGTTGATTATTCTGTTAAACAAAGCAGACAGGGGTTATTAAGTAAAGTTTTACTGGCTTCAGTTTTAACGTTCATGTTGTTGCTAAGGCCATGCCCTTAACCATTTCTAAGAGTATCCAAGAGCCCATTTTGAAATGTTGAAACTGGTTGGCAATCTTGTTAGTAGGAAAGTTCTGACTGTCTGAGTTAAATGAGAAATTATATTGAACTGAACATAAATGTGTGCATGTGAACATGTGTTCGAAATAATGTATTACTACAAAACTGTGCAGTACATTTGTGAGAAACAGGAACCCTAGGACTTCATGCCACGTTGGAGGCTTCTACAGAGCTTTACCCTATCACAGATACAGTATATATTTTCACTCAATTAATCAATAACAATGTAATTAATCTACCACTAATCTTAGTGTGAGATAAAATGAGCTAAAAGGTAAAATGGTATCCTTTTAAGAATCACATAAACTGATGTTGAAAATACTAACTATACATTAAATAATATGTACCAGATAAAGAGGTGGGCTTTCTAAATGTGTGTAAGTGATGGAGTACACTAAATATTTTCAGTCCTTTAATCCCTTTATTCAAAGGTGGCATTGGAGGCTGTGACCTTCTCTCCAATTAGAAGCACTTTTAAGGTGAAGGCTGAGAGGTTTGCTTTCTCCAGCCTCTGCTGTTGGTTAGGCGAGTTCTGCTTTGATTGCTCTTGCAACATTTTGTTTCAGGTTCTTTCAACTTCTCCTGGGGGTCAGTGGGTCACTGCAAGGGGCCTTTGTTGATATGGTTGTGTGTAGTATTTTCCAGACTTCAGAATTCACTTCATATCTTATAAGAGATAAAGAACAAGAGGTCTCAAACCTTGATTCTGTAAAGTTGTTGATGTTTTATAGCAATAAAAGGTATGAAATGTCACTATGAAGTTCAGTCTTGTACAATTATTTTGTTTTATTTACAAACATAAAATGTAATTGTCTCTTTATAAATCTATCTATCTATTTCTATCTATCTGTCTATATATGTATATATATATATACCTATCTATCTCACTATCTATCTATCTTACTATCTTACTATCTATCTATCTATCTATCTATCTATCTCTATCTTTCTTTACTTACCTGTCTATCTATCTCTCATCTATCTATGTATCATTACAGCATATAAGACAGTTTTAATAATGAAATATATATATATATATTGCAATCAAAGGATTAAAAACATAACCATCACATTTTTATTGCCACAATTTTACAGAAGTTCGGTCCAATGAATAAATTACTATATTGTTTAAAACCTGATTGTTTGCTATATATATATATATATATATATATATATATATATATATATATATATATATATATAAGCATCCACATGTGTATAATGCTTCCTTCTTTTTTTGCAGAGTATCATAAATCATACAGCTTTTAAAAATGAATATTTGAGTTCTGTTAGACCAAGATCTTTAGTTAAATAACAGCAAGTTGTGTGCTTTGCTTCTGAACAGAGATGATGGTTGGATTTCACAGCAAGCCATCCTAGAGCTTGGAATTATTTTAATAAACACAAGGTCAATTTAACTTCAACAAGATTTTAGAAATCCTCTTTCAAGCTCTTATAAACCAGCCTAGGGTGACATCATGAAGAGCAGCGGTGTGCAGTAGTATTTTCAGTGATTAACGATGACTTTCAGCACAGGTTGTGCATCTGAATGTATCAAGGTGTTGACAGTGTTGAGGCCACCCAGATGTACAAAACCTATTTCTCTCACCTGCTTCTCTACTTGCTTCACAAACTCTGAATAGATCGCCTGCCACTAAAGTTTAAACCCTCACGACATATTCATTTCCCCGGTAAACCAGAGTTGATTTTGTTCTCCAAAATTGTCAGCATGAGAACAAATGAGAATCATTGAGAAAAATCACAAGGCAGCTCAGCTCTGAAAGGTGGAAGTATCCAGAGCCAGTGAAGCATTGCTTGACTTATGACATAGCCGGAATGTAAACTAAACTCAAAAGATGCATCCTGCACATTACAGGTGTTTTCCATTCCTCAACTGCGAGTTCACTACCTGTGTATTTTTTTCTTATTCTACATATACTTGCTATACTTTGATATCATCTATTTATAGATATTTAAAATGTAATATTAGAACAAGTAAGGGACATTGAATTACCGGTTGAAAGAATGATGAATTCGGGGCATTCTTGATATAGCTCATTAATATTGTTTTTATTAGATGATTTATTATAATGGAATTGCAAAACTTAGTCGTAAGTAGCAATAGTAAAGAAAAGTTATTCGTATTGGGACTATTTGAATAGTCACATTTTCTGTGACCTCCAGGAACAGATTAGCCTACTACACATGAGACAAACATTTGCTCCCCATATAGTTAGTGATTACAAGATTTCTATTATTATCGAACCAAGATTTTACACAGCACAATCCAGTATACAGTACATTGTTTTAAGTAGTTCATGTTTTAATTTACTGTTAAACCACCAATGTGGTAGTTTGTGAGAGCCCTGCCCTCGAGAGCTTACAGTCTGCTGCTGTGCTGTGGCTAAACACATAACAAGTAATAGTAGTTGAGTATAATGTTAATGATACCAGTATTGGAAGTTAATTTTAAGAAAATAAACCAAAAATGTTATAAATTCAGTAAAGGAGCCAAATATTCAAGACAAGAGTTTCACTGATTTCAAAAGAGAGACATGAGTCTGGGTCCACTGAATACACAAATGCTTAGACTTACATGTATATAATGTGTGCAACTTTCATAGAGGAATTGTGATGAGACTTTAAACGAAATTCACTGAAGCTGTATCAGACTGTTACAGTATAATTTTAAATACCTCTTCTTTACATCTAGTTAACAATTGCTTATAGTCATTGAAATGTCTTGAAATAATTTAATATTAATCCTTGTTATTTAATTTAGGAATACAATTTCAGCCCTAAACAGGCTTTGAATGAACCTCTCAGATACAAATCAGCCTTTTTCTCCAGTGCCCTAAAGGCAAAATACTCAAATTAGATCATTTGAAAATCTAATAAAACAGAAAATGAGTTAATAATTTATTTTTCAGCATTCTCATATTTAAATTGTTTACAAATCAACATAATCAGAATCCAAAATATGATAATTTAGTAAAATCACAAATTTGCATATTTTTCTATAAATGCATACTTTGCTATACATAAACCTCAACAGAATATGGTCCTTTACGTTTAATGACCTATTGTCAAAACCATGACTCTCCACAGAAAGCTGCTATAACAAATCATGCGGCATGGGGTTGATAACAATGACAGGGTAATCTGTAGAGTTAAAATGTGGCAGTATTTGGAGTAAAATATAAGGTACCAGTGGAATAAGGGATGAAGGTAATAATTTGCAAATGGATATTTCATGATTTAGCACTTGGCAATGGCATTGTTGCCAAACCATTGAGTATATATATATATATATATATATATATATATATATATATATATACACAAGCCCTAAATCTTTATATGCACAAATCGACACATTATGATCTTCTTTTCTCCTTAGACCTGTAGCTGAGGGGAGGACTCCCTGCCTTGGTTCCATTTGAACTGCATTGTTTGTATTCCAGTAGCGTGTCTTATCCGTATCCACAAACATTACAGAATCAGTCATGAGGAACTGCACATGTATGACTAACCGAAAATACTTTTATTCTAGCAATGAATGATGTTACCTGATATGTATATCAGGAAAATAAGATATAGATCATGTTTGCACATGATATACAGTGAGTATTTTAATAGTGAATCAATCCAAGTCAAATCCAAGTCAAATGTGAATCAATCCAAGGATGTATGTACTAGATTTACATAGTTTCACATTTCTGCACACCAAAATAGCATCAGCAGCATTCTTTGCCCATTGATATCTACCTATGCATTGAGCTTTAACTGTTTAATAGTTTTATGAAGTATGCAGACTGATGATAGGTGAACAGATTGAAAGATAGATAGTTCATTAATATATTTATAGTATCAACCTCCATAGCTCCTTCCTACAAGATACATAAACACAATCACTAATATTTCTCTATGACATTTCAAAGAAGTGTGAATACTTATCTAAAGTGCTGAAATGTGTGTTCGTTTATCCTTCGTTCTTGGCAAGAAAGTTCTTGGGATGTCATACAGGAAAATAGTGGAGGGGGCTCTAGGTTTATAATAGTTCATATAATTGTTGATAAAATAAAGGTTGTTTTTATTGTTTTTACTTTCTAAAATAATATGTCCAATTAAAACTAATAAAAGAATAAATAACAGATAGATAGATAGATAGAAATAAAAAATATAGAATCACAGATTTCAAGAAAGATATATAGACATATTGACTGATAGATAAGATGACATATGAATGCTTTTACAATGCTGTATAATTTTAATTTTAACCTATCCACTTTCTACACACGTACTGAAGGAACGTGATCAGCAGTAATGTGCAAGAGAAAGATATATACTTTTTTAATTGTAGCCAAGAGGGAAAAAGCAGCATGGAATAACTTAATTGTTCCTAATTATAATATCACCGAGGTAATTACAATAGATTTTGATTTTGATTGTCTCATTTTCTCACCAGAGGAGGGCACAATACTAGATTCCCTGTTAATATGTATTTGTTTTAAAAGAAGATCTGACAAGTACACTAATTGTAGTCACAGCGTGAAACTTTTTACTTTATAAAAAGAATAATGTATCTACAGCCACCCAGGACATGTGCACCTATTCTGCTTTCCTAGGTGCAAATCCTAGGCATATTAATAGCCACCGTTTCAATGCTAGCAAGACATTTCTTTGTTATAGGCACTAAACTACTTCTATTTAATTGAATCCTTGGACTGAACTGCATGGAGATAAAAGAAAAATATGGAAGTATTTTGCCAGAACTCTGAGAAACAAAGGAAAATGTTTGATTCAATGACCCAGTGAAGAATTTCTATTGTTTGGTAATTGAAGTCTACATCACAGTAAATTTAACATATTATGCAATTTGAGACATCAAAGTATAAATGTATCTAAAAGCGGGTGGAAAGGAATTTGTTAGAGGTTAACAGCAGAATATCAGAAAACATTACAAATATACAAATACTGTCAATCACATAAAGTTTTAGCTTTTTAACTAACAACGTAATGGCTTTTGTGGAATTAATTCACACTCTCGCTCTCTCTCTATATATGGTAATGTATTGTGGGCACATTTGCATGTCCCTGTCCAGGTTCCCAGAATGCAATGTACTAACTGTATTTCCTGAAATTCTGAGCAGGAAACAAGTTTTTTTTTAACACAAATATACTATTTATTTACTATATATATAGACAAGACTTACAAATGACCCCAACTTAAGAATGGCCTGCCAAGGCTTTTTGTATGAGTTTATTTTTATGTTATGAGATTAAAGCAGGAACACACTAGTTTCTGTAACGTATTATTACAGTACAGGGGAATTATTAGTATTACTCTGTATTATTATTACCACATATGAGCCATTATAGGATTGCTGTTATTATTCTTCATCAGGAATCTGACTTACATACAAATCTGGTTTAAAGACTTCCTCAGGAACGTATCTCGTCCTTAACCCGGGGTCCACCTGTATATATATTCTTAGTGCAAGGAAACTTAATTTGTAACTCTATAAAAAAGGTAGGCTAAGAATGGTTCTCTCTTGAATTACCCATATGAGTGAAACTATGTTCCTCAATGGCACAAATATTACAAAAAAAAAAAAAGAGGTTCACAAATTTCCTTGGATAGGAGAGATTATGGTTAAAGTCACAAATACTTTTATGTATTATGTATTTTGTGTATCTAGCTTTGGAAAAAACGGCATATATTTGTGAAGTGTTTGGCAAATTAACCACATTACCAGCTATATTAACCATGAGAATAAAAGCATTTTTAGAAATAAATCTTAAATTGTGTAGGCTCAGTTTGTGCCATGGTCTCCCCCATATCGGGTTGCTTGTTTGCCTAGAGCCTGATGGGGTGTTGTCCTACTGTGAGTTGCTTGTCTATCCATTTCTATTGTCATGAGGCTATTCAAAGCTGCAATCTTTCAACAGAACTGAATACAGATATTATTTCCTTCTACAGTTCCTCACATTTCTCCTTGGTAACTAATTCTGTTTGACACTAAAGCAAATGCCTCAATTCAGTAAAGTAAAATTGAATTTAAGAGTTGTTTTTTTAACTTTGTAAAAACATTTTGCCCATTATCAAGTTGTTCTTCATAACAGGCTAGTATATATATGACACAGCAGTGGTCCTTTAAGTAATATTGATCTGTTATGCACACATGAAATTACAGTTAGAGGGACTGATCTTTTATTCAGCCTCTTGCTTCCCTGTGATTACTATCATGCCTCCTCTTCAACTTTAGAATATTCTAAAAAGATTAAATGAAATTCGCCCCATTGTTATGGATATCTGTTAGTTTCCTTTGTTTAAATTTATTGTTAACTATATATTTTTAAATAAAGATTTCTGGAAAAAAATAAAAACAGGCAATAGCATGACAATGTGTGTGATAGGTATACATATTTCCTGAATATAAAAAAAGCACAAGATAGACTAGCATGCCTTTTCGGATTACACCTCAGAGGTGAAGAAATTGTTCCTTGCCTTGTGTGGTAAATAATGTCATCCCAAACTCACCCCAATACATGCAAAACCGGAGTCTCAACCTTCGGCCCTTTCTGGCCATTGCTCTCTGCAGGCTGCTTACCACAGCAAATACTGCTGAAAGCTACAAGCATCTTGACATTTTACATACTGTATTAGTTAATTAGCAATTCTTACCAAACAAAGACAATCATTCCTTCTAGGACTTGATTGGGGCATCTATTAGACATATTTACGGGAAAAGTCAATGGAGAGAGACATTAGAGGCCAACCACAAAGTCAGAGAGAAGCAACCACAGACCAGAGAGGAGTGCTTTATTAGCCAGGAATTGTTTGGTTATTGATCCTGGTCTGTGTATTTGTTCCCAATAGCACTTATACTAATTTTTCTAGTGTAAATATAAGTAAATTTTGAATGGGTGTTGCTCTAAACAATCCGCATGTCCACATTCTGTGGTTAGCTCTGTAATTGTAGTTACGGGAAGATTCAATATCTGGAGCACCGAGAGGAGACAGGGCTGTGGCAGGGGTAACCACAAATTTGAAACATCTACTAAAGCTCTTTATGAGAAGTTATTAAAGTGTCTCCACCTATCACTCTTTTCCGAGGTGCACAAAACCACACGGAAGCTCAGAAGGAAGCGAACTGCAAGAAAAATGAGAAAAGGATATGTTTTGCATTTGACAGCAAATATTATTTTTTTCTTAAATCCCCAGTTGGATAATTTTGCAAAAAAAAAAATAGAAATAAGAAAAGGAGTAGTTTAAAGGGCTGAGTATTAGCAGTAAGTGGGTAAATATTGATATTTCCTTTGTAACACATGGTGTGTTATATTGAAAGAGTTAAATGGGTCCTTTCATATTGTCATGCTTTTCTTAGAGAAATAGTCACGCAGGGCTATTGTATTTTTCCTTTCAAGGGCTTTAGGAACTATATTTAGCATTTCTTAGAACCTGCCAGCTTTATTTGTGTTTTTGTTTAATTATAACATACCTGAGTAATATTTTAAAACATATACAAATTAAATATTTACAGCCTTCATTTAAACTAAATAAGGAACTGATGCATGTAGAACTTAAAGATACAGAACTTAAATATTTTGAAAATGTAGCCTTTTTCCAACTTGTATAGAATGTAGTAAAAATATATATTTCCACCAAAAGCCTTATGATTCAGTTTTGACCTTAAATGAATACGTTTTCCATTAAAACATGTTTTGTTTGAAATGTATTAAACCTGATATGTTATTGGCTAACACTGCACCAAAAGTAGTGGTACATGTAATCTTAACAAGGAGGGCCTTGTTGTATTCACTAAGCTACGTTCAAATGTCTTGCTACAGTATTTTTCATTGTGGGTATTTTGAAATTGTGTCTTCAAGTAAATCAAACCTTGGAAAGTCTTATAAAAGCAGAGCTGACTGTGGTCCTTACAAAATTACTGCACCATTTTATAACTTTGCTACAATGTTATATAATATTAAATGTATGTACCTCATTATACCCATATAAGCATTTTATTATAAACTTAAACTGATATAAAAATCATTATAATCATAAATAATTACATATTTGATTCTATCATTTTCATAGCAATGAAATCCAGTTTAACCTTAAATATTATTTATGCACATATAGCTGTAATTATAGCTCTAGTATGTGTTTTATTTATTTTAGAATTTATTTCATTAATCCTATTTTTTGTGTGTCTTGTCAAATACTGGACCAAAACATGATGAATCTGTACTTCAATAAATTATTATTATGATCGTTTTTTTGTAACGCACCAATATATTCCGTAGCGTTATACATAAGTTGTGATCAAGGCAAAACAATATTAACACATTACAAAGATGGAGGGCCCTGTCTTGGAATCCAGAGTCCATAGTGCTTTCCACAAAGCACATTGCAAGATTGAAAACTCGCATACTTACAATCTAAAGGATTGCATTCAATAAATGCTAAGTCATCAACAGTATGGACATTCTGAATAAATTATACTTTTAATTTGCTGTGAGTAGAAGCTCAAACCCCTCTATTCTGCTTTCTGACACCAACTCTCACAAAAGTTGCCAGTAACATGCTCATCACCAAGTCAGAGGGTGACTTCTCTAAAATAATTCTCCTGCATTTGATGCAGCTGACCATCCTCTTCTTATGCAAATTATCCACTCCCTTGTCTTTGGGTTCTCCCATACATTCAATAATGAAATCATCTTATCTTCGCCGAAAAAACATCTCCAAAGTACATGACTGTCTTACACTAAAATTTAAATCCATTCCCTCATCATATTTCTCCTTGACTACTGCATCTCTCTACTTTCTGGCCTCCTAATCACTGGTCTGTCTCCACTCCAATCCATAAAGAAAGCCTCTGCTAGACTCATCTATCATACTCAACGCTCAGTTTCTGCAGCTCCTCTCTGTCAGACACTCCACTGGCTTCCTTTCCATAGCCTCAGGAATAAAATGTAAAATCATGACTCTAACATATAAACCCCGTAACAGCAGTGCATCCCTTTATATCTCTGTTCTCATCTCAAAATACTCCCTCAATGGCCCTTTTTGCTCTGCTAATTACCTTCTTCTTTCCTCTTCTCTTATCACCTCCCCTCAGTCCCGCCTTCAGGACTTTTCTCAAGCTGCACCTACTCACATTCAGCCTTATCGTACACACTCTGCATACATTAACAAATTGCTCAAACACAACCTACATTGTAGCACAGATCAACCTACACCCTTGATCACTGCCATCTTGCATCTGTCTCCCTCTTATTACCCCATCTTTACCTTACCAAGATTGTAAACTCTTCGAAGTTCTAGGGACCTCAACTCTGTGGCACCAAGCTATCTGACCCATTTGAATTGTATCTGTACTATTTCTATTTACCTTAGAATTTGTCTATACCATTGTAATTTGCAACTTGTATCCACTGTATTTTATAGTAATTTGTAAATTGTGCTAAGGAAAATGCTGGGGCTATATAAATAAAGAGTAATAATAGTAATAACTAATTTGTTAGCTTGGCCTGTACATTGCGTTCAAGGATGCTTTTCTAATAAGGAGGGGGTTGTGTTATATGGCAAAGTGCTTTCATTTGCTGCAACATATGTTTACAACTGAGAATGCACCCCTTAGATAATGGCTTACAGGCGCAGTAATTTTGCACTGAAACAGAACAGACAACAGGTCATTGAAAGGCCTGAAAAAAAGGCTTTCTGTTTTATTGCTTGCGCTGTATGTGCTGAATTCTGAGGTAAAAGTGTTAGTTTGCAGCCTCTCATGTTGGATGCCGGCGCTAGAACACAGGTTTTTTGATTTGGGTAGAATTGAGGCCATGTGTTCTACATGTAGAGAATTGCTCTCACGACAGCTGTACGTCGGTTTTCCTGGATACCGCATTTGACATGTTGTGAACTGAGCCAAATATGTCTTTCCTTTGGCTGAGTCTGTGAAGCACAGTGCTGTGTTTAGTAATATTAATGAGCTGCTCTTCCAGTATACATGCACTGCACATGGTGTGATACAGCGATTGTCTGCTCTACAGAGTTCATAATCTCATAGCAATTTGCAGCCCTTCAGGAATTATGGAAACCTTTCTTTCTATGTATAATTTGTTTTTAAGGCAAAAACAATGTGTTTTCAGTGAGAAAAGCAGATACACAAGACAGGACTCTGATTAACTGAAAATATTAGGTAAATGGAAATATTATATTTTTCAAATATACGAAAATATATGTCTGGTGATTACCCACAGTGTTTTTCAATACAGCATGTGGAAATTACTCTAATTATAAAAATCAGATTTAAAAATAAATATTCAGTGTAGCTAAGACTTAGAAAACACAACTAATAATAACAGCAGGATTTCAGTGTATACAGCATAAGTAATACCTGCTGAATAGTATTTACTAAAAAAAACATATGTTTGCACTCTCAAATGCAGTGACAGGCAACATATTTTACTTGAGGGGTTGTATATGTTTTCAAAGGAGCTGCACAATATGTTTAACCCTCTTGTGGGGAAAATAAACGTGGATTGTTACCTTGTCGTGGTGAAGGCTTGTGTATCTCAATTAAACTGTGAGCTATAACATGTAGGGTCACCCAAGATGGGCAGGTCACTCTAGAGAGGTCCACTGGAGTAGGATCTGTCAACCCACTCCAGTATCTTTGCTAAGAAAACCATATGGATAAGCACAACCAGAATGATGTGCCTGGTGTGCTGCGATCCATAGGGTCACAGAGAGACAGACATGACTGAATGACTGACCAACAACAATAGAATGATAAGCTACCTACAGGGAAAGAAAACAGTTTGTGAAGTGTATTTACACATTAATATCATATCTAACACCTCAAAGAAAGTGGAGACATAATTTTTGTGCACCAACCTATCAAAGTTTTTATAGGTTTTAAATCTTTTAGAGTTTGATTTTACTTTTCATTTTTTCTTTGTTCAATCCGTTGCATATGGCATACACCTAAGACGCATTACT
Organism: Discoglossus pictus; assembly: GCA_027410445.1. NCBI lineage: Eukaryota > Metazoa > Chordata > Amphibia > Anura > Alytidae > Discoglossus > Discoglossus pictus. The sequence continues at coordinate 176,086,257 of CM050167.1, forward strand.
GTGTATATTTTATCTGCGGCATTCTATGAATAAAACCTGTTTATCAACCCTGGTTTCCATCTCATTGATTTGGGGTGCACTTGAAGGATCCATGGCTGTTTAAACATTATCATTACAGCGAAACCGCAACATCAACAGGGGGCCATATCCACAGTATTAATCTACCTCATTGCCACCGGGATTTTTGCACTGAGAGAACAGATCCAACAGCAACCAGCCAATTGATAGATACATAGCATCTATCTATCTGTCCGCCATCAAGACATTATATATATAAAACATTTCTACATAAGAGAGACCAACATTGAGAGCTTCAGACCAAACATTAATCTATAACATTGGGACTACTGAAGGGATTGTGCACTTTTTCCACCCCACCTTTGTATTTCTCTTATTCTCAGGTACTGACGTTAACAGAGCCCCCCAAAAAGCAGCAGACCCCAGTCCACACCAATAGTATTGCCTAACCCTGAAGCAGGGAATCACCATACCTGACATCCCAGTCCGGACCACCTCCAGACAGGGGAAATAAAGAACTACCGTAGGACCGCAAGAGTTACAATTGCGAAAATCGCAAATTGCTATTCAATTGCTCCAAGTCCCCCTCGCTAAACAAGCCGCCAAGGCTGCAAAAGGCAAAAGTCGAACCACAAGTTACGGGTACCAAGGAAGGCTTACAAAGGGCTTAATGACATGCCTGGAGCACTTTAAATGCATATACAAATTCAATACTGTACTGTAAATGATGGGGAACACAACGTAAGACATTAGAATTATTTGCACAACAGTCTCAAGTCGCAAATCGGTAATCAAAATTCATTAATTTTTATGTTTCAATTCGGGGTTAGATCGATCTCGGGAATCAATGAGTTAATACATATCAGGCCACCCATATGGACTAGAACTGTATTGGCATTCAGTTTTATTATTTTGTACATTGCGGGTTTGTGGGTCCAATCGCATATTAGACCCCAAATCACGAGTTGATTGACATGTCAACTCCATGTTGTACAGATTTCATGATTACAGGCTCCTTTTATCTTGGCGTTTCAGCATCGGGAGTTACAGTCTTGTGTAATGGATCATGTACAAGCTCGCAAATGCTACACACAATGGCATGGTTTACGAATCTCGCTATCGGCCCCTAACTTGCGTTCTCGCCGAAATGAATAGCAGTGTATGCCCTACATCCCGCAGCTTGCGGGCTTGCAATTGAATGAGGCTCACAGTCTTGGAATGTGTTGATTTCCAGAGATAAATGTTAATTTTATAGCAAATTGTCATCACTTATGTTTTTTGTTAAATTTTCGAAAAACGGATACTAAAAAATACATTGTGACATCTTGTACAAATAAATTGAACCAAATAAAACATGGCTTTAGTTCTCTTCAAGTGAATTTCTAATATGCATAAATTAACCAGTGTATCTCACAACATAGAAGTAGTTCCATGTGGTTTCGGCAGTTCTTCAGTTAGGCCTAAGTTTCAGACATCTCCTTTTCTATATTTTGTTTCATACCATGCCGTGCAAATATGTTGCCTTGGCTATGCATATGATCCTTACCTGAAAGTGAGCTGCAATTCACAACAGAAAATGTCAGTTACTTTCCAGCATTTGAAACAAAGTAAAATATTTTTTAAAGCATCAAAAACTTTTTTTTCAGTTGAATAAAATGGTTTAAAAGGCTGTCCATGCAAGTTTAGTAGCATACCTAGTTTAAGCCTGGCATCCGAAATTATGAGAATCACTGGTCTAGAGTGAAATACATGAATTCTTGAAAGAGTTCGGTAAAAGCTGATGGTTATTTTTTTTTTACTTTTGGAGCATTTGTGTGTTTAAAAAAAAAACAGTTGTACATTTTATAAATATCGTCTTTTTTCTATAACAAAAAATATAAAAATAAAATATGCAAAAATATGTCTGTGCCTGTTTTTTATTTATAGAACATACTTTCACATGTATAAAGTCCACTACATTTCAGATCCATCGTATTAATGTGTATGGTCTGTAACACATTTTCAGCTAGTTTCAATGAACTCGTAGCCTGCTTTATATTGTAGGCTGACCCTTCTATCAGCAGAGGGCTCATATGTATCACATGTTATTGTTTATCCTTAGTATTAGCATTTGAATGGGGTTAGGAAGATGTGACTCTTATGCAAAACTTCTAAAGAGGAATGAGGACTCTTTTAGGCTTTGTTTCAAATGGATGAACTGTGACCTTGTGATGTCATTGAAGCTTAGTGTGAAACTTTGATTAAACAAACATGACAGACCAGAGGGGTAATTTTCCTTGCTGGTCATATTACTGGGTCTTGGTAAAATTTGGGAAGTTATGTAGCTTTCTAGTACAATAAAAGCACTTTTTGTAAGTTTAATAGGCATATTATTTTGTTCATCCTGCATAGTAAAGTTAAAAACTGTATAGCATTTTTAGAAACTAATCTGAGCTATTTTTTAAAATGTAGATAAAGATGGGGTAATACATGAAGTTAATCATTCTTATGTTAATCTATGTAGTCTTGACACTACAAAATTTAACAGAGTTTGGTAAATAATCATAACACAATACCATGGAAAAATACATTATCATCTCTAAATTCTACATGACCATAAATCAATGTGTTTCCTTAAATAGATGTTCAATAATTATGATAATCATTCACAGCAGTGTGAATTTAAATTTACTAGCCAGCGCACACCCTTCCCCCATGTTTGTTTGATTAAAGGTATATATAAGTTCCCCTGTTTTTAACTTCATCTAATCTAACACATGCTGCGTATATCAGAAACACACATCATATTGAGTCATTCTATACACATACAGATTTATTTTATTTATACATACAATTTGTTTTCCACACCCCCAAAGCTGCTTACATAGGCACAGTGAACCTTCCATTAGAAACACTGTATTTGGGTATGGATCCTTAAACCTTTACTAACCTTCAATCTTTGCACAGTGCAAAGATCCACACAACAATGTCTGAGTGCCTCCTTGCTGATTACACTTCTCATGATGCCTTGTGCACAAACTACCATCATAGATATATACAATGTATTAACTGCCTGTGATTGGAGAAAATGAATTATGAATTGTATGCTCATTTTAACAAGGATTTACAGTGGTGTTAACTCTGAAAATCAACTGCTTGCAAACTCAAGAGATTTAACAAACTTTAGGGTGAGTTTAATAATATTTATTTTGATATTTTTTCATACAAAGAAAACCCCCAAAACAATTTGATACACTACTGATTCTCCTCTATCAGATAAAAATTAGCTACCAACCTCACTTATGTACATAAGTGAGGTTGAAAGCTAATTTTCTATTCAATTGGCGTCTTTTGGCGGCCTCCAATGGCTGCCGAGTTACGGCCTTGAAAATAAATGGCAGCGTTAAACCCGTAAAAACGTTTTCAAGCCCGAAAGGCTTGGAGCAATAACTATTTTTGTTTCAAGCCTTGCGGGCTTGAGAAAAGTTACATGTTTAACCACCGCCAAGCCATGTTTTCTAAGCTGTGAGAGGGGGCCAAAGCGAGACAGAGGAGGGACAGGGTGGGAAAGAGACTCTGGGGAGGGAGAGCGGGGTGAAAGAGCCGCTCATCGTGAGGCCCGCAAGTTAGAGGGGGGAGTGCCATGCATTGTGTGGCAAACAGCAATGCCAGGCTTCAAATTGTATTGCCGCCATTTTTGACGAGCAAGTCGCTAGTCTAAAATATGTAATGAGTCCAAGGAGACTTGAAGTAAATTTAAAATATGTAACTGATGATACCATTTTTGAATGTATCTGTCTCTGGTAAACATTCTGTTTAACTGGTTTATAGCCAGGACTGTGGTGTATTTCTATGTTTTTTCTAAGTTCATTAATAAGCACTGGGGCATTAACCCCTAATATAAGCCCTAATTCAGAATTACTAAGCAGAAAATGTCAATGTTTTTTCTCCTAAATTACATATTTTTATGAAACTATTTAAAACGTCTCAACATTTCTGTCACACTATACAAGATTCATCAGTTTTTGTATAGATATAGAATTACATAAAAGCAAACTTAAATAGTATTGTGAATTGGAATATATGACGTGAATTTTTTATGTAACTTTTTTTAGTCTATTTCATTAAATCGCTCACGTTGTTATTTGCATTATGTGTCTTAAGCTGGAGTTATTCTTATATTTTTAGATGCTCGTGAACTACTTTTCCTTCTTACAGAACCTCACGTAAGATGGACACAGTGGGAAGCTTCACTAAACTTTCACTATGGGTTGTGTTGGGCTGCAATGTATAAATATGTATAGTAATGGTTTTTGATGGGCTGCAATGCTTCCTAAACATATATCACTATCCTTCCCAGTATTCAATATGCACGGTCTCCTGGTAATTGCTGTAAGATATTGCAGCCCATCATGATCTACATATTTTATGGATGTGCTAAAGCTATGTAAAACACATGATCAGCATCACTGTATTCACTAAAACATTTCCTTTCTCTCTACCCACTATAATTAAGACATCCAACATCCCTACCTGAAGCTTTGGAAATCAAGGTTTATTTAAAATTTATCTAATTTCATAATATCTTATTAGAGGCAAAATATGCAAATTATAAATATGTTTATTATTGTATTATAATGTATTTGTAATACACTCTGTGATTCCTATTTGGTAAGAAGCTGAAATATATTAGCTTTTATTAAAAAATAATTTATGCGATGTGTAACTAATAAAATTCAATAATAAATATATTTTTTTATATTTGTTTTTTATTATCCATTTTACTGCAAAAATTAAATTTACTTCTTGTCCTCAGCTGATTGGCTGCAGCTAGTACTCTGAAAACAGAATTTGTCAAATGGTTTGGTATTGCTCTTTTAAATTCAAATATATCTGTGTGTGTGCATGTATAGATGAAAATAGACATACAGAATACTTTTAATGTGACTTTTATGTAAGATCTTTATTTCGTCCTTCTATTTTAAAATATATTTATAATTGTGTGGCTGTAAAAGACGAGCACTAACACTTGCACAAAATCACTGGCCTCAAACATATTAAAAAGAAGAGCTTACAACCTTGGCAGGGAAGAGGTTAATGATGTTCCTTGAAGAATCAATATCACCACACATCTTTGTTCTCATTTTTGATTGATAGACTTCCTCATTAAAAATAATGTCAATCCCAAGTTCAAAACTTTGCCTATTAATACATCTCTAATTGATACTATGAGTTGCCAAGTCTAGCTATGGATTCAATCAATCCTACACAAATCCTGTGCTTCATTGACTTTTGCTTCGATGGAAGAGAGTCTTAGCACTTGATTTGTCTTTACCTCGCTGCCTAAAACAACTTGCAAGCACAGAGGTATTAGGCCATTTAATTTTGACTCTCTGTGACATTCTTACCAAAAAGGCACTATTTTAGAAGGATGCTCTTTGTAGAGCAAGCCCCTGGAGTAATGAGTTATGAGACTTCAAGAGCTGCACTTAAGCCAGAATGTCAGAATCTTTGGTCTTTGTAGACACCACGGCTCCACTTGCATTTACAAAACTTTAAGTGGACATTGATATAGGTATGGAAAAACCATATCCTGCTTTAAGGTGTTTAGCATCTTTCTTTGTGGTGGATAAAGATATGCATCAAATTCAGATGCTTTTGACAAGCTAGTGATTTATTTCTGATGTGAAATTGTTTATATTTTTCCTCATATTATACTCCCAAAAAAGCTATAACATATCCTATGAAGTAACACAACCCCAGGCAAATGGGCATTGGTAAAGTCTATTTTAATACAGAGATGCTGACACCTTAAAGTCTGACTTTATTTTGAATCAAAAATGATTTGACCCAAATATTTTCCCCACACTAGTTTTGGCATAAATAATTAAAAATCCATCTTAAACTTAAGCCTGTTGTTAAGGTCAATAGACCATTCTCATATTTCCTTATGGGGAAAAACCTAATGACAGCTGAAATTGAGACACAACCAGGACATCCATGAACATATGGTTCTTCTGGGCTATGTTTGATATGACCACAATCAGAACTCAAGTCTCATAAAAGTATACTGCCCTAGAGATCTTAACAGATCCTAATCAAATTGAGTAGAGATAGGAGCAATGCAATAATGAGAGAGAACCTGGTAGACCGAAGAGGTTGTTTTAAACTTATCCTGATAATACTGGAGAGCAGAGGGTGTTTTTAGTGTCTGGAGAAGTTCCTAACCACATGTATTTTGTTACTTACCACTTCAGTTTTTTCTTTCTACTCATTTTCTCTCTTCACTGCTGGCGTGTCTATTCTTGCTCATATTAACAATACTAATTAATAGACAGGTGTAACTCATAAAATATGCAAATGATTACAATAGGTCTGCATATTTTCCATATATTTTATTAGAATATTTTATATATTTTACAGGTTTCCTGGCTTGTGCATGATGCATCCTGGGCTTTGCTTTAAGCTGTGTAATCATATGCTTAAAAGGAGCCATGTTTAAAATGGTATTTGAATTAAAGAACCAAGCCTTTGTGGGTACATTTGCATGCCCACCCCTCAGGTTCCCAGAATGCAGTGCGATAACTGTATTTCTTTATTTTAGAAGTTCAAATGTGTACACAAATGTACTTATGTACGTATTTGTTTACCATATATTTTAATAACAAGAAGCTAAGATGTAAAAAAAAAAATACCTTGTAGATTTAAGTAACATAAGATAATCAAGTAATATGGCATTTACTCATAATTAGCGTACACAATATACTTATAAAATGGATTATATTTATGGGGTTGGACACTTTACCATGTTTGTGATGGCAATGTTGGATATCAGTTTTGTAGTAACTCTAGGTAAGACATATGTTTAGTGAGTACAGCCATAGTGAATGTGGCTACATACACCATGCACCCATGTAGAGGCTCATAAGAGGTGAGACATTACTTGGAAACATAGCTTATTGAACACTGAGGAGACTATGATTTGGCTGCAGTCATTATTAATATGCTTATTCATGTTTATTTATAAAATGTTAACATTTTATACAACTCTATATACAATCAGTAAATACAGTGATTACTGTAAGTAAATGACATCTAACAGTATGGTTTGAAACATGCTAATACGAAAGAAGAAAAGGTCATGGCTCCTACAAGGCTTAGTAAATCTAGTCCATCGTATTTTGTGAAAATTCATTATATGACCAAATGACTGCAGGCTCTTGATTTGAAACTTCATAGAGATTTGTAAATCTCATTATAAGGCAGCAAACTGGTAACTAGGAAACAATGTAACAAATTCTCTGGATATTATTAGATCTAACTATAGCCATGGATGAAATCCTCTGTGTGAAATAAGACGAGAATCCTGGCTCAGATGCTTGGTATACAAACCGCTAGTCAGGGAATGTATGAATGCAGAGCGCGGATAATCAGTAACAGCAAAGTGATCAACACTATTACAGCCTATATTATTACAAAGTGCCATAAAGCTTTGTATTCCTACTACATTATATATTAATAGTATTTTTATGTCAATGGATGGAAACAGTAAAATGTATAATTAGTAACTGTAATTGGTAATTATTTCTAGGCTCTTCCATTAAGTAAGCTATAGATTCTCATCTAATTAAACAAAACAAAAATAATTTAATATCTTACTAATTGCAATGTTTTAGAAAAAACAATGAATAATTAAATAAGACAGACAAAAGATATTCTTTGTGGATTGTTATATTTTTTATTTGCAGATAAATTTTTCTCTATATTGTTGGTATTTCCTGACAAATAGCAACATGGTGGTTTGTTGATGAGAAGGGAGACCCGCAGGCAATGAGAAAAAGAGTAAAAATCTGCTAAGACAGCTCCCCGTAGGGCGTACGCAGCTGAATCCTCTGTCATATTGTATCCAAGTTTCAGAATTTGTCTGACTTTTCAGTCATCAGATTTCAGTTAATCTGGTGAAACTGCAATTCTTATAGTATTAAAGAGATAATTAAATAGTACAGAGCTCTGCGTGTGTGAGTACATAGCAGATCAATACAGATACAATGAATCTTCACTCATGGACGTGTAGCACTTAACGGGAGGGGAGATAAAGGGTCTCAGTGCTCATATCTCACAGCAGATCATCCAGATAGGGGATTCTCCTTGGATAAATCTCGTGCTGTTTTGTCACAATGGTTATTTTGCAGTTTTGCAGCTGGGAGACATTGTTGAGAACAAGACCCCCACACATAAACACACAATACAAAATCTTATTGTGCCATTTGTAAAGGACCAATGTGCACATTTTTTACTATATATGTTTCTTGATAACTAAACTTGATAATAGGCAATTGTTGTTATGAAGTTTAAACATAATAAACACAACCAATACATGTTTAACATGTATATGCAATTTTCTTTGCATATTTTCCTCGTTTCTAGCTGTTATGTTTTCAGAAGGGTGTATGCTTGTATTTTCCATTAGTCTGTTGAAAGCACTGGTAGTTGTAGATCTTATTGTGCAGATTCAAACTTCCTGTGTATTCAAGGGCACCTCCCATTTTAGGAAGTTGATCAGCAAAAGCCAAAATTGCACATAAAAGGTAATAAATTAGAGCCTGTATTATGTTTTATATTCTAAAATCATTCAGTCTATTTTCAAGAATAGTTCTTCAAAAGAGTATATTTTAAATATATGAATATAGTGTTTCATACATATATTTTGCATTGTAAATCCTTCTTATAGTTGTATGATAACAAATACAGATATTTGGTACATCTAAGTGTATCATGTCATAAGACAGTGTTCATGTTTCTATGTGACTAGGATGAACAAGCCCACTTTATTGGTTGTAGGCCTATCTGGGGTCTACGCTAAAGCAACATTGTGGGCACTATGCAAATCTGAAAAATGGATGCAATCAATAAAGAGAGAATAAAAAAGTCAGAGAAACCAGGAAAGAGAATGATAGTGAGAAGGAAGGGAAGTGAGAGGGTATAGTAGTGAGAGAGAATGGCAGTGAGAGGGAAGGGTATTGAGAGAGAATGGTAGTCAGAGGGCAGTGAGAGAGAATGGTAGTCAGAGGGCAGTGAGAGAGAATGGTAGTGAGAGGGCAGTGAGAGAGAATGGTAGTGAGAGGGCAGTGAGAGAGAATGGTAGTGAAAAAAAACGGTAGTGACAGGGAAGGGTTGTGAAAGAGAATGGTAGTGACAGGGAAGGGTAGTGAAAGAGAATGGTAGTGAAAAAGAAGTGTAGAGAGAATGTTAGTGAGAGAATAGTAGTGAGAAGTAAGGGATGTGAGGGAGAATGGTAGAGAGAGAGAAGGGTTACAGGAGGAGGGACTGATAAGGAGGAGAACTTGATAAAGAAAAAGCAGAGAGATACAGGTAAAGAAAGTGGAGACAGATACACATGATAAAGGGGAAGAAAGCAGTATAGGAATGGCAAGATATAGAAAGCACAATATACAGACATGTCCATGTGGATGGGAGAATAATAAAGTATGGTAAAGTGGAGAGAATGAAAGACTGACATGACAAGAGTCTATCATGACAAGGAGCAAAGTCAGATACAAATGGCAAGATGGAAAATTCTACAAGGAAGGTAAAGACATTTAGATATAGCAAAGGGTGAAAGTCAGAGAGTTGGCCACGGCAAAGAGGGAGAGAGAAATATAGACATGGTAAATTGCAAAAGTATTAGACTTAGGTTTTTTGAGAAGGGAGAGAGATAGACAAATAAATCAGTTACGTGGGGGTAGAGATTTAGCACACTGTTGTACTGTGCATAAGACCCACAGGCCTTTGTGTTTTCCCCCAAAGCACACATACTGTTAACTTGCATATGACCTACCTATGTTGAGGCAATTCCTAACAGACTGCTACAAAGCCTGAAGTGACAGATCATGAGTTCAACAGGATGTTTGCACCCAATTGGTAGCCCCAGTGACTGATACCTTGTTTCTTGCACATCTCAATAGGTGAGCAGGATTATATGTCAGAAATAAGTGAAAATACCTGAACTTAGTGTGTCTTATTCATATCTTGCTTTGAGCTACCTGCTTATTCCTGGTTCTTTGCTTTATCCAACATTGTAGCAATTCCTAGAAATGAAATCCTGTTGAACCCAAACTCAGACTTCAGTCAGATGATGGTGCAGGACATTGACCCACTGGATATTCTACTTAAGATGACTAACATCTGAATATGGGAACTAGCCAACTCTGTGATTAGCACCTGTCACGGCTCTTTCACAAACCATCAGCTGTCAAGTAAATTATTATATCCAACTTACATTTTGCTCCAGGCACTATGAGTGGTTTCCTGAGCAATCTTGATTGAGAGCATTAAATAGACCAAAAGCATTAACACTTCAGGTGCCGTTCTCATAGAATTCCTTGACTGATCTCCATATAGTGCATTGATAGAGAGCAGTGATGTTTCAGCACCTCGATCCAAGAAGTTCTGTTTGAAATAAAATATGTTTTCAATCTTTGTTTGACAAATGTGTAATTTTCTTAAGGTAAAGCTATGATTTATAAGCAATGAAAATTAACCAAAGGCCAAACAATAAATAAAGTTGAGTCACCTCCAAAAAAAGCGCAGAGATTTATATACCTGTGGGTTATTCTGAGGGTATCTGTCAAAAATGCACTTGCATAGAATGATCCTGTCTTCAAAAAATGTTTTATTTTGCTCAAACACATTTTCGTGGATAAAATACAAACATATGCAGAAATTTGGACAAATTTGTAAAAATGTTGATTTTATTTTTGACAAAACTGTATCTGTTTCACTTGAAGTTTGCAGTATTTAGTGTCTAAAGTAACACTTTGACTTTGAAAGACCACTGTGGTCTTATATTTAAAACAAACTCTCTTGAAGAACAAAACTTGACAATACATTAATATCCCTATTAAATTCTCTCAACGTGTAAAACTGTAGCCTGTAACATAGGCTGCAAGACTTGCGGCTTTTAAATTGGTACCGTAAAGCAACCCGCCAATGACTTGCGGGGTAAGGGGGAAAAAAGGCTAAGGGATGTGGATATTTGAACTGCGCGCCTGCAAGTCCTTTGATCTATTAAGCCTGTAACTGTTACTTTCCAATCCCCCTATTAAATTGCAAAAAATTCACTGGTGTTTAAGCCCGTAAACTGCAAATGGAGCCAAAAAGCCAATGAGTTCTAGAGAGGACCCCCTAGGGGGTTAAAGACTTATCTGTAGCACTGTAAATGTAAATATACACAAAACACTGTACTCATAATTAAAGGGAAAGTGATGTTGGGTATTACAATTAATAGCACAAAATACTCAGACTCGCACATCTGCAATGTAAAATACTTTATTTTCAGTTAAATTTCTGTTTTATAGCGATCCCGGCAATCAATGTGTTAATACATATAATGGAACTCGCATGGACTAGAATATCATATTTACTGACTTATCAATATTGCATTAGTTCTGGAATGCGGGTCCGATCGTAACTGAAGCCCGTAAGGCTTTGAAATCTAACCTCCATTTTTCAGTGACTTAATGATGATGATCTCTTTTGCCATTGGCTCCATCTAAATTCATAACTACGGGTTTGACTAACTGACCATGTGCACGGGCGCACATCCATCGTGCGACAAATGGTTTATGGGTTTGCATCTCAAGCCCATAACTCGCGGCATGGTCTAATTTAATAGCTCTATATTATTGCCTTTTATATGCAATTATGGTATCTACCATTTTGGTTTCTGTTGATTACATTTCTGATGTAGAAATAGACTAACCTCTGTATTCACTATACTTTGCAGAGGCACATTAGATCACTAAAGGCTGTCATATATATGGGGAAAATTATAATTGTAACCTTTTGCTACCAATTCTATAGCTTAGTGAATAATCTACCCCTATATTTGTGTTGCAATCAAATTTAATGCAAAGCAAGTAAAAGAAATATCTGCTGCAAAACCAGAAACATTAAATGAAATGACTGAGGGCAGATACACAACAAAACGTCAAATCATTACTGGAATTCCTAATGGTTTTATGTGGTTTATTTCATTACTGTATTCATTGCAGCCTTTACTAGTAGAGTGTTTTTTGCTTTTGGCATGGTATAAAAATGTAGATTTTATGAAGACTCAAGAAAATGCTCAATACATGCAAACTCGTTTAGCTAATTATTCTTTCATTTGTTCTAATAAAGCATTGATTAGTGCACCATGAATAAAGGAGTGTTATAGTCTCTGATATAACATCTGCATACTAACAGAGATGATCTGAACATACATAATTCTTAAGAAAATTGTGGATACGTTATAAGAAAACTTGTAAGTTGAAATGCCTGTAAGGTAATGTATGTTGTTAAATATACATTTAAGAAAATCAATATACTATCAGCCTTATTAAATTGCGATTCGGTAAATTTAAAAGGGCTCTATTTAAGCACAGAGCATATTTTTTTTACAGAAGTTTTTAGTTAGTGAAGACCTTGCTTTTGGATAGAAGTTCACTAACTAAAAACTTCTATAAAAAATATGCTGTGTGCTTAATTAGAGCCCTTTTAAATTTACTGAATCGCAATTTAATAAGGCTGTATATCACTAGGTAGGTTCTCTGTCATACCAAGAGAGTTAGTCAAAGGACCACTGTACAAAAACATAAATATATGTATGAATACTTTGAGTCTGACTAAGAGTATAATTATTCAGGAAAAAGTCATAAAGCTATTTATTAATTAAAAAAATAAATGTTGATGTTTCTACTGGATCCCTGCATGAATCCATGTTATGCTGTTGGAAGTTATATGTGCGAGAAGGGTGTTTACATTTCCGGAGAGCTGAGGTTGCTTCTGTTGATGCAATTCCTGCATATGGACCCTGAAGCGAAATCGGTGTGGTATTATCTAAATATCAAATATAGGCTCTCTTGTCCCACCTTAGCCACTCTTCCCCCATTGATAGCGAAAATCATACCCTTATGATCCAGCTCTCAGGAAGTGATGCAACAAACATATACAAATATATTCTTGTACTTGTCAATGGATTATACTGCATATGTTGTTATGTTTGGTACATACTTGCCATTGAGTGTCTTGTTTCCTTAAACTACAGTGGTCCTTTAAATATTTACCAATGTCAGTGAAAGTTGCATACTTGTCTAGCATACATACAACTGAATATGACTTAAACAATACCAAATATTAGAAAACATATTTGTAATGCAGTTTTTCAGAACAGTCCTGACTTTGCTGTAACAAATTCTGATTGGTGCATGTCAGCTGCAGTCTTGAGTGAATTAATTATTGCTTCATAGCCCTCTATAACTCAGCTGATCCCTGATCCCGAATTGGAAGCTATCAGAAGGAAAGGTTTACAAGTTTCATGCAAATGGATACATCTTTAGTAAAATGTACATTATATTTCATATCCATATAAAAAGTAGGACTGATACAGAGAAAATTATGAAACAGATTATTTAAGATTGGGATAAAATCTAGATGTAGTTGTGGAAGATTTCAAAATGATTTTAAAATATAATAGGGAGATATGTATGAGGAAGGGAGTAGCTGGGGAAGAATAGAAAAGGGGGAGGATGAGAGTTGTTGGGAAACTCATGATATCCAACAATATAATTATATATGTTAAATAGTTCTAAGTACTTTTTAGCTTAAAACTGATGACAGTGTTGATGAATAATTGTCCCATCGCTTTGTTTTGGCTGCTGTTAAAAGACATGTTATAGCAGCAGGTAAAGAGATGGTGGTCAGGGTCATAATAACTACTGTGCTGCTCTAGTCTAACTTTCCAGTACCACTCCAGAGTCGGAGTATCAAGGTATTGTGTAAGGAAGAGAAAGCGTGGAAGAAATAAAGAAGAATGGAAATGGTGAAGAGAGAAGAGGGGGGCAAGAGAAAGCAAATATAAGAGAGCATTGGACAAAGAGAGAAGAAATGGGTAGGAGAGAAAATGTGGGCAATAAAGATGACAACGGGAGAAAAAGAGAGAGCAAATAAAAGAAAAAGAAAACATTAAAAATAATAAGAGAATAAAGGGTGGAACCTTATTGCTGTCACACTAGGCCCCAGTATTGTATGTATTTGGTAAGTGAATTGTACAGTAAACTGTCAAAAAGTGCTTCCCATAACTAGTAAGATTCCAGTTGGAGCCTGCCACATTCACTTTCTTTTTATTGTTCTGCAGATTGAAGCACAATAATTGTTACAGTAGCCCACAAACCAGAATTACTTCCTGACACTCAAGTGCAACAATCTTAGAGGTGACATGAATATTAAACAACCATGCTAAGCATTTTCTTGGTCCAGAAAGAGTCATATATTTAGTAATAGAGAACCATGCCATAAACCTCACTTCCTTATATCTACATGCATGCTTTTCCTAGGGGAAAATATTTAATTTCCTCTCAAAGTAAATCATTTAATGACTTTGTCATCTCAGCTTCCTCTGGAAGCCAAGGAAACAGATTACACTTTTTGTAAAGAAAATATATATTTCTTTTTACTATTTTCTCTGAACCCTTTCCTTTCCAGACAGAAAGGAATAAAAAGAGGTTTGTTTTTTACATTCTCTCTCAACTGTACATTTATGATACAAAAAACAACTATATACTGTACATATATTCCTATTATTTAATCTATTATGCTAAACTATTTCTACTAGGACAGAAAATTAAATGTTATGTACTTTTCTGTCCTAACTGCCCTATCAAAGCAATATATAAATGTATATTAAAAATGCAACTGTTTGATAAATTCAATGTTTTGTCAGAATAATATTTTTTCATACATACATAATGTTGAGAAAGAATATAGTAGAAAAAATAACCTGCCATGTATAATATTAAGATTGCAATGAATGCAGGCTACAAAGTATTGGTATTACATGAAACTTCATATAAATCGTTTTTTGCACTGTGGATTTAGAACAAGAAGGACATTTTTTTAATTGAGGACCACTGAACCTTTTATAAAATAAAACACTCACACATTACATTTTGTTAGTTCTGTTTGGGCCAATATAGTCTGAGAGCCACACAGAATCAGGCAAAAGACTACATCTGCCCCTTTTCCACATGGTCCCCACCCCTGAACTAAGACGTTAAAAAGTAGCATTTCATTCACAGGTGCTATGTTTGAAGATGGCATCATCAGTATGCTTGTCTTTAATTTGTCTAAGTCTTCATTGTATGGTTCACAAGATTAAAGATGTATAAGATGTGAACTGGATGCTTTTGAACAATAAACTGTAAACACAACTCTATAAAAATCACTGGCTTCACTTTGTAGACAATGACATTTAGAAGTAGTACTTACATCAAATCCGCCAAAACGCCTCCGATATAGCCCGAAATCAGGTGCACTAATGCACTAAGTTCTCACTCACCCCTAGTGTTCTTACTGTGAAGAGTTATCAATAATACTCATCTGAAAACAAAGCTAGTCTTGACTGGCAGTGCCAGACACTTAAGGAAAACTGGGAGCAGGGAGATTACTTTTCTTTCCCCCAAACCACTTTGTCGTTTATAGATAACCAAGTGGCTTAAATATTTAAATCAATGTTGGAAAGGAATTGTTTCTGATACAAAGCAGATCTCTCCATCTTATGAACTTTTAATACAAGACACAACACACAGCAGGAAGACATTTATTTTAATTAGAACAGATCAACATAATTACCTATATCATTCATAGCCCCTACTGTGCTAGAACATCAAATTCAAATAAATGTTGCTTCTGAGATTAAGATATTTTAAAATACTTTCTTTTATTTTCCGGACAGTGAACCACTCCAATAATATAGGTAACTTAGGCAGTACCATCGGGTTACTGGCTTTGCGTAGATCTTCAATGACAAGAAATCTTGGGCCAGCCATATAACACAGCCTTACTGACCTGCTAGTTCTCTTTCGGCTCTATCTGTTTATAGGTTACAGCACACATAATCTTTGTAATCGTTGCTAAGATTTCCCATATACCTTAGGATCTTCACTGAGCCATGTATTTTTCCAATGACAGGTGTTCAGTAGTTATGTGAGTTTGGCCTCAAATCTGGCATTTAGTGTTGAAACTAAACAGCAGTGACAGACTCATTGAGGGTTTGTTTGTGATGACTTGATTTTACTGTACACATATATGTTATTAATTCCAATGTAACTATTGCGTTAAATCTCACTTCCAGACGTCCTGGCTGTCTCCCCGTGCTCTGTGTGTGTGTGTTTTTTTTATGTTTTTTTGTTGTTATTATGCTGTGCTTTTGGATGTACGCGTTTATGCCGCTAACTTCGTATTTTTGCGAGCTCGTATTATTTTTTTCCTAAGTCCCGTGGCTCGTATGTTTTTTTTTTCTAAGTCCCGATTTCCTTTGTTATTTTTGCGGCCTCCACCTCCACAAATGCGGCCTCTCACTTTGCGTCCTGCAATGAGTCTTCGGCTCATTGCAGCGGATGTTGGAGCCTTCACCTCCACAAATGCGCCCCTCGATAGGCGGGGTCCGCATTTGAGGCCAGAACTGTGTTCCTCGCTTTGTGAGGGACGCAGTTCTTGCGAGCTTGCAATGCGTAATGACGACTCGCAGTTTAACAATTATTATATGTGATAGCTTCTTTGTTGATTCCAGTTTTGTGTGAATGCAGCTTCAGCCTTGATGACTCAGAATAGGTGAGTCTGCTTGTTCCTTATAAATATGCAGCCACCATATCCATTTGTGGCAGAGCTGGATTTTTCTTGCTCTGTCTGTGGTTGAAATGGACTATGAGATCCACTGTTTGTAACAGAGAACTAGCAATATGTAGTTTATACAGAGGTCACAGTGAAAGTTTAAGCTCAGATGCATCTTCATCGAATGCTCTGTCTCTAAGAATGGTGTCCACAATCGATATAGCATAGAAGGATTATGTGGGTATGCTGTGTTTGAAAATGTCACTTACAAAAAACATATACCACATAGTGTCACCCTTTGTTGGAACATTTCTACACTGTGCTTCAGACATTCTGCAAACACAAATATTTTGAAGTCCCCTATTTGCTTTATGCTTTTTAAAACCTAATTTTAAATCATTAAGAAGTACGTGAACAAGTTTGTTTTTATTCCCTTTTTTGTAATTTTAAGAACACGCTAGATATTACATAAAATATTTAGTAAAGATTGTGGGAGGTGATTTTTTTACAACTGTAAATAAAAAAATCAGCAAAGACATAAAACCAATTTTATTACAGTGTAAAATGGAGTGAGTTCTGTACAGTATATGGCAGTCACTGAGTAAGCAGCAACCCTTGCAATGCACTTATTACACAATATATTTGTTTTAGCATGTTCTAAGCCTGTGGATATTTAAATAGAAAAATAATGGCTTATGTTTGCTTGTAAGAACTTATTAAAAAGAGCTTCTTCCCAAAAAATCTTTTTCCAGTTGAGGTGTCTCACACACTGGCCTATGTTCATTACGAATCGATGTGAAGTGCTGAGATAGATTGCTGCCATAATAATATTCAATAAGAGTATTTTATTTTTGTGATGCTCACACAATTTTACAGTCACTTCCTCACTCTAATGATTGCAATCAGAGATGAAGTAATTGTTAATACTCCTTTGGAAACTACTATATGTTTCACTCATACAATGAAAGGGCATATTTGCAGGGAAATGTGATAAAAATGTTTATTATTATATTATATGGCTGATGGCTGATCTCTATTTGTTGTGTTATATCTGTCCCTCACTTGTTGTCAATCAACTATTTATACATTTTGGTGTCGATTCACTAAGCTTTGACTGGGTTACAGGTTGCTTTGCTGAGATTCCGGTGGGAAATATAACCAGAGGAAATTGACACCATAGTTTTACATAACAAGCTTTGCAGCCTCTCTGAAGTTTAGTAAATCTGCGGGGTTGTGTTTATTATCTCCCACTGGATCACTACCTTATCGTGGTGAAGGCGATTGTGTACCTCAATGAAGCTGTGAGCTATACCATGTAGGGCCACCCAAGATGGGCAGGTCATAGTAGAGAGGTCAAAAACAATTGCGGCCCGCTGGAGAAGGAATTGGGAACCCAACAGTATGTTTGACATGAAATCCATATGGATAAGCACAACCAGAAACAGAGACAGATGTGCCTGGTGTGCTGAATCCATATGGTCACCAAGAGTCAGATATGACTGAAGGACTGAACATCAACAACGTTTATTAGTTGGTTAAAGTGAGGATGATATTTATTGTTTTTTTTAACTAGACAAGAAATACACTTTTTGTGCATATCGAAATATATTTGATGTATTTAATGGATTCTTCTTAGAAAATATTTATATACATGTCATTTATTTAATTAAATGTATTGCTTCTCTATTAAATGACAATTTGTGTCAATAGTCCTTCTGCCAGGTATTGAAGTGAGGCTAAGTAGGAGTATATCAGTCAGAGAACACATTGTTGCTTGAAGCAAAATGTATAGTGGTCAGATGGATCCTGAGGGACTTACTGTACATCCTCTTTAATATTCTGTTTTTAGCACCTTTGATAGGATATAACCTTATAAGTTATTTAAATCAGCCTAAATAATTGTTTGCTAATTTGTAAAAGGCATTTTTTTCTGTAGATATCAAGATACAAGAGGTTATATTTTCAGACTATATATTTGTACTATTTTCTGGTCTCATTGTTCTTTGTACTGGGAGGTGTATTGTGTCCAATTTGTCTGCTGTAAGGTTGCAAACACAGCTCCCAGCAACTATTTTTATTTCCCAATATGCAGGATAAATACAAAAGCAGATAGTGTGTGTGTGTTGTTTTGATGCTGCCAGGCAAGCTGATGGCTTTATATATCCTGTCCATGGTTCAGTGACCCTCAAATCTTCTTTGATATGCCAGGCAGCAGCAAGAACCAAGCTGAAAGGATCAAGAGAGAGGTGAAATGCTTCAGCGCCAGGCCCCAATGAAGCCATCATGTGACAAGAATCCCAAACCTGCTGCAATAGGAGAAAAAAACAGAAGGGAAAAGGGCAGTCTTGTGGCAGAGCTGATAGAGATGTCAGCCCTGCTTCAGTAATCTCATGACGCCTCAGCCCAGCGTGGGGCACAGGAGATCCACAGCCAGCATGGCGTGACGGGTAAGACCACCCCGCTGAAGGCAGCGAGGGGGCAGGCGGACGCACAAATCAAAGCAGAAGAAAGTAATTTTTGATAAATTAAAGAAATCTCCATGGAAATTAGCATGAAACATTTTCTAATCTCCTTCTTTTCGCTGCTGACAAGGGTCACTGGTTTAACTTCTCTCTCTTATTTTATTATTCCCCTGACTCATTCCTCTGTTATTTTTTCCTCTCATATCCTTCAATTTTTACTGGGCTTCTTATTCCTCATCTATCAGTTTAACCTCACTCACTGCAGAGGCTAACCCACTTCCTACTAGAATTTCAAGAGCACATTGAAGAGTTTCTTTTTATAAAACAATCACCAGGGACTATTTATATATAATATATATATCACACAGTATGCATATTTTATACATGACATAATAAACACACATATGTGCTAGTTTAAGTGTGATTAGACTATTGCTTTTTGCCATCAATAATAGATATATAGATATCTATTATGTCTAGCTAGCTATATATATATATATATATATATATATATATATATATATATATATATATATATATATATATACACAGATATATATATTATATATATATATATATATATATATATATATATATATATATATATATATAGAAATATACACATTTTTTACACCCACACATGTATAGATACATATTGATAGATAGATAGATAGATAGATAGATAGATAGACTGGTATTGATTTATAATACTCCTGCTATACAGGGTTCCCTGGTGGTCCAGTGGTTTAGATTTGGTGCTTTCACCACTGCAACATGGTTTGAATGCAGTCATGCAACCAAGAGGTCACACCACCATGAAGCCAAGCAGGGTTGGGCCTGGTCAGAGCTAGGATGGGGTAATACTAGAAGCTGTATGCTGTGACCCACAGGAGAATGAACTGGCAACACACTCCAGTGTTACTACCATAAATACCAAGTGGATCAGTGTGGTGTGTTGCGGTCCATGAGGTCACAGAGAGTTGGACATGACTGTACAACACACAAATGAAACACATACAGTAGCAGTACAATGAATTAATGAGATAAACACAAAAATACATAGTGATACCAAATGTATCAATATCTATCCCTCAAATCTACGTTTCCATATATTTTTATGCATATGTCTATGATATTGTACATATTTCCACTTTCTGTTGCTCATAAATTAACATTCACTACAAACAAACATTACAAAATAATTCTGATCATTAAAAGACTAAAGTATTAATTTCTTTACCATATCTGGTAGAGGAAAAAAGTTACAGAAATAATGCTATTGATAAAAATATTAAATAACGCAATGAATACATATCCACATAACTAAACATCAAACATATATGTTTGTATTCTATACATGCACAGTGATACACTAATAAGAACTGTAATCAGAAATATATAGAACAAAACCGAATAAATAAATAGACTATTAAACATGGCTATCAAATTAGTTTTGGATCTATACCTCATCATGTGTGTTTATTACTAGATGAAAAAGTAAATCAGTTTATTTGTAGGGCATCTGTTACTGAGTACTGTTGCTTCAGTGTACACTCAGGCAGAATTTGAGAACAGATAACAAGTGCTTTACCCAGCTATGCTCTCAATGTTAAGCTAATGTCCATAATAGCCAGTCAGATCTTCTATTCACTCTCTCCAAAAAAATGCAATTTCTCTTTGTATTTTTGCTACATTTTCTATAGAAACATTGAAATTCAAAGGAATATCTAAGTTTCCTTGTTTTTAACTTTTTTCTAATCTAACACATTACCTTGAATCATTCTATACACATACAGATTTATTATATTTAAAAGAAAAATTGTTTTCCACACGCCCAGAGCTGCCTACACAGAGACAGCAATGTCTGGGCTCCTCCTTGCTTCCTTGTGCAGGGGACTACACATTCCATGATGCCTTGCTGCACAAACAACCTTTACAGATTGAAACAATGTATTAGTTGTCTGTGACTGGCACAAGCAAATTATGCATTTTATGCTAATTTTAGCTGAGATTTCAAGGGGTGTTAACTCTCAAAATCAACTGCTTGCAAACTCAAGAGATTTAGCAAACTTTAGAGTAAGTTCATTTTTTTATGCAAAAAAAAGTTTTTATGCAATGCTGATTTTTCTCTATCAGATACATTCATAATCCATGAAACATACGGATGCCTTTAAGTCACCTACAACTATATTTGAATATAGTCTGAGACAGACATACGGGTCGTGAAACTCTATAATGTACATATCTTTATTTGTATATAGATGCAAGTATCACACTTCAGAATGGTAACAGCAATACACAAAGGGGCTATGAAAAGAATTACACAAAAACAAGCAAATGTTCCATGGGGCTTACAATCTAAGTACATAGGCTGGGAAGTGTCTATTTTTCTTTGTTTGACCCCGACTCACCCTGTTTTTGGTATATTTTGTTTGGGGCCCAGTTTTCAAGATTTTTATGTGATTGACACCTCAGAAAAATAGATGAAAAAAATTCAAGATGCATGTTTTGCAAGAAATTCAGTATTTAAGTGAGAAACCTTCAGTTTCTTCTCTGTAAGGTGAAATATGCCTCTGGTGTGAAATATATAGATTTTAGTAATCAGCAGACAGCTGTGGTTTATCAGAAATACAGGTCTGGCAGTGACTGATGTCAGGGCAAATACTTCACTGATCTAGTGGGAGCGAGTAAATGATTTGGATTTAGTCATGTGTGGTTTGTGTTTCAAATGAATACGTCATGTTGTTTGTTCTTTATTGGGGTAATGTGTATTAAGCAGACAGGGATGCATGCTGTAGGCTACAAGTGTGCTGAAAACCAAGACCCAATATTAAGGTGCTGAGGGCTTGACACGTTAATGCTGTACAGACATTCATACATATGAATATTTTTTCATCTTATATATTTTGCAAATTATACACAAAAGCAATTATAAAGTCCAGTTCCCTGACCATAACACTTGTGTAACAGTATAATTGTAAAATAAATTTTTATAGCTATGGAGTGATAGAGCGTTACCTACATTCAGTAGGGTTAAATCTATTTTAACTGATATATAGTAAAACTGCAGTGTATCAATTCTAGAACATTATTATCAATCTTAAGGTTTAAACGGATTCTAAAACACCATGGGATAAAAATATTTTTTACAGGATAAAATGGCATGTAATTGAGCAAGATTTGTTGATACACATTTTGATGGAGATTCAAGCTACATCTGATGCAACAAAGTCTTATCATCGGATTGGATACCAGCATTCTAAACATGTCTGACAATTGGGTGTCTAGTGTGAAGGAATTCTTGCAGACATGGCAAAGAATCTAAATAAATGACTCTTAACCATTTTGATCTGGGGGACCACTTGGATCCCTTCCAATGCTCATGTGGGCTGGCTCTGAGATGAGAATAGGTGGCATTCTACAGTTTCATTTAGTTTTGTGCTGATTTAAATAAACTACAGTTTAATTGTTCATAATAATCTATTTATAGGTGTAATTAATTGTGGCACGATATTAAGCTCTCCTCATTTCTTTTTGTTCCTGAAGACTGGCAGATAGGGTCTCAGGGGCCAGTACAAGACCTAGAACAGGCTGTTGAGAACCACAGACAGTTGTCCATAAGCAAAATTATTTTTTCATCTTCAGAGAAACATTTAGCAGATTCAACAAAGCTTAATAAATCTAGTTAAAAAAATACTTGCAAAAGCATCTTCTAGCCATTAGTATTTATTTTTTGGAGAATTGCATAATTATTTTTATGTGAAATAACTACCAAAAAGTAAAAAAAAAAAGATGTAGGTATCAGTTGTTAAATACATTGTATAATAATTGGCTAACCCTTTCAGTGTAAAATATACTTGAAGTATTAAAATATGCACCATGCACAGACACCATACTTCATTCTGAAAACGACTTTATCATCACACCTCCTTCTGAAGAGAGTTTTGCCCATCTGAGATATTCATTAGGGAACACTGTATTGTGAACCCAATTTTTAAGCGCTTCTAATTTTGATATAGAATACAAATGTGTTTTCCCAGGACACTCTAGCTAGTTCCAAGAATGCCAGATGAATATGTATGACAATATTCCTTATGACCCTGTCTGATTATCATTAATTTTAGCAATGTCTGTCACATGTAACCTCCATAAAATGTTATACATTGCTAATATATTTTTAATGTATGCATGCTATGTCAACCTGTTTCCATATTGTTTTAAAACAGAAATGTCGCCTACTCCCCACTCCAGCTGGGAAGCCTCATATAATTTTATTTCATCACTCAACATTTCCTGCTTTTTTTTTTTTTCTTGACTGGAATTTGGATGAAATGCCACTGTCTTTTTAATTTCTAGTGTCTGAGGTAATTGTAGCCCAAATCACTAAAATACAACCTGTTTCACAAGTCCTCTAATATCTGTACACTGTATAAAACTTGTTTGTGTTTATGGGAGTATTGGGAAAAAGATTTTTATTTATTTTGTTTGGGGAGGGTTAATGCATTGCTTTGAATAGTTTTGTCCATGTATTTTGGGATTCCCTGGAAGAAATTTTGTGGGCCTGGAGTTCTATCATCAGTTTTGGAAATGGGTTTGTTGGATTAATTAGGCTGATAAATACTGTTCTAGTCTAACTAGTGAAAGCTGAATATCTTCAATGGAAAATAATATATTTATACTTAAGATTCCATAGCATTTACTTACATTGTGTAAAACATAATTAAAGTTTGCTGGCTGAAAAGTGAGATTTGCATTCCTAGGTGCTATACTTGTTTTGAAACTTGATAGAAATAAATGTTACTGGGTTATTTAATTTAAATGGACATCTCAAATTTATTTGCCACTTTTTGGAATTGTTTGTGGAATGAATTGATGTAAACATTTATCAAACTGACCATGAATCCTCAAAGTTATTAGGTAGCTAGGATTCAAATCCAAATGTCTTGCCCAGAACACATGGAAATATTCTGTTCCACAGAAGTTGGACATTCTGCTCTATTATGGCATTATTTGTCTCTTAATTCCATTGTAAATACATATATATGATTTACCTGGTGGAAATCAAAGTGAAAGAAAATCAAACAAGGAAAATATTACTTTTCAAAAACTGCGTGAGGAAGATCAATATCTTGGTTTTACAGTGAAATCCCTTCGAAATTATTTAACTTTTGGACCTGCAAAATCTCATTTAGTCAACATTTTTTTTTAAATCCACAAACATAATATACCCTTTTAAATAAACCGAAAATAAGCAATATGTTTATGCTATTGAATTTCATCTTGGCAAATGGAAATATGTTTGTGTTTGAGGAAACATTTTGCAGATGAGACTTCCTCAAAAATAAACTTATGAGGGGAAGATTTTATATATTTCCTTTGTGGAAGATCAGGCGGTGTCTCTGAATCCTTTGAAGACATTTATGTTTCCAATGTATAATCTACAGTATCAGCCTCCATTATTATGTGGTAAATGTGACACAGAGTCCACATGTTTTCTTATGGTTGTGTTATTAGTCAGATATTAGAAAATAAAAATAACGAGGTCATGTTCTTTAGCCAGCATGTAGGCACCAAAGGGTTGTTGTAAAATGCAAGCAATGTTTGAAACAACTTTCCCAATACATTAATTTAATGAGACTAGTCTAGGATCCCCATACAAATAACAGCATATTTTTGTTGATGCAAATGGCGTGAAATCTTTAAAAAAAATTACAGTGACCCAATACTTTGTAACAAAGTCACAATTTTTTCTGCTAGTCAGACCGAACTAACGCTAGAGTAGCAAGGCCCATTTAAACTAATGATGTTAACCTCCTTACTAAATTTGGTTCTAACTACATGCTTAAGCTTAAGTTTTTCCCCCATAAAATGTCACTTTACAATGCATTTCTTAAAAATAAAGCATAAAAACTAATATATTAAAAATGAATGAGTGTACACACTCATAAGTAGAGCTGTGAATGCCATTTGCATCAGAACCTTTAGTAATAGGCCTGACCTATCCATTGTACTCATTGTGTGCACTTTTATGAAAATTGCTGGATCTTTATAAATAAAAATATATATGTCTAAACAATGTGCATATAAACACTGTGTCTCATTTTTTCTAAGATGGGCACTGCTAGTTATGCTG
Source organism: Discoglossus pictus (assembly GCA_027410445.1). Classification (NCBI taxonomy): domain Eukaryota; kingdom Metazoa; phylum Chordata; class Amphibia; order Anura; family Alytidae; genus Discoglossus; species Discoglossus pictus. Next base: position 176,111,499 of record CM050167.1, read on the forward strand.
ACATTAGCACAAGTCCAAGGTGACCCCCAGAGCTTCATTAGCATGCTTGTGCAGGGACAGACCAGTGGGGGCTGTCGTGAGTTGCATGCATGATAATAATACAATAAGAGTCTATAAGTTGAGGGGAAGTGTATTTAAATGGTACAATAAACTACATTTCAGCAAAAAGAGTGCATTTTCTACGAATGTAACATTGTGTCTAATTATATTCCTATACTATTGCATAGACATAATCGAGGGATAAGTCTCAGGGCAAGCAGGTCATCCTTATTTCTGTATAAAGATCACGGCAACATTAAGTTGTTTTGATCTGTCTAGAAGATAAGAACATCCACTGGAAATGCTATTAATGTATTCCCTTGCTGTTATTTCCTTAGTGCCTCTAACATTCCCATCAATAGTCATCTTTCTGAGCCAACAAAGAAGAAACCTGACAATCCACAACCCTTCTTGCTGACATGATGACAAATGGAAGCCTTGTGGTCCAGAACTAAATGTAGAAACAGATGCTAGTGACTTAAAAGAACAATATTACCCTGTATCAGTCTGGTCTCCCAAGTGCCTCACTCTAGGTTGAACTCTAACATGATTAGATATTCAGTATGACTAATATAAGATGCCTCTCTGCTTTTCCTGTTAACAATCAATATTATGGAACTTATAGTTTAAAATACATGGTTGGCGGCAATAGAAACTTCTATTTCCTTTTAAAGGATCACTGTGGTCGGTTTTTGTCTATGACATTTTAAATAACTAAGCTTGATAGTGGCAAAATGTTTTAAGGAAACAAACAAAAAATAAATAAACACTTTTACATTTTGCAACTATTGTATGATTATGGAAACATTTTGCCTAGTTTCAAATTCTCCAAAGGATTGCATTTTAAACACAGAACCACAATGGTCCTCTAATTGTGACTTTGTTATTAAAGTATACAGTTGTGATCAAAAGTTTGCATACCCTGGCAGAAATTGTGAAATGTTGGCATTTATTTTTAAAATATGACTGATCATGCAAAATGTTTTATTTTATTGAAGCATAGTGATGATATGAAGCCATTTATTATCACATAGTTGTTTGGCTCCCCTTTAAATCATAATGATAAGAGAAATAACCCAAATGGCCCTGATTACAAGTTTGCATTCCTTTAGTTCTTAATACTATTTATTGCCCCCTTTAGCATCAATGACAGCATGCAGTCTTTTGTAATATTTGTCTATGAGGCCCCTAATTCTTGCAGGTGGTATAGCTGCCCATTTATCTTGGCAAAATGCCTCCAGGTCACGCAAAGTCTTTGGTCATCTTGCATGAGCCTCACGTTTGAGATCTCCCCAGAGTGGCTCGATGATATTAAGGTCAGGAGACTGTGATGGCCACTCCACAACCTTCACCTGTTTCTGCTCTAACCACTGGAGGGTCAACTTGGCCTTGTGCTTAGGGTCATTGTCATGCTGGAAAGTTCAAGAGCGTCCCATGTGCAGCCTTCATGCAGAAGAATGCAAATTGTCTGCCAGTATTTTCTGATAACATGCTGTATTCATCTTGCCATCAGTTTTCACAAGATTCCCTGTGCCTTTAAAGCTCACCCCCCCAAAAAAACATCAGTGAGCCACCACCATGCTTCACTGTGGGTATGGTATTCTTTTCCCTTTAGGCCTTGTTGACCCCTCTCTAAACATTGCGCTAATGGTTGTGACCATAAAGGTCTATTTTGGTTTCGTCACTCCAAATTACAGTGTGCCAGAAGCTGTGAGGCGTGTCAAAGTGTTGTCGGGCATATTGTAACCTGGCCTTTTTGTAGCATTGGCGCAGTAAAGGCTTCTTTCTGGCAACTCGACCATGCAGCTCATTTTTGTTCAAGTATGGTCGTATTGTGCTCCTTGAAAAAACCACACCGTATTTTTCCAGAGCAGCCTGTATTCCAAACAATTCCTCTGGCAGTTGTGGCTGAAATCTTTCTTGATCTACCTGACCTTGGCTTGGTATCAAGTGATCCCTGAATTTCCCACTTCTTAATAAGTGATTGAACAGTACAGACATTTTCCATCTTTATGAAGTTCCATTCCCTTGTTATGCAGGTCTTTTGACAGTTCTTTTCTGCTCCCCATGGCTCAGCATCTAGCCTGTGCAGTGCATCCACATGAGAGTTAACAAACTCATTGATTATTTATACACAGACACTAATTGCAATTTAAAAAGCCACAGGTGTGGGAAATTAACCTTTAATTGCCATTTTAATCTGTGTGTGTCTGTAACAAGGCCAAAATTTCACAATTTCTGCCATGGTATGCAAACTTTTGAGCACAACTGTATTCATTCACAAGAGATCTACATTTGTAAACTATTGATACTTTTACTATTTAAAATAAACATATACCTATGAGTATAGGCTTCATGATGTGTGAATGGGTGAAATGGGGTTTTGAGCTGCTGTGTAAATTTCCATTAATATTTTCATATTCATCAGTTGTTCTAATACCCATGTTTTTTTCCAAGAGATACATATTTTATATGATTATTTAATACTGAGGTTAGCTTGTTTCTAGTCTGTTATTATATAAATGGAGCATGAAGGGCACAATGTACCTAGTCAGTCTATTCTATGAATTTTGGTGATCTGATTAGGTAAGCACACATCCTAGGGCAGTGCCAGCTTGTCTGAGATTGTATAAAAGTGACAAGCATCTACACCAGTCATTAAAATGACAAGGCCTTCTGCAAGTGTCATACCTCCTACAGCGAGCATGAAGGCAGTGACAATAAATGGGTGCACAAGCCACTGCCTCTCTGCTACAATCCATTGGCTCTGGGAGGTCATCCTGGTGAGAGATAAGTAGTGATCAAATATTGAATGCTCCAAAATTTTAATTTACGTAATAGACAACATTCACATTGTGATGGAATTAATTAATATGATGAGGCAGGTTTGTGCCCAAATAGTCTTTGCATACCATTAATTAAGAAAAAAAAAAATGTGGAAATAAATACCCTTAGAACTTTTCCCATGAATAATGCTGCATTGATTTCTGTATTGGTGTGCATTTCCAAATACCTACAATATGGCGGGAGGTCTCACTTGCATGATTTAAGACATCAATAGGGTTCCCTGGTGGTCCAGTGGTTAAGATTCGGTGCTTCACTGCTGGGACCTGGGTTCAGTTTCAGTCATAGAATAAAGAGGACACACCACCCACAAGCCAAGCACGGTTGTACTTGGATGAGAGAACACATAGGAAAACCAGGAGCTGGATGCTGTGACCCACTGGAGAAGGAACTGGCAACACACTCCAGAATCTCTGCCATGAATACCAAGTGGTTTGTTACAGTGCATGAGGACACAGAGAGTCAGACACAACTGAACAACGCAAACACAACAACAAGACATCAACAAGGGTGTCAGAGCAGCCACTATGTCAGCCAATAAGTTCTTACAACATATTTAATATCATTCTCTGTATAAAATATATTTATACAAACAGGACCAGATGTACTTAAGGATGACATGTTGGTGAACTATTGGAGAAACTCGACATCCATATGTTATCTAACGGGACAAGTTAAGATGAGTTAATTAACACTTCTCCCTTTAGTCGATATTGCCCATAGTAATCCTAGCAATGCTAATATTTATTAATCATACTTTTTTTGGTATGCAAGATTATAGCGACTAGGTTGAGAGGATTTTCAACCAGTGTGAAAAATAATAATAATAATCTAAAGATATTTTTTAAGGAACCACTGTGTTAGTTTGTTTTTCAATATGATATTTTAAATAACTAAACTGTATGAAATGTTTTTTACAAAGTAAAAATGAATTTCAAGTTTTGCATATTTTACCTTCATATGCAATAATTCTTTACTGCAGGTGTTTTCTTTACTAGGCTGCTTCTTACAGCTCCTGTCTCAGTAGGGTGTGTCCTTGTCAACGTATGAGCTTTGTATTACTCCTAATAAGAACAGTGTCAGTTATGGATGCCACATTCCCCCTGTATGGATATAAACATACTGTGTATTCAAAGTCTCCTTACACCTCAGGAAGCAGATCACTGGAAACTAAAATGGTAGATCATACAGCATGATATTTGTACATAACAATAATAAATTAAGAGTCTGTATAATTTTTTTATTTACGTTTTAAAAACATGGTGCCCATTTTTAAGTATAGATCTAGAAAGAGGCTATTTTAAATTCATGACTACAATGGTTCTTTACAGGGATATAAAAGGTTTGTGGATCTCACTACATATATAATATATGAATATAAGAATTGCATAAAGAGTCTCTGCATAGGTCTGCCCACTGCAGCATATGCAGACACAGATTCTGTAGGGCTGGATGTGCAGTGTAGTGTACAAGGCTGCCAGTGACCAGGTGTCTGTAGTGTGTCGTAGCTGTGGTCTCTGATAGGCTACATAGTCTGTGTGTTTTTAGGCAGTAAAAAAAGGAGATCTTGAGTGATTCTTAATAAAACAAACTGCATAAAACATAATGCATTTATAGGAATATTGTTGTTGTTGTTGCTCGGTCCTTAAGTCGTGTCCGACTTTCGGTGACAATATGGACACAGCATGCTAGGTACATCTGTCTGTGTTACTGATTGTGCCTATCCATATGGTTTTCTTGTGGGTTGCCAGTTCCTTATCCAATGGACTGCAATTTGTCTGACCTTTCTGCTATGACTTGCCTATCTTGGGTGATCCTACATGGTATAGCTCACAGCTTTGTTGAGGTACACATGCCCTACACCACAACAAGGTAGCGATCCACAAGGGGATAGGTATATTACATACCTAGTAAAACCCATTAATCTTCCAGGTTCCTTTAAGTTGGAGAGACCTGGGGACATATGTACTAAAGGGTAGAATATTGGCAATCTCTTTCAAATGTCAAATCCTAGCTCACATTATAAAATAAAAATAGTCTGGTTCTCCGCCACAGATGTAATAGAACTTTAACATTTACTGTATATGGCCCAATTTCACAATACTAAATAGGCCTCATAATATAATATGGTAACTGGGGATGTCACAACTTAGTGGATATAGCCCATAGTATGTTTCAGTTTCCTGTTGAATAGATTTACCAAATAATCTAACAATATAGACATTGAATTCTAGTGCTGTAACACTAAAATAGACTGACCAGTGCATATAAATGTGTATTTGTGTATGATGTACATATAAATATATTCTGATGATAGTATTTTCTAAACATCTTTGCAAATTGCTAGAACTGAGGCTGTTAATTCTCCAGCGCATTTTCTTTCAATAACCAAAGAAACCCATTTATCCTTAGATGTTAGAACATTTTCCCTTATAGCCACATAATAAGGTAGAATCTGAACAGCTGGAAGCTTCTACTTATTAATACAGTTATAATATGCAGTCCTCTGTTTGCAAAGCCAATTTCCTCTCAATTAGAAAACGTTGACCTTTCATTACTTTTTTTTTCTCTTTGGGCTCAACATGATTTCACTATAGTTTTGTTGCTTCCCTGTTATCAAGCAAATTATATTTAATTTTCCATACATCTCAGCACTTCCTGCAAAGCTGTCAAGGAGCAGATCCCATTCTTTGGGTTTTATGGGAGTTTCATTTTAGATGATGGGTAAACAATATTTTTTTTATTTTCATAAAATCAAGGCAATGTATTAGTTTCATTATCCAACATTTAACTGTATTTATTTTCCCTTCTATATTCTAACGTTACAAAATTAAAATATAGTAAGTCTATCAATTATTAAATTAGCTGATGAATCTCATTATGTTGTGTGTATACAGACATGTTTGCAGTCCCTGTGGGAATTCGTAAACATGTTTAAAGGGACACAGACAGCAGATAGCGACCAGTAGGAAAATCTAGTATGTCCATTTTGTCTGCTTTAAAATAATTTGCTTTAGTAAGTCTTCAAGGCAGCCTTTTACATATCCCAGGAATTCTTGAACACTTTTCCTGTATTTGTCATTTATTTGTAAAGTAGTATTTTCATACATTATGAATCTTCCAGCTCTTTGACTTTTTGTTTTTGGATCCCTCTTTTCCTGAAAGATACTTCCCTCCTGAACTTTATTAAATCATTTCATATATTTGTTAGTATATAGTTGTTCATCCTTACCCTTCTGTCCTCTAAGATATACATATCAAGGTCACATAGTAATTTCTTATACGTTTTTTTGTTTTAGATCATGCACCATATTAGTCATCCTTCTTATTCATTAATATTATGCCCAGGACTGGACTCACTATTCAAGGTCTAACGCTCTATCAAATTATATTAATACATATTTTTCTACTTCTAACCCCTCTTCCTAAAGAAGGTAAGACTTAAAATGGTAAGACTGTACAATAAATTAAGTAAAAGATATCTTAACATGTATTCCAATAGGGCACCTGTTTATTCCAATAATGTAACACTTATTCCAAAAGTACACCTTGTAAAAATAAACTGAAATTACAACTTTTGGAGAAACTTCTGCAGATCCAATAATGGAAATGTTCCAACGCTCAAAGAAATGTAAATGCCTAGGGAGGGGAAAAACAAAACAGGTAAGTTGATGAAAAAAATGAAGGCTTGCTCGTTTTGCTCCAACTAAGGCATTTGCTCATCTACTAATTTGATCCCTCACATTAAGTGCTTAAATTATGACATGACAAATTATTTTAAGAATGAAAACAATTAAATTATATATATATATATATATATATATATATATATATATATACATATATGTAATGATTATTAAACTTAGATTTATGAAATTCTATAGTCAAGGCTGTTAGTGTTTAAAAGTCCACAAAAACACCATAGTAAAAACTACTACAAAGAATGAATGACAAGCGAAGTCCAGTGTATTCATAAATTATTTGATACACACCCCCATATCCCACTTATAGTTTAATTCATTTTGAATGCAAGTGAAGATTACAGAATTTTTAAACTGTAAACCTTTTTCTGGCATCAACATATGCTCAGTACCTTGAGTAATGATACATCACTTTGTTCATTATTATGAAGCTGATGGACTAAAAGAGAATTGGAAGTAGGTATGTAATCGATACCACATGTCCCTAGTAGTGTGACTGACATACTGTAGCATCCCTGGCATGTAGTCAAATATACCACATAGTACTAGAGCAATTAATGAATTTAGAACTTAGAAATAGCTTGGTTTCCCTGAAGGAAAGGTAACATCAGCATTGGTAGATCTAACAGCTCTGATCCACTTAAAGAGACATGAAACACAATTGCATTTAAAACAGCATGTTTTAAACATTATAAAACATTTTTTTTTTGCATGAAAACTATAAAGCAAAATCTGTTCAAACATCATTCACACTAATAGGAGATGCAGAGAGCATACTTTGATCTGTAGATCTCATTGGCTGGCAGAAAGCAGTTAAAAGTCTGAATAAGTTTATTTATTTGAAAAAAGAAAACATCCTGCAAGACAATATCACATACTCTTTTTCTGAGGCAACAAAGAAGCAACCTTTCCATGTCCTTTTAACACAAACTGTTAGCTCTGTCTACAGTACTGATACTACCTACCGTATTGGTCCGAATATAAGCCGCACCCGCATATAAGCCGCACCTGTAAAAAATAGAAAAAAGATAGTACTCAAATATAAGCTGCACCCTTAACATTGGAGAGAAAAAGACAAAAGTCAATTAGATTCAGGGAATAAAATAGTGATTTTATTTTACCATATACTGTACCATATACGGTATCCAGTATTTGGAAAACATTATACAGTATCTCCTTAGGCAGGTTGTCAATATTAATATCAACAGAAAGTTAAGGTAACATCAAACATAAGGTAACAAGTAAGGTAACAAGGAAACTTTTTACTTAGGTCAGGTAGCACATTTTAGTGTAATTGCCCTATTCACACTCATCACTGGTGTCACTACTGACTTCGTCACCAGTATTCACTTCATCACTGTCACTGTTATCCTCATTCTCCTCCCATAGCAAGTTGTCCTCGCTACCATCCAATGCATTGGACACGCAGCATTTTTTGAACCCCCTGATGATGGACTTAGATGATATACTTGACCATGAAGTTATAATCCATTAGCACAGGAGTGTCACTGACGGCTTCTTAATCTTGCCAGATGGTGTAAGAGCATGATCCCCTTCCCAAAGCCAATCCGAATACTGCTTGCGAAGGTTGTCTTTGTACGGCTTGTTCGCAATGACATCAAGCACTTGTAGCTTTGAAGTCATGCCACCAGGTATAACAACAAGGTCTGTCTTCTGTGCAGCAACTTTAGTCTTCACTTCAGGAGTGAGATGACCCTTGAAAGCATCCAAGACTAGCATGGCTCTCTTAGTGGGCAGTGCTCCAGGTCTGTAATTCCAAACTACAGACAACCAGTCAACCATCAGTTTCGTCGTCATCCAGTCTTTTTCCTGGCAACGAATCACTAAGCCACCAGGAATGCTTTCTTTGGGCAAAGTTTTTCGCTTCAGAATAACATAGGGGGTAACTTTCCTCCGTCAGCAGTAACAGCTAACATCACCGCTATTCTGAGTTTTTTTTATTGCCGGTTGTTCTTAAGGTGACACTTTTTGCCCCTTTCTGGTCTACTGTTGTATTGCTTGGCATGTCAAAAAATATGGGCATCTCGTCAGCATTGCCCATCTGGTCTAATGGGTATGAGTGATGCTGCCGCAATTGGATGACATACCGCTGGAAAATAGTCAGTTTCTCCTCAAAATCTGCTGGCAGTTTCTGTGCCAATGAAGTGCTTCGTTGAAGAGTGAGACCCTTTCTCCGCATAAAACGATGGCACCACTTATTTATTTTTAAGTTTTTAGCAATTTTTTCAGCTGGATTACTTCACATGAAATTGGCATCCCATATTTTCTCATATCTTGAATGTAGGAATAAACCCCAGCTTCAAGTTCTGGATATTTGCCTTGTTTTAGTCCCCTGAAAGATTTTCTGGTGGAAACTGAATTTTTCAATTTCTGCTCTGAGGCAACCCAACGTCGCACATTGGATTAATCCAATCTATATTTTTTCCAGCCTCTCTGTTGCTTATCGTTTTTGCATAATTAACAACTGCAAGTTTAAAACTTGCATCATAACTACAAATCGGCTGTCATTTTTTTACGGTCCCGAATATAAGCCGCACCTATAACTCGTAAATGCAAAAATTGGAAAAAAGGTGCGGCTTATATTCGGACCAATACAGTATTTATTGCCTTCTATCAGCCCTTCACAGGATAGAGTAATCCCAATTTCCTAGTAATCGCCCAATTCATCACACACTACCACAACCAACAATCAAAGGTGAGTTGCAAAAGATTTTGGGCCTCATTCAAATGTGATTTGGCCAATTGAATATGGCTCTATATAAGCACATAGCATATTTTCTTGCAGAAGTTTTTAGTTAGTGAAGACCTTGCTTTTGGATAGAAATTCACTAACTAAAAACTTCTGTAAAAATATGTGCTCTGTTCTTATATAGAGCACTATTCAATTGGCCAAATCGCAATTGAATGAGGCCCCCACCAGTGAGTGTCTCATGGCCGTAATTTATGTTAGTGAATAGGGAGGGGTCTGTTACAATTGTGTATCACTACCTTGTCGTTGAAGCGGTTTGTGTACATCAATGAAGTTGTGAGCTATACCATAAATGGTCATCCAAGATGGGCAGGTCATATCAGAGATGTCAGACAAGTTGCAGTCCACTGGAGAAGTAACTGGCAACCCACTCAAGTATCTTTGACAACCTTATGGATAAGCTCAACCAGACACAAGATGTGCCTAGTGTTCTGTGGTCACAGATAGTCAGACATGACTGAACAACAAGTAATGATCCGCTATAGGCTGGGATCTCATCACACATTTCTAAAAGATAAATAACATTGTTACGCAGTATGTTTAATTTTGGATATTGAGAGTTATCACAACTCCTTATCATTCTCCATAGTGTTCCTTTAACCTTTCTGGACAGATCTTGTCACAAAGCCAAGATTCGGCGTTCCTGGCAGGCAGCAATACCCCCAGCTGTGAGAACAAAGAAATACAAATAACTACAGTATTGCAAAATAGCGCTTCATCTTCTTTCATCTTTCCATTATTTATTTACTGTTTTAATATTTTTAACATAAATGGACAGTGGCACATTTTTCAACTTAATAGTAAATAGTAATAGACAAAGGTAAATTGTATGTATTAAAAAAGAACATATTTATTCGAATTGTGCTTTTACATTTGATAACAATCAATTTAGAAGGATTTGTTGACTTCACCCATTATATTCAACATTCTGTCAAAAAAAATGGAATGGGCATAACACATAACTACTAAGGTGATCGATGAATCTAGTGTGATGAACATTGTATTCAATGTAAATGGCATTCCATTGTATTAGGGCTTTCAATGGTACTAATTATAATCTAATTACTTTACATGCCCTCCCCACATCATAGGCAATAAATTAAATGTTGTATTCATCTTTTTACGTCTAAAAGCATTTTGCGCATTATTTAATCATGGCCCTTTAAATCAAACTCATATACAAGAAATAAAAAATTCAAAATAAAAAAGAATCAAGCTAAAACCACATTGTAAATGATGTAGAAAAGATACCCAAATCTTAGCACTTTAAAGGTTAAATAAGAAACAGAACTATTATTTAAGCAGTTATTTTCCCATGTTATGGATCTGGAGCTGAGGTATTGATCTGTGAAGTTTAATTGATTAGCTTTTCATGGTAAACTCCAAAAGGCTTAAGAATAGAATTAATTAACCACTTTACTAATTCCTTTTAATCTATCACCCAGGGACTAACAATGTGCAAAGTAGATTTAGTGAAGTCCCATTTGTGTTATTAGCTACTCTAAAAATCTCATGTGTTACAACTGGTCAGGGAGACTATTTGCATTTGAGACACAAACACAATCCTGTACTTGTTGATGACAGAAAGGCTCACTATAATGCTCCATCACTCTCTGCAGTGATATCCTTCATAGATTTTCCTTATAAATAGCATCACGCTACCTCTGATCAGAGGACTTTTATCCACCCCCATTGCGTAAAGCTTGTCGCGACTGACAAAGTTCACAAGGATAGATATAATCTCTTAGCCACTCTAGGCCACTTTCTGAATCATACTATGGAGAGATTTCCAGGTCAGATATACAAGATAGATTAAAAGGAATTATGTACAGGGGACATATAAAAGAGGGCATTTGGCAGATGGGGGAGGCAAACATGCAATTGAGGTAGAGAGAGAGTATAAGTCTAAGTCACTTCTGCTTTTAGCGCAGATTTTTGGCACGGACACTGGATATGATTTGTTTTTTGATTTGGACACGTTTTGTACTTCATGCCAGTGAAGATAATAGGTTCCTGATGTCCTTGAGAGATGACAATGGAAGGGCCTGGGTAGATTTGGTGGCAACTGCTACCCCTGGACTAGGTTGGACTGGTGGCAGCTATCCCCCTAGCGGATATACTGTCCACTTCGGAGGGCTCTGGATGGAAGAAGGTGGACAGGCACCGCGCATTCCAAGGGTGGTGGGGGGGGTGAGATCTTCTGGATTTCCTGGACCTTATGGGCGGAGCTCAGAAGATGAACGGGTCCTGAAGCCATCAAGGCATTCATAAAAAAAAAACAAGATGAGGAACTAAAGAGCGTTAAAAAATAAAAGAGTAGAGAGAGAGATAATCAATACTAGCTTCACTGTCCTGGTTTCCGAGCAGCCCCATCTAATCTGCCCATCTTATCTACCTATTACTTTTTCTAAAAGGATCGCTGTGGTCAACCATTTTCTGTAGGATTTTTTGAATAATGGAAATTGTAAACTAATGAGCTTTTCATCAATGCTACTGAATGCTATGGCATTTGCAGATGCCACCTTCCATTTGTGTAGACAGAAACTTCCTCCCACTTCAGGAAGGTAATCAGCAGAAACCAAAATGTTAGATCACACAGCAACATAATTGCATGTAAATGATAATAAATAAGAGGCTGTGTTATTTTATTTTCCATTCTAAAAAAATATATATTTTCAAGTGTAGTTCTTCAAAAAAGTATATGTTAAATTTATGACAGTAGTCCGTTAATGAATCTTCATGAATTAATTTACTGTGTTTGTCCATAGCACTTCCTCTGTAAGGCTGTTACATTTATCTCCCACCCCTTTAGTAAAAGTAGGACTTTAGCACACCAAATCTTTCACTTGAATTCAAATGATGTTCTGTACCTGCCTTGAACAGGAATGATGGCAGTCAAGTCATCTTCAATGCACTAACAAATTCTGATAAAATTAAGATTTTCCCTGAAAATTATTTCATGTTCATGGTATTACAGCTGCTAATGTAATTAATTACATACTTCAAAAACATATAAGGTTGTTCTAAAAATATAGTTTAATATGCAAATAAGTTGCTTTAAAAGTAACTTTTCACTTTGCATCATTTATTTGCCCTCCCATAAACTCAGATTGGCTAAACAGTTTTAGTTCCCATAATGAAATTCAATTTAAAATTCAGGACTAAGTATCATTTACTCTCATTCATCAGCCTGTAACCCAATCTACAATTAGATTGAAGTACACTTTACTCTCAAATTGTAAGAGATTATTAAGATGAAAACATTACATGGATACAGAATAAGCATAATTGATGCAGTTTTCTGTGCACTGCATGTACCATTACTTATTAATACAAACTCTCCAAAATGTCGAAGAATTGATGTTAAAAATGTGATCACCTCCATGTTCTTACTAATCCTCATTAGCTAGACTGCAAGATAGGTCTGAATCAGGCAGAGTACAAAGCTGAAATCTTACACTGGAAACAAAACAGAAAAGAATAGAAGACACTTCACAAGTGAGATGTTGCAGTTATTCCAATTAGCTCATTCCCCAAAAATCTTCTTTCTCTAAATGACCTTGGTATTTCCAATTTGTTCTGGTTTTGTATAACTGATTGTAAAAGTCTTCAGCTGTTTTATTTTCCTAAAAATGGTTTTATTTCTTAAAAATTGAATTTACAGGGTTCATGTTTTATTTTGCTTTATGTTATTTAAGCATTTGTTATTATAATAATGATGGTACAGACCATAGTAAAGACATTGATTTGATGGCAGTGCACATAAATAAAGTAATGGGAAGGTGCCTGTCAGTATGTGGTTTAACTGGGGATTTTTTTTTAATGACATTATTAACAATATTAATATAAAGAACAAGACCAAACCTATATAAAGAAAAATAGAAATGTAACTCATAGACCACCTCTAAGGATTTTAAATGGTTATTCTTAAATATTTAATACAGATTTGTTTATTATATAAACTACATGCAAAATGTGTGTTAAGAAATACAAAACAGGAGAATTAAAATCTGATTTTTTTATAGTAGACATTTTTATGCTGGATATTTTTTAAGATACGTACTAGTTTTGTTTTAACATGCTTATATGCTCATTTGTGACATGGTACCCCAGAGAGAGGGGTACTTCATTTTTTGCATCACATCAATTAGCTCACAGTGCCATGTTTTAGCATTCAGTGCCACAAAGAGACAAGCATATCTCAGTTTGACAACAGAAAGTTATTGTACGATGTATAGTTAGTATTTACTGTTCTTTAAAAACAATCTAACATGCGGGTGTCGGTGTACTTTTAAGGTCAATTAGTCAATTATCACCGTTACTGTTGCATTAAACCTTGTCAATCTCTCTCTGTGTAATGTGCTAAAGAAAATAGAAATGAATCCAAATATAGCCAGTTTATATCTTTGTTGTAAAAGAACTCAACTTGTTTGAGGCCAGTCTATTCCTTCCATTCAATGTTGTATTTTGGTTCTATATACAAAATGCTAAAATTACATACAAAGAAATGGTCAAATATAATGTACTTGCACAGTGGAGGTGTATTAGACATCTTGTAAGTAACGGAACTAGATAACCCAAGTTCTTCCTTTGTTCTGATAAAGGACATTACAGATGAAAGGTTACAATGTTCTTCCTAGCCCCTATAGTCCTACATTTGAATAAAAGCCAATCAAATCCAGGGTCACTTTCACTAAGCTCTGTGGGCTTTGACTTTGGAAACTCCTCTTGCGTAGCAAACATCAGTGCAATTCTAGCTGCATTGATCTGATTTCCAAGCAGGATAGCAGGATGCCTTGATGTGACGTGAAATGAGGAGTCTGTGAAAATAAAAATCAATGTGTCTAAATATTCTCTGCTGTGAACTCACCTGTCAGACCTTGAGCTTTTCATCTTACAGTTCTGTTACATATCAACCACAGCCGATGTAATACGGTTTTCAAAACACGCAAATGATATTGATCAAAAATATGAAAGCCAACTATCTGGGGTCTGTAATGATACTAAAGGAGAACTGGGCATTGATGCAGAAATATCTTTTTGAGGAGATATATAAATAACATGAACAAGCTGTGTGGAGTAAGGATAACAAATAAGTAATTGCAAGACCTTACACTTTTAGCTATCATACACGTTTCACCTTGAGCTGGTGTATGCCTTTTAACTCACAATTCCATTCCTCTTTGACATTGATTAGATGTGCATCCCCCATCATTTGGTGTAAACCTTGCACTTTGAGATGGGTGTATATTATACCTTGTGTGAGTTAGTTCTGATGTTCCACCTTGACCTGGTGTGCATCCTTCACATTGAATTTTGTGCATCTTCCACCTTGAGTTAATGTGTGTCTTCCACCTTCAACTAGTGTGGTTATTTGAGTTTACTTACATTTTCCATTTTGCACTCATGTGCCTCTTCCACCTTGAACGTTCATCTAATATGAATCATTTACCTTGAGATGGTGTAAGTCTCTATCTTAGAGGTATACATCTCTCTACAACAAACCTTACACAATTTCAGCTAAAGATGTGTAAATGGATCCAAGAGAGGTCAACTGTACATGCTAGATAAACAAAGCATAATATGTTTCTACATATCAGACTTAAAATTAAAATAAATTAGATATTGATACACATTTTATCCATTATACCAAACATGGGTTTCTAGATTTGGATAATGACACTATATTTAGTAGATGTCAATCTTATTTACGCTGTAAATAATGTCATTAATTTCCACATGATTCCACAGTAAACAATTTTAAAAAAGTATGCTTAAAAAGCCATAAAATATATGAACAACTCTAGAAGGCACTGTCTTTGTTGTACAAAGTATTTGTCAAACGGCTTAGCAAAATGAGTATTAAACTTGCTACTCAACTGAATAAGGCATAGCCCTCCACCTTTTTATGGTAGCCCTAATGCACTGATAATTTCTTGCCACACCAATTGACATGTTAAGTATTTTTTGTTAACCCAGGACAGCAACTGAAATAATGTTTTCCAATGTTGGTCATTGTCTTAAAGACATCACAACACTGCATGTCTATCTTTATTAGTGTTTTTTTCTAACAAACCAACCAGTTTTACATTGTCCGTAATTAGCACTTAACCCTTTCACTACTAAGAGACCTCCAATGCCTTACAAGTCTTTTAGCAGAGAAGGGGTTAACTATTCAATTAACCTGATTCTAATTGTCAGTAAGACAGCTTAGGTATGTGTTGCCCTGGAAACTTGGTTTATTGGCCACCGTCAAGGCCCAGAGCACAGTCACCCTGTTTATCATAACTACACTCATAAGCCTACAAGTGAGGCAGAAATTCACATGACACTACATAAAATGAATCTAATATCCCAGTATTATGCATTGGTCCAAGGGTTCTCCATACCAGTACTTAATCCCCTAAAAGGGCCGCAGTCAAAAATCTTGGGGTCCCCTTATCTCCATACACTTGTTTTTTTTTTGCCCATTTCTGGCCTTCTCATACACTTACCTTTTTCCGGTGTATTCATTAAAAATTAAATGTAACTGGACACTTTTAATTGTGTTTCATTTGGTTGTCCATCACACAGGCCAATGTTTTATATGTTAAACAGGGGAATGCAATATATGATAGATGAAGGATGAAAATATTGCTTTGTTTTGATAAAAATAATATCAACAAAATATAATTTTGGTGTGTGTATCTATATACAGTTATTCATATATATATATATTTATGTCTTCATACCTATTTAAACATATACACACATTCACATATCTGTATATATATATATATATATATATATATATATATATATATATGTATACTTTATAACAACATATATTTATATTTATTTGTGTTGATAGATAACCAAAGCCTTTTTTAACACAGCGTTTTATACCTAGGTTTTAATGAAGATGCATCACACTTCTAAAGAACATATTTCTATTCTTTTTGCAGGTGAGAGGAAGACTTCATAGATCTGTTTCTCAGTTATGTGGCTGCCTAGGAATATATAATCATGAAAACAGCAATTTACTGGCAAGTTTTCTTGAAACATACTGTTCTCCAAGATACTGTGGATCTTCTGGCATTACAAATGTTGTAAACCAAGTTTTCCTCTACAGCCGACCATCACACGCTCAGTATGTCTCCCCTGTAGCCTCACCGCCCCACCTGTGCTGTGTGCACTTCTTCTGTTGGGCTCTTCAATGGTAAAGGTGCAGAGATGTAGCCGTAAATACAAGCTTGTTATTAAGTATGCAAGGGCAGGATGGACTATCAGCAGGGCAGTCTTGGAGACTTAAAGATAAGCAGATCTATGATATGATGGAATTATATGTCAATGCTTTTTTTTTGCAAGTGAGCAGATCTACTTAAGTCATCTCTGTATTGCAATACAGAGATGGCCTGTTATATTTTTTTTAAATATATAAATAATAAATAATATTAATTGTTGCATCTGAAACGTAATGTTATAATGTATTATTTTGTGTTTTCTTTTCTTAAATGTGCTCTCAAAGCTGATCCAAAAGTGATCCAAATATTTAACTGATGTGTTGGTTTGCCCCTTCCAAGCAATGAGCAGTAATGTAGCTTTATTAATCATACATGTCTGCCAGTGAGATATACCAATGTACATATGCTGTTTGTATTTCCTGTTGGTTTCAATGCATTTTAGAGGGACACTGTAGTGCATTTAAATATTTTTGGGGGTTTGTTGGACATAGACTATTAAAAACATTATGCAGTTTAAAATCAATATTAAAAGTAAATCATTTTTCTTACTTTTTAACTTGTCTATTTTCTCCTCAAACAGAGCTGGGCATGACTAGCCCTGCCTGGGGTCTGAATCATCAGGGAGCTTGTAAGAAGGCTGGACTGTGATGTCTGTGGCTCCTCCACATGACATAATTAGCCCCACCACATTGGCCTACACAGAAGTAACAACTTAAATGTAATCTTCTTACATAGGCCTCATAGACCCTGCCATTTGACAGTACATGAGCCTTCAAAGTCCCACCCCCTTTTTCTGAGCATGGCCAGTCTAAACCAGAGTCTGACTGGTCAGCCTGTTTTTTTAGTCCAGCTTCCAAGTAGAGCTGGCCACGCCCCCTGATAGGCACAAGTACAAGGCAACTCTGCTTGAGGTAAAATGAACACTATAAAAAGAAGAATATTAACTTTTATTTATTTTAAAATGTATACTGTTTTTAATTGTCTATGTCCAACACACAGACATATGAGCTTTACTTGATGAGCACTACATTTGTCCCTTAATTCATATTTTCATACAAAACACAACTTTGGAAATGTTTAAAGCATGCTCTTTTAAACACATAAACAAAAAATAATTCAGCGTAAGTTTAAGGTTTACTTATGTACTTCTGTTTCGATAAGGTATTTTCATATAGTGTATTTTTCCGTCATGTCCTCAAGACAAATGACTCAGGAAAGACCAAGAGGAACAAACAAGTAATCTCTTGCGTGAATAGAAAGTAAATATATATATATATCACCTCTCTCTCCCTCTTTTACCACTCACTATCCCTTAGATTGCAAGTCTGCGAATTTCTATTCTAAGTACTTTGGGAATTCACTATGGACATTGGATTCCTAGCTCAAAGACAGGGCCCTCCTTCCTTTACTAAATGTTAATCTTTATTTTCCTGCCTAGCGCTGATTCACTATAGCACAGTCTTTGATTCAAATTCCCTGCTTAGTTCTAAATCTCATGATAGCGAGGTTTTGCCGAGAAATCGCTTTATTTTTTTTATTTTTTATTCCTGCTTAGCACTTTTTTCCCTGCTATAGCGCTATTTCAGCGCTATGGCTTTAAAATGCCCTGCTGATTTACATAGCGCTCGTGCATGCAGGAACGCATGTACAGCGCTAAACGGGGTATTCCTGTGTATATATATATATATATATATATATATATATATATAGTATCTCACAAAAGTGAGTACACCCCTCATATTTTTGTAAATATTTTATTATATCTTTTCATGTGACAACACTGAAGAAATGACACTCTGCTACAATGTAAAGTAGTAAGTGTACAGCCTGTATAACAGTGTAAATTTGCTGTCCCCTCAAAATAACTCAACACACAGCCATTAATGTCTAAACCATTGGCAACAAAAGTGAGTACACCCCTAAGTGTAAATGTCCCAATTATTTTCTGTGGCCACCATTATTTTCCAGCACTGCCTTAACCCTCATGGGCATGGAGTTCACTAGAGCTTCACAGGTTACCACTGTAGTCCACTTCCACTCCTCCATGATGACATCACAGAGCTGGAGGATGTTAGAGATCTTGCACTCCCCCACCTTCTGTTTGAGGATGCCCCACAGATGCTCAATAGTGTTTAGGTCTGGAGACATGCTTGGCCAGTCCATCACCTTTACCTTCAGCTTCTTAAGCAAGGCAGGGGTCATCTTAAAGGTGTGTTTGGGGTTGTTATCATGTTGGAATACTGCCCTACGGCCCAGTCTCCGAAGAGAGGGGATCCTGCTCTGCTTCAGTATGTCACATTAAATGTTGGCATTGATGGTTCCCTTATGAACTGTAGCTCCCCAGTTCCAGCAGCACTCATGCAGGCCCAGGCCATGACACTTCCACCGCCATGCTTGACTGCAGGCAAGACACACTTGTCTTTGTACTCCTCACCTGGTTGCCACCACACACGCTTGACATCATCTGAACCAAATAAGTTTATCTTGGTCTCATCGGACCACAGGACATGGTTGCAATAATCCATGTCCTTAGTCTGCGTGTCTTCAGCAAACTGTTTGTGGGCTTTCTTGTGCATCATCCTTAGAAGAGGCTTCCTTCTGGGACGACAGCCATGTAGACCAATTTGATGCAGTGTGCGGCGTATGGTCTAAGCACTGACAGGCTGACCCCCCATCCCTTCAACCTATGCAGCAATGCTGGAAGCACTCATACGTCTATTTCCCAAAGACAATCTCTGGATATGACGCTGAGCACACGCACTCATCTTCTTTGGTCGACCATGGCGAGGCCTGTTCAGAGTGGAACCTGTCCTGTGAAACCGCTGTATGGTCTTGCCCACCGTGCTGCAGCTCAGTTTCAGGGTCTTGGCAATCTTCCTATAGCCTAGGCCATCTTTATGTAGAGCAACAATATTTTTTTTCAGATCCTCAGAGAGTTCTTTGCCTTGAGGTGCCATGTTGAACTTCCAATGACCAGTATGAGAGAGTATAAGAGCGGTAACACCAAATTTAACACACCTGCTCCCTATTCACACCTGAGACCTTGTAACACTAATGAGTCACATGGCCTCGGGGAGGGAAAATGGCTAATTGGGCCCAATTTGGACATTTCCATTTAGGGGTGTACTCAGTTTTGTTGCCAACAGTTTAGACATTAATGGCGGTTTGTTGAGGGGACAGCAAATTTACGCTGTTATACAGGCTGTACACTCACTACTTTACATTGTAGCAGAGTGTCATCTTTTCAGTGTTGTCACATGAAAAGATATAATAAAATATTTAAAAAACGTGAGGGGAGTACTCACGTTTGTGAGATACTGTATTTGTGAAGTTGAAAACCAGATATGTTTGCAAAATACAAATGTTGGGTGCATGATTTAATTCACAATGAATCTAACTGGTGTCCATTGAGGGGTATGCAGAGTTAACAGGATGCAAGCTAGTGGTGACTTGCATGGAATGACAGGAACTTTGGAATACTTAATATGTATGCAAATGGAATTTATGGTCTAACTTTGATCAACAACATTGAGTAATGAATTGTAGTGTCTGTCCATTAAGAATGAGGGGAAACTATGTGGAACGGCTCACTGGGTCATATGCACTGGTCCTTGATATCATTGCAGGGAATATTACATTAGTCATGATATTATCATATGCATTAGCTATTTGAAAGACAAATAGAGCTTGTAATAAGTTTTTTTTTCCAGCGGTACTTGATCAGCATAACGTAATGATAAATAGACACCAGAGACTCAACACTTTATGGTGTGAAACAACATAGGAGATAATATAGATTCCAGCATAAGCTACATATGTAACATCAAAGTGGCAAACCCTTATTATTGAATGTGTTTGTATTGTTAAAGGAATATATTAAAGCAATTTATTTAATGCATATTCATAATTTTTATCTTCATAATATATAACATTCTTAAATAGAATATAGCACTTTTGAATTAAGCTGTCCCACAAAGAAACACTGTCCTTGCCACTTTTCCTTTACATTGAGAATTATATGTTGGCTTTTCATCTAGCATCCCGGGATGTCTATTCCCAGTTATCCCACTTGATTTGCTGAGTAGCCAACATAATATTTTCCCTTTAAAGGAGGCACAGGAGGGTGATGTGATTCCCTGCTGGTCAGCTTCAGGGTAAGTTTAAAACATTTAAGATGCATTTGTTTGGTCATTAAATAAATGCAAATGATTAGAATCAAAGTCCAAATGTAAACCTTATTTGTTATAAAGGGGCTATCAGATGAGATCTGTATTTGATGATACCAGATAAATATATATAAAGATGCAATTTAGTATATTTTATACAATTCCTAAATTGCCTTGTTATCATTGTATTGTTTTACATTCTGGACATAAATTGGATCAAACATGTGCATTTAAACAGCCTGATATGATAAGAGATAAATATTCCAGAATAATGCATATTTATTTAAATAAATAATTTAACTAAATAATGGTAGTAACCCATCTATAGCCCCCTCGCCTAAAAATAAAAACTCTAAAGTGAGGGTGACCAACGTACACACAGGGCTGCTGTGTTGTTGTAATTGTGTATGAATAGAGTTTGTCCCATGACCTGAGTTTCAGGATCCCAGTCCTATGGGGTCCTGCTAGATAATAGATCAGCTGGTTGGATGTGTGTAAGAGCAGGGCACCAGCTGCACTTCATTTAAATCACCTCTCACCAGTTGCTCTGATGAGCCGAAGCTCAAATCTTTAACAGGGTTGGGTTTGGAAAATTGTTTTTTAGCTTCCCCTCTGCTGTGCTTAGCAAAGTTTACAGGTCCTTCAAATGTCAATGGGGATGAGAGTCTGCCAGCTGGAAAATCAGTAAAAAAAAGAAAACTGCTAAAAAAAGAACTGCTTTATAATAATCCACTGTGAACGTCAAATAATATTCTTTTATATCGACCAAAAAGTCACATTATGCAGGTACAACCAAAAAGTAAATATATCAGTACATAAGGCATGCAAAAATAAGTTCATAACATCTACTGATAATAGTCAGATTGCAAGCTCTTACAAGAGCAGTCTTATTTATTAACTATATCCCCTGTACTTAGTGCTACAGAGATATAAATAAAAATAAAAAAGTCATAATAACAATATAATAGTATATACTGTACAATATAATATACAATATAATGATAATAGATTATTTCCCCTGCATTCAGTGAAACTGCATATTTCTCCAATGCTTCATCTGGATCACTTTGGAAAACTTCTCTCCGGAGTAGCAAATGAGTGTGTGATATTTCTGAAAATTATATAAAATTACAGTTTCATAAATATAAGTATAATTTAATGATCATAAAACGTTGATAAAAACTAAAGAATACTTCAAGATTCACTAAATGTCACAGTTGATATGAAGTGCTTATATAAATTTGAAATTATAATTTTCTCCATAGGAAATAGACATTGCATTCTCATGTGAATGATAGTGAATCTAGAACTAAATCCTCTCCTATACCAGAGGATTGTAAAAATAGAGAAATATATATTTTTTTTTATTAATCTGGTGCTAGCACAAGTATTGCCATGTGTGGGGTTAATTTCAGTGAAAGTTTTTAAATTGAAATGCAAAATGTTACTTCAATATTAATCCTTTTTTTTTAAATATACTGTAGAAACAGTCATAAATTCCATTCAGTCTTTATATATATATATATATATATATTTATATTTATATATATATATATATATATATATATATATATACAGTATATATATATATATATATATATATTTATTTATTTTTTTCTTATTTTATTTTTTTAAAGAATAATTTAGTTTCTTGGTTTTAGAATACTTTTTGTAAATATAATTTTTAATTGAATATAACATATTTTATAGAGTAGAGGGAAATAAAAATATATAGTTTGTTATGTTCATACCTAGATAGATAGATAGATAGAAAGATAGATATTTGTTTAAATATTGGCATAGTTAAAAATAATCGGGATTACTTTAGTGTTTTAAAGCTACTTAAAATGTGCAGACTGAACTTAACCTCTTCTTTGGCACTGCATTGTAATACACGTAAATTGCCTTTTCATATAAATGCGTGTATGATGTTGTATGGTGTTACAAATCTGGGTATTATTTTCAAAATTGTGTTTTACCTTTGCAAAACAAAAGGGGTTATTGCAGTTTAAAAAATAACTAAATTATGTTAGCATTTGTGCCAGGTAAGGAGAAATACGTTGCATAGTGAGATGACTAAATCCATGTACATACTCATCATTGTTAGCATAAATGTAATATAAGGAACATTTAAGATTTTAAATGTATTATATTTAGAACTCTAATACTAAAGCACTAACAATATAGCATTGCTTGAACACAGGTGAATGATTCAAGATAATGGAAGGCATACACTGACCTCCTATACTACATGAAGTCTACTCCCCATCCAGACTGGTGGAGGCCTGATGCACAGCCCTGTCCTGGAGACATCTTATTGCTGCAGCTTTATACTGATCTCCATAACATCCCAAAGCAACCATCTCCAAATATATAACTTCTTATCTAGCCGAAAAACATGAATCGGATTATTCCATAAAGTCTCAGAGGATCCTAAACACCAGCTATTAAAATTATCTATGCAAACATGTTAAAGTATAATTAAGATGCTTATTTTGCATTGTGAAGACTTTAATAAGTTGCATTTATTGACCTGTTTTGACATCCTACATATTGAACACCCAGATGTCTATAATACAAAGCAATGTTTTCTAATCGTGTAAAAAAACATCTTAATTTATGCAGAGTACATTGCATTATGACTTATAAAACAATCTATATAGGCATAAAGACTATTCAGTGTTAAACATCACTGTTGCAGAATATAAGTGTTTGATGCCAGATTTACTGGTTAGTACATCTGTTAGTTCTATCATTTATATTTCTATACTACAAAAATTGATAGTTGTTGGGTAAGGAGTAAAATTACAATGGTCATTTTTGGGCAATCTTATGTACATCATTTGCTATCTCCTCCATGCTGTGGTGCAAAGATATCAGTCTCCACACGTCTCTGTCTACAGAGGGCTGTGCACATTTGATCTTAGACTACTCCGCTCCTGCAGATTTCTTGGCATGAGACAGATGGCAGTGCAACCAAACTAGAATATAGGCCTTTATGTTCTCCCTCTAGGTCTAACTCCTATTATACACTTGTAAATTAACCTGTCAATTTATCAATCAACACCATCTTGATTCTCCCCTGTTCCAGTGCTCGGCTTTGCAGTGAATTTGCCTCGTAAATAACTGGTAGTCCACTGTTTGTTAGTATTGTGAATGAGTTTATTATCACTTTGATGACTGCTATGAATCACAGATGCTGGTGGGAGGCAGATAAGAAAAAAGTACATGCACACATTAACGGGGTTGGAACTATTTTTGAGATAAAAGATGGAGTTGCTGTGATAGAGAATAATTTAAATTGGGAAAAAAATGACAATGAATTGTGCTGGTTTTTTCTCTCTGGTTGGTCAAGAATGCTTTAAGAGAAATGAAAAGACTTGTTAGCAGTCGTTAAAAAATGTTTTGTAATTAACCCTCTTTTTATGCTAGGTGAACAAATGGTAAAGGCTTTAAAAGCATGTCTAGATTCTCAGATTGCAAAAGGTGTGAAAGGCACGTATAGCTTCTCGAATAGGATTCATTGGGAACTTAAGTTGGATATCACACCTTCACTCAGAACTAATGGGCAGTCAATTAATATCATATTATGATATTATAGGCTATATCATCCCTCAATATTTTATGGTTACAGTTATTCTTTTTTGCATACCTAAATTAATTATTTTGAGTTTGCAACAGATAAAATAAAAATAAAATAATATGAGGCAAATATATTAAAATATTTTTTATTTAAAATGCGCCAACATATTCCACATTGCTATACAATGTTATATTTGAGGGAGGTATTACAGATTAGTATTACAGATTAATACTCATTCATAAACCAATGGAAAAGGATTGACTTGCCCTTGCAAACTCAGTCTAAGGCTTTGGTAAGACCTAGAAGCTATTTTTCATTACATTATAACTTGTAAATGCTATCCATTTCACTACTTTACACATTAAATTCACAGGTAGAGTAACTTATACAGCCTTAATATTTTACAACATATTGAAATATTTAGGTTAAGTTAAATTTGTAAGTCAATCCACCAGGTCACTTTTGTTGTGATTTGAGTAAGGGAGAAAATACCGCTCAAAAGCTCTTCTCTTAAAATTGAATGTTAGCTCAATAAAAAAAAAAAAACACTATATACATCAATACATATTTTTTTGGAACATGTTAAATTTCAATAATATAAGATAATATTTTGCAGATAAGAATCTAAAAAATGTTTTTCTATAATGCAGCTTTGTGGAAATGGTAGTAAATGTATATTTCTTCATTTGTTCCAGAGCTGGTGAAAGCATTAGCATTATCTGATAACAAATCAATGTTTTTCATGAACATATATGTTTTGAAAATTAATTATGTCTTTTCTTTTTTTTCTCACAGAAAAATATAATGCATAAGGAAATGGTAACATTTTACATAATGAAAAAATACAAGTACTGGTATGCTCCTTAAAAATCCACACATTTATTCAAGAGTACTTCAGCAAGAAAATAATAATAGTATTTCACTGAACAATTGTTTTATTTCTAATTTTTTATCATAAGAACCAATCATAAAACATACATTTCATGGTAAAAATGTAAAAAAATGTTTTAAACATAAATTAAATATAAAATAGTGTTAACCAAATAAAAAATGATAACATTTCACTTTTAAAAATACACACAAAAATACCAAAATCACGGAATAAGCTTTCTATCATGGGTGATTTCTCTTATCTCTTACTTTTTAACACATGGTCTCTTTGATATGCCACAACGCTAACTAAACGGAGAACAATAAAATGATTTGAATCTGGGCATATTTTGTATACACTTATTTTTCTGTATATGAAAGATTTTAATGACAATGCGATTCTTTTCATTTACTTTCAATTTGTAGCTATAGATTCCCAAGCAGTATTTGTATATGCATGATGACCTCTAAAATAAAAGGCGCACAGACACAAATAAGTGTCAAATGTGTTCTGATTTCTTGGTAGAATAATTCCATTACAGCTAGAGTTTAAGAAGCTCAGCATACGCAGAATGAAGCAGTGAGAAATGTATCACTAATAGAAATATGATGCTTAAATAGAGAAAATGAAATTATTTTCTCAGAATGCAATTTTCGAGAGTCTGATAGGCTGTCCATTTTGCTCATTTCATAATTAAGATAATGTTTAAATTTGAAATGAATTCTGTATGTATATTCAATAGGCTACAGCGTAACAATAAGACCAGAATCACATCTCATTTTATCATAAATTGTGTAATAAGCGATAAGGTAAAAACCAGAGCAAAAAACCTTCCAGCAAAAATGAGAGAGAACGACCTCAATTGCCCTAATTCATTCAGATTTTTTTTCTTTTTGGTCTCTTTATTTTCACTCTGTTCACATTATTAGCTTGCGCATGAGTGCATTATTAGAAAATAACAAAGCCAAAGAGAGAAACATGGAAGAGGCTGGAGGCAGGTTCTCTGTGGCTGAAAGGTATCCACGTCTCATTTGTTCTGGAGTTGCTGCAATAGTTTTATTGCCAATTTAGAACAATGGCCTTCTTTTTTTTTCAACTGGCATAGTGGTTGGTCTTTGGGCTTGGAAAAAAACACATCTGGTAATTTGTGTTACTGAGCTCAGATGAGATACTAATGATGTAAGCAGATTAATGTTAAGTAGTAAGTGAAACTTTGTGGGAGTATGTGAATACCCAAATAGATGCATGGGAACAGTTCTAGAGCATATAGCACTCCACCCACAGCATAGAACAATATATTCCCTTCTATTTGAATATAAATATTCTTATGAATAGGTATAATGTGTAATTATTATTAACATGTATTTATATGTGCCACAAAATATCTACAACACAACATAGGACCATATTCAATTCCAAGCCCGCAACTCA
Organism: Discoglossus pictus; assembly: GCA_027410445.1. Taxonomy (NCBI): domain Eukaryota; kingdom Metazoa; phylum Chordata; class Amphibia; order Anura; family Alytidae; genus Discoglossus; species Discoglossus pictus. Next base: position 176,138,127 of record CM050167.1, read on the forward strand.
ATCTCAGATGGCCGAATGACTGCAGGTGTGTTGGGGGCTCCCGTTTGTGTCCGATTGCGATGCTATTTAATTGCTCAAGCCCGCAAGTTACTATCCCAAAGGTGAAAGCCTAAACCATGCACTGGGTCATAGCAGTTCAGGGCGGGAACATGATCAATTAAGCAAGCCTGTAACCTCCCATTTTGAATCAGCCAATAGAAAATGACGGCAGTAAAACATGGAGGTTACATGTCAATCAATTAGATTCAGGGGTCCGATATGTGATCAGACTCACAAACCCGCAAAATAAAGAATTAAGAAAATTAATGCCAATACTGTTCTAGTCCATATGGGTGGCCTGATATGTACTAACTCATTGATACCCAATATCGATTTAGTCCTGAAATGAAAGAAAAAAATAAATTACATTTCCTGCAATTTGCGAGCTTGACACTGTTGTGCCATTAATTCTAATGTCTGTCATCGCTTTCCCCGTTATTTACAGTGCAGTATTGAGTTTTCATTTGCTTTTACAGTACTACGAATAGGTGTTTAACCCCCTTGCGGGTCCTCTCTAGTATTCGTAGGATTTTCTCCTTCATTTGCCATTGACGGCTGTGAAAAAATTTGCGGGCTTGGGGAAATTGAGCAATTGAATAGCGATTTGCAATTTTAGCCTTGCAAAAGTGAAAGATCAAAGGCTTCTGGAGGCTGCAAGTTACAGGTTTAACCATCGCAATATTTTCAACGACATAACTCGTAACCTGATTGGATCCTGCAAAAAGATGCCAATTTAATAGTAAATTAACTTGCAACCTCACTTACGGGCTACAGGATCACCCAAAACTCAATTGAATATGGCCCATAGTTCACAGTTAAGCATTTACCTAATGCAAAATCCATTTAAAAAAAGTTGGACACCTTGCCTAACACAGCAGGAGTAGACCAACCATATAGGCACATTTGCCTATGGTGCCAATAACCATAATAGCTTATAGTTCAGGAGAAATACATAAATCTATTCTCTTCACTCTGGCTTTCATTCCCTTCCACTTCAGCTCTATTTGGTTGAAAGAACCAACTATCCAGCAATATCACACATTGTCTATAGTCAGTGTAGAGTAAAGGTTCTGTATTTATTGTAGCAGACTAGTTAGATAAAAATAATAGTAATGAAAGATATTATAACTTTCCAAAATGTAAATGATGCAAACAGTTAAGGGGACAACATCTTCAAAGATGTGATATCCATATTTAACATTATATAAAATAATCAAAATAAAAGATAACCTCTTCTCAAATGTTACTTAAGTGTTTTTTCATCCGTTTGTAAAAAAATATTTTATGTATGTTATTTATACTCCCATGATGCAATGCATTCAAGAACATTTGCCATATATATTAAAATAATAACATTAATGATTAATTTCTTATTAAAAAAAATGTAGTGCCTTCATACTACTTATTCAACAAATGGGACACTCACCTAAATTCAATAACCTTCATGGTGAAGGGTACTGAAGGTTCACTACCAATCTCAGCAACAACCTTCACCACATTCTCTAAGACTGCTTTATTATAAGGAGGTCTGTGATGCCTTCTCTCACTCTTCACCTACATTCTGACTTTGCATGGGAATGCTTAAAATGAAGATATCAGCAGAGTGTAACTGCAAATGCATACAAGGTGTATGGACTAGCAGCCTCCATTCAATTGCTGCGATTTAGAGACCTGGACTCGCAAGTGGAAGTCGCAGGTTACTTTGCTATTCAATTGCCTTCCGTTTGCGGGCTTCGATTGGGTTATTTGCTGCCAGCTGTGATCCATTGCAAATCTTAAAATCGCAAGTTACTTCCCTCCAAGCCTTCGATATTTCACGGCCGCAAGAGTTGCGGCCACTAAAATAAAAAAACTCTATTCAATTGCTCTGATTTTTCCTCGCAAATCACTCCGTCAAGCCCGCAAATTGCCAAAATCGAACCACAGGTTACTGGGACCAAGGAGGTCTTGCAAAGGGCTTACATACAAATCGGAGCACTTTAAATATATAAATTCGATACAGCACTGTAAATAATGGGGAACACAATGGGTGACATTAGAATTAAAAGCACAACATTCTCAAGCTCACACATCGCCAAAATAAAACACTTAATTTCATGTTTAATTTCTGTCCGAAGTACTATGGGTTTCAACTTCCAAGCCCGCAGGATTTCGGAATCCAACCTCCATTTTTCTTCTAAGTCCTACAGGCTTGAATAACGGGTTATGGGCTTTGAGGTATTATATTTTGGTGATGTGCGAGCTTGAGAATGTTGTGCTTTTAATTCTAATGTCACCCATTGTGTTCCCAATAATTTACAGTGCTGTATTTAATTTATGTTTGCATTTAAAGTGCTCCAAACTTACGGGCTTGAACCACGAGTTACAGGCTTGCGTCCGCGACCATGTTCAAGCCTGCAAATGCTACTGCCGAGAGCATGGTTTCTGATTCTCGCGACCAGCGCCTAACTTTCGCTCCTGGCCAATTGAATAACAGAGTAAAAGTAGACCTACTAGAGTCCGCAACTCAATCTCACAAAATCGGCTACTTGCAATCGAGTTACGGCCCCAAATTGAATGAGTTTAGGAGTTTAATTTCAAAAACTAATTTACAATGTATAGTACATTTTCCATTACATGTGATCTATACAATTGCCATATATTACAATACAGTTGACTCATAAATGCACATTGCCTAATTTTTTTTGCAGCATGACACATAATTTCTATTATAATAGCACCTGAGAGGTAAGAATACTTTCTTTCTTGGCTTCTGTTACAACAGAAATCAAGGGGCAAATATTTATATAATAAAAAAAATTACCACTTAGGCTAATAAATGGTGATCATATAGATGTACTTTTACTTATAATTGTATTTATAGGTACTTGGCAATGATGATGGCAAAGATAGATAGCAGATCCCATGCAATACATTTCTAGAAGGAACAATGATTGATAAGTACTGACAGTATTTTTCATGACCCCCCCCCCCCCCCCCCCCCACACACACACGTATATGGTTCATATTACATTACTCAAGAGCTATAGATTCGACAAAGCTAGTTTTGGGTTGCAGAAAGTTTGGTAAATATAGTTGAATATTGAAGGATCTGGCTACATGCCTCTTTTTGTTACTTTGCTGTCCCTGAAAAGTTTAATGATGCTAAAAATGTGTTCACTGAGGCGGGTACATTCATAGTAGTGAGAAAAATTTCCCCATTTCCTACGTAATTTGAGATAAATCTCTCCTACTTGAAAAAGATGATCAACTGAATCAGTTAGATAATAAAGCCAAAAAATTGCAATGTTTATGTTTAGTCGAAAGTTTGGGGTAATTCAGATATGTCTATGTTAACAATTCCCTTTGTTATACCAGTTCCATGTGGAGGCAGCAAAAGGATTTTATGGTGTATATTTTTCTTGCTTCCCCCTCATACAACAGTTTATGTATTTCTACAACATCCTATGTGTCTTTGGATGCAGATGCACACACAGCTTGTACTTCACAATTAGTGCACTGCTGTGGTGCTTAATATAAACATTCAGCAGTATTGCAGAGTGTAACATAAACTGGTAAACAGTAGTAGTACTGTTTTTGACATCATTGTTATACATCATCATTTAGCCCACTTAAAAATATATATAAAGAGAATTTATGAACATTATCATCTTAAAAACTAGATAATATTGAGCAAAAACCATTCCATATTTATCAAGCAAAATAAACTCACTGGATTCTTTTGCTGTGGTACATATGAGGCAAGATTCACTAAAGTTCTCTGAGGCTGGAAGATGCTTACAATGAGTGTGCAAACTGTGTGCCTCTGAAAACCTCAGTAAAGCTGGACTAATGCATCATTTGTGCTGTGTGGAAGACTGTATGTTAAATGAGGTATGTAGTTCTTTTAAAAAATCTACTCTTGATGTTTTTGTTTACATCTTGTGCCTGAGTAAGGTATTTGAATAAGTTAAAATGTCAAGGAAAATGTTCATAAACTGGTGATTTTAGGAAATTTATATTTATTGAACAAGTTTAGTATGTAGTGTGGTTAAGTTGTAATATTTGGTTAACTCACACAAAAATGGCAAACATAATGCACAGTATTAGCTAAATAATTAACAATTTGGAAAGATCCAACAACTGATAAATAAATCAGATAGATGTAAGAGTTAAACAACCGAAAGCTCCATTCCTTCAATGTTAGAGGTGAAATAACTTCTGATATAGGCTAATACACCTCAATGATGCATCCAATATTTGAATGACCTATAAAGCCATTTTAGAGCAAGGTGGTAACTTCCAGACCTCAATTGCCCCTAATAGTCCAGGTTTTGAGAATACACACTGATGAGTGCAGGCTGGTCACTTAGTGGCTCTGTCTTTCTGATTGACTCAAGCTACTCCTCAAGCATAATAATAAATCCTAGTCTGTTGAAGACCAGAACTGGGATGTTCTGGTCTAGGAAAAATAAACAGTGGAATAACGTGTATGTGCAAAGGCTGGTAACAAGCTTTATAGAGATTACTTAAACTATAGGAAATCTTGGTATTGCAAATGCAACCAAGGAAATTTATGAAATACCAATCAGTCAATCTTTACATCAATGGCTTTAGTTTGTAGAACTTCATCAACCATTATAGTCTCCAAGTCAGTTGCAGATCATGCCCAGATCATCTCACAGGTTAATGGACCCTGTGTTCCAAGAACAAAATTAGACCAATAGTGGGAGCTCTTGTTTTTAGAAAGCAAACTATGGTTGTCTATATCACATATAAAAATAATTTATATTTCATTTTATTTTAGTCACTGATAAGTGATAGCATAATGTACATTCCTGGCAGTATGTTTCTGCCATGTATGAACTACATATTTCTAGCAATATCTATTTTAAAGAACAAAAATGGAGGTGTCCTTTTGTGTAGATTATGTGGATTAAGGCAGACGGACAAGGAGATGAAATGCTTGATTAAGATGAAAATCTCGACTGACCTTATGAAAAAAAGTCAAGGAATGTCTTCTTTGCCTTTGTAGAACAGGATAAATGGCCCTTGGAAAGAAAGCACCTTCAATTCTCTGATTTTCAGAACATATGTTACAAGCAGCGGAATAGCTATTGTAATAGACAGATGGAGCTATAAGGCCAGTCTTAGCATCTCAAATAGCAATCCTGTATGTATCTATATCTTAGATTCAGTTTCCCTGTGAAATTATAATCATTTTGCACACTTTAATACAATAGAATTTGTGTTCCCTAGAGCAAACCACCTTTGTAATTTCTCTATGAATGGTAACATGGGTACATGTGAGCTTCAAATATATACAATTTCTGATTTGTAGCTCTGCAAAAATAATTGAAGATATTCCTCACTGGTATCGGGAGGTGAATAACCTTCCATAAAACACACTCTGATAAAAGGCCATCTGGTTCTTTAACAAGCTTCTAACACTAAATTCTTGATATTTTTATCATTAATGTCAGTTTTATTTCCATGTTTCTCGATTCGATCCTGCTGTGAAAGCAAAGTAAAAAAATCAACAAAAATATGAATGATGAAAGTTCATCAACAAGTTTGAGGAATTCATTTCTTGATAAAACAGGGGGTTGGGGGGACATGATAGGTAGTACAGTTTAAAATCTTCCCAATAGGTATCAGTCACCCAGCACCTTAATAAGGAAAGAATATTGCAGGTGACAATGTATTATACTATGAACTGAAGAGATTAATCGATCACAGAGTCCCGGTATACATGTATTTGGATTGCTCACATATATATTAACAGTGGTTCCTAAATCAAGTCGTAATAGTATTATTATCATAGCTCTACTATGTAGAGCAATGTACATAATTACAAAAGCCAGATGAAAAACAGTGCTGAACATGTATTTAATATGCCATTATGCATATTTGATGTTAAAAAACTTCCTTACTAAGGGAATCTAACAGAAATCAAAATTGCAAGAAGTGTGAGAAAGCTCATCTTCCACAGATAGAATCCAAAATGAGGCAGTATTTGGCTATCTTGTAGTGAAAGTAAGACTCTTTTTTGATGACATGCTTCTTATGTCTTCAGCGCTGCACTTTCAACACATTGTGCATTGTGCAAGCATGCTTCTAAACACAACTACAGTGTTGGAAATACCTGGTTGAACATAGTGGTGACATGATCTCTCAATGCCGTAAAAATTATTTAGATTGTAAATTTGGCAACTTATTCTGTGGCAGTATGTATAATTTTGTCATGCTTGTGTTATATATTCATTACATCCCCTATACTTATAGCTGCAGAATATATTGTCACTTTATAAATAAACAATAGTAATAATGATAAGAAGAATAAACAATGGCTTCTTATAAGCAATACCAGCTAATGGCAACAGTTTATTATTATGAACTCTTGAAATTCAGATAAGTAATGTAATATATAACAGAATCTGAATAGGTAAATGCTAATACTTTATTCTGATTTGTGGGATAACTTTAGTATATTTGCCATTCATTTTTATCAGAGGAGGAAATCTTTGGAACTCAGCCCCCTTGATTTTTTGCAACAAATTGCCATACTCACAAATATGATATTAAAACTTTTATTTAAACATAATCTATTGCCAGTTTCTTCTAACTTACCGTAAGTAAAAGAAAATATGAGTTACCACAACACTTTTCAAGAAAAAATCTGTTAAACTTAAATGTGAAAACATTTGGGCAGGTTACCTACCAACTGAAAGTTTATTGTCTCACTAATATAATCCTGATTTGATACTCTCTTGACCCAGACACTAAAAGTCCAGCTGAGTATGGGCCGCATGTCCATGCCCTTTTACATGTGTGAGAATCCTATATTGATTCATTGATCCACACTGAGTTAGCTTTGCTCATTAATAACCTGAACTGTGCTCGCAGTACTGAAAGGGAAGCTACTTCTGGAATATGATATTTTGCTTTGTTATGCTTTTTCTCGATAATGTCAGAAGAAAATATTGAACAAATCCAGTGTACCAAAGAAGAAAAGACAATTCCAACAGCTTGTTCCTCCCCCAACCAGTTCTCCTTTACAGGGAGGAGAGAGGTGAATACCAAACCATTTAAATCATAGGACATATTATGTGGCTGTGCCCTAGCAACATTTGATTCTTTATGTAAAGGAGAACTTCCAGGTTGAGGGGCAAGCATTTGGACCTGATATTTTTATGAGGCAACTGTAGGGTAAGGCTTCAATATCTTTAATCCTTAGTCATCTCAGAATCCCCTTGTAGCAACTTCCAAACAGCAAAGCTAAATTGATGGTACACAGAATATTATTTTTTTTTGCAATCAAATTGTACACAAGATAAAAGAGAATAGAGAGTGTATGTAAATTGAATCATTTGTACTCAAAGTGACTAGTTAACCTATTTCATGCCTAGAAAATCTTGGGAAAAGGTAATAATGCATTCCCAGCCCTCTAGCAGTGAAATATTTTAATTGTTGAAGTGTTATAAAAGTGTTATAAAACTGATTTAGGTTTAAACTAGATTTTTTTTAAGTATACAGGAAGGAAGAAGTTCAGGTTGAACTAAAATGGAGGGATTGGTCCTTAGTTAAGTGACCACTTCTTCTAAAAAGGAACATATTTGATTGCTAGGAGGTACGGTCCATCCAATAGAGGGCAGTTGGTTGGTACACTATTAGGGGAATCACAGCAGAATAGCATTGCAAATTGCTTACAATTTAGGAAGGGAAGGAACAAAAAGAAGAACATGAGGGCATGTAATCCAAAAAGAGGCAATGGATAAAAGAAAAGGAAAAGTTATTTTTTCTGTATTTAGTTATGATGTTTGATTGCTTCATATTTGTTAATTAGAAATTGCTAATACTAGCTGTAACAACTTGCTCAGCCAAATACATCTAAATATTTAAAATACCTGAGCCAAACATGCATTACAAAGAATCATCCACTGATTGTATTCAATATTAATGTTATTCTATACTATTTAGTTCCACATAAATTCATTGCCCAATTTTTTTTCACCTAATATTCATATTGAGTTATTTAGATCATTGATAATAAATTCACTCATTTGTAATTAGTTATTACATATCTGTATATATCTCTCCAATACTTCTTGTGTATGCTAATCAAGCATATATCACATGTGAAAAGTATACTGAACCTACATGCCTAAAACATGCTCCTAGAGAATAAGAATTTATAATGGAGAAAGCATTCTCAACTCCCAAAACTTCTTCCTATTTTACAAGACATATTATGTTCCTACATTTCAAAGAGTTGTAAATACTGTTCCAAAGCTGATGTCTGTGTCCGCTGTTCCTTGCTTCATGGCAAGAAATGTACAGGGCAATAATGGAGGTGGTTTGAAGTTTATATCAGTTAATATAATTGTTAATAAATAAAACGTTTATTTTTATTTGTTTTTACTTTCTAAAACACATTTCCAATTAATACTAATGAAAGAACAAATTACTGATAGATAGATAGATAGATAGATAGATAGATAGATGTGAAGTCCTGTGTATTTGTCTTAATAGATCAAATTCAGTCTGAGCATACATTAGAAAAAACAGTTGGCATCTTTAATAACCACTTTAATGTATAATTTTTCATTTTATTTTCTTTATGCAATATAGATTATAAGAAAGAAACCAGTAAGTCCCTCGCACACTGCTTGATGATACAACATTTATCTTGATATTAAGACCATGATGATCACTTACTGTATCATTGGGAAGTTACAGGCAAACACATTATTTAATTCAGAATTAAATTAGTACTGGAACTGGATATGTATTACGCAACCAATAAATTCAGCTATCAATTCCTTGAAATGGGAAAAAAGCATTTTTTGCCTAGTCACTGGCCACAGAGCTGCCAAGCATAATAGACTCACACAACAGACTCACAAGCAATAGGCAATTAAGTGTTTGAAGAGTTGCTTCTAGGGTACATTAGATGGCTTCAGGTGTGAAGCTCTTGTCCTCAAGAGCACTGCACAAAATGTATAGATGCTTTCAGGTGGGCCCCTCTGTCCTCCTAGGGGAGGGGAGACTTGGAGGGGAGACTGGGATGCAAGGACACTCAACAGTAATTCACTTGTCAGTCTGTGAATGCTGGAAGCTTTTCACCACCCCCTTGTGTTACTGGTAAGGAGGGCAGATCGCCTTGGCACAAACAACAGCTTTCTGCACAATGGTGTATCAAGAGAGTGAGGCCGGGAAAATGAGACACAGAGGGGATGGATGGCTGGATGTAAGGAAGGCCTGATTGTTCATTGTGGATAAATGTGTTTCAAGAATGAAAAGGGTTCATGGACAACTTTACAGTCATAATTGACAAGTGAGATGTTCCTTTAATTTAGAAGCCTCTGTATCACACCTGTCACACTTCGAGGGGGAAAAAAAAAAAAAAAATTTGAAGAAAAGGGATACTGAGCTTGACTCTTTAGGAATATATACACAAAAGTCACAATAATGGTCAGATAAATAGTTTCCATTATATAAGTCTGTGCATATATATATATATATATATATATATATATATATATATATATATAAGTATATATATATATATATATATATATATATATATATATATATATATATACAGGAATCCCTTTTCATGTACAAGGAACATTTGCATAATGAAAACTCCTATTGAGTCTCAGATGATGCATATAAAATATGCTTATATTATAAAATGGTATTACATTTCCTTGGTTGTATCACCAAAAACCTTGTGTATTGGCAGCTCATTCAGCAAGGTAGATATACAGGTATAGATAGATATATAGATAGATAGATAGATATGCAATTTAGCTATTTTACATTTTAATGTATAAAGTTTCTCTGTCTGTGTTTAATACATAATCACTTCTCTTTTCTTTTACCACAAAACTTGCCACTGTCCAAACATTTAATAGTAGTACTAGACATTTAATTACTGTTCCTGATACTTATATTGAAGATAATTAATTTTTTATATGCATGAAAGAAATGGAGATAATAAGGGCTAATTAAAGGGCAAAATATTTTACAGCAGACTTTTTATTTTTCAGCCAACATTTCGATAAAAATTCTCGTAACACATTTTAACCAAATAATTTAATTTCAGACCTATATCTTGGTCCATGATTGTAGACATAATAGATCATTATGACACTGACAATCTCAAAACTATTGAGTATTCTTAAAGTGATTCATCAGCCTTTTAACTATTTAATACATTAAATATATACAATTCACATTCTATAGAATAGAGGTATCATTCCACTAAAATATGCATACAAAGTAATGTACAAGCACAGACTCACCAAGTGGCTCCCTGGTTTTACACTTAAAATATATTAAAACAGACTTAGAAAATACATTGTACTTCACACACCACTCCTTGCAGAAACTGCTATGCCGTGGGAGCAGGAATAACAAAGCTCCTCTCTGATTGGCTGAATTGAGATTCTTATGAGGTCACTTCCTCTCTTCCTTACAATGCTTGCTGGGAGGTGTAGTCAACTATACACAAAACAACAACAGCTTCCACAATTCTACCTGCATTGCTCTCAGGGCAGTTTTCGGGTGAGGTTACCGAGCTGAGATTTGCTAAGTGAGACAGTGACTCCCAGTAAGTTAATTACAAATCTCTTCAGTGCAAGACACGGAGCAGTTCTGTTGTTTAACAGCAGAATTTAGTAGAAAAGTCTGTTAATGGAGAAATAATCCACTATAGTGTAAATACATGTTTATAATGTTCCTGACCCCTTTTCAGTTTTTATGTCTTGTTATGATTAACATTAGTAGTGCATCATACAGAAAGCATGACATTATAAGTATATTTCTTGTTTCATGTCAATGTTATTTTTATCATTGTCGAAATTCTGTTTACCAGAACATAACCATTAATACATGGTCAGGCAGAAGTAACACCCTTTTTTTCTGGAATTTGTAATCTATACCAAATCTTTTGAAGAAAATACATAAGCTCATATTTGTGTGACAAAACACAACCATACTCATGCAACATTTTAGGTGTAATGTTCAAAAGCAGTCACATACCCTACCAACCACACCGAAGTCATAATTCTACACTAAGTTCAGTGAATTTGTCCCGAATTGTGTCTATCAATTCATCAACATTTCAGGGTATGCTCTTTAAATATACACCACAAAAATAAATCGGGTGGCGTTAGGTCTTGGGATCAAGCAGGGTACTCCAGTGGACCACGTCACCCTATCCATCTCCCTTTGAAATGCATGTCCAACCATTCTCTGACACACAATGCATAATGTGGCAGTGCACCATCCTGATGGAAGTAAACTCCAACTTGATGTTCAATTCGAGCCAACATTCTGTTTGTAGGACATGTAGGTAATTATTCTGATTGACAGTACCATCATGTTTCTATGTTTCTATGTTTATGTTTGGTATAGATTACAAGCATATGAAAAAAGGAGTATTACTTCTGCCTGACCCTATAAAAAATATGGTAAATACCATAGCATCTTGATAAATGCCCAGTCATTAAAAGCTATGGATTAGTATTTGCATGTTCAGTATATATATATATATATATATATATATACTGTATATAGTGCACCTCTATAAAGGACTTCCTTCAAGGCTTCTAGAAACAGTCTATCTAGCTCCTGTAATATATCATATATATAGTTGTCGTAACTGCGAATTCGGTCATAACGCTCGAAAATGTTCTCAAAGTTACAAGCTTGCGCATCGCAATGAGCACCAAAGGTAGAGGAGGGTAGAGGCTCCGAACGGCTTCTGAGCTACGGGCTTTAAAACCGGGCTTTAAACCTGTAACTCGGATTTAACCGCCGCCCTTTTTTTTCAAGCTCTTAACTTGGAAGCCGTTGGGAGCCTGCCAAAAGATGCCAATTGAATCGGAAATTAGATTGCAATCTCACTTATGGGCTCCCTGTCTCCCCCTGAGGCAGGGAGTCCATAAGTGAGGTGGAAAGCTAATTTGCTATTCAATTGGCGTCTTATGGCGGCCTCCCACCGGCTTCCGAATTACGAGCTTGAAAAAAATGGTGGCCGTTAAAAAACAGAACTTTTTATCAAGGAAGTAATTCGGAAGTACTTTGCAGGCTTGGGGAAATTGATAAATTTCCCCAAGCCTGCAAATGTTTTCACACCCGTAAATGGCAAAAGGAGCACAGGGAAGGGAGACAGGCGAGAAAGACACAGGGGAGGGAAAGGGGGGAAAGAGAAACAGGGGAGGGAGTGTGGGAGAAGAGACACAGCGGTGAGAGGGGGTGGGAGAGACACAGTGAAGGGGGAGAGCAGGGCTGAAGGCGCTCGTTGCGAGGCACGTAAAGTAGATGTGGGGAGAGGTTCGCATTGTGTGTCAAACAACAGCATTGCAAGGCTTCAATTTTTTTTGCCGTCATTTTTGACGTGCCAGTCGCTGGTAGATATATATATATCACTATTCATCATGCATATATCACTATCCAGAATATGCTCTACCTATTCTATTCACTTGACACCTGTTGGGCATCAGTTAGGTTCTATAGTATCTGTGTAGTTAAGAATTCTAGGACCATATTCTACTTCATGTAGCCTAGTCTGTTTATCATAATCACTTGCAATGGATTACATTAGATATCATGATCATCCTTCCAGAGGTCATAAACCCCAAATCAACACTACAAGAATGTAGCTACACTTGATACAATAGAACAGATTTCTTACCATAGCCACTTCAATATTTGTTTGCACTTCCCAAGTCCTGAGAAGTCTCTGCCCCCAAATCTTAGTTGTCCTGCCCTATGACCTGCCCAGTTTTTGTTTTTTCTGCTGATTGATGGGTTAGCTATTTTAATACTATTATTTAAATATATACCCCTTGAATTGAATAAATTAAAGGGACACATATGGGGTTCCAAATATGTTAGAATATCTATAGATAACAACACGTACTACCAATTGAATGTTATTTGGTTGACAGGTAAAAATGACAAAATTCAACATAAGTGTACTGCAAGAAAATAGAATTTTTATTAACTTTCAATTGATAAAATACTTATTACATATTTATATTTAAAGTACACCATATCTGTAACATTCACTTTGTTTGTTTAAAGATTTACTTGTCCTGACACTTTAGAAAAGTTTTAAGAATGAGGCCATGATATATTTTCTATCAAATCCAAGCCAGAGGTTTTGTAAACCTCCCTGTGGTTACAATGATAAAGGATAAAAGGGGTAAGTAGAATCTGTTTATTATATATTATCCTAAATTCAGAAATCTAAGCTCATAGGGCTAGTTTATATTTGTTTGAAAAAATAGCTATGCCTGAGCCTTGGAATTGCATTGCAGAAGAAAGGTCAGTACGGAATGGAAAGAGATACAGAATATAGTGTTCTGCCGAAGTCAGGAAGCACATTGCTTTTTGGATCATATATCATGAGAGTGTCAGGTGTGAAAGCAAATAAATGGCTTATGTTTATCTAAGCTAAACCGTGTGGTTCGCCAAAAGAGTCACTCCATGTAGCTTTATTCAGCCATAAATAAATTGGCCAAGTCAGGGCCTGCAGCTGATAATGAAGTGCTGTCGGAAGCGGATTCTCTCTGTTTAGATTCTAACCTCTTTTTATCAGAACTGATTGGGAAAACCCTTTTGGAAAGATGGAGTATGTAGGAATCAGAATAAATGGATTCTATTAAAACTAGCAATGCATCACCTGCCTGATAAAGTGATTAATATACAGCTTTGGATGGTGATTGATTAAACTCTTTAATCAAAGAGCTAAACTGACTTAATATTGATAGTTTTGGAATGCTCAGACAATATATTTTCTCTGGCATTGGTAGATGTTTGTGTTGCCGTTTCCATGTGTTTTTACTATACAGAGTATTCTTTGAGATCAAGGTACAAGGTAGAACCTTCATATTATAGTTATCCACACCATCATCAATATAATAATATATAGTTAATAAAACATTTCATTTATCTAGGGTAATTTACATAAATACGTTTTGCATTATTGATGTCAAAATTTTAAAAAGTAAAAATAATTACAAATAAAACAATAAAAACAACAGCATCTGATTTACACCAAAACATTTTTTAAGTAATGATGGGGTTGTTTCCATATACTGTATATGTACATGCAGTAGGTAAAGTTTAACCCTTCCAGTTCCAGGGTTCAGGATATCATCACATATATAGTTGTGAGCGTACGAGTTGTTGCTAACGCTGCGGGCTCGCGTAGCGAGCCCGTGGCCCTCGCGAAGCGAGGGCCGCGACTCGCGCAGCGAGGGCCGCGGCTCGCGCAGCGAGCCAAGGCCCTCGCGAAGCAAGGGCACTGGCCGAGGGTCTCAGTTGCTGGCATGGAGCGCTGAAGGCGCTCCTTGACAGCCACTGAGGACCCTCGCGAAGTGAGGGCCTCAGTTGCTGGCATGGAGCGCCGTAGGCGCTCCATGCCAGCACCTGAGGACCTCGCAAAGCGAGGGCCGCAGTTGCTGGCATGGAGCGCCGAAGACGCTCCATGCCATCAACTGCGACCCTCGCAAACTTCACGTCGCAACCCAAACAGCACGACACACACATTACGACACTCGCAAACAACATACGACACACGTTCACACACATTACGGCCTCGCAACACTCGGACGCAACTCGGGAACATTACAAAATGTAAAACACAATACATACACACAGCACATACATAAAAACCTTACCTACACCAAGAGGGAGCACCCAGGACCTCAAAAATGCAACTTAGACCTCGATTTTACTCGAAATAAAAGAGTTTAGAGACTAAAAGAAAATCTAAGCGAGAGAAAAAATGGCCGCCGAACAAAACGAAAACGAGGCTACAGCACTCTAAACTCGCAAAACACCACAAGAAACTCGCAAAACGCCACAAACGACCTACGGATATTCATACCACACAGTGCACACATTCAGCATGCTTACACAGCAGCTCCACACCACTAATGCTCCAGCAACATCAAAACAGATTGCCAGCTCTTCAACACAATGCTTCAAAATAGGTAAAGTATATTCATTTAGTAATGTATTACATATTTCATTATTATACACCAAACAGCATTAGCTACCTTACAATTTCATTGCCGTCATTTTTTGACAGGCAATTCGCTAGTCTATAATAGTTGTCAGATCTGAGTAACGCCTGCTAGATGCATTCTGCACAGGAGTTACTCATATGCTGACTGCGGGGAAATGCGGGGCAATCATGCAACTGAGCTTGTGCAGCACTGCTGCGCCATTGCGCATGTGCTGCGCAGTTGAGGTAGGGTCGACGGGGGAGGAGGGGGGATAGAGGAGGCAGATAGAGTGAGGGAGGCAGAGAGAGAGAGAGAGAGAGAGGGAGGGAGTTGGAGAGAGAGGGAGGGAGGCAGAGAGAGGGAGGATGGGAGGCAGAGGGAGTGAGAAAAAGGGAAGGAGAGAGAGGGAGGGGGACAGAGGGAGGGAGAGAAAGGAGGCAGAGAGAGAGAGAGAGGGAAGAAGAGAAAAGGAGGGGGAAGAGGGACGGATGCAAAGAGAGAGGGAGGCAGAGAGAGATAGAGGGAGGGAGAGAGAGAAAGGGAGGGAGAGAGAAATGGGGAGGGAGGGAGAGGGAGGGGAGAGGGAGGGAGGGAGGTAGGTAGAGAGAGAGTGAGACAGAGAGCGAGGGAGGCAGTGAGGGAGAGAGGGAAGGGAGAAAGGGGAGGGAGGTGGAGAGAGAGGGAGGGGGTAGAGAGAGAGAGAGAGGGAGAAAGAGAGAGGAGAGGTGGGGGGGGGGAGACAAATATGATGAAACATTCTTAAACATATTGTCCTTTTAATTAAATAAATCGACCACCATGAAAAAAGTTTTCATATTCTTCTTTTGACCTCTCTTACCATAAAATGTGTATTGTTTTCATATACTGCTAGATTATACCCAGGGTGATACTAAAGGTAGCCAGATGCCTTACGGCACTAAAATTACTGTTTGGAGCATCAATGAAGTGTGTGGCAAAGAAAGCAGTTATGCATCATCAGTAACCCATGCATTACTATCAAATGTGGGATGAGAATTGCTTTCATTTTAAGGACAAGCCATTTAATTATTGCATTCCAACTAAGCTGTGAATCTGTGTCTAAAAATAGGCCATTTTTGGCTTTGTTTGATAGGCTAAAACAATACTTCCAAGTGTATACGTTCAGGGCTAACGAGTGATACCATCTGTAGTATTGGAATATTTTCACACTCCTTCTCCATTATACAAAACAATAAAAAGCCTCTCCAGCTGATTTCTCTCATTGTGCAACGCAAATTGCCAATAAAAGACCTCGGGGTGTGAGAAGACACTTATCAAACACACATTACACATTCATCCTTCTAGCTACACTATCTAGAGAATACGCATAGACATAGTGCTGAGAATGAGAGCTACCTGCAAATCTGCTTTTGTGAGGCCCTCTAATTAACCCCTTAAAGGTGCAATCTGTGGTAGACCATTTAAACAAAATAATCACAGATTTTTAATTGGTGTTATCTTCCAGTGGGGTCTTTTTTATTGTTGTGATGTGCGCACTAGGGAATCTTGTTCAAAACATTTATGAACAATTTTGTGATATTTATGCAGAACAATAAAATTTGGACATTATGAGGATATATATATATATATATATATATATATATACATACATATATATGTATATTTTTTCTGTTTCTTTTATGGTTAAATTCATCAGTATTTTCATTTAAAATAAATGTCCATATACTTCAGCCCTATAAAACAGAATTATCCAGTTGCCATCAGCATCAGAGGCATATGGAAAAAGTGTTTTCTGTTTTGAAATGACTGCTTAGTCAATGATGGTAGAGGCATTTTAATTAGTGTTTGCATAGTATTATTACCTTTCCCTGAATGTCTTTGTATTTTTAATGTGGTTGTTGGTATGCTAAAATACAGAGGCTATGACTGTACAGAAGTATACTGTAGGTCATCAGTGCCTGGGCAGTAACAATCATGTCCACTCATTCGTTTTTTCTAACACTTGCAAAAGTTTGCAGGAATACACTTCTGTTAGTAGAAGTGTGCAGAATAAACCACACAAGGAGCCTCATTTAATTGCAAGCCTGTAATTACCTGCAAACTGACATTTTGACTGCAGGTTACCTTTTTTTTATACATTTAAATGTATTTGTCTCTGACCTGTAATTACAGGCTCACAGCCTCCACACGCAAACCATGAACCCGTACGTAGCATTTCAGGGCATGATCATCATCAATTAAGTAAACCCGTAAGTTACTTTTTAGACAGAGTCAATAGTAAATGAGACATGGAGTTTAAACTATGATTATTTTATTGTTTAGAAGTACAATTTGTGATTGGACTTGCAATCCAGCAATGTAGAAATAAAAAAAATCCATTAAAGCAACTGTTCTAGTCCATGCAGGTTCCAGGATATGTATTAACCTCTTGATTCCTGGGATCAATATATCATGGAAATAAAACTTAAAAAAATGTTTTTAATTGCAGCTTTGTAAGCTTGAGACTGTTGTCCAATTAATTTGATTAAAAATGCCTTTCATCGCTTTCCCAGTATTTTAAAGTACAGTAGTGTGTGTTTATTTACTGCTGCAGTTATATAGACAGGTGTTTAACCCATTTGAGAGTCCTATCTAGTACTCATAAGAATTTTTGATACATTTGCCATTTACTGGTTAGAAGGCAATTGCAGGCTTGTTGAATTGTTGTAATTGAATATCAATTTTGCGTCTTTAGCACTGGTAACATTTGCAGGCTTGAAAAATCAATGGAGGAGATAGGATGGGGCTATGTTTTTGACAAGCCTGCAGTGCTTTTGAGCCTGCAAATCGCAATTGGAATGCGGGTAGCAAAAAGTAGCCAATTGAGTATCAGTAACATTTACGGGCTACATTACTGGCTCATGTAATTGTGATTTGGACAGTTGAATAAGGCTCAAAGTGTCTGCACAGTACCCTGAAGATGATAAGAAACAGTGTGAGAGCTCTGATTTCAGCCACAATATTTGTCTGTCTTAGAAGTTAGCTCAACATTCACTTGATAGATTGGAAACATGTAGCAGCCCATTGGATTGTGTGACTAAGACCCTATCCTCATTATTTGCTGTTTATAGGAGGGCTTCATGGGATTTACAAATAGTAAGTAATGCATGTAAGTAAGTGAAATCTTAACCAATTTTAAAAATGTAAACAATATCTCCACATAATGTTTGTCTATCTGATCTTGCACAACTATGTGTGAGCACAATGTTTGTTTAATCTAGAATCTTTCTAAACTTTAGACAGGAAGTAAGCTTGGCCTCACTATGTAAAATAGGGGATGGGGCCCTGAGAAAGAGCCAGAACATATAAAATGTGAAGTTTTAGGACCCCAGTTTACTTCTCTAGAGTTAAATTAGACAAAGCTATGCACTGTAGATTAGATTTATATATTCCCTGGAGGAAGTAGATAGAGCAGGAACAGAGCAGGTATTGAAGGACAATAGATGCTAATACTGCCCAGGGCTAATCTAGAGAGGAAGAAGATAACCATTGATCATAAAATAAGTATAAATCACAATATAGTGATCAGCCCCTCAGCAAGACCATGAAGGTACCTGAAGAAAACAATTAAAATAAATATATGGTCTTATTTTAAACATACCATTTAAAAAAAATGCAAACTTTTTGTTGTGAGGAGTCTTTGATTGCACAGGATGTTTTTTTTCCTGTAAAATTGGAATATGGCATTAACAACTACCAGAGCTTTCAGTAGCAGTATTGGAAAGCCCATTAGTTTACACAGGCAAACCTTCTTGAGAAAATAACAGACAGATTTGGCTGAGAAAAAAATTGGATGCCTTCAGTAAATAATAATAGGTGTAAAAGATAAACATTTAAAGGTTGTGTTTACTTTGGTTTCTTTCTAAAAAATTTGCTTTACCAAGTTTAGTTGTTTAAAGGACCATTTAGAAAAAAAACACTGCATTGTCAAGTATTTTCCCAATTAACAATATTAGCAGCTATGTAAGCCATGGGCATACAAACATTTTTGAGAAAATCTAAATTTTTGAAAACTCTGTTTATGAATACTGGAAACTATTTTGTGTTCATTATATCACTGAGAGCTGGATCATGAGAGTGTGTGTTTTGGCTATCAATGTAGAGAGGGGTGGGGAAGGGATGCTCTCTCTTATTGACCCAGAATTAGACCCCTTGCATCATTCGCTGCAAAAATAGCTCTCCATAAATGTAAATACCCTCTCACAACAGTGCCCTGCACAAGACATAAAAAAAATGGTATTTCTATTTAAGAATTATTAAATTTTTCCTGCTTAATTATACTTAGAGTCAAGTTTTCAAAAAAATATTTTTGCTCATTGTATAGTGATTGTTTAATCCTTAAACTCACTGAGTATGTGATAAAGAAAGTCAGAGAAATTACTATTTGATTTACTTGTATCTCTTTTGTAATCTAATGCCATGAAGTAAGAACTCTTTCTTTTCCTTCAAAGCTGAAATCAGTCTCATTTGGCTAAAGTAACAGACCTATGTATCTGAATACATGTCAGTGTCCGTTGTCATTTAACAAACAATCCAGCCGGACAACAATTAAGATCAAATTAATTTGTGGAGCTTCAAGGCCGAAGCATTCAGGATTTGTCTGACGTTGCTTTATCTCTCAGACTTTCACAAGATAGAGCTATTTTCAGTTGAAAATACATAGATAGATGGGACATTCCAGCAGGATCCTTGGTAACATCATATGAGAGAGGCAATGAGGGTTTCAGATGGGGGCATTGCTAGACAATCTTCCTGGTTGTCAGAAGCGCAGTGCAATGACATGTCAATTTGATTCCTTTTGTTCATCAGGCTAAAGGCTCTCCCTGATTCTTCTGTACTTTGATTTTTCCTTTTGTCCCCAATGGAACGTCTCCCAATAGTGCTTGACAATGAGTGATCTTTCACACCCGCTGGACGACCTATAACTTTCCACGCATAACCTTTGACTCTCTATTTGACAGTTTAATTTATTGTCCAGCGTTATGATTTATAGAGAGCTTCTTAGAATAATTAACGGAAAACAGGTGGTAACACAATATTTTTGATTACCCAGCAAAATACTACAATGTTGATTTCTTTATCCTTTGTAAGAATAAAAGGAAAATAAGACAATTAGAGGGTTGGCACAGCGAATCTTTTATGATTCTCAGACTGGTCTTTAGTCTGTTCACAGGGTCCACTTCTGTGACTGTGTCCGAGTCCTTCCACCAAAAAGTTTTTTTCAAATAAAAAGTTTTTCATTAGCTTCTATTGGTGGAGAATTCTTTAAATAGATATGCTGTTTAAATGTTATATTTATTACAAGTTCACAATATTGTAACTTTAGACTCATGTCTCTAAATATATCTTTAAAAAAAAAGAAGTGGTACAATGATCATTCATATGCAATAATTGGCACAGATCAAATATTTGCTGATATATTAAACTTTTTCACCAAATCACAGACTGTTTATATAGAAAATGATGATCTTCTCTAAGTTTTTAGGGGTTAGAATTATAATATATAATAATATACTTGCTAATAATGTACCTATTTGTTTTAATTCCTAAAATCACATGTAGATATTAGCAAGTATAAATTGCTAAATTGAGAAAATTATTGAATTTACATTTTATGTATTTATACATTTAGCTGGGAAATTCCTATATATTGTCAGCCTTATTAAATTGTGATTCGGCTAATTGAAGCACATAGCATTTATTTTACAGAAGTTTTTAGTTAGTGAACTTCTATCAAAAAGCAAGGTCTTCACTAGCTAAAAACTTATTAAAAAAAATATGCTATGTGCTTATATAGAGCCTTATTCAATTGGCCGAATCGCAATTTAATAAGGCTGTAAATCTTTATACCTTTTCATTTACTTGACATTTGAGTAGTGAGTTAGTTTACTGATTTTTGTTGCATCAAGTGTTATTTAACTTTCATATTTTAATATATCCAGTATATAGACTATTGTTTATATTTATTGTAAATGAAATGTGTGAGTGATCAACACAATTTAAACAAATAAATCATTAAATGTAAATTATCTTTTACATAGCTGAGTCTGTTAGACTCCCATTACAAGATGATCTGTAAATGCAGACTAGCTAAAATCCAATTTCTACTAGTTTAGTTTTCCATCAATTCTTAAATTAATTATCTGGAAGCAAGCATAGCTTAATTTTTGCCATAGACGTTTTGATTAGGGGCTGTGACCTCTAGCATCCTCTATACAAAAGGATGATACAAAGCATGACCTTTGACATCTGATTCAACAAAAAGTAACTGCAGCCCTACATCTTCCATATTAAGATATCTTTTTGTATTCAAGAATAATTAACCCTGTCTATGTCTTAATCAGTCTTCTTCAAGATACAAATACATGTTATCATATTTAAAAGCAAGAACTATCTAGGTTTTATCCCAACTATAACTAAATAAATACATTTTTAGAGAGAGGAGATAATGCCAATTATATATTTGAAAAACTTTATTTTTTTTATTTTTAATGTATGAGGTGTAAATTGTGACTTAAAGTATGTAAGTGTCAAAAACACCAGCCTTATATCTCAGGTCAAGTGGTAGAACATTGTGTATGGTCATGTCGATGAATCTCAACACCAGCTATCATATATCATGCTCTGAAATATGGTGTTGCATTCATTACTATCACAATACACCCATGATTTGTATTTTCCAAACCCTAAACTAAAGTGTGCGGCTAATTTATTATATGAATACACTACATAGTAATTTTACAAGGCAGCCATTCACTTTATGTAGAAAGACAAAAAAAACAAAAACAAAGGGGGGAAGGGGGAGAAAGGCGCAACAACCTCCTGTGCAGGTCACTTGGATAACGAATATGTGTTTTATATTTCAGAGCTGAATAGGATTGGATCCTCACCTCACTAGACCTCAAGCATGTGGGGTACTAGAATCACTCTCATCTGATCCTTCACTCTATATAGGTGTCTAGTGGGTCTCCCAATTCTCTGTAGTGCTATTCAATATTTGGAATATATCAAGTGTGATATCACAATCTCTTATATGCTTTCAAAAGCTACTAAATAGATAGGTAGCTTATTGCTAGAACACCTTCTCTCAGTATAGAAAATAATGTATATATATAGTATTCGAAAGCTCAATATGTCAGATATAGTATTATAATCCTTTATTAGAAAATATAAATATATATAGAAAAATATGTGAATATAAAATACAAGTATAACAGGATCTGATACAATGAAATTGCAATAATAAAAATTGAATTAGAATACTTAAAACTTTATATGATTAATTGATCCAAAGATTATATTTGATGTGGGTGATACATGCGTTTCGTCACTACTCATGTGACTTCTTCAGTATTACAAAACACCCTTCCATGTGAGTTCCTGAGCTCAATTGAGATGCATACCAGTATATTACACATATTCATTATCCAAGTGACCTGCACCAGAGGTTGTTGTGCCTTTCTCCCCCCCCCCCCCTCATTTTTTGTTGTGGTCTTTCTACATATCTATGACACTATTGTGGACAGTGGAGTGGGCAGCATTACAGCTGATGCAGAGGAACACGACAAATAGTGACATGAGCATCATACAGAGTACCCAAAGCAAAATCTTCTACCAAGGAAAGATTCAAGGTACAATTGTATATTGAGACCAATTGCTCCAAGCGCCCAGGCACCGTTACTGAGGTCAATCAACCCTTGTAACAATTACAGCCATTCACTTTTGTGTACTTAAATACTACTAACCTGATGATGGTATGTTCATTGGTGAAAGGTAAATAGATGGACTATAACTGACATATCCACACAGGACCTAACCCTTCAATGTGAATGTTCTAGGTATATCAGTGATGATTAGTATAAATAACTATGGTGATATATTTTTTGGAGTATGTCATGGTAAGTCAATGAACACCTCAAAATGTGTCAGAAAACAGAAACTTTGTGCCTTAACTCGAATGAAGACTACTGCTGTAAGTATTAAAACAGACTGGGATTTGATGCATCCAAACTGTCACCCCCCCTTTACAGTGAAAAGGTTAATACATTATACAAAATGAAAACATTGTGAAGACATTCATTGTTGACTTAAAGGACCACTGCATAATGACAAAAATACTGTATATATGTCTGAAAACTTGTAGACTCTTACTAAGAGCATAATTAATGAGGAAAAGTTCATAAAGCTAGTTTTTAATTAGAAAATAATACATTGTGATGCCTCATGATACATTGGTGAAAGCGGTGTGTGAGATGGGCAATTACATTTGTGGAGAGCTGAGGTTGCATCTATTGATGCTACTTGGCTGCTTCTTGGCCTTTGAGGGGGAAGGGTCAGTTTAAATCTAATCCAATTATTTAACAAATTGTCCTGATCTCTCCATGGTCCCTCCCTCCCCCACAACCGTAACTTCACTAATAGCAAAAACATAAAAAATCTCCAGAAGTGATGTAACAGACACAAAATAGATTCCTGTACTTTTTTAAAGATTTTTTTTCAAAGATATGTTTTTTATGTCCATGGCTATTCAAGTTACTAATATTATTAGTTTGGTACATACATGACAAAAAAGAGTTGTTGTTTTTTGCTCTACAGTGGTCCTTTAAATTGATGTTTACAGAACGAGCAACTACAAATCAGTAGTCATGGATATAAATAATGCCGCTCTCACTGATGTCCCAGATTTACAATTTTTATTTTGAGTAACAAATCTAAATAATAGGGAAAATGTTTACAAAAATTAAAGATGACATCCTTTAATTTCATAACAATTTGATGTGAGAAATTAATGGCTGTATTTTGTAACCTGGTTTGTTATCTGGGAGGGAACCTTGGATTCAGATAAGAATCCAGCTGCTACATTTCTAAATTAGTTTTGTCTAGGGAAAGCACTATCATTAGAACTAAATTGAATTCTTCATTAATTATTTTCTAATAAACATCTCCCATGTGACAAACTAGAGCCCAAACTCTTTAGCGAATAAATTAAATAATCTTTAATATATTAAAGATTTGTTAAATTTCTGAAAAAGCATCTATTCCTAAGTGTAGTTCTTCAGAACATATTCTATATGGAATTTAAGTGCTTTTTTAACTTGGAACTCTCTAAATTGGAGTTGTAATAGTTGTCCCAGGAAGTTTTAATGACTATGAATGAGCCCCATTTCAATCTGACTCGTATCTGTGAGAAATGGCTCTCTCATAACTGTGTGAGCTTTTTTTTCTTTTGTTATATAGGGAGCCATTCCAATCCAGCTGTTGTAAAACCTTCCCTCAGCTTAGATGACATGCATCAAGGTGGATCTCACTTTGCTCCCTCGCCCTAACATGTGCACGCTGCCTGCTCGCAGGCGACTCTGAGTCTAAAGCTCAGTAGTTTCCGTAGGAGTGCTGCCTAAGCAATACAATAGCTTTAACAACTACCCTATCCCCAACCTATCTATATAAATCCCTTTCCCATGCGAAAGTGTTAAATAACAATAAAATTAAAGAATTGAGATTTATGACCCTTCGGCCTAAGACCACTATCTCATGAGCCCAGGTATCCCTGGGCTTCCCTCATTTAAGCTAATCTAAATGAGGAACCCTGGGGATTCCCTCCTCGCACATGTTTAAGGGAACCCCAGGGATTCCTTCCTCCCATGCCCTGAGGGAAACCCCCAGGGATTCCAATCTCCCACGCCCTACGCCCCGATCCCCATATGTACCTATAACCATGGGGGTTTATATAGACTCCTATGGCAAACACATGAGTTTGGATTGGAATGGTTTTGGTGGAGATTTGAATTGTTCAACCAGAGCTAGATTAAATGTTTTAAACTTTTTAAGTTACTTTGCATGCACTACTGGTAGGGCTGCTTTTTCTATGGATTGGAATAGCTCTGTAGTGATTTACATGTCAACTTGACTCATAAATCACCTCTTTTAAAGATTGGATATTGAGCTATAAATCATTTCATTAAATGTGGAAACTAAGAATGCAAGATACAATCTCTCTTTATGATAAAATGGACGCCACAGGGGAACTCAAAGATTCCCCTTCTAGCCTACTGCTAAGGACCCCTCTCTTTTCTACTTCTTGTGGTGGTCTCTCATATCTCTCTCTCATATCTCAAGCCCCTGATGCAGACTGGGGCAACTCTGCCAAGTCTTCTTCTCTATTTGGCTATATCCTTTGTATAGAGAGTCAGTAGCTGCACTTGAGAGCACAACTCTTATATGGCTTTCTCTTTAACATTGGGACATTTATAATCATCAACTATTACTTTCTTATCTGACCTTTCCAAGCATGGCTGTTTTGTTTAGATGCCGCATCTAGCATGTGTGCAGGGGCAGCTGGTGCATTTAGGCAAAAAACAAAACAAAGTATGTATTGCTTCACCATTAAACACATGGGGCCATGTTCAATTTGAAGCCTGCAACTCGATCGCAGACAGACGAATGTCTGTGAGTGTGTTGTGGGCTCCCATTGGTCTCCGATTACGGTGCTATTCAATTGCTGAAGGGCCCGTATAACAGGCTTGAGCCTCAGGCCCGTAAAGCCTGTTTCCACCAGTAACCCTTCCGGCTATCAGATTCGAGAAAGCGTGCCAAAATCAGTCAAAGCCCTAATTTGGGATCCCAACACAGGTCAATTAACCAATATGAAGCGGAGGACGCCAATCAACGTCGCAAGAGACGGTTTAAAAGACTGCGAAAATCGTAAATCTGTGACTGTGCTGTAACTGAGCGAGTGAACACATAGGTCTAGGCGTTGGTGGGATTTTGAGCGGAGAAAAAGAGAGATAGACAGAGACTGAGAGAGAGATAGAGAGTGTTAGAGAGATTTGAGATGTTAGAGAGAGCGAGTGAGAGTGCCAGAGAGAGAAATAGAGAGTGCTAGAGAGAGAGAGATATAGAGTGCTAGAGAGACGGAGAGTGTGGAGAGGAGGAGGAAGAGGGGAACACCGGAGGAGGAGAGTGAGGAGAAGAGGAGAGATAGAGGCATGGAGAGAGGGAGAGGAGGCAGCAGGTCAGGTCATCGAGGTACAGGTGGAGGAGAGCAGGAGGGGGAGGGATGTGCCCCCAGATGTAGCCACACAAGGTGTAGGAGCAGAGGGGCCTGATTGGGGGGGGGGGGGGTAGTGGGTATGAGGGGCCAGCATCAGGGAGAGAACAGGTAGGCCAGGAACCCCAGGCACAGTTGGCAGGGCAACATGCTGTGCAAAAGCCGAGGGCCCAGAATTACAGTATATTGAAGAAGAGACAGAAACACTCAGGGATGTGAGGCCAGGCGAGAAGTCACATGCCTGCTGTGAGTTGGCTTTAGTTGTGGCCTCACTAGGGGTTGGAAACAGGGATGCCCAGTCGGTTAAACACTGATATGATGATGGATGATGGTGAAGAAGAGGATGTCAGCAGAGGCTAGAGCAGACCGTGGGACTGGTGGTGGCCCACCACTAAACATCACATACTGTGGATAGGAGCGGACAATCAAGGAGTCTATGGAGCCAGCAGCAGTAGTGGGCCTTCCAGGACAGTTGGACACTGGTTATCAGGAAACACTGCAAAGTGAGCATGATATGCACCATTACACCCTCATATGCACACACATGAACCCCACACACATAGATAACTGACATACAATAGCACTGTAAGATCTCTGGTTCTGACTACAGATATGTGCGGCAGCAATAACCATGTGAATATTATTATTATCATATTATGATCATAATTGTTATCAATGAAATGTCTGTCCAATACCTGTATTCAAAACTAAGTCTGAATAGCAGTTGCCAATGCAGTTTGTGTTAGTGTTATGTTTGCTGTTAGTTCAAAGTTAATATAAAACAAAACAGTATAAATATCAATTGCAATTGTATATAATTAGTAATTAGTTCCTCTATCCCTATCTTCCCCATGTTACACTGCACC
This sequence comes from Discoglossus pictus, assembly GCA_027410445.1. Taxonomy (NCBI): domain Eukaryota; kingdom Metazoa; phylum Chordata; class Amphibia; order Anura; family Alytidae; genus Discoglossus; species Discoglossus pictus. The sequence continues at coordinate 176,165,105 of CM050167.1, forward strand.
CTTTAAAGCTGGTACCACTACCAGAGCCTACAGCCTCCTCATCTCACCCCTTAGTTCCAATGACAGCTGCTACACAGCCACCACCACAGCCTGAGCCTACAGCATCATCTCATTTCTTTGCGCCAACCACAGCTGCTACACAGCCACCACAGTTGGATGCACCCCTACCTACACCTCCTGGCCTTGGTAGTGGGAGGAAGCTTGTGGTTTCAGAAGGTCTGCGGCCAGTGCTCAGAAAGAGTAAATAGGTGTGAACGTCCCCTAGGTCAGTGGTTGTCAAACCTCTCCCCAGGACCCACCACACAGACCATGATTTGGGGGAAACAATGTGTGATTACATATGTGAAGCAATTTGAGGCTCCACCACCTGTTGAATACAATTTGCCTCATTTCTTGTTTCCCATAAATCATGGCCTGCCTGATGGCTCCCGAGGAGAGGATTGAGAACCACTACCCTAAGTCCTCCTCATCCACACTCCACAATGAATATCATTTTATATTAATGTTGTCTGGCTACAGAGTGTGTACGCATATGGTTATGTTGAATATTTCTGCAATTGATGTTCAATGTGGATTGCCATTTAGATAAGATGTTGAGGTCAATCCAAATAGTGTTCTGATTGATATCTTCTTCTTGCCTCTGTAGATCTTAATAGCACAATATCACGACCATTAAGGCATGTTCCTCAACCTCCTCTTTCTGTGTCACATATTCTGCTAATCAATTTCAGATTATTCCTTAATATCTGAAAACACTGTCTGTGGATTAGACATATACTGTATGAAATTTTCCATGATTATGTTCATCTGTTTCATTGAGCAGATCTAGACAAGTTGTAAGTGCTATGCACATTAAAGGCTTCTTCAATTAAATGTTTTCCGATCCTTTTTTTCATCAGATTCCAGTTGCAGTGGTGCAGTAACCACATGTGACCCTGATAGGAGCTATGCATCATGCTTATTCTAGACCATCACATTATTCTTTTTAGGTATCCCCTTTGTACGACAAGCCTCTTGCTCTCCCGGGATCCGCCCACACCACATCCATGATATTAATGCACAGTCTTGACCATTTCTGATTGTGCTCTGTGTATGAAATAAAGCTTTGTTATAACGTTCTAACCATGTCAGCATGTTTTCAATGTTTGGGGTTATGGGACATCCACATACATCACATTTATATCACATTCCTATATCTGTAAACTAATGAGCCCTAGTTACTATGCAATATATCAATACATATAACAATAATAATAGTCATAATAGCATTCAATATCATATAATGATATATATCATATATAATCAAAATAAAGGGTTACACAAGCAAGGTCCAATTAGTGATACTGTGGAGTATGAACATTCCCCTGAGAAACTGCTAACAATATGACAGGTGATACTGGAGTGGGTTGCCAGTTCCTTCTGTAGTGGACTGTGATTTATCTAAATTCTCTGCTATGATGTGCCCACCTACAGTGGCCCTACATGGTATTGCTCACAACTTCATTCAGGTACACAAGCCCCTTCACCACCACCACTTAGCAATTCAGAAGGTGACCAGGGGAACATACACCACACTAATATAAACTGATGAATAGCAAAACATAATGGGAGGTCACCAAATGGGAATGGCTATACATCTTGGTGCATGGCCATCAGCAATGGCCTGGGACTTTCCAGAATGGGCATAGCGGAGATTTCCCCTGATGAAGCTGAGTTGCCTGTTGATCCCCGTGCCTCTGCACAGCCTCCATGTGTGTTTGCGGTCCTTCCTGATGGGTTAGAGTAGATTAGTACGGTGTATGTTCCCCTGGTCCCCTTGTGGATTGCTAAGTGGTGGTAATGAAGTGGCTTGTGCACCTGAATGAAGCTGTGAGCTATACCATGTAGGGCCATTGTTGGTGGTAATAGCAGAGAGGTCAGATAAATCCCAGTCCACTAGAGAAGTAACTGGCAACCCACTCCAGTATCTTTGTCATGCAAACCTTGTGGATATGCACAGACAGAGACATTAGTAGGTTTGCTGCAGTCCATAGGGTCACAGAGAGTCGGACACAACTGAGGGACTGAACAACCATATGTGAAATGTTTCCCTGGTACTTGATATATGCCATGTGGCGGTGTAATTTGGCCACTTTATTTTTTTTTACATTCTCTTTGAGCTGGTCCTTTACCCTTTCTATATATTATAGATGTATTTTTTTATGACTGATTTTTTTTATACTTGTCACTTTAAATGTCGGCATGGACCTCTTCCATCTACTGTCTGAGCACAAACTATTTATTTTACTGCAGCATTTACTTATTTATTGTGGCTAGCTATGTTATGTTTATTTGTTTCTTTTTTTGTTATGGACATCTAACTAGATCAAAACACAACCATATGTAGGACTACTTGAGATCTGTGGGTTCATATATATGCAGAGGCAGAAATAATTGACACCTCTGTATCTAGTCCCAAATTAACTCCACACCAATTAAAAGTAAAGCTCTTAGCTCACAATTGTCCAGTTTTCCTGAACAATTGTATATTGCTGAAATAATGTGCATATAAATATCTACACTAAAGTATCAAAATACTATACCATTCAGAGTCCAGGCCCATCCACTCTGAGTTTCCCTACCTTTTTCAAGATACAAAAATAGGATAGATATATAGACATAAATATTATTTAACATTTCAGAAGTTTTACAGTTATTTTTTAACATCCAACTCTAATATTATACTGATTTACAAGAAATGGCATTCCTTGGAATGGTAAATGTTTGAGTATTACAAGTCTTGCAGAATAAAACGGGAATGGCTCACATTGAAACCAACAGTATTGAAAACAAATGAAACGTCATGAATATTTTTTCACATGAGAACATTGTCAATGAAATCTATGTCTGAGATGACATATTCACAATGTAACCATTATCTTACAGAGCTTTTCAAGTACTGAACATTATATTTGCCACAAGCAAAGAGGTTAAACATAGTTGCCCTTGTGTCACTCTGTACTGGTTGGGATTCCACAACCCCCTATTTTTATACTGACAGACATCCCCCAGAAGCTGGAAATGCCTGGTCTGTACCGACAACCCAAATGTTTTTGCAGTGTACAAGGAGGATTCTCTGATGCTAATTATAAATTTAATTTGCATTTTAATTGGAATGGAAGCAAATTAAAAGCATGGCAGCTGGAGAATTTTGAATGCTTTGCAGTGATTTTTACTCTGTATTTCCCAGCATCCTTCGCTGTCCTCCTATTCTGTGTCTCCACTATCATTTTTTCATATGTCCATTGTGCTCAATTCTTCCTCTTGTATTTGTTTTATGTTTATTTTTACAATGTCTCTTTCTGTGGAGTTTAAATGCCTACTGTTGTCTCTTAGTGACTTGCAATATATTTAGACTGTTAATATCCCTGGTTATAATTGGTCTAGCATCAAAAATAAAAACTACCATGGAGAAGTAAATGTTAGGAATCAATTATCAATTATTCACCACTACACTGCCAGACCAACCTTCAGGTTATAAAGCCTTTTATGCATAATATTTGAAAGCATGAGTACAAGTGAAAAAATATCTGACTATAGCAAAAAACTGATGTAGGGTATTTTTTTCATATCTTAAAGATGATGCATTGTACAACTCAGCAAAAGTTATTGTGGTGGTTATCCCTAAAACCTGTCCTGCCTTAAGGACTAGTTTGGGACTGATGCAAAAAAGCAATCCAATGGTAACTATAACATTTTTTCTGCAATTAAACGAAAATTATGTACAATTACTGGCATATTCAAGTATATTTAGCCTATTAATTATTCTATTAATGCTATACAGATAACTTGCTTTGCTTTTCATAACTCGTATTTGTTTATCTCCGTCACTATAGCCAGATTGCATTGGTATGAGTGAGTTCTTCTTAACCACAATGAGAAAAATGACTTTTTCAGAAACATATTATAAAATTGTGGAGTAGGTTGCTCTCTTGTTCTTTACAGTCGCTATCAGTTTTCTGGAGAGTTAAATAATTTCGCTGTTCCAAAATCAACAGTCCCCTTCATTTTATAAAGAAATAGCATACCATTATAGCCTGCTATAATAAAACATATCTCTGTTTTCTGTATTATAGACATTCTATAGGGAAAGACACACATCTCTTTAAACCCATTACTTCCACACCCTATTAATGTACAGCATATCTGTTCATCCCAACACTTTCACTTCCTATATTCACTCACATCCAACATTTCTTTATAAAATCACTCCATGCCACGTTCTCCTCTGTGTGTTGGTAGTGACGTCCCTACACTGTATGATAATAATCACTGTCTATAAATTGGTAATAAATTAAATGCATTTTATTTATTTAAGCTTCAGTAGTCCCTGGGTCAAACTGTAGCTTATGACAAATGATCCTTGATGGTGCGGGAGCCTCTAGGACTGCATGGACTGGAAGGGCCTACATAATGTCCCTGATGATGGGGAGTAACAACTGCTATTATACTGACTGAGTTGTTCTCCTACAATATATGAATATTACCTTTACACATATATATATATGTGTACATGATCAAGATTGCGTTGAAATTTGACATTGTATTGATTTGTTTCTCTCTTATTCTTGTGCATTTTAAAGAGCTCAATGGTGTTCATCTCAATGTTTTCTTACATCCTTTAGTTTCTTAGAGAGTGTCTAGTAAAGATCTTATCAGTATGTTGGCAAAGCTGACTGACAAAAAAGCTTGCATAAATAATGTTCTGTTAGACTCTGATAATGTAGCACTGAAAAATGGCTTTTCCAGGTGGGAATGAAATTACTTATTGATAATTGTGATTGAAAGAAAATAACCTGCTAAAATTATTGCATGTGAGTCATTCATGTAAAGAGTTGATGAAACACAGGTTCTTTATTTAATGAGAGTGGAGTACGTATTTCCATCTTGTATAAGGATTTCCTGTCGAGTTTATCAAGAGTGGTGTATCAACATTCTGTCTATAGCTGGGGCAACAAGAAAGTGTCACAAGGGTCCGGATATGGACAGATCTGTCATTTTCCCTATAAAGTGTCATTTTCATGCCTTCTGCCTACTTTCCCTAGTGTCTCTACTCAATAATTTTCATTAACTGATTGACAATGTCTGAAGACCCCTATGAACCCTATCTCACGTCCATGTATGTTTTAAATAAGTGCTTGTATGTTCAATAACCTTGTAGACTCATTAGCAATCAGAAAATGAGCATGCAGATGTATGGAGAAAGTGATTAACAGAAAAAGTACCCTAGATTTCCCATGGAAGTGTCAGAGTATATTCTGCATTCCATGAGATACAGATATATTGTGCTTGCAATATGTGGCAAACTCATTTTCAGAGAATTCCTATAATGCTAAATGTTGTTGAATACTTTGAGGAAGCGTATATATTTAAAGTAAGACTTCAGATCGTTGAACATATATTCTAGTATTTCTATTTTTGATTCAACAATGTATTAACTTATTACCTATGCTGTTAGAATGAATGTAAAATTAAAGATTTCTTCCATGGTCCAACCATTTTGTATGCCTTTGGAAGTCTAAATGTTTATTGTTGTAAATATGCAAGGCAATATTCTGTTACAGATGGAAAGCTTTGGTAATATATAATTGGCAATGAAATATCCTCAATATGGTCAAATATAATACAAAAATGTACTTATACAACTGATATTTATTAATATATTATTAGAGAACAGTCATGCTCTAATAGTTAAGGTTCTTGCTACATTAGAAACTAACTTTCAATGAATTATAACTTAGTTTGACAAATCTGTATAAAATTTGGTATTTTAGGAAGATTTCGGAGTCTGAATGTTTTTGACAATTTTCATTACCGTCTGTCCTGCCAAGGAAAAGTTTATTTATGTTGAATTTGGGAGTGATGACATAGGGCCCTATGTTATAGCCCTATGCAAATCAAGTGCTCTAAGTTAGGGCAATGCCATAAATTGGCTGCAGGAGCCTTTTCCCCTACATTACACATTTATGTTAATCCTTAGCTCCCCCACATTACAGCACTCAGCCCACATCCATAAACCCAGTCTTAATAATAGATTTCAGAGTAGGGAGAACCCAAACCAAGCTTTATTGAGCTTCAGGAACCAATAGAAAATGAGAACATCATCATTATTATAATCACTTAAAACAAGTGCCGTTAATGTGGCTATAACATCACTTTCCCTTTAATTGAAAATACAGTAGTGTGTATATATTTGCATTTACAGTGCTGCGGATAGGACTTTAACCCCCTTGCTGGTCCTCTCTAGTAAACGTTGGCTTTTTGGCTCCATTTGCAGGTTCCGGGTTTGAACGGCAGTGGATTCGTAGCAATTTACCGGAGTTAAAATTTTAAAGTCCTGCAGGGTTTTTCCGCTTGTAAACCGCAGATCGTTATCGTGTTGCTTTAGGGGGCCATAAGTCTTGCAGACTACATTACAAGCTACGGTTTTAGACGTTGAGGGAATTTAATAGGGCTGATGGTGTTTATTAAATAGTCTTTAAATTGAAGTGCAAGTCAAAATACAGCATTTTGTTAAAGATGATACCTTTTCAAGGCTGACACAATTATTAATATTTAAACACTTTGTTCCATATCTAGCACAGTACAACAGGTTGCCTAAGTTATAACACTATTATATTTATTTTGTAAAAATATTTTCAGTCATGTACATTATCACTAGTTTCTAATATGAATGTTTTCATTATTTTGTATCTAACAAATCAAAAATAGTGTACCATAAAATGAGATCATATGGGTCTAGTGTGATCATTAAGATCATGGATGGTGTCATTTTCATATTATTTGGGATATCAGTGATGTAATTTATTTATATCATATGCTATTTCACGAATGATGCCACCTAATGTGATAGCTGATGTCATGAATGATGGGGGAGGGATGATAAGGTTGCATGCCACCTTAGCATCCCAATTTCCTGCGTTTTTTTGCCAATATATATATATATATATATATATATATATATATATATAATTGCTTATTTGTAACGTGCCAAAATATTCTATAGCGCTATACATTGGTTGAGTACAAGGCAAAAAACTATTTTAATATATTGCAAAAGAATGGAGGGCTCTGTCTTTGAGCTTAGGATCTAGATGGCATAGTGCTTTCCCTAAAGCCGCTTGCAAGATTAAAAGCTTGCAAACGTACAATCTAAACGGTTTGGGTGTGGCACAAGACATACCGTATATGAATTTGGGGATTATATCTCAAATATAGCTATTTATTACATCTGGGCATTTATTTTTAAAAGTTAACCTGTGCTTAGTGAATCTGAAATATTGATGAAAATGTCAGTGTTAATAAATAATCATAATGATAGAAATCCATTTACTTGGATATGTGTAAGGGGCACTGCCAATAAGAAAAAAAGTGAATTATCTTTAAATAACATGAAAAGCTGGATATATACAGTATTGTATTAGACATGGATGTTTAGACTAAAACATTTTTTAGAAATGCCCTCTTCTCCTTTTATGAAACCATATAGTAACTTTGGTTATAATTGGCTAAGTAGATTGTCTCAGGTGGATAAAAAAATCTATATCTCTAAAATCATGTTTTACAAACTTTTTTAGCCATAGAACTAACTATATTTTGGTATTGCTGGAACCCCACCAGTCCACAATGGCTTGAGTGGAACCCCACTAGCCATTACTCTGCTTCCCATAATGGCTGTCCAATTTTTACAAGATTGCAAAAATGGCATCCGAGACCTTTAAAAAAATCCTTACTAAGAACCTGCCATGGTTTAGTTATGCCTGCATGTTGTATTAGTTAGGATCTCAGTTGCTGCAAGGACCAATGGATAGATTTCCACAGGCAGGTTAAGGAACAAAGCTAGACAATGACATGTAGGACACAGGAACTGGGAGTACACCAAGGATGGATTGAATGGCCAGGTAGACTCAAGAGCTGATCAGGTAATCATGTAGACACACTAGTCTCATATATACTGAAGGCTGACAATAGCCTTATAGACACTGTAGGCTGGAGCATTAGCCTGACAAAATAGGCTGGAGAGGGTAGCCAAGCAGCCTTTGAAGGTTGTAGCTAATAGAATGGTAGATACTGAGCAATACTGCACAATTATTGCAACATGGTAAACTGGCTCTATAAGAATTGTGTTTTAGTGAGAGCGAGCAATGCAGCAGGTAAGAGAGAATCTCATGAGTTTGTTTCATGGTTACTACGGAATAAAAGTACAGTTCATGTATAGAAGCAAGAAACTAGTGATGAAAACAGTGAGTAGAATATATATATATATATATATATATATATATATATATATATATATATATATATACTGGATATATGTATATATATAATTATACTTTTCCATTTTTTATATTTTTTTAATCTTCGGCAACACACAACCTTTACAGTACAGACTACAATCTTTGTTGTGTTAATTGAATCCTCAACTCAGTAACTTACAATTTCCAATGGGAAACAGATGTAGGTAACAATGTTAATCAAGCTATTGTTCTTTAGGGCTGTAGCTGAATATCAGGTCATCAGAAAATGAGATGGACTTTGCTGTTACTATCTGAGTCCTCGTGTGGATAGCTCATTAAATCAGAGGAATATGACAGTTGTACTTGTTGTAAGTCCACTATACTGGCTGACAATAACTCTAAAATTACATTTCAGCTAAAGAATAGAAACAGTGTTAAATACCATTATTTGCCTTCCTTTGATGTCTGAGAGTCATTATTAAAGCAATTACAGCAGTTTCTCTGTCTGTATGTCTGCTGGGTATTTATCTGGCTCTGTCTGAGTTCTCAGCCAGGTGGGGAATATATACAGAGTATTACAGACAAGGGAATATACACTCCATTATCAGACTTGCAGCAGAGGACACAAGTAAAGACTGGGAAATACAGTTGTTCCAACTGAGAAAAATGTTTTGTAATGCTTTTCTTTAAACAGATGTGAATTTACAGCAGATGATTGTGACTGGATGTGTTTAATAGAGGCAACAACTCTATATATTGTACTTAATATATTCATCTAATTAAATGTAAGTATAATTCTAAATTAAGGTAGAAATTACTATAAATACAGTTGTTTATGAAAAATCACTAGTCTGCAAAAATGGAATAAGATGAATGAATGAATTCATTTTCATAATATAGCTTTATTTTAATTTATATTTGTACCTAGTGGGCTTTGCTAAAAATCCTAACATGATTATTGTCAGCCTTTTGTGAGCCTCAATACCAAATGCAATGAATTTGTTCAAACTAGCACTGTGCAATATGAGCAATATGATGATATTACATTGAATAATTTGGTATTCTGTCTTAACTGAGACAACTATGGTGTTACTAATCTGCATCACTATCTAGTGATTATTCAGTGCTATGAGCAGCATTTACATTACACTATGATTCACCCTCTTCTACAGAGATTTAAACCTTCATCATTTAGGACTGAAAATTACATACAAACTATGGGCCCCATGCTAATACCTGAAAAAACAATAGTGAGTGCAATACTGGCACAAAATATTCTACCTAGCTATCTTAATCACCCATTCCTATCACATTGCAAGAGACTGGTGCTACAGGGTCACTGCTACAAGTGAACTTCGCAACAAAGCCGAAAAGCAAGGAATAAATCTGCATTGATTTTTGCCCTGACAATAATTACAAGTTACTCCCTTACGCTCTGACACCCAAACCCAATGCTAATAAGATTTTAAGAATCACTTGCAAATAAGGGCACTGCCAAAAGCAGAAAAAAGATTTACGAGTACCAAAGACCACTTGAAAGTGATTTTCAAACTCTTGCTGAGTCTCCCAGAAGCATTTAAAGCACAAAAAGCAAAATTGGAAACATTATTTGACACTTAACAATCAGATATCAATGCATGTGTAATATATATATATATATATATATATATATATATATATAAAATATGATATGTGGGTATTAAGCCAGTTTTATTATACAAAATCCAGGGTAACACACAATACAGTACTCACGGGGTTAATGCATGTCACAAAACCACGTTGCCTAGAAACAAGCACTCTAATGCATTATAACTATATAACATGTTTTAATACAAAATAAGCACATCTTTATTTATTGAAGCTACAAATACAATTGCCACATCCTTTTAATATCAAAATGTATTAATAAATTAAAAACAATTATTTTATATATATATCTCTCTATTTCATTGCTTCAGCCATTTATGGTTCTTGTTATAGAACATCTCCCACTCATTATAAGATTTATGACGTTCGCATTTCCTTTTGGCTCCTAGAGACGTGTCTCATCCCTAAAAGGCAGGATTTACGGCTGTGGGCTGACCGCTGTAATCTGTGGGCAGAAAGTATTTACTTTAGTGTAGAAGTTAGGGGAAAAAATCTACCGCAGCTGAATTACGGTAGTGCCCTAATTTAGAGCACCTGACTTACATTGGGCTATATATATATATATATACTAGCTACTTGCCTGTCAAAAATGACAGGAATAAAATTGTAAGGCTGGCAATGCTGTTTGCCACACACTGTGAGGCTTTTGCTCCTCTGAACACCTTCGGCGGTCATTGCGAGCCTCTCCCCCCGTGTCCTTCAACTTTCCTGCTTTGCAATGATCACCTTTGGAGCTCATTGCGAGGCTGGCAATGAGAGCCTTCAGCGCTCATTGCGAGCCTTTCCTCCCGCCTACTGTACGGCCCGCATATTGCAGTATTCGTTAACCTGCAAGTTTTGCAGGGTTTGTTAACCTGCAAGCTTGTGAATGCCATGTGTCTCTTTCCACTATTTCCCACTCTGTGTCTTTCTCCTCTGTGTGCCTGCTGAATGTTTGCGTGTTACACGCTGACTGCCGTTGGTTTTATTTTCAAAGTCCTGCATGCCTGGCATTGTTCGTGTAAGTGTTATTGTGGCTTTGCTCAGCCTCATTTTCATCCTGTTTCAGATTTTTTATGTTTTCCGTACACCATTTTTTTCCCTTGCTTAGGCGATTTTTGATTGATGAAAAATGGCAAATATGGCTCAAAATCGCTTGCAACCTCACTTCCAGGCTTCCTGGCCCTCCCGCTGTGCTGTGTGTGAGTGTGTTATTATGTTTTTTAATTATTTTGCTTGTTTTTCAGGTTTTTCGGGTTAAGCGCTGGAACTAAGTTTGACTAAGTGAGCCTAAGTCCCGTGTGCTTCAACTGCCCGCAGTGCAATGAGCATCTTCGGCGCTCTTTGCAGTCAAAGTCCTGCTTTTCGCGAGGGACGCAAAAGCATGACCAACATCGCAAACGCCCCTAACACTGACAACTATATTTGTGATATATATATATATATATATATATAAATATGTATGAAGTGGTAAAACATTTTTTTTATATTTATTGTATATATATTTTTTTTGTATAATGTTTTGTATGCATTTGTATTGTATATATATTTATACTTCGTTTATATATGAGTTTTCCTATATGTGTATGTATATATATATATATATATATATATATATATATGTATATGTGTATCTTTTGAATATTTTAAATTTAAATGGTTCTTTTCAGAGATCCTGAGCATCAATCGATCTATCTTTTTTTTTTGCATATCAACAGCAATGCTATTATTCTATTTGTCTTCGGCTTGCTAGGCAAACTGGACACCATTTTACTGCTGTTTGGCGCCCAAATTGTATACAAATACCACAGGACTGTGCAGGGGGTAAGCACTGCTCTTTATTGGATTGGAAGGCATAGTTATATTGTCCTGTACCTTCTATACTTATTATATGTAATTGAGAAAGACTGTTATAGTCGAAACGCATTTGACATCTTTATCTCTGCTTGTGCTTTATACTTTTATTTTATATTGTATATCCATTATTCATTTGTTTTATTAGCTATTACCTATTTGTTTTTTGGCTGTGTGTATACTCTGTGATCCATACATGACTACATGGTGAGAGCTGCACCTCTGGGTTCACCTATGGTATATACCCACCGCTTCTCTATACAGTAGTTTTATTACTCATTAACTCCTAGTGTTTTACACTGTTAGGGCCTTTGGCTCTTAGTGTTTGCTGGCATTATGAGAGGTTTTTTTAGTCACTACACCTTGAGTTTATACTGTTTGCTATATACCTAATCTATGAGGTTTATCCTCTAGGGAATACAGCTCTTTCTTCACCTGGAGACTTATTTTATGGAAGTTTTGGAAGATATTCCACTATTACAGTGAGCATCAAAGAATCTGCTGTGTTTATATCGCCGAAAGAGAGCTACACATGTGAGCCCATGATCAATTTTTTATACATTTTTTACATACCTCTTACATGTTGAGGATTCGAAATGTAAGTGTGAATTATTCTGTGAATTATTCTATTCTATTTCTGTCATTTTTACTAATAAAATGTTATTGATCTGCACCATTAAGATTGCTTGGAGCTTATTTCCCCCCTTTCCCTCTTGTTTTCTATATATTGAGACCACACTAGTGAACAGTGTTGGTTTATAAGAAGCAGCCGAAATCCATACACAGATAAAGAGATCTGTACTACACCATATCCATCCCAGGAACTTGATAAATCATCTGGAGGAATTTGAACAATTGAACCTATTGGCCTTTGTGGTTATTGGACTCATTTTTTCAAAGTAAGAGATATTTTCTCCATATTCACTTATTATTGGAGGATGGTGTATATATATTGAGGTTTTATTATAATAGAATACTGTGATATTGACTAGATTTTATATATTTGTACACATTGACATTACAATATATCTAGGATACCAAGTCCCATTAGTTATTCATACTGAAGTTATAATATAATAACAGGGGATTAATAGAAAAGAAAAAACTTTTATTAACATATAAGGACAGCGGCACAATGAAAACTACTTAAAATACCTAAAATCCGAATTTAAGATTCCTTTGGCATGGATATATTGGTCTATGTAATTTGTGATATTTCACTTTAATTAATTCCAATGACACTCTTAGGTATGTTGTATAGATAGATCAACATATAAACATGCTATGGATATAGCCATCAGGTCAAAAAGACATGGACTAGACAGAATATTGCACTATTGTGCAAACAAACTAAGAAGTGTATAACTTCTAGTGCTCATAGCATATATATCACTTTGGTCCCAATCTTTGAGGGAATACAGGGTCTCTTATTCTTGGACCTCTCTTTGATATTGGCCAAAAAAGACTATAATGCCTTTAGATATTGCGATCTATTACAAAATACCTTGTTTATGCACAGTCTCTTGTTCCGGGGCCTCACTTTTGATGTTGGTAGCTTGTTTTTACATGGACTCTTATTCTAGGACCTCTCTTTTGATGTTAATCAAAATGGCAATTTCACCACTATATATTGCTGTTTGTTAACACTTGATTGTATGTCTCTTTAATACCATTATTCACACATTGATACTCAGGTATTTTTGTTTCAATATTTCAAAAGTCTCCCATTTCATTACCCAGTGACAGATATTTTAACTAGAGTTTCACAGATCCACCTTACCATTTATTCCACATATCAAATATATACTTTGCATATATTAGTAATGAAGTTGCAGGGTCTCTTGTTCATAGATCTCTCTGAAATTCTTTGCTTGAATCCAGTCTTATTATCTAAAGGTAATAACAACCACAGTGTGTTCACAATTTCTGACACAACACTGCTATAGCCATCTAGCAACTATTGCGCTATATATCATATATCACACATATTAATATTGATCCAGTTTAATAATTTGTACCAGAGTGCTCTCAAGCAGATAGAAACAGATATACACAACACATGTATTAGTACATTCTAATTTATACATAAACATGCAAACGGGGAGTAACTATTTGTGATTGGTGGAAACCAACCTTGTGACGATGAGTCAGAAATCGTTATCTAATGGCAGAGAGAATGTTCATAGTCTTTTTCTTGCTTTTTACTGGGGTCTTTCCTGCTTTTTCCTGGAGTCTTTTCTTCTGTACTATTTTCTGGCTGGTCTTTTCTGGCCTATCTGACAGTCCTGTCTGTGGACATACCTGACTGTCATCCTTGGGCATAAACCTATGCCCCCTTCATATCTTCCTTAAGATATCTTACTATATCTGTCTATATCAAAATTATATTCTATCTCTACAACTCTTCCTAACAAACCAATAACACAAAAAGGGATTACTTCAGACTAGCTTGAGAAGGGATCGTAAAAATGAAACAGGTGTTATCCTGAGAGCCCAAGAGGGGGGCGAAATGGACCATCAGGGGGGATTCGCTACATTCCTATGCAGAGTGGACTAACAGGAGATCACCAGGAAGGACTGCAACTATGGCTTATAACTCAAAAAATTGAGAAATCACACTGAATTACAAGTATATGCGTTAATGATATGCTAAATAGCAGTGTGCTACTTGATAAGTAATGGAGTGTAATATAAACTAGACTAGTATGCTCCATACTATATACTCCTGATTCTATGTCCACTTTTCCTAGTGTAACTTGCATATAGTGCTGCTTCTTCACTTAAGGGTTATGATGTGAGAAAAGTAAGCATACGGGTTAGTGCAGTACTACTAGCCATCATAAAGGTGTCATTATGACAACACAACTCTATATGTATTATACATCCTATTAGGCTATTCAGTACCTAGGTCAACTGCATTCATTCATGACTTTTTGTCCCGATTATTACATATCTCACTATTTATGAAGCTTTTAAATATTTTTGTAATATATTGAGCGTCGCTGTTCTAATAATTGCATCATATCCCATAATATTAACGTTGCTTGATTACTATAGGTGTTAGGCACCAGGGATTTTTAGGTACATTTTTGACAATGTATTCTAACTGCCATATAAATTGTTATTCCATATTTTACTGCTTTCATAGAGTAACAGGTTATATTGATAATTATTAATATCATATATACTGTAACAACTAGACAGCTGATTGTTTATACACTTTGCATATAATTTCTGAATTGCACTAACCAAATATAGACAGACTGTTAACCAACTTTATAAGATTATATACACTGTTTATATACTCCTAAATTGATCTAACTGAATATCGATTGTATTAAAATAAATTGTTAATCCACATTTAATAAGTTTGTATTCACTGCTTATTGATTTCTCTATTGATCTAACCAAATATAAAGTGTGTTAAGACTAATTGTTATCCAATCTTCCAAAAGAGAGTGTGATAGACATCAGGTTGATTGTATATTGTGATCTAACTAAATATCAAAGCTTACAAGTATAAACACATATAATTGTTTATCCTTGATATTTACTGCTATACCAATAAATGCTATTTCTGCACACATCGTATACTTGTCGATAAATTGATCCTCAAACTCAATTGATCTCATGTTATCAAAGACGTGAAATCTTTAATATTAGATATTAGTTATGAGCAAAACATGCTTTTTAAAAGTATCAAAAACTGATATATAAAAAATTGTAAAAAAGTGCAAAAAAAATAGGGTTAATGTATAATAATACCACTTTACAGAATTAATACAACAGGCATTAAAGGACCACTGAAGCTTCATATTCAGAGTTGCCATCAGAAATCTTAGGGCCCAGTACAAATGTGATGGCCAGGGTCCTTCCAACCAATCTCAAACCAATTTTCACCATCTCCCATAGCTAGCCTTTACATTAACTGCACATATAGTAGATAAATATCTCCCATTTTTAAAGTAGTATATTTCATGGACTTGAGGATTATAGCTCATATTTGCACTCCTAATAAATATAATTATAATAATGCCTGCCAGCATTGGACCACTCCCAGGTTAATTCCCTCCCTCTCCCTCTCTGTCAAAGGCATTGACAATATTTATAGCTATTCTGAATAACTTCCCTGGGAAATTAGTAAAATATTTTTGAAAAGCTAAAATAAAATAGGTAAAGTACTTATTTTTTAACAATTGTATTAAATTTTGCTTCAATGGGTGAAACAATTTGCTTCTGTACCCAACATAGTTACTCACTTGGGTGGAACTTGAGATGTAGATTAGATCCCTATTTAGTACAGTTTAAATACTGCCTCTTCCAATAGCCCTTTAACAATAGGATTAGAACCGAAAATAAAGCCCGCTTGTCTCTAAACTCCAGCCAGCTATGATGGCTGTAAATGTACAAAACTGAAGCGACTTGTCTCAAGAAGAATCTGAAAAAATTCATATTTTCTAAAAAAAACACATTCTAATCAGTGACATAGCTACTAATGTAGTTTGCTTGTTTTCATATTCAACAAGTATGTGAAGCATTCCCCAAACTACAATGGTCCTCTAATTAAAATGTTTCCTACCAGTTAAGAAGCTCAAGTATGATTTAATGGTTTTTTTGTCATAATATTGGCTTCTGTGCAGATGTAAAGTCAATCTAATTGTATGGACGAAGCTACACTTAAGTCTGGCCTTCAACTTTTGATTTAAGCATTACTTTTATGCTCCTTTCCCATGTAAGCTCATAAATAGGGTCTTCATAAGATCTTCAATATTGTAAAGCAATTTAATTTGTAAGTGGAGGGATTATTCTCTGTTCTTTATGTATAAATGTTTTAAGTATACATTTTCATATTCTGATGTGAGTACTATTAACCTGTAAAACCTGTAACAAAGTGCCATTGAGTTTTATAAATAATAAGAATATATTGAAGAAGAATATAAAAAAATAATTTTTTGGACTATGCCTTTTGAGTTATTGACCATTTAGGGCTTACCGGTGTGTTGGCTTTCCAGAATGAAGTAAAGGAGTTACTTATACAAATCACATCAATCCTAAACTGGTGAATATTAACCCTTTGCAAAGTGAGATTTATTGAGTTGAGCCTTGTACGTGAGCGAATATTGTGTTATGAAATAAAATAACTATCTATCAACATGTATATTTCCTACTCCAATGGAGATAGTTTAAGTGCCTGCATAGTTAATTTTTTTCTGAGAAATAATAATTTTCTTATATATATATATATATATATATATATATATATATATATATATATATATACAGCTGCATATCAAATATTCTGTGGTAAAAAATATATATTATGAGGCAAAGATTAATATCCAGCCATGAAGGTCCAACAAGCCGTGTCTGTCACTGAGATTATTAGAACCAGCATTAAGTAAGAGGGAAGCTGGTCTCCTCATTCACAGATGTATTATTGAAATGTTTATTGATATCATACATAATAATAATGTATTCAGTCATACACACTATAGATAAAGAGATTGGCTATTAATGTCATATGAAGCAGCAGAGCAGTGGGTACAGCTCAAATGATGGAGAAACAACCTTTTCCATGGAGTAATTTAAATCTCTGTATTCAATCCTTTGTTTCGTTTATTGAATTCCACATTGCTCATCTTGGGAGAACATTTACACAAGTTTCATTAGGTTGGTAAATAATTTGATTTCAACTTCTAAGATGGGATGCTTGCACCTATAAGAAAGCCATTTTTACAGACCAAAAGCAAAATTGATCTTCAAAATGTTTTATTAAGAAAAACATAGGGATATTTTTTTTATATTTTCATTTCTGTCTCTACATCTTCAATATACCTTAAGGAAATTATTCTGCTTTGTTGTTCATTGACTTATCTATCTCAGTGGAAACTATGATGATACATTTGGTAAGTGTCAGAGGTTTTAATAACTAGGAAAGCCATTAACTGAAGGATGCTGAATAATGGTGTTTTCATTATTATACAGGTATTTCAACATTTATCTCACAGGTTTAGGTGAATACATTGGATTTTAAGAGATGGACACTTATGAAAAAAACATGTTGGAGGGCTACTTGGGAAATGAAGACTAAACAAGTACAGCCATGCAGTGTGTAATTCTTAATAAACACTCTCACATAGAGTTGAGGCCTGGTCAACTTATCACAGCGAAATCACTAATAAGGCTTTGCAGAACATTATGTTTCACCTACAGTTGGTCCAGAATAAATTATGACACATTGTCCATGCTTAAACCCTTTGCAGCTGATGAGAGACATTGTGAGACACTTGATGAGAGAAAGCATTTGTTGCCGGAATAAATAAAGTTCAATTCACTTCTGACTGGTCAGATTAAGCATTAATGCATCCTCATTATCTATGCAGCATCTTGTGTGTGTGTGTGGGGGGGGGGGGGGGGGGGGGGGCGTTTCAAGTCAATAGTAGCAATAACTTAAATGCTAAGTTATGTCTTGATCAGTTTAAACAATTTAAACATCTTTCCATAATATATTCAAGCCACTTTCTGATGGTTCATGGTATTTTTGGTGACTTATGTGACCATTTTAACTGAGCTTTGCCAATGCTCACTTAACAGGCTCTTTATTTTGTAGCTGTATACTAAATAAACTGTTAAGGAAGCCTGTTCTGTGAAGAAGGAGTTAATATATAAAATCATCTTTGAAGTGAACAGTATTGTATATTATTGCATATTATTAAATAGAAAAAGTGCCTCAAAACTACTGTTCATTAAACTGTTATTAAGTATCAATATGAATCATGTTAATTCACTCAGCTATTAAAAATTACACTGCTCAGTCATTTTAAGATATTTCATTACCTACTCTTATCTGCAGTTCTTATAAAGTATTCCCCTTGTCACTGTTTCCAATAGCAGTTCCTAATTAACTCATTTTTCCTTTTGGTGAAAATCAATTACAATTAAAATATAGTTTGTTAAATCACAATAGAGTATTGCTTTATATTAAAACATTTTTACTCATGAGATCAAGTGTGATTAATTTGAGCAGAAGGTTAAAAGTTCATTACTCTGCGAGCAAAAGGAATCACACACAGTTCCTGGCTCTCATAGACTCCTATTACTTTATGAATATGTATCTTTATGAATATGCAAGTCTACCAGGGCAGAGAAAACTGTAGACTTCAGCTCGATTAAGAAGTCCACTAAAGGAGAAAACACAATTAAAGGCATGTTATCTATTTACTCTTAATCAGGGTTGTGACATTAGCTAATCATACTATCCCTTTTTATTTAACTATGTTTTATTATAGGAAACAAAGTAAAATGACTGAATATGCCACATAAAAATGGTTAATGAACTAATTTAGTTATCCCATATCAAATATATCTTTATTTTTAAATATATAAGGATCCATCTACTTAGACCCATTACATTTTCATTAAACTATTTTATTAACAAGGATTTAAATGGGATTGTATCCACAGCTTCACTTTAGGAAAGACCCATTACAAAACTTGTTAGCAGGGCTTTTGTCAGGTGAGGTTTCTTTCAGCTAAAGTTAAAAAGTAAGAGTGATAAATCTGACATGTAAGGGATGTTAAGGAAAATAATGTTTTATGTCAATAGCAACAACATGGCATAAACTTACATTCATGCTAATATGAAGCTGAATCTAACAACTATCATTTCCTGTGGAATTACTTATGGGGAGAGCATTGGCTAAGTATTCACTCAATAACAAGATCAATACAGAGCTCCGAGTGTAATTTGTTTTATAGTTCTCTCCTGTGTTCTGTTAGATCAAGCCCATAGTCTTGTAGGATGTATTCTGATATCTAAATATCATGCATTCTGCAAATAAAAATGCATAAAGATAATTTTAATCCTAATATGAAATTTTGTGTAGCAAAATCCCAATTGCACTCAATGATTAATCTGGAAAACACAGTTTATATAAAATGATACATAATATCTTTGATAACAGTACACAGGTAACCTAGTCTCCGTTCAGAGTCACTGTAATTGTATATCTTTCACATAAAAATTGCATTGTCTTCATTACAGAACTAACCCCCATCTTTTACCAGCTGTTTATCTTCTACAACCACTTACACATAGAAGCAATGGACAGTGCAACACAGGCTCAAAGAAAATTATACTCTACTCCATATGCTATGTGGTTTTGGACAAGACTAAAGATGAAGGGCAGTCAAGCGGAATCCCTGGGTGTCTGTTTGTCTTATCACATTCATATTGAAAGAACATTGCAGGGACAATTCAATATCTATGACCTGCTTCTATGTCGCTACTGCTGTTATTGATCCAACTAGAGAGCCTTGCAAGTTATGTCTACATTTATTTTGCATTGTTCAGTTGTTTCCAACTCTCAGTGACCTCATGGGCCGTAACACACCAGCCACCGCTTTATGTCCATTGTCATGCTGTTCCACTTGGTTTTCATGCCAGAGATACTGAAGTGGGTTGCCAGTTCCTTCTCCAGTGAGCCACAGCATACAGCTCCTGGTATTCCTAGGTGGTCTCCCATCCTAGTACTGACCAGGTCCAACCCTGCTTGGCTCGAGGGTAATGTGACCTTGTGGTACCCTGACTGGAATTGAACCCAGGTTGCAGCGGTAAAAGTGCTGAATCCTAACCACTGAACCACCAGGGCATCCTATATGTCTACATTAACTCGATCTAAACTGATGCTATCTGTGGTCAAACTGCTCAAGCACCCTCAATACTGTTACACCAGGCAGCCAAGGGTTATGAATGACAGGCCCTGATTACACGAGCTTGGAAAGTTTTTTATATTGATCTTCACTATTTAGATGTAGCTACTAGGGTTGGGAGCAGTGTGGCCTCTGTTTATATCCTTGTTGTAAAATACAGTTGTAGAAAAAGAAAATCAAACTACAACACTATTGAGGAACAGGTTTTCTTTGTAGTTGTATCACATAACATTTTCTCATGTTCTCTCTCCTATGGAAACTGTACATTCTGTCTTTTAAGTAAATGACCTTCCATGTTTTATTTTTTGATCATTAGTACTATGATTCCGAAATACTAAATGTCAAAAGTTACCACCCAATCCATGTCGTTAAACTCAGTAGTTCTGGGACCAACAGTCAATACAGATATAACTGATAGCTCAGGGAGAATGTACTGTAAATGTAATAATTGCATTCACTAAACTTACAAGAGGATTTTCACTAGAACTTTGTTTTCTCAATTGATTTCCTTTTAGCTCTTTGAAGCTGAGCTAAGGATGTGATCAACAAAACACTAGCAAAATAATAGGAAAAATGCCCTACCAAACCAATGTATTTAGTTGTCTGTCTATTTGCTGTAGTCAATATTTTTTAATATTTCTTGCAGGGATCAAAACACACAAAAAGACCCTTAATAAATCTATCGCTGCACGTATGGAATACTGGAGTCACCTAAAACAAGACAGCTATGGATCGACTGGTCAGTGCAGTGTAACCTGAGTCTACAGGAATACTGTGCCTGTCAATCACAGCCTTCCCCCATAGAGCCTCACACAGCTCACTCTGCACTTAGCAACCTGATATTTATACATGCAACAGCTAGTGGGCAGCATAGAATGTATGGAAACAAGATTTAAAACTTTAGATTTTTTAGCTGTTATTAGTTTAATTTTAAAAAATAGATCATCTTTACACACAATCTTGTGTTCTTTCACATCAAGAAGAACACTTACAGTGAGTTCAGTGGCCCTTCAATATTGGTATTTATGATAATTCAAATGGAATTTTAATTGTTGCTCAAAAATGTTCTCTTTTAGTAGCATAACTTTCTTACAAAACAATGAAAAGTGATATGTTGAGGTAGCCAAGGTCGAAATTATTACGAAGTGAATAAGAGTATTTTGCTCTTTATTGAATGTATGGAGAGGGCAAACTGTGGACATTTTCTGTAGGAAAAAGTTACAATACTTTGTGCATGAGCCAGCTATGAAATGTTAGAACAATTAAGACAGATTCATCTTTGTTGTGACTGTTATGGTGGAAGGAAAGAAGAATATGCACTAAGCTTTTATTGTATTAAATCTATATACATTTTTTGTATTCTTTATTATGTATTGACATTTTCTGTAGTAAACAGGTTGCTAGGCATGTAAACACTTGGGGGCTAATTCAATTGCAAGCCCGCAGTTGCCTTCATACCGGCTGTAGGTCTGGAGTTTAAATGTCAATCAATTATCGTTCAGACTCACAATTCGGCAATGTACAAAATGATAAAAATGAATGGCGATACTGTTCTAGTCCATGTGGATGGCCTGATATGTATTAACTCCTTGATTCCCGAGATTGATATAATACGGAAATTAAACGTGAAAATAATAATTTTTAATTGTAGATTTGCGAGTTTGAGAATGTTGTGCAATTAATTCTGTCTTTCATCGCTTTCCCCGTCTTTTAAAGTGAAGTATTGATTATTTATTTGCATTTACAGTGCTACGGTCAGATGTTTAACCCCCTTGTGAGTCCTATCTGGTACCTCTAGGTTTTTCCTCTACATTTGCCATTTATAGGTTTGAAAACAATTGTGGGCTTGAGGAATTGTAGCAATTGCGATTGTAATATTTATGGGCTTGAAAGATAATGTCTTAGATGGGCTGTAAGTTACGATTTTTACAACCGCAGGGATTTTCAGCCTGAAAAATCGTTTGCGGGTAGCTAAAAGATGCCAAATAAATAGCAAATTAGTTTACGGGCTACATTACGGGCTCCAATAACCAACAATCGCTCAATTGAATAGGGGCCCTAGTCATCAGAGGATGAAACCTGTTGTTGGAATGGTTGTAGCATCTAAAACCTTGTGTGAAGCTTGCAGAGCGATGAAAAGGGGAAGGTTACCTAAAGATCTGAGTGTGAGTGACAATTCATTGGTGATAGTAAAGATGATACAAGGATGGAGGAATGTGTATCTCTGAGTGGCCATGAGTGGCCTGCAAGGCAGGGTGCATGTGCTTTTACTCACATAATGCTTTAATTGTATCTGCTGATTTATATGTGCTTAATCTGTCATCTAAAGGACCTTTTATTCATAAACAGGTAATCTATATATTTTTGTATATTTTTATTTCCTTTACGTGAGCTTCATTAGAAGTATACTAATGACAAGTTCATACAGACTGCAACACAGTTGCAATAATTAAGTTTAATAACTACATAGTAGGTTTTTTTTTATTTAGGGAAGTTTAGAAAAGTTTTATAGGGAATATTACGTCTCTAAGTTTGGTCGAGAAGGAACCATATTTCTGTATGCAATTAAATAATGCAAAGATTGTACATATATATTTACTTTTACGTAGTTCAGACATAAAACTTTAATTGCTATCAATTCCCACAGATTGTATAAATTGCCTCCACTAGACTCAGTGCCTCTATAATATGGCAAGTGTAATCCAAATAGAATCCATGGATGAATTTTGTGACACAATTCAATATCCCTGAAGAAGTCCGGTCTGGGGTGAAACACATAGCCTGTTAAGTCATTTTTGTGAGTATAGTTTTTAAAGCGTATAATAAATAGTGTTTTCATGCTACACTATTTAGTCATTTTGCTCTAATTTCCCTCCTTTCTATATTTTACAGTCATTCATATTCATCGAGAGGATTGAAGCATTTTGATCCAACATTCGTATATATTTTGAAGATTAGGAAGAATATTTTGTCTGGCACAACCTTAGGACTCTGGTTTACTGGCATTTAGGCAGTTCCAGTTTTATTGCTTTCTACTTGAGCGCCTACTTGTACTGTTTAAGTAAATGCTTAAATTTTTTAGGCAAAATGGCACTAAGAGTTTTGAAATGTTATTAAGAGTGAATGGAAATATTTTAGTTTCCTCCAAAAAATATCAAAAGAAGGAGCTTCTCTGATTCTATGTGGCAAAGACTTCCAGAAAAAAAATATTACATATAGTGAAGCTTGCCAGATCAGGATAATTATGAGGGCTGCTATAACCTGAAAAACCCAAGGATTAGGTATGTTTGTTTTGTAAAAATAAAATAATTGTAAAAATAAAATCAATGATCTTGTTGTTTCACCTATATTCAGTGATGTTGTGTTATTTACATAGTATTTGAGAAAAGGAAGGCATATGCAATTGGCTGATTTGCATAGGATCATCTGTAACTTGTCTACCATTCTAATGTAGAACATCACTTGCTATACATTCTCAATTCCAAAAATAAGATAGAAGAACACTTTTATTTTGTATCCTCATGTGGATCCAACACAATAAATTAAAGTCTACAAAGAATCCAACCTTTTAGGAAACACGATTACTAAAACTGTAGTCCTGGCTTTCTATACAAAGTAAACTTTCCTGTTGGGATAAATAAGAGGATAGAAAAATAATAATGAGCAAGAGAGAGCCTCCCCCAGCACTGACTGAGGTATAAACAAAGCTTGCCAAGTGGCAACATTACAATTTAATTTCAGGGATAGCAAGCATCAGATGATTACATTGTGTACCTCTAAGCTTCCACTTTTCTCGCTTTTTAAGTGCAGAAGTATTTTTCCTGCCTTCCTACAGTTTTTAAGTAGATAATAAGTTCCAAAATTTGCCAGCCTACAGCTGAAAGAAGCTTGTCACGGTGGTTGGTAGCTAATGAAGATCCTTTTAGTTTTATCTTCATCAATTGTCAAATATTTGAGTCCGTGAAGTGGTGTGATGAGGTACAAAGACAGATATTTGAAGGGATTTTAACTCATTTGAGCAATTACATGCTTAACTGCCTTGCGATAATCTGTCAGTCTGAGGCTTTTCTGCACAGCACAAGTGGGGAGTATTAGAAGAGCTGGGTTTAGAGCATAAATACCCTGCTTTGAATGGAAGAAAGGCACCAGTGAATTTAATTGCCAGTAACAAACAGCAGGGCCGCTTGCAAGTTATAGATCACAGTTACCTACCAGCAGTGCTGGAAAGCAGCTGTAAAATAGGAAAAGGCACTGCAATAGGGTTGGTATAAATGCAAAGAAATGCTGAGATAGCAGCTTCTAAACTTTTCAACTGTAGGGAAAGCTTTGCTTGCAAAGAACAGCGTGTTGTATCTGAATAAAATTAACCGCCATTAATAAAGTAGTTGCAGAAATGACCATATACTCCATATACTCATCTTTAGGAATACATCTTTCTTCAGTTCTTCGGTTTCTTGAATCTGAAACAACATGAAATTGAAGGTTTAAAACTTTCCTTTGATATTCTTGACAAGGAGATAGATGATATAGGTTATCCCGTTACAAACAGCTTAATATTAAAATACCTATATATTTGTCGAACTACGAGACGTCGTCACACTTTGCATGGTGTGTACGACTTAGGCTGTGAGGTGAGCCATTAAGGCACTAAATCTCGCAGCACTTGAGGGATGAGCGCCAAAGGCACTCATCGCCTGCGAGCCTCGCGTAGCAAGGCGAGTCATTAGCTTGCAGAACTTAGGCGATGTAGCGAGGCGAGCCGTTAAGGCACTAAAACTCGTCGCACTTGGGCAATGAGCACAAAGGTGCTAACTGCCTGAGAGCCTTGCGAAGCGAGGTGAGCAGTGGAGGCAATGAAACACGCAAGACTTAGCCTCCAAACACTTAGTAAAAACGGGATCGCCTTAGGCTGCAAGCACTTGACGAACTCGTGACTTAGAAAAAAAAAATTTGAGACGCAAGACTTAGAAAAATAAAATACGAGATAGGAAAAATACGAAGTTAATGGCCGAACCGTGCAAAACAAAAAACACGAAACACACAAAAAATAAAACAAAAAGTACAACAAAAACATTACACACAGCACGGGGGAACAGCCAGGATGTCTGGGAGTGAGGTGGAACGCAAATTTAAGTTGATTTTGCTAAAAATGTAAGAAAAAAATGGCGGACAAAAAAAATGAAAATGAGGCTACACGACCCTGGACTTTACTAATAATCACACACCTTAGATTGTGTTTAATAACCAGCAACAAACTGTGTGTGGTATGGCATAATTTACATTTTTCCATTAGGCACTTTATTATAAAGTGCTGCTTATACCATTGGCACTTTATAACATTCATTATGTGTAGATTAACAACACAGAACACTTTTCTCTAGTTTGAATTCAGTTTAACACTTAATTACATTTGTATCAAAGGGAAGATATTTTTTTTATAAACAAACTGAACTACAACATTTCCATAACTACATTAGAAAAAAACAAGAAGAACCCCTCAAGATTTTAATAACCTTGTAATCGTTAGCATGGATGTTTTGCCAAAGCAGGAGTTCTAGGATAATTAGTCTGAATAACAGTGTTGTCTGCAATTAGACTATAACCTGGAGAGTTCCTAATGTATTAGTGTAAATGTATCCAAAATTTCTGTATAAAATATTAGTCTGGTCATATTTTTGACTTGCTTGGTTAATTTAAACATTTTCACTTTTTAAAATTATTTTATATATTATTATATATATCATTTTTAAATTAAACAGTGGATGGTGTAACACTTAATTTAGACATTGCTTGGAAAGCCATCCTTAATGAAGCTATTATTATAGTCCCTACTCAGCCTAAATTGAGAGTTGCGCAATAAATTAATGTTGCAATTAAGCCTTTACAATTCTTTTTTCCAGAATTTACTAAACAGAAAATCTGACCTGACGAACTTTCACATTTTGAGGTTCTTTCTAATTACCATCAGGAGATAACATGTTCTATATGTTCTGTTTAAAGATATCAGAGTTGTTTGAAGAAGTGATGACTCCATATCCATCAAAGTCTTTCAACGCTTGCATGGATGACAAAAGCCAAAGTAACAACTGGCATATACCAGCGTATTTGCATTTTTGCATTTCATTACACACATAATTGCATATCAACGGAGCTAGTCTTCCACATTATCTCAGAGAAAATTATCATCGACGTCTGAAATAAATGCCTAAATGTCAACAACAGACAAGCTCGAGAAGCTGACCTTTGAAAGATTTCATTCTTTTGAGATTTGCCATGGTATGACTCAATTCTTAACTTTCTGCTTGCTGGTGATAACAGTGAAGGAACAAAACCCATGTGAGGATTCTGTTTACAGAAAAGAAACTTCAAGTTTCTGAAGTGCACAAGCAGAGCGACAGATTACAATAGCAAATAAGAGGTTGGGGATGACAGATAAAATGGCACATGGAAAGTAGTTGACTCCAATGGGTTCATTTATCAAAGTCTCAAAAAATAGTGCGAAAATATATCTACGACAACCAATTTATCAAAGACAAACATGCAAATGTTTTAACAGGGACGTTTTTCTGTGATAATTCTGCCTCTTCTTTGCAGCAGTGAATATTTGACTAATAATACAAATGGGCATGAAAATATTCCCAATTAAATTCATGTTTTACTGAGGAAAATCATTACAGTGACAAGCTTTTTGAAGAGCCTTGAAAAAAATATATTTTATTTTTATAAATGGCTGTTTTCTAAAAAGTTACTTATCTGTGTAGTTCCCAGTTTTGTTTTTCACATAGTGGATTATGATCCACTCTAATGAAGTAATCAACAGGGTTAGTGAAGATCCCAGACACATAGCTTTATTGTAATGTATTATTACCCTTTATTTTTGAGGCATCAGAACAACACACTATAAAGAGCTACAATGTGTATGTAAGGCTTAGGACAATACATGCCTATAAAATGAAAGTGAAAGGATTTTTGGGCCTAGCTCATCATACACATATTTACTATCCCAGAGGACCCACTGCTTTGCACTGTCCATACTCATGTATGCATTTCTCAGTACTATGCATATTACACCGATTATAGGATAATCCATGTGTTTACCCCTTTTCCGTTATGCATAGAAAGACTGCCATCACCTCAATGATGAAAGTCAAGTCTGAAAGATATGTCCTGGTACCTACATATTTGCTTACATTTTAGAGATGGTCTTACTTAATCTGATTGATATTTTACAGGAAAGCTCTCCTCTTTAATGGAGCAAGTGTGCTAAAAATAGAGAGCCTACACCCTGAGAGGACACCATCCCACCACTTGTATTGTCCATTCAGGTATGTGCATTTCAATGTTTGTTCTATGCAAATTTTGGAGTTTATAGATTAATACAGTAGGGGATCTATTGCTCAGTGTACCTACATAATGGTGGGAACAGCTAGAGATGCTACAATAATGCACATTATTAGTAAGATCAAACCTCAGTCAAGTTACTAGGCCTTCACACAGATGGCGTTCTCTTCCAGAGGGGAACCAGACAAGGTCACCCCTTTCACCTGCACTTTTTGAAATAGCCATTGAACCATTGGCAGCTACAATCACAGGGATATAATGTCTGATGGTAGGTCAGCCTGATCACAAAGTTTATTTACCCACGATATCATCACCTGACCACTAACCACATTACCAAACCTATTTGAGCTTCTGACAACCTTTGGGTACCTACCAGGACTTAAAATCAAAGTAGACAAATTGGAAGCCATAATCTAACAAACTGATACTGAATTAATTTTGACTTCTAGTGACACCCTAAATGTATTAAACATCTGGGAGTGAACATCTGAGCCAGGGTAGAGCAACTATATGAGATAAACTACCCTTTTACCATAACCAGACTAATAAAAAATATGCAAATGGCACCCGTATAATTTACCTCTTCTTGTAAAAATAGACACAGTTAAAATGGACCTTCTCCCCAAAATACTGTACCTCTTTTGGACCCTCCCAACACATGTTAAACACAAGGTCTTAGATAGACTACAAAAATAAATGATGGAGATTTCTCAGTACCAAACATAAAAACATACTTTGAGGCTTCCCAGCTGATCCAAATAAATGTCATGGTATTCCTCAATAGATACTCTAGGCTGGGTATCAATTGAAAATCAAATGTTTTCCTGGAAAAATATCCAAGATATAATGTGAGGGGTTGGGTGCTGTATAGGGCTGGCTGCTAAGAAGGATGGGTGCTGTGTGGGAGTGGATTTTACAAATGATGACCTTGTAGTGGTGGGGGGGGGGCAAACTTTTTTTTCATCTGTGACCTGTATTCTCTAGCTCCACCACTTTTAGTGATATAAGTAATGGTGCAGAAGAGAAGACTGCAATGACATCTAACATTGACTGACAAAAAGCTTAATAACAGAGCTACAACAGGAGATGAAAAGTAGTGCTAAAAATGGAGCAGTTAAAAAGTGGAGATAAAAATTGTAACGCCACTTTTTATTTCCACTTTTAACTCCACTTTGTAGCTCCATAAATATCAGTATAGCTTTTAAAATTTACTTTTGAAATTAGCATTGTAGCTTCCATCAGATATACCGTATATACTCGAGTATAAGCCAACCCGAGTATAAGCCGAGGCACCCATTTTACCACAAAATACTGGGAAAACTTAGTGATTTGAGTATAAGCCGAGGGTGTGAAATGTGCTGCCCCCGGTGTCCCTCTTGTGCCCTCTGTGTCCCCCTCTTGTGTGCCCTCTGTGCCCCTTTCTTGTGTCCCCCCTCTCTCTCCCCTGTGTCTCTTCCCCTCCTCTCCCTCCCCTGTGTCTCTCCCTCCCTCCACTGTGTCTTTTCCCCCTCTCCCTTCCCTGTGTCTCTTTCCATCCCTTATCATCCTCCTCATCCTCCCTCCTCAACCGCCCTCCTCAACCACCATCCTCATCCTCCATTCTCATCCTCAACCACCATCCTCATCCTTTCTCCTCAACCCCCCTCCTCATCCTCAACCCCCCTCCTCAATCCCCCTCCTCATCCTCAACCCCCCTCCTCATCCCTCCTCCTCATCCCTCCTCCTCAGCCCCCTTCCTCAAACTCCCTCCTCAACTTCCCTCCTCATCCTCAACCCCCCTCCTCAACCCCCCTCGTCAAACTCTCTCCTCAACCCCCCTCCTCAACCTCCCTCCTCATCTTCAACCCCCTCCTCAACCTCAACCCCCCTCCTCAACCCCCCTCCTCATCCCCCCATCTCAGCCCCCTTCCTCAGCCTCCCTCCTCAACACCCCTCCTCAACACCCCTCCTCATCCTCAACCCCCCTCCTCAACCCCCTATCTCAACCTCCCTCCTCAACCCCCCCTTCTCAACCCTCCACCTCAACCTCCCTCCTCAACCCCCTCCTCAACCCCCCTCCTCAACCTCCCTCCTCATCCTCAACCCCCCTCCTCAACCTCAACCCCCCTCCTCAACCCCCCTCCTCATCCCCCCATCTCAACCCCCTTCCTCAGCCTCCCTCCTCAACCCCCCTCCTCAACACCCCTCCTCAACCCCCCTCCTCATCCTTTACCCCCCTCCTCAACCTCAACCCCCTCCTCAACCCCCCTCCTCATCCCCCATCTCAACCGCCTTCCTCAACCTCCCTCCTCAACCCCCTTCCACAACCCCCCTCCTCAACCCTCCACCTCAACCTCCCTCATCAACCCCCCTCCTCAACACCCCTCCTCATCCTCAACCCCCCTCCTCATCCTCAACCCCCCTCCTCAAACTCTCTCCTCAACCCCCCTCCTTATCCTCAACCCCCCTCCTCAACCTCAACCCCTCTCCTCAACCCCACTCCTCATCCCCCCTCCTCAACCCCCTTCCTCAACCTCCCTCCTCAACCACCCTCCTCAT
Source organism: Discoglossus pictus (assembly GCA_027410445.1). Classification (NCBI taxonomy): domain Eukaryota; kingdom Metazoa; phylum Chordata; class Amphibia; order Anura; family Alytidae; genus Discoglossus; species Discoglossus pictus. The sequence goes on from CM050167.1 coordinate 176,195,452, forward strand.
CCTCAACCCCCATCCTCAACCCCCCTCCTCATCCTTTACCCCCCTCCTCAAACCCCTTCCTCAACCTCCCTCTTCAACCCTCCTCCCCAAACCCCCTCCTCAACCCTCTACGTCAACCTCCCTCCTCAACTTCCCTCCTCAACCCCCCTCCTCAACCCCCCTCCTCATCCTCAACCCACCTCCTCAATCTCTCTCCTCAACCCCCCTCCTCAACCCCCCTCCTCATCCTCAACCATCCTCCTCAACCCCCTCCTCATCCTTTACCCCCTCCTCAACCCCCTTCCTTAACCTCCCTCCTCAACCCCCCTCCTCAACCCTCCACCTCAACCTGATAAGGGAGGGGGAGGGACAGAGACACGAGGGAGAGGGGGGGAAAGAGACACAGGAGAGGGAGAGGGGGAAGAGACACAGGGGTGGAGAGACACAGGGGGAAAAGAGACACAGGATGACTTGAGTTTTCAGCCTTAAAAAAGGGCTGAAAATTTTGACTTATACTCGAGTATATATGGTACCTCTCTCCAATATTTATTCATATCTGCTCAGGAAGCTGTCCATTTTTTCTAAAGGGTGTATAGGTACTGCAGCAAAATTGGCATAAACAGTGTTATTGGGACAACAGATTAAGGCTCCTGTGGGCATTTCCTTTCCCATGCCCTGGACACATGATAGGGGGTGGAGAGAAGCACATCTGCTGAAGTCTAAAACACTAACCTTCAAACGTAAGATTTTCATTAAAATTTAGATGGATTTCTTGTGTACGAATACTTTGTTGCTAATCAATAACTAAATAAATGAAGCCCTACTCTACTAGACATTATTTCAAATGATTTACAACTTCCACAAAAACATCTTCTAGATAACTTGAATTTTAAATACCATTTGAACTAATACAAACTTAAATTGAATGTATTTCATGCTGAAATATGGCTAACACTCCATTGTCTTGCATGTGCTGTATGACATAATTTTACAGATTAACTTCTTTATATTCTCATAATTTTGCACACATTTGTTTAATACACAGTTATTATATGTTCCTGTAGATTGTTTGGTTTTTGAATTCGATGAAAGAGATACACTTTATTTTTTCATATCTAATTTGTTTACAGCATAAATATATACACTCAGTATATACCTCATATCAAGCAATTTAAGAATTTATGAGCTCCTACAATTATTCAGCTTTAGTAATGTTTACCCCTTCCGGATCGCTACCTTGTTATGGTGAAGGGGATTGTGTACCTCAATGAAGCTGTGAGCTATGCCGTGTAGGGTCAAACAAGATGGGCAGTTTTATAGCAGAAAGGTTAGACAAATCACGGTCCACTGGAGAAAGAACTGGCAGCCCACTCTAGTATTTTTGCCATAAAAACTTTATGGACTAGCACAACCAGACACATGATGTGCCTGGCATGCTGCGGTCCATAGGTTCATGGAGAGTCGGACATGACTGAATGACTAAATAACAAATAATGTTTAAGTAGTATAAATATAGTGTAAAAACTTACATTGAAAATAGTTAGTTTCCCATCATCTTTATAATAGAGCTCATCCCATCTCTAATAAACTTCTTAGCTTTGATGACAAAGATCCATTTACTTTGACTGTGCTGCAATGTGCAAGGATAAGGCACCATCAGAGAATTTCCAGTACATTCTGCCACCAGTGCTGAGCCATTTGTAAAGATACAAGGAATTCCAGCCTAAAAGCAAGAGGAAAATCTATTTTTAAACTTTTTCACACATATCATCTTTTTAAATCACAATAAACAGAAATAATGCTTATGCTGATGTTGCCTACTTAGAAGAGAAAATACCTTTAATTTGCTTTAACATTTAGGCTGTATTTTTTACAAACTGCTAGCTCTAAAGGCAGAGTGCACTAGCACCTCCATGCAGATGCCTCATTGTAGCACAATGTAGCGCACTCAGAGTATATGGAACCAAAACCTAGCACTGTGTAACAGATGGGAGCTGTTATATCCTAAAGATAAGGGAAAATGGCTATTTTCAATGTAAGTTTTACAACTAAAGATACAAATTTTAAAATCAGTCCAGGTGTAAAGTTAAATATTCTTAAAAGTACATCTTCCTCCAACCATTGAAAAATAAATGAAGACAGTTCCTTGAGAGCAATTTTTCCCCAGGCAGTTTGTAAACATTTGTAACGTAAGTTTTTTTCTTTCCAAAGTATAACAAATTGAAAATGATTATCCTGATGACAAAGACAGATACCATGACCTTACCCACATCCTACTGCAAGTGATATATGTTGCACTTGTCATATCTTTACTATACCTTTTCATAGTACAATACATAACATCCTGAATCTATAATGAAGCAGCATAACTGCTAATTTACATAGCAATTAATGCTAATGGTGATAAATAGCAGTTCATTCATTACATATTTCGGTAACCAAGCCTTGTTTCGATGCACATTGTTACAATATGTCTAATCTCGTGGAGATAATGGAAGGACCACTGTAGAACAATGTGGTGGGACAATGTAGTCCCAAATTTCCTATCATGTATTTAAAATACCATTTTTAAAACAATAATAGTGTTTCTACACTATAGACCATACATTAATTAAAAATATGTGGTCTTTATTGTAAGAAATGTACAGAACAATGAGGCAGGTAAGCTTATTTATCCCTTCATACGGAGTGGCAGGGAAAGTGGGGAATCTGTTTGACTAGTGGTGGAGCTAGTAAATGAAAGGCCCAGCACAAAATAATTTGAAGCATCCTTGCAACTTCTCTATACAACTTGTAAGGGTCAATAAAAAAAATCCCATTTTACTCTCCAATACTAGTTTACTGAACAATTTCATGATGAGACATTGGCATTGGGCAGCAAATCAATATCAGTTAAAATCTACTCTCCCCCCGCCCCCCCCTTAACCACAATCAACCCTCACCCCCAATTCCTGTCAGGATTACAAGACAGGGGCTTGGACCAAGATATCTGGCTAGAGTGTTAGAACTCCTTGTCCTAGAACCAACTCATTTATAGCATACTAGAAACCTCCCTTAAAGTGCTACACTCGGTATATATTTCCCCAGCTAAACTTAATTCTTGGAAAGCCTCTATAATCCCAGACTGCTTCAAGGCATGCCCAAAAACATTTATTCATATATGGTGTTCTTGCCCAAAAGTTCATAAACTTAATAAGACAAGAGGGTAAACAGAGGGTCGGAGGTGAAGAGGTTTTTTTATTACCAACTTAACTGAAACAACCCTCATGGATACATGAGGAGATCCTGTGATCCCGATGCTGGTTATGGCTCCTGGTACAAACCACAGTAACACACATTACATTGATTCTATTCTATATACATGCAAACTTATTTTATTTAAACTTAAAACTTGTTTTCCACACCGTTATTGCTGCTTGCATAGGTACACTCCCAATAGAAAGACTGCATTCGTGTATGGCTTTTAACTCTTTACTAACCTTCAAGCCAACAGAAGCACAATGCAGAGATCTTACACAGCAGTGTCTGGCTCCTCTTGCTTCCTGCTGCAGAGGCCTACACAACCCATGATTCCTTTCTGCACAAGCTGCTATTAAAGATTACTACAATGTATTAAAATGTATTACATGTGTAGCTGCCTGTAATTGGCCAAAATGAATTATGAATTTTATGCTAATGTTAGCTTGGATATGCTGGGGTGTTAACTCTGAAAAGCAACTGCCTGAAAACTAAAGATATTTAGCAAACATCAGGGTGAGTTTATTAATGTTTTTTTTGTATTTTTCATGCAAAATACATATTTTCATAGTACTGATTCTCCGCTATCAGATGCATTCATAATCAATGAACTTTAAATATGGATTTAATCCTTTCTAGGTAAGCCTAGAGGAGGAAATGGAGACATTAAACTGGAGAAGAAATCACCCCTAGCTTGATCAGACCATCTTTCTATGAAAATAGGTATCTGCTCCTATTCCTTAATAAGTTAAGAGTCCCCTTTGCTCTAGGTCTCGGCCAGTAGCAGAGTGACCCTATCCTGTTGTGGGTCCCAATACTTTGTACCTGTTGCACCAGCAGTATTTCTACCACTATATTTGAAATGTATCTTCCAGATAACACTTCCCCTCGAACTTGCTTCAATAAATAACACTAAAACAAACTGCTATCTATCTATTTCTCTGATGCGTTGATGTTAAATTGCTTAACTTAATATAATTTATTTTGTAAAAAGGAAAAACAATTGTAATATAAATGCCTATTGAAATGTGGGACTGTAATTTCTGGTGACAGATTTTTATGACTGGCAGCAGGGGAATGATATCAGTGGATAACAGGAATACCCAATATATACCATTCACCATTCACAGAGAAACTTGGTTGATATTGTCACCATTAAAGTCATCAATGAAACGTCTTGCTGAGGAACTCAGATGAAAGTTAATCTGTGTCAGAGTCACTGCTGTCCTGGGCTTCCTCAATGCCCTGTTCCGCCAGTAGTTGGAGGTCCTCGTTGGTCAGGCCCTCGCCTGAAGCCTGTACCGACTCCTCAATGTCCTGGGCGTCTGCATCTCCCAGTCCAGCCATATTCACCAGGTCTACTATGTCGGCTATTATGGGCTGTTCTGGTTGCACATCTGCACACTGCTCTGGCCATATCTTCCTCCACACTCCTTTGAGACATTGCTATGTCACCTCCTTCCAGGACAAATCCATGTTAGTGACTGCTTGCATGATGGTGTACTTTTTTCAGAAATCCAACATGGATTGTTTGTCCTTGCTTTCTGTCTGGTCAATGTGCAGCAAAGTTAGTAGGCCTTGAAGGTTGCAATGATCCCCTGATACATAGGCTGGGTGAGTGAAGTGGTGGTGGGTGGCAGGAACACTACTTCCACTGGGATGCAGCAATGGAGCTCAGTCAAGTTTGAAGGGTGGCTTTGAGTATTGTCCATTAACAGGAGCATTTTGGCCTCAAGTCCTTTGTGTCTGCAGTAGCGCATTCACTTCCAGAACAAGCCGGTCTCATCTACGTTGAACACCAGGTCTGGAGGGTGATTGCCTCTTTCCACAATGTCCTTCAAAGTGGCTGGATAGGCTGCAGCAGCTTCAGTGTCAGTGTTCGCTGCTTCTCCCACTATCATTGTTGTACAGGTATTTCCTATTTTTGAAGTGGTTGAACCAATCTCTGCTGTCTGAGAAGCTTTGCATCACATCTGGTGTTTGGCTCTGGATATGGCCAGATATGCTTCTACCTTTCTCCACTATGATGGCCTGGCTGAGAGGCATGTTACGCTCAAGTTCATCATCATTCCACATGACATTCGCTTCTTCATCTCCTCCAGGGCATAGCATCTGGGGCGTGTAATCTTCTTTGCTGAGCATGCAATGCTGGTGGTGGCTGAGGACTTGATAGTTTCCTTGTTCTTCAGGATTGTGGAGGTTGGCAACATCAAACCTGCTCCAATGTCCACTTGGTGCTCCCCTTTATCCAAGCGCTCCAGCACCTGCATCTTGACATCCAGAGGAATGCTCTGGCACTTCAAATTGCCCTGGCCTTCGCTGTGCTCAGTCATTGTCTGTAAAAAAAAGTACAAAAACAATACAAATAATTTAGCTGTTATTAGAAAATTAACAACCACGTTATGAGAAACAAAGTAACAAGGAAAATATTCTGTACCTTCTCTCTGGATGTTGGAGATTTGGGGGTCTCTTGTGGCTATTTCTCTGTCTAGGATGTCCCTTTGCTCTCTCTTTCTCTCCCTGATTCTCTTTCATCTTCTGCCTCTCTTACTGCTGTGGCGCTGATCTGAGCATTAAAAGGGATCCCGCGAGGAATGTGTTATAGCGAAACAGATCGCTCAACGGGGATCGACGTCCAAAAAACAGTTCTATAGCGGAGTTTAGTGCAAAGGGGGAAATACAGAAAAAAAAGTGCTATAGCGAATCAGCGCTAAAAGGGGTAGCATTGAGTGCTGCATACCTGAATATACACTTCTCATAAGGTGCTAGTAGGATTGTCTTAAAATAACTACTATTGGCTTCTGAGCTATCTATTCTGCATCTATCCCATGGATACGCAGATGTCTGTAGGAGAAATAGCTATCTGAAGCTGCATGATACCATTCATATGAAGCAACACTGGCGGGTTATTACGTGAACATATTGCACTGCTTTTTTTTAGCTGTTTAAAGCAATTTATTTGCTTAAATACTTCAGTAACAAAAATGCTTCACACAAAAAACAGCTGTAATCTTTTCCATTGTTTTGTTTCTGTTTCATGACATCAAAATTTGTGCCAATAAAGTGACAAAGTGGTGGTTCCAAATATTTTAGAATTTAAACGAGTAGATAATAACAAGAACTTTATTATTTGAATGTTATTAAAAATGAATATTACTATAGTAAACTAACATCTACATTTGAAGTTTTTTGCTGTGAGTCCGCCTATCTGATCCAATCACAAACAAAAGATTCATTATTTTTATTAATTCAAGATGATTACCAAAAATTACTAATTACCATCTGGGGCTTTGGGTACATTTAAGCCGGCGACTATCTTTCTGATGCATCAAGTACAAAACTAAGCGCCTAATGAGTCCATTTTCTTGAAAAAAAAGACTAAGGATTCTCATACCCAGATGACATCACTCAAGACAATGGACCCAATAACTAAGGGGCTAATAAAGTAATATAGGTAGATTGGAAAGGCAAACTGAAAGCTAAACATTGCAAACTTCAATTCTAGTTTATTATAGGAGCATACGTTAGATACATTATATTACAAGTCTAGCAGCCCCATTAAATTCCAAGCTCGTAGCCTCAACGGCACACCCGCAAAGCCTGCGGACTTGAAATTCTGCTATGTTACAAAGCTATTACAATCAACCATGCCGTGACCAACGGGCCGGAGACTCCAATCCGTAAACCATTCTTATGCACGTTGCATGAGCGGCTGTGAACATGATCAATTAAGCCTGAAGTTACAGGTTTAGACAGAGCCAATGGCAAAAGGGATCGTCATCATTACGTCACTGAAAATGGAGGTTAGATTTAAAAGCCTTACAGGTTTCAATTTCGAGTTTTGATCGGACCCGCATTCCAGAAATAATGCACTATTAATAAATCAGTAAATATGATATTCTAGTCCATGCAAGTTCAATTATATGTATTAACATAATGATTGCTCCAAATTTTGGCTCCATTTGCAGGTTACGGGTTTAAACGCAATTTAATAGTGATTTTCGAATGTACAGGCTTGACAGATCAAAGGATTTGCGGCAACAAAGTTCAGATATTTTGACATCCCGTAGGGTTTTTCCGCATGTAACCCGCAGGTCATTTGCGGGTAGCTTTAAGAGGCCAATTTAATAGCTGTAAGTCTTGCGGGCTCCGTTACGGCCTACGGTTTACCACGTTGGGGCAATTTAATAGGGCTGTAGGTCCACTGTTGTTTAGAATTATGGTGGCAGGCCAGTGGCAGTAATGTCTGAAGAGGTTGAAGAAGGGTAGTATAGGCAATATGGGGAACAATCCAAGTGTAACACAATGTGGGCAGAACTCAGTATCTGAGTTTAGAGAGTCCAAGCTAGCCTGTTTATTTATATCTCGCAATTAAGAACTATGGGTCTTGGAACGTATTGATAACCTGTATCCTCAGGGACATAGGCATTGTGTCTGTGTAGTAAATAACAGTTAATTCAGATGCTTAAATACCTTTTTTAAGAACAGAAATCTACTGTATTTGATACAATTTTTTGCTGGAAGAAATCCTTTCAGTATGCTTGGTGTACTTATGAAAAAAATAGCAATATGTATTGCTGCAAATAATATAAATAATTAAAGCTTCATGCAGGCAGTTTTGTTCCATTGGATATATATGTTTTTTGTATTGTTTTTAAAAAAAATATATGGTAAATGGTTTTGGGTGAAAATATTGCAATTGAGGTTAAAACAATCAACTCTCTCTATAAATAAACAGTATTGCTGTACATGCTTCTAGTTCAAGGAATCTGTTGATCCTAAACTGTTTTTACTGCTGTATAGGACTTTCACCTTTATCTGCATAAAGTAACCCTGGGAGTGATGTGTAGCTGACATTATTTTTCTAGTAAAATGAATATCCTAACTTATTCCAAAGAAAAGGCCTGGTGTTTGTTTGGCCAGGCTAACCTTTGCAGGAGCCCTTTTAGATTAGGTGCAGTACAGGGAAAATTGTGCTCTTACAGCACTCCATAAATCATACCTACCAATTTTTCTTTAAAGGGGTATGTAAATATCAGTGTACCAGGTGGATAAACAACACTAACCTTGTACAAATGGCTTGAAAATTGAAGAAAAGCACATTATTTTGCTGCTGAAATTGCTTTTGAAGCCCAGCGCCGGGGCCAGGGTTGGAGAATGCACAAAATGATTTCTGCAATAGGTATATGGAAAAATGTGTTGATGATAACAACACTCGACACAGTGCCTGTGTTTCTTAGTTGTTACGATGATCAAAGATATCATTGCTGTATATTACTTTTCTTTGCATGTGAATGCCGTGGCACATACATTATCTGATGTCGTCAGGACAGGCTCCCTTTTCTCTTTCTCTCTTAAAAACAGTGTGATTGGACTAGTTTTTTCTCGTGTAGGGACACACAATGAATATTCCTATTATACATTTTTCAATCCAAAAATAAGTAAAACTAATGTTAAGAAAGAGGTCACTTATAAAAGTTGTAGCCATCTGGTATTGAAATAGTTAAGGTTAAAGGTTAAACAAATATGAAAAAATATATTTTATAAAGTACAGATGTGGCATTGCCCCCCTGGCACATGTTGAAGTAATTTGCTTGTGGGGCCATAGTTTGCATTAGGGACTCACACAAAGGTCAATTTCAAAGTCAGATACATAATTATTAATAAAGATGGTTATTGTTTAGTTATAAATGCAGTTTGACATAAGGGATCACTGTACTTTGAAAACGACTTTAGTGTTTGCAAACTATGTAACAGACTGACAAAAAGCAGCCATGGAAGCTATAAGCATGAACATTGTCTGAGAAAATCTTACATGTATCTGACTCTGTGTCATGAGCTAATCCATTGTGGACTGCTAGTCTGCCTATAGCTTGAAGGGAGGATCATTCAATTGCAGACGCTTACCCACCTGTTTATGACATGAAATGTATAGGTATCATATCTGAATTCACAGGTCCTTCCATTCCTCTCAGGTATCTAATGAGATGATGTGTCTGTTGGGAGAGGAACCATGCACATAGTTGTGCAGGCTCCTCTTTGCTTGTGCTTGCAATAGTATATGTATAAATGATGTCACTGTTGGGAGAGGAACCATGCACATAGTTGTGCAGGCTCCTCTTAGCTTGTGCTTGCAATAGTATATGCAGAGATGATGTCGCTGTTGGGAGAGGAACCATGCACATAGTTGTGCAGGCTCCTCTTAGCTTGTGCTTGCAATAGTATATGCAGAGATTATGTCGCTGTTGGAAGTGGGGCCATGCACATAGTTGTGCACGCTACTCTTAGCCTGTGCTTGCAATAGTATATGTATAGATGATGTCCCTGCTGGGAGAGGAACCATGCCCATAGTTGTGCAGACTCCTCTTAGCTTGTGCTTGCAATAGTATATGCAGAGATGATGTGTCTGTTGGGATTGGAACCATGCCCATAGTTGTGCAGGCTCCTCTTACCTTGTGCTTGCAATAGTATATGCAGAGATGATGTGTCTGTTGGGATTGGAACCATACCCATAGTTGTGCAGGCTCCTCTTAGCTTGTGCTTGCAATAGTATATGCAGAGATGATGTGTCTGTTGGGATTGGAACCATGCCCATAGTTGTGCAGACTCCTCTTAGCTTGTGCTTGCAATAGTATATGCAGAGATGATGTGTCTGTTGGGATTGGAACCATGCCCATAGTTGTGCAGGCTCCTCTTACCTTGTGCTTGCAATAGTATATGCAGAGATGATGTGTCTGTTGGGATTGGAACCATACCCATAGTTGTGCAGGCTCCTCTTAGCTTGTGCTTGCAATAGTATATGCAGAGATGATGTGTCTGTTGGGATTGGAACCATGCCCATAGTTGTGCAGACTCCTCTTAGCTTGTGCTTGCAATAGTACATGCAGAGATGTTGTTCTCTCCCTGTCTCTCATCACAGCAGTCACTTCAGACATTCTATTCCCTCACTCTGGACACTAACAACTAACAGATTACAAGGTATTTACAGTCACCTGGAAGACCCACAACAATATACTTATGTCTGTTACATTAATTAATTATTAACTTTCATATTGTCTATGATATCTGGCCACATAGTAACATTTGTGTAACATTTTTGTAACCTTGTTAATTATCTAGCTTCTTAATGTACTATACTGTGTGTTGTATCCCACTTCCCTCACCCCATCTCATTTACTACTTCACACCTGTAACAAATGGTCTTCTTATATGCATATTCAATGCTCAGACATTCTCTCCCTGTCTCTCATCACAGCAGTCACTTCAGACCGCCTATTCCCCCACTTTGGACACTAACAACTAACAGATCTCTCTGCACTACCACCCACCCTTGCATTACCTTAATTTATAAATACTCACATGACTTGCACCTGCTCAGTTAACATCACCTGCTAAAAACTAATTAATAAAGTCTCTTAGATACTCACCCACCACCGTCATTCTGATTAACCTTATCACACTCTTTTCCCTGCTCCTGAATCTATATCACTACAACTTTTTATCTTAGGACAATAATTCTTACCCCCACAATCAAACAATCATCCTATCCTTCTCCTGAGCTTACACATTGTCACAATGCTTTCTCATTCTTTCCTCTTTCTTATAACCTACTGCCTCTCTCTCAGACTTTCCTTTGCAGCATCTCCATATCATGTCCGCAACAATATTACCATCTCACCTTCCTTGCTCTCCTCTCCTCTTCTCTGCTCCCATGAGCTCCCCTCCCTCCTCCAGTCAAACTCTCGTCCCCTCCCTAACACTCACAAGCAGAAACAGCACTGTAAGTCCCAATCCCATCTTCTCTCCCTTTCACTCCTCCTTCTCCTGGCTGCAGGAGATATATCCCCAAACCCAGGCCCCTCTCTCATCTCCACTTGCTGTCAGCCATGCTCTGGTTCAAGGCCAGCAAACACCCGTAACACCCAGAATCTGACATCCATCACATGTCACAAACCTTCTACTCTACCTTTCTCCTGTGCCCTCTGGAACGCATGGTCTATCTGCAATAAACTCACTTTCACTCACGACTTATTCATCTACAACTCCCTCAATCTACTGCCTCTCATGGAAACCTGGCTCATCCTCAGACACTACCTACCCAGCAACACTCTCTCATCGTGGCTTTCACCTCAGCCACACACTTAGACCTGGGAACAAACAAGGTGGTGGTGTGGGTGTATTGCTTTCCAGTCTCTGTACTTTTCACATCTTACCACCTGTCCCATCCCTTAAATTCTCATCCTTTGAAGTTCATACAGTCTGCCTCTGCTCACCTATCTCTCTACGTGTTGCCGTAAGCTGTCGCCCCCCAGGCACTCCCTCTCAATTTCTTGATCACTTTTCTGCCTGGCTCTCTCACTTTCTCTCCTCCAACTTTGCTTCACTGGTACTTGGAGATTTTAACATTCCCATTGACACTCCCACCTCCCCAGCAGCAGCCAAACTGCTTGCACTCACCTCTTCCCTTGGTCTCTCACAACTAACAGATTATTTTACTCATCATGCTGGACATTCTCTAGACCTTATCTTCACCAATCTCAGCACAATCTCCAACCCAGTCATCCACCCACTCCCTCTATTTGGCCATCACTTACTTACCTTTAACCTCAACTCTTCTTCCTCCCACCACCCTTCTTCAACCCCTGCCACCATCACCCACAGAAACCTGCTAGCACTTGACCCTGCTATGCTCTCCACTAATATCCAACCCCTTCTCAGCCCCATCACCAACCTCAACTGCCCTGACACTGCCACCACACTCTACAACTCTACTCTCTCTTCCACCCTTGATACCCTTGCCCCCATAACCACACAAAGACGCCCTCGCTCTCTTCCGCAACCTTGGCACACAACTCAAACACAATACATCCAGAAGTGCTCCTGCACCGCTGAACGGTTTTGGAGGAAATCACGCACCTCTGCAGATTTCCTCCACTACAAATTTATGTTACTCTCCTACTCCTCTGCCCTTAACCTTGCCAAACAACACTACTTCACTTCACTAATATCAACCCTGTCCTCTAACCCTAATCGTCTGTTCGTCACTTTCATCACTCTCCTCCACCCACCACCTTCTCCCATCACTTCCTCCCTCACAGCTGAAGACTTTGCCAACCACTTTATTCATAAAATCGAAAATATCCGCAATGAACTCTCATCTCACATTGGCTCACTCACTCTACCATCTCAACTAACCAACCACACCCAGTCTTCTCCCTCCCCCAATACAACAGCCACTTTGAACTGCTTTGCCCCAGCTACAGAGGATGAAGTCACTAGCCTGCTATCATCCACTCACCTCACTACATGTCCTCAGGATCCGATTCCATCTCAGATCATTCACACTCTCTCTACCACACTAATCCCAGCTCTCACACACATTTTCAACTTTTCCCTAACTACCGGCAGGTTTCCATCTTGTCTAAAACATGCCATAATTACCATAATTACCATCTATAACAACCTTAACCAGTTTTATTTCCTCTAACTCCCTTCTTGACACCTTCCAATCCGGCTTTCAGCCCCAACACTCCACTGAGACAGCTCTCACTAAAGTCACCAATGACCTGCTTACTGTCAAGTCAAAAGGTCACTTTTCTATTCTCCTTCTTCTAGATCTCTCTGCTGCCTTTGACACAGTTGACCATCCACTTCTACTCCATATCCTCTCCTCCCTCGGTATTCGAGACACTGCCCTCTCGTGATTCTCATCATTCCTACAAAATCGATCATTCAGTATGTCCTTCTCTGAAACCTCTTCTTCTCCTTACCCCCTGTCTGTTGGCGTACCCCAAGGATCACTCCTAGGCCCGCTCCTCTTCTCCATCTACACTTCCTCACTTGGTACCCTTATAAACTCTTTTGGGCTGCAGTATCATCTCTATGCAGATGACACCCAAATCTACATCTCAGCACCAGATCTATCCCCCTCTCTTCTAAAACACGTCTCCAACTGCCTCTCTAGTATATCCTCTTGGATGTCCACCCACCATCTCAAACTCAACATGTCTAAAACTGAACTCCTAATCTTCCCTCCCTCTCCCACAGTGTCAATTCCCCACATCTCTCTCACTGTCAACAATGACATCATCACACCCACCTCCCAAGCCCGTTGTCTTGGGGTTCTACTGGACCCCGCCCTGTCTTTCATACTCACATACAATCACTAACTATATCTTCTCTTCTCCATTTAAAAAACATCTCCAGTATTCGCCACTTTCTTACACAAGACACAACTAAAATCCTTATACACTCTCTCATCATCTCTCGACTGGACTACTGCAACTCACTTCTTGCTGGCCTACCCACCACCCGACTATCTCGACTTCAATCCATTATGAATGCCTCTGCTAGACTCATCTTCCGTACACAACGTTCAGTGTCGGCATCACCCCTCTGTCAATCTCTCCACTGGCTTCCCATAGCCTCCAGAATTAAATTGAAAATCATGACCCTAACTTTCAAAGCCCTCAACAATAGCGCACTCCCATACATTTCTGGTCACATCTCCAAATACTCCCCCACACGCCCACTTCGTTCTGCTAATGACCTTCTTCTTTCCACAACTCTTGTCACCTCCTCTCACTCTCGCCTTCAGGACTTTTCTCGTGCTGCCCCTATTCTCTGGAACTCCTTGCCTCGCTCCACCAGATTATCCTCCTGCATCAAAACATTCAAAACCTCTCTAAAAACACATCTCTTTAAAGAAGCGTTTCACATTCCACCCTACCACACTCTCACCTCTCTCTCCCTCCTTTTCCTCACACAATACCTTTAGGTTGTAAGTCTGTGAGTTTCAATCCCACAAGTTGCTTTAGGGAAAGCACTATGGACACTATGGATTTGAGGCTCAAAGACAGGGCCCTCCTTGTCTTGCCATGTTTTAATTTTTACGTATCTTTGTCTTGAACTTACCTTATGTACAGCGCTACGGAATATGTTGGCGCGTTATAAATAAACAATAATAATAATAATGATGTCGCTGTCGGGAGTGGAACCATGCACATAGTTGTGCATGCTGCTCTTAGCTTGTGCTTCGAATAGTATATGCAGAGATGATGCAGCTGTTGGGAGTGGAACCATGCACATAGTTGTGCATGCTGCTCTTAGATTGTGCTTCGAATAGTATATGCAGAGACGTTGCAGCTGTTGGGCGTGGAACCATGCAAATAGTTGTGCAGGCTCCTCTTAGCTTGTGCTTGCAATAGTATATGCAGAGATGATGCAGCTGTTGGGACAGGACCCATGAAAATAGTTGTGCAGGCGACTCTTAGCTTGTGCATACAATAGTATATGCAGAGATTTTCTTGCTGTTGGGAGAGGAACCATGCACCTAGTTGGGCAGGCTCCACTCATGCCATGGCAAGCCTGATTATTGTCAGCCTTTAGTGTGATTTATCACCCTAGCAAGAAAGGAGCACCCTACTATATAACAACATATAAAGCGTGATATATATTATTGATCAGCACACAAAAATTTTCATTAATACAGTGAGGGAAAAAAGTATTTGATTTTTAATGTTTGTCTACTGACAAAGAAATGATCAGTCTATACTTTTAATGGTAGGTGCATTTTAACAGTGAGAAACGGAATAACAAAATAAAAATAAAATAAAAACGCATGTCAAAAAAGTTATAATTTGCTTTGCAGGTCAATGAGTGAAATAAGTATTTGATCCCCTAGCACTCAGCAAGATTTCTGGCTCTCATGTGTCTTTTATACAGGTAATGAGCTGAGAATAGGAGCACTCTCTTAAAGGGAGTGCTCCTAATCTCAGCTCATTACCTGTATAAAAGTCACCTGTCCACAGAAGCAATCGATCTATCAGATTCAAAACTCTGCACCATGGCCAAGACCAAAGAGCTGTCCAAGGATGTCAGGAACAAGATTGTAGACCTACACAAGGCTGCAATGGGCTACAAGACCATCGCCAAGCAGCTTGGTGAGAAGGTGACAACAGTTGGTGCGATTATTCGCAAATGGAAGAAACACAAAATAACTGCCAGTCTCCCTCTGCCTGATGCTCCATGCAAGATCTCACCTCGTGGAGTTGCAATGATCATGAGTACAGTGAGGAATCAGCCCAGAACTACACAGGAGGATCTTGTTAATGATCTCAAGGCAGCTGGGGCCATAGTCACCAAGAAAACAATTGGTAACGCACTATGCCGTGAAGGACTGAAATCTTGAAGTGCCTGCAAGATCCCCCTGCTCAAGAAAGCTCATGTACAGGCCTGTCTGCCGTTCACCAATGAACATCTGAATGATTCAGAGAACTGGGTGAAAGTGCAGTGGTCAGATGAGACCAAAATTGAGCTCTTTGGCATCAACTCAACTCGCTGTGTTTGGCGGAGTAGGGATGCTGCCTATGACCCCAAAAACACCATCCCCACCGGCAAACATTAAGGTGGAAACATTATACTTTGGGGTGTTTTTCTGCTAAGGGGACAGGACAACTGCACCGCATCAAAGGAACGATGGACGGGGCCATGTACTGTTAAATCTTGGGTGAGAACCTCCTTCCCTCAGCCAGGGCATTGAAAATTGGTACTGGATGGGTATTCCAGCATGACAATGACCCAAAACACACAGCCAAGGCAACAAAGGAGTGGCTCAATAAGAAGCACATTAAGGTCCTGGAGTGGCCTTAATCCCATAAAATATCTGTGGAGGGAGCTGAAGGTTCGAGTTGCCAAACATCAGTCTTGAAACCTTAATGACTTGGAGAGGATCTGCAAAGAGGAATGTGACAGAATCCCTCCTGAGATGGGTGCAAACCTGGTGGCCAACTACAAGAAATGTCTGACCTATGTGATTTCCAACGAAGGTTTTGCCACCGAGTACTAAGTCGAAGGGGTCAAATACTTATTTCACTCATTGACCTGCAAATCAATTTATAACTTTTTTGACATGCGTTTTTCTTGTTTTTTTGTGTGTTTTTTTTTGTTATTCTGTCTCTCACTGTTAAAATACTCTTACCATGAAAATGATGGACTGATCATTTCTTTATCAGTGGACAAACTTTCAAAATCAGCAGGGGATCACATATTTTTTTCCCTCACTGTAAATACTAATACTTATACTTGCATAGTTCAAATGAAAAATATGCCTTTATTTAAACTGGTATAATATATATATATATATATATATATATATATATATATATATAAATATTAAACCTTACTAAATATACATACTTATTACCATAAACCATGTGGGAATAAAAGTAGAAGGAGTAAATTGCATTCAATGTGTCTTAACAGTGATTTAAAGATCAAGATACAGAGTAAAAAACAGGCATCTAAATTATACAAGCAAGAGAGAGGGGACAGAGACAGCTTTACGGGAGTACAAGGATATCGACAAAGCTTGCAAAACGGCTATTAGACTGGCTAAAATAGATAATGAAAAATGAGTTGCAAAGGAGAGTAAGACTAGCCCTAAAATATTTTATAAATATATTAATGGGAAAAAGGTCAGGAAGGAAGCTATAGGAACATTGCAATGTGACACAGGCGGTCTGATAATTAGTGACCAGGAAAAGGCAGATGAGCTAAATAGGTTATTTTCTTCGGTATAAACAAGGGAGGTACCAGTGGTTTGGACACTGCAGCATAATAGGGCGACACTACCTTCACCAAATAATTTGTTAACAGAGGAAGAAATCCAAAACAGGTTGGAAAAAATAAATGTTAATAAAGCCCCAGGTTCTGATGGAATACATCCAAGGGTACTGATGGAACAGGGTTCTGTAATAACCAAACCATTATATTTAATTTTTCAAGATTCACTCAACACTGGGTCGCTACACAATGACTGGCGAAAAGCAGAGGTGATACCTATAATTGCGAAGGGAGCAAGAGCTAATCTGGGGAATTATAGACCAGTGGGCCTCACTTCTATAGTGGGAAAACTTTTAGAAGGGTTAATAAGGCAAAATATACAATAATATGTCTATTTGAACAGGATTGTAAGTGTAGGAGTCTACATGGATTTATGAGGGATAGGTCATGTCAAACAAATCTAATTAGTTTCTATGAGGAGGCTGGTAGGATCCTGGATCAAGGCAACTCAGTGGATGTAGTCTTTTGGGATTTTATATAGGCTTTTGATACAGTGCCACATTGAAGACTATTGTGCAAACTAAGAGATACAGGAATTGCAGTAAATATCTTCTCATGGACCGAGAGCTGGCAAAAAGACAGGAAGCAAAGGGTTGTGGTAAATGGAACATATTCCGATTGGACTAATGTGGTAAGTGGGGTTCCTTAGGGTTCAGTATTAGGTCCTCTCCTTTTTAACATATTTATTAATGACTTAGAAGTGGAACTGGAAAGTATTGTCTCCATTTTTGCTTCTGACATGAAGTTGTGAAAGGTAATTAAATCAGATAATGATGTACTTTCCCTCCAAAGGGATTTGCATAAATTAGAGGAATGGGCATCTAAATGGCAGATGAGATTTAATACATATAAATGTAAAGTTATACATCTGGGAAGGTAAAATAGCCATGCAATTTATATTCGTAATGGAGCAAATCTAGAGATATCTGATATTGAAAGGGATTTGGGAGTGCTTGTGGACAACCACCTAGGTAACAGTGCCCAATAACAAGCAGCAGCTGCAAAGGTAAGTAGAATATTAGCATGTATTAAGAAGGGTATAGAAGCAAGGGAAGCAAATATAATTCTGCCACTATACAAATCTCTAGTACGCACTCATTTGAAATATGGAGTACAATTTTGGGCACCACTTCATAAAAAGGACATTTTAGAGCTGGAAAAGGTACAGAGGAGGGCAACACAACTAATAAGGGGAATGGAGGGGCTAAGTTATGAAGAAGGACTAACCAAATTAAACGTAATTTCTCTAGAAAAAAGGCATCTAAGAGCGGGTATGATTACCTTATATAAATACATCCAGGGCCAGTATAAAGCTTTGTCAAGTGAACTTTTGGTGCAAAGAGATTTTCAACTGACAAGAGGACATCCTTTGAGGTTAGAAGTAAAAATATTCCACCTTAAAGAAAGAAAAGCGTTCTTCACAGTAAGGGTGGTTAATCTGTGGAATTCTCTACCAAGGGAGGTGGTGACAGCGGATTCGCTAGATAACTTTAAAAGGGGACTGGATTTATTTTGAATTAAAAAGGGCATTCAGGGTTATCCTGGATAATTAGAGAAAGAGTATTGATCCAGGGAAGTATCCGATCGCTAGTATCTGGGGTCAGGAAGGAATTCCTTTTTTTTCCTTTGGAGACGATTGGCTGAGTTTCACTTGGGTTTTTTTCTGTTTACCTTCATCTGGATCAATTAACAACTAATCTGCATGTTGCAGATCAGAGGAGATCTTAAAAGGTTGAACTTGATGGACTAAAAGTATTTTTTCAACCTCAATCACTATGTAACTACAGTATATATATATATATATATATATATATATATATATATATTGCACTCATTATTTATATGTATACATTTAGATTGTTTATACATTGTTGTTGTTTAGTCATTAAGTCCAACTCTCCTTGACCCTATAGAACACATCTATCATTATGTCTCTGGTTGAACCTATCCATAATGTTTTCTGGCAAATATATTGGAGTGTTTTGCCAGTTCCTTCTCCAGTGGACCACTATTTGCCTGACGTCTCTGCTATGACCACCACCTAAACTAACTAAGCAGAATGATTTTAGAAATAAAAAATAAACACAGGTTTTGCATTTTAACTTTTAGGTGCAATTACTTTTTACTGTCAGCCTCTATTTTCCTTTCTCACCTAATTCAGTTTGATACTTAAAGTAATGAACTTTCCATTACTGCTTATAAGCATAGTGGCAGTTGTAGATGCCACATTCGCTCTATGCAGATAGCATTTTACTGTGAAATCAGTCTCCTCCCACCTCATGAGGCTGATCAGCAGAAACAAAAATGGTATATTTTACAGCCACAGAATTATGTGTAAAATGCACAAAAGATCTTTCCCCACATTCCTCTATGGAATTCGTATAGTTCCATCTTGTCACCCTCCTGTCTCACATTCCACTGTTACCTTCGGGACCTCATTTCTGATGCACCAAGCTGTCTACTGACTCATTTATTCGACATTTGTATTGTATTGTACATGTACTTATAATTTGCTTTTTGTACCCACTGTACTTTATTCTACTTTGTAAGTAGCGCTACAGAAAATGCTGGAGCTTTATAAATAATGAGTAGTAATAATAATAATAATAATAACAATTGCTTGGCTATATCTTTATAAACAAAACAAAATCGAATATATATAATTACTATTTAAAAAAAAAAATCTGTAAAAGTTCAATTTTTTTCTATTTTCCTCAAACTCAATGCATCAAATGTACGTTATTTGTATTGCCTATAACATTCTAGAGATATCTGTTGTGTTTTTTGTTATATTTTTGGAAATGTGGTAAAAAATACAGTTTTCAAGCCAGCAACTTGGTATTTCTAAAATAGTCCAAAAATTATTCAGTGCATGTTATATGAGTTTGAAGGAAAAAAATGTAGATGATGATATTTATTTAGTAACTAGCGACTTGCCCGTTAAAAATGACGGCAAAAAAAAAAGAAGCCATGGCAATGCTGTTTGCCACACAATATAAGGCTTTTGTTCCCCTCGTGTACTTCAAGTTTCCTGCTTTGCAACTAATATGCAGCAATCAATATCCTGAAGAGCTAACAATCTCTTTGGATTTTCCTGCATCAGAAAATGTACAGTTGGACAGTTTCATCTGAGGAGAAAGTGTAAGCAATGTGCTATGTGTGCAGTGTAAATAGGCTGCGTGCTTGAGGCCAAACTGTTTGTGTAGGCGGGTAAAGTGGCATTTTAGAATCGTAATGTTATTATTTGCAAGTAAGTGTTGTAAAATGGCAGCTTTTTTCTATGTGGTAATTGGCTTGTAAGCATTTTCCGTCAGTTGTAATGGTATATTTTGTATCTCCTACGTTCCTGGCTAACTCGTACGTGCCTGGCGGTTATTTGCAATCTTCGGTCTCCTTTAGCCTTGTTTTAATTTTTTTTCTCGCTTAGCCGCGTTTCGAGTGCCGAAACTCGGCAAATTCGGCTTAAATTCGCATGCAACTTCAGTCCTAGGCGTCCTGGCGTTCCCCCCGTGCTGTGTCTGAGTGCTTTTTAATTGGTGCAGAAACGCCATTTCTCCACTCCGTAGCCGGCCATCTTGATGAGCCCCACCCACCCGTCCCTTTGTTTATGTTTGGTTGTTGTATATTCATGTTTCTGTATTTATTATGTTTTATATATGTTATGTTTTATATGTTTTATTTATTATTTTTCAAATAAAAAAAAATTATAAGAAAATATATATAATTTTTTTTTTGAAGAAGTGTACTTGTTTGATATTGTTGTTATAATTGGAGTGTCATGGTCAAAGTGGCGGGTGGGGAGGCACCCAGACCAGGAAGTAAAGAAAGAGGGTCCTCAGGGGCGTGGTAAAGGACAGGATTGATGCCCTGGGTGTGTGCTCAGGGCGTTAGGTCGCTACCACTGGCCGGTCTCCTTCTCCTATTAGATATTCGTTACTAGCGACTTGCCCATCAAAAAATGCTGGCAATTTGATTGTAAGGCCGGTAAATTTTGTTGGTGTTCCAAGATGTTTTGGCGCTCATCGCGTGGCTCGCAATGAGCGCCTCGTGCGCTCATTGTGAGGTTGTTGGTTGTTTGTGTGCTATAAGCATTTTTTTTTTTGCTAATGCTAATGAAATAATGAATAAAATAATACATCAATATACTTTACCTATTTTGAAGTAATATATGCAGGAAGTATTGTGCAGAAGAGCTGGCATTCTGTTTTGTTGTTTCTGCAGCATACAATGTGTGTTTTTAGTGTGTGGAGCTGCTGTGTAAGTGTCAGCAATGTGTGCAGTGTGTAGTGTAAACAGTGTGCGTGCGCGAGCCAAATCCGTTAGGGTAGCTGTGTACTTCCGCATTGTGTAAGTCAGTGTTGTAAAATGGCGCCTAATGTGTGTTACGCGTCTGTGGCTGATTTGGCGTCCTTGTTCTTGGATGGCGTCCGTCTTTTTCGGAAAATACGTAGGTGTTTGGTGGTGTTTTGCATCTTTCGAGTCCTGTAGCCTCGTTTTCGTTTTTTTCGGCAGCCATTTTTTCTCTCGCTTAGGAGATTTTCAGTTGTCTAAACTCTTGTATTTCGAGTGAAATTGGGGTGTAACTTCAGTTTTCGAGGTCCTCGGTGCTCCCCCTTGATGTAGGTAAGATTTTTATGTATTTGTTGTGTGTATTTATTGTGTTTTTAATGTTTTCATGGTAAGATCGTATTTTTGCGAGGTCGAATTTTTTTTTTTTCTAAGTTCCGCGTCTCGTATTTGTTTCTCGTAAGTCCGTAAATTTTGCAAGGTCTGCAGTTGCCTTTGGCGCTCCTTGCCAGCAACTGCGGCCCTTGCGAAGCCCGCCTGCTAACAACTATATATGTGATATCAATAAATATGCTGGGGACAGTTTTACTCCCACCCTTGTGTACAGTTTTATAATTTTTTAGTTATAAGTTAAGGGTACTAAGAGGAGGGGTTGTTAGTCTATCCGGGCACCAATAGGATCTCGCTAGGTCAAGATGCAAATGCAATGCTTCACTTTCCTTAAAGTTTAATATACCTATGTAAGTACTGTACTTTGTTTTATTAAGAAGCAGTTAAAAGCTCTCCTTTTACTGCATAAAATCATACAAATAATTCCTGTATGGTCTGCCAACTGTGGTGTATGCAGATAGACTCTGTAGGGTTGGATGTGCAATATTGTGTCCTAGCCTATCAGCAGAACATTACACTGCACATCCAACCCTCCAGCGCCTGTGACTATATACACTGCAGCGGGCAGAACCATGAAGGGACTATTTGCATGACCTAAATCAGAGCTTTTATTTGTTTCTTAATAAAAATACAAACAAGTAAATAAATAGTTGGTATATTACAAACCTAGTAAAAGCCAAAAAATCCATATCCCTTTAACATTTCCTGAGATGATAAGTGAATCGGCCCCTTTATATTAGCTAATGAATATAACTGTCTTTATATATATGTTCATTTAGCCTCTCTGGTTCCAGAAGGGTTAACATGACAAGGCAGTTGCTATACTGATTTTCGGGATATGACGCAATTCTACCCCCCAGCTGGACATGTTAATTGAGAAGAAGTTTCAGAGGCAAAGTTCACATTTGTGCAGATGGTAGGACAATGAGGAATGAGAGAGAGCTAGGTCAGTGTCAATCTCAAACCATACCCTAATGGCTCACGTCTCTCCTTTCCCAACCTCAGCTGCTCCCAGTGGGCCACGGAGGGATGGGGGAGCCTGCCTATGGATTTCTCTCTCTCTCTGCCCTTGACTGTGGAGCTGCTCTCTATAACATCTGACCAGCAGACGCAAGCAGCTCTTTCTATAGTTTCTCACGAGTGCTCTTCTGAATCTTCTGCAGAGCTGCTTTTTTTGGTGCCCTGTTGACTTGTGTTAGTAATACCATACACCCAGTAAATATTATACAAAGCATCTATAGCAAGCCGGAGGTTACTAAAGGTCTATGGTGATTAGCTATAATTCTTAAAAGTGCAGCTATTTAAGCATTACATTTTTCACAGCTCTATAGTTTTATAGCAAGAATGACTGTAATGATAGAAATAAAACAATAAGCACAACCAGTCTGCCAAGTGCCCTTCTTACCTAAAAGCCCTGTCTTAAATACATCTGATAGCCTAATATTTGCCAGATATTCCGTAAATTGAAATGGAACACAACAGTTTTTTTCAAGCATTTAATAGAGCACATTTTAAACATTGCAATAGCTGTTTGTTTGTTTTTTTGCATAAAAACATATTAAAGTCATATTTACGTTGCCTGGATTATGAATGCATCTGATAGAGGCAAATTTTAACACTTACATTAAAGTCAGCAAAATGTCTTGTAAACTCTGACAGTTGAAAGTTAGAGTTAACACCCTCCAAACCCAGGCCAAATTAGCATCACATTTAAAATTATTTGTTTTGATCAATCAGGTGAGTTGAAACTGTTGAATTAACTCTGGGTTCCTGTTTGTGGGGCAAAGCAGCCTGGGATATGTAGTGCATCACTGATATGTGCTATGTATAGCTGCTGACACGGAGACTGGAAGCTGCAAGGAGATTGGCTGAGCAAGCAACCAAAGGTACATAGTGGGTTAATATTGCTCCCCTGATGCTGCATGCTGATTGGGGTGGAGATCAGAGGCCTGTGTAGACACCCCCGGAGGTGTCAACATAATCATTATATAGATTTTTAGATATTAATAAAAATAAAATGTTTTATGAGATGTGCTGCATACACATAAGTTGCTTTTTGCCTAAAGATTGCAGAAATGTATTAATCCAGCTCACTTAAATATGCCTTTAAGTAAAACCTGTTTATGGAAATGAACAAGAAAGCCAGAGAGCATACTTTTTCTGTAGATCTCATTGCCTGACAGAGTGCATGTCCCAAGAGCAGTGAAACTTCTGAATACATTTTTGTGGTCTGAGATCTTTATTTAAAAAAAGAAAACACACTGTGTTCATTTACCCTCTTTCTGATGCAACAAAGAAAATAAATATTTCTATGTTCTTGTAATTCCTCTACTGTGTTTGTACGTACCATTTCTTCTGTAAGGCGATTTTACTCATGTGTTACTTTTTTGTGATGTAATACATCCACAAATTACTTCTGAATCTTCCACCCCCAATATCAAATTATGAACTTTTACTCTTATTCTAGATTGACGATTTCTGTCTTTTGTCTCCTTATCAGACAATGCATATTTTTCTAAAATGTGTTTAATGTTTAATACTGGTTGTGCGTCGTTTTAGCTGTTCTTCATCTATGATGTGTAATAAAGATTAAGGTCAGTGTTATATATAGTGTGAGACTCAATGCAAGGGTACTGTATATTACTGAACCATATTATAAGAAAGACCTGTGCTAATTCATAAGAGAGAAATTAACAGTTTGTTAACCTTATGGATTAGAATTGTTAATTAAAAGAAAATGTTGTCTTCGCTGAAACCTTTTATAACATAGTATCTTCTTTTGAATATCTTCAGTTCCATGTCACCCTATTAGACCAAAAATCTACAAGAATTTGACATTCTTCACACCTTAGTATATACAGGATGACCCTATATATTCACAATTTTCCTTTGCTTTTTCTGTTACACTTGTACGAATTTGTGTGCTATTTTTTTTGCAAAAGCACCATAACACTACAACAATATAAATCAGCATGATAAAAAAATAACTCTACAGGTGCAGCTTCTAATTGGCTGAGCTGCATGGTCATTAATGTATATGTAAATAGTCCAAAGAATAACTCAAATTAGACTTGTTTTGCTTCAATTTCTCATTTTACAAAATATTTTGCCCTTTAATTACTGATTAATTGAAATTAAAAATAATATATTTTAATACCAAGAACAGCATAGCAAAAATGGTAGGGAAAATATTTTTAACAGAATGACTGTGTAAAACTTGCTAATCAGCCGTACATTTTCATCACAATCTGTATTTGATTTTTGATTGCTTTCTTATATTGTAAAAATTTTCAGGGCAAATTATATGTCTGCAAAGTATCACACAAATGCTTGGCAGCTCTGTCT
Source organism: Discoglossus pictus (assembly GCA_027410445.1). Classification (NCBI taxonomy): domain Eukaryota; kingdom Metazoa; phylum Chordata; class Amphibia; order Anura; family Alytidae; genus Discoglossus; species Discoglossus pictus. The sequence goes on from CM050167.1 coordinate 176,220,313, forward strand.
AATAAGATTATTCTCATCATCTCTTTCACATGATCACTGCATTAGAAGCTAAAATGTTATTTGTCTTTATTAAAAGGCCTTTATGATTTATGTTTCTTTGTGATATAATTATTTAACCCGTTCACTGTCAGAGAGATGCGCATCCCATTGTGGTACAGCATCAATGCCAACCCTTCCAAGAATCTATGGGTTAATAGCTCTAATTAAAATGCAAAGTTTGGCTTCTTAGATGATTCTAGATGAAAAGCCCTTTTTAATGAAAAGAGCAACAGTAAACTCCAAATTTCTCCCTGATGAAGATAAGTTATAGAATTACTGCTAACCTTTTTCCAGAATATTATCTCACGCTTTCAAAAACAATGCGTTCTTTCTAAATCTGAATTTGCATATGAAAAAGAGGCACATTTTTATTGATGCTTTTGACGGACTGTATTCTTCTCTTGCTAGAATACTGCTTTTAAAACATAACACAGCTTAATTTTTATCATAAAGTGCAGGAAATCTAATTTCTGCTAGGTTCCTTTATGCTCAGCCTGTTGAGTAAATTTATCAGTTCAGATTTTAACATGAAGAAATGTGGCTATATGGACAGTTTGTAGAAGTACAATGCACAAAATACAATCAGCAAATGCAGATATGACACAAGGAGGCTGTCGGATTTACTTGACGAGGCTCCCCATGCTATTAATATGTAAGTGGTGTGATTTCAAAGTGCATTTACACTTGAAAATACAATAGCAGGTTGTTGCTATACTTACCTTAAAAATGAAAATAATTGCAGCATTATCATGTATTATGTTGAATATTTATTTATGTAAAAAGTGCAATTGCCATAATGCTGTGGGATGGAAATGCCACCTATATTTTACTTACAGTTCTGGGCTTCAATTAGCAGGTAGGTTGCAAGACCTAAACTTAATGATACTGGCTAATGTTTCAGGTGCCTGTTGCATTACAGTTGGTGTATATCCTTTAAGAAGAATCAACAATATGAATCATGAGGCGTACAGTGTGTAGTGCCATTCTTAAGCACACAGAAAAGGTCCAAATGTTGTTCTTAATTTAAAATATAGTTGAATATAAGCATTTCACCTATCAGGTGTAATCACATATAATAGTTGTCAAACTGCGATTCGTCGTCACGCTTACGACAAATCGCAGTTTGACAATTGCGCATTGCGCAGCGAGCCGCACATGCGCATTGCGCAACCGTGGCGTAAGCTGCGCCTGCGCATTGCCCATCGTCCCACTAGCCGTGCATTAGCCGCGCATTGCGCAACTGCGGCCCACACAGGTGCGCAACGCGGCTGCCCGCACAGGCGCAATGCACGGTGGAGGGCCGCGCAGGTGCATGAGGGGGGGTTAAGCAGGGAAGGAGGTGGAAGACACAGAGGAGAGGGGGGAGAGACACAGGGCAGGGAGAGGTGGGGAAGAGACATGGGCAGGTAGAGGAGGGGGGAAGAGACACAGGGGATGGGGGAGACACACAGGGGTGGCAAAGGAGGGTGGGTAGATACCCAGGGGAGGGGGGGGGGGAGACGCAGAGGAGGGGGGAGAGACATAGGGGAGTGAGAGGAGGGGGAGAGAAACAAAGGAGTGAGAGGAGGGGGGAGAGACACAAAGGAGTGAAGGGGAGAGACATAGGGAAGGGAGACGAGGGGGAAGAGACACAGGGAAAGGGGGAGACACACAGTGATGTGTGGGAGGATGGGGGTAGACACAGGGGAGGTGGGGAAGAGACACAGAGGAGGAGGGGAGAGACACAGGGGAATGAGAGGGGAGAGAGACACAGAGGAGGGGGAGAGACACAGGGGAGTGAGAGGAGGGGAGAGAGACACAGGGGAATGAGAGGAAGGAGAGACACAGAGGGGTGGGGGAGAAACACAGAGAGGGGGGAGAGACACAGGGGAGTGAGAGGAGGGAGGGAAGAGACACAGCGGAGTGAGAGGAGAGGGGGAAGAGACACAGGGGAATGAGAGGAGGGGTGGAATGAGACACAGGGGAGTGAGAGGAGGGGGGGAAGAGACACAGAGGAGTGAGAGGAAGGGGGGAAAGAGACACAGGGGAGTGAGAGAAGGGGGGAGAGACACAGGGGAGTGAGAGGAGGGAGGAGAGACACAAAAGAGTGAGAGGAGAGGGGAAGAGACACAGGGGAGGGGGAGACACAGGGGTAGGAGAGGAGGGGGTAGACACATAAGGGAGGGAGAGGAGGGGGGAGAGACACAGGGGAGTGAGAGGAGGGGAGAGAGACACAGGGGAATGAGAGGAAGGAGAGACACAGAGGGGTGGGGGAGAAACACAGAGAGGGGGGAGAGACACAGGGGAGTGAGAGGAGGGAGGGAAGAGACACAGCGGAGTGAGAGGAGAGGGGGAAGAGACACAGGGGAATGAGAGGAGGGGTGGAATGAGACACAGGGGAGTGAGAGGAGGGGGGGAAGAGACACAGAGGAGTGAGAGGAAGGGGGGAAAGAGACACAGGGGAGTGAGAGAAGGGGGGAGAGACACAGGGGAGTGAGAGGAGGGAGGAGAGACACAAAAGAGTGAGAGGAGAGGGGAAGAGACACAGGGGAGGGGGAGACACAGGGGTAGGAGAGGAGGGGGTAGACACATAAGGGAGGGAGAGGAGGGGGGAGAGACACAGGGGAGTGAGAGGAGGGGGGACACAAAGGAGTGAGGGGGGAGTCACACAGGGGAGGAAGAGGAGGGGGGAAGAGACAAAGGGGAGGGGGAGACAAACAGGGGTGGGAGAGGAGGGGGTAGACACACAGGGGAGTGAGAGGAGGGGGGAGAGACACAGGGGAGGGAGAGGAGGGGGGAGAGACACAGGGGAGGGACAGGAGGGGGAAGAGGCACAGGGGAGGGAAATGGGGGGAACAGACATGAGGGAGGGGAAAGAGACATGGAGAAAGAGACACAGGGGGGAAAAGAGACACAGGGGAGGGAGAGGGGGGCAAGAGACACAGGGGAGGGAGAGGTGTAGCAAGAGACACAGGGGAGGGAGAGGTGGGGAATGAGACACGTGGCAGACAAGGAGGAAAGACACAGGGGGTAAAAACCCCGGCGGGGGGAAGGAGTCACAAGGGAGGGAGAGGAGGGGGGAAATGAGACACAAGGGAGGAAGTAGACAGAGGGAGAGACTCGCAATGATCGCCAAAGGATCAACATCTGATCATGTGTGATCTAAACTGATTGAGCTCAATGAACAGGAAGAGGTAACAAATACTTATTTCCACTTATATTTTAAATTTGAAACACAACCAGAACCTTTTCTGTGTTCCTTTAAATGTCTTTCAATTATGTTGGTTTTCTATTGAAAACGAATTTGGGCACCCAATAAGATATTATCAAAGTCATATAGTTTCTTGACTAAACTCAAGAGAGATCTTTTCTAATAAAATAGAAGTATAACTCTCTTCACTAAGTACTTTCACAATCTATTATGCCTGATTGTAACTAAACCTACTTTAGATATAACTTGTACATACTCCCCTTGCTTGATAAAACTATGTTTCTATGTGTCATAAACTACAAAGTGCCCTGATAATATAGCATTATACTTTACACACACTATCACTTATGAGGTAGTACAGAATATACTGCATGTGTGTTCCAAGGTTCAGAAACAACTACCAGACACTTGTCTATTAGTGATAAAATGATAAATAAATGTTAGTAAATGTGATGGGAATCCCTTACATAGTCCATAAACATGCTGAGTACTGTGGTGTTAGATCAGACTAAAGTTTTAGTTGGGTAAAACAGCTCAGATATGTTCTCTTAGATATGTGCAATCTATTGCATAGTATCTCAGTTACTCTTGTTTGAGAGCACCAAGGCCATGGCTAATCCATAAAAATTAGTAATCACACCAAAGAGGTCCTCGTCCTTAATCCAAATTCTTTGTGAGCAAGTCACCAAAACCTAAAGTATCCGTAAAGTATGCTAGAGCCATCTCCGAGCAAATCTGGAACCAGCAGAGCTAAGCACCATAGCTAGCCTGCATGGCCCCAGCATGTCTCTGTCTTACCAGCTATATGTCTGAATCTTCAAGCTTGACCATGACTTTGCACCCGACACATATGTTACACAGCTCAATCAAGGGTCCATCTGTCATCCCTCACAATAATCAAAGCCCACGTTTATGAAACACAAGGTACAAAGTCAACCTGTTAAGCATTGACATCCAGTGAGTTTGAACCTCGGATGAAATAAACATTTTAACTTTTTTCATCGAATACAATAAATATAATTCAATCCTGCCAGTCCCAGATCGTTCTGAAAACAGAATTACCTCTCATAATAAGCCATTTGAATTTCTTGAAGGTGTCAGCTTTATTTTCTATACAATATAACATATTCAATGGTGCAAAGTTATCTTTCCAAGGACACTAATTCACTTATCCCCGTGCTTTAAAAAATTGCAATGGATGACAGAGTTATCCAGCAATTGAGGTTCATTTTTGTGATCTAGTGTTGCATCTAAAGGAATTTTAATATTAGCAAGCATATAGCTTGATAAATATAGCCACCCATTCCAAATCCACACCTTGTAACTCCTGTAGAGATATATTCTTTTCTTTGGGTGCTATAGAGGACAATCTGAAATCCATATTTTCCTTAATAGGTTGTGCTTCATGCTCAGCAAGTAGGCTCTACATTCCCCAGTATAATGTTGGAGTGCAACTCTCTTCAACCTACTGTCAGAAATACATAACTAGTGCCTCCTATCTGGACTGCAGGAAATCATTATGTCCTGATGTATCATAATCTTACAATCAACCATAATATAATATTAATTTTATCATTAGTTGTACAAAGTTCCTGTACCTTCTGACACATAAAATTATCATGCAAAAGCCTAATACAAATGTACGGTTAGTTGATATGTGTCCTTTAAGTTATCTTTGCCAAGGAAAGTCATAACCTAACAAAGGCACTCATTGTGAGGCCCCTATGTGACGGGCTTGAAGGGGCTGCAATGAGAAATGTACCTTTAATTGGGTTTTCATTGGCTATATTTTACCATAATACCCTAAAAAAAGCGATTATATAGAACATGAGGCTTTGAGCTATTGATGGTTTCATCATTAATAACCCCACACCACACACATACACCATGTTTAAGGATATTACCTCATGTAGCTCAGTCAGGCATTTTGATTGACTCAATCAGTGATAGTGTTACATACCCTGGGGAGCGGAGGTAGGAATTGAGCTATGGTCTGGTCTGACTTGCATGTCCTTATAATTATTTTATATACTAAAAAATATTTAATTCCCAACAACCATACTGGACTTTTACAAACACTAATTAACCTCTTGTTGTACTCAGTTGTTGTTTAGTTGTTCACTCGTGTCCGACTCTCCGTGACCCTATGGACTGCAGCATGCCAGATACATCTGTCACTCACCGCCTCTCTAAGCTCGATTAAGTTCATGTTGATCGCTTCAATGATCTCATCTATCCATCTCCGCCTCGGTAGTCCCCTTCTTCGTGTGCCTTCAATCTTTCCCAGTATTAGAGTCTTTTCTAGAAAATCCTTTCTTCTCATGATATGGACAAAATATTTGAGCTTGAGCCTTATGATCATAGCTTCCAGTGAACAGTTTGTCTTGATTTCCTGAAGTACTGATTTATTGGATCTTCTCACAGTCCAAGGGACTCTAAGCAGTTTTTGGCAACACCACAATTCAAAGGCATCAATTCTATGGCGCTCAAATAAAATAAAATCTGTCACTGCCTCCACTTCTTCCCCATTTATTTTCCAGGAACTGATATTGCTGTTTGCCATGATCTATGTCTTTTTAACATTGAGCAGTAGGCCAGCTTTTGCACTTTCTTATTTTACCTGCATTAATAGGTCCTTTAAATCCTCCTCACTTTCAGCCATCAGAGTAGTATCATTGGCGTATCTGAGATTGTTGATGTTTCTTCCAGCAATACTGATTCCGGCTTTGGACTCATCCAGCCCTGCTTTACGCATGATGTACTCTGCGTATGAGTTCAATAAATAAGATGACAATATACAACCTTGTCGAATACCTTTTCATATCTTGAACCATTCTGTTGTCCCATGTTCGGTTCTGACTGTGGCTTCTTGGTCCAGATACAAATTCCTCACAAGGTAGATGAGATGATCTGCTACTCCCATCTCCTTAAGAACTTGCCACATTTTGTTGTGATCCACACAGTCAAATGCTTTAGAATAGTCTATGAAGCAGAAGTAAATGCTTTTCTGGAACTCTCTTGCTTTCTCTATTATCAATTTGATCTCTTGTGCGTCTTCCTCTGCGGAACCCGGCTTGCACATCTGGTAGTTCCTGATCCATATATTCTTGGAACCTATCTTGTAGGATCTTAAGCATTACCTTCTGGCATGTGAAATTAGTGCAATTGTTCAATAATTGGAGCACTCTTTGGCACTGCCTTTTTTGGGATTGGGATGTAGACTGACCTTTTACAGTCTATTGGCCACTGTTGAGTTTTCCAAATTTGTTGGCATAAGGCAAGCTGCACTTTCACAGCATCTACCTGTAATATTTTAAATAGTTCAACTGGGATTCCTAAGGCATCCTAGGGCCCATCTCACTTCGCTCTGCAAGATGTCTGGCTCCAGCCCATTGGGCAAACTATTGAGGTAATCATTGCTGTAAATATCCTTCCTGTATAGATCTTCAGTGTAGTCCTGCCACCTCTTTTTTATCTGATCTGCTTCTGTTAAGTCCCTACCATTTTGGTCTTTTATCACGCCCACTTTAGCATGAAAGGTTCCTTTGAGATCGCCAATTTTCTTGAAGAGATCTCTCGACTTCCCGATTCAGTTATCTTCTTCTATCTCTTTACATTGCTCACTGTAGAAAGTCTCCTTGTCTCTTCGTGCTACAGTGCCTTGCAAAAGTATTCACCCCCCTTGGCATTTTTTGGGTTTTGTTGCCTCACAACCTGGAATTAACATGGATTGTTTGAGGATTTGCATCATTTAATTTACAGAACATGCCCACAACTTTGAAGATGTTTTTTGTTTTTTTATTGTGAAGCAAACAACAAAGTCAATACTTGTAGAGCCACCTTTTGCGGTAATCACAGCTCCAAGTCGCTTTGGATGAGTCTCTATAAGCTTGCCACATCTTACCACTGGGATCTTTGCCTATTCCTCCTTGCAAAACTGCTCCAGCTCCTTCAAGTTGGATGGTTTGCGCTTGTGAACAGCAATATTTAGGTCTGACCACAGATTTCCTATTGGATTGAGGTCAGAGCTTTGACTAGGCCATTCCAACACATTTACATGTTTCTCCTTAAACCACTCAAGTGTTGCTTTAGCAGTGTGTTTGGGTGAACCTCTGTCCTAGCCTCAAAGTGGTACAGGTTTTGCTCAAGAATATCCCTGTATTTAGCACCATCCATCTTTCCCTCAACTCTGACCAGTTTCCCAGTCCCGAGTGATGAAAAACATCCCCACAACATGATGCTGCCACCACCTTGGAGATGGTGTTCTTTGGATGATGTGATGTGTAGGGTTTGCGACAGACATAGCATTTTCTTTGATGGCCGAAAAGTTAAATTTTAGTCTCATCAGACCAGAGCACCTTCCTCCATACATTTTGGGAGTCTCCCACATGCCTTTTCGCAAACTCAAAACATGCCATTTAGTTTTTTGCTGAAAGTACTGGCTTTCTTCTGGCCACTCTGCCATAAAGCCCAACTCTATGGAGTGTACGGCTTATTGTCATCCTATGTACAGATACTCCAGTCTCTGCTGTGGAACTCTGCAGCTCTTCCAGGTCTCTGTGCTGCCTCTCTGATTAATGCCCTCATTGTCTGGCGGGGGAATACATAAGCACATGCCAATTTTCTGTTTTCTATTTCTAAAAAATAGTTTTATGTATATATTTTTCTAATTTCACTTCACCAACTTAGACTATTGTGTTCTGATCCATCACATAAAATTCAGATTAACAAAACATTGAACTTAAGGCTGTAATGTAACAAAAAGTTTTTGCTGACTATATAGAGCTCCTCCATCTTTGGCTACAGAGTGTATCTAATTTCTATATTGTCCATCTGGTGATGTCCATGTAGAGGGTCGTCTCGGAGGCTGTTGGAAGAGGGTGTTTGCTATGACCAGATAATTATCTTGACAAAATTCTACTAATCTCTGACCGGCTTCATTCCGTGACCCAAGGCCATACTTGCCAGTTATTCCAGGGGTCCTTTGGTTTCCTACTTTAGCATTCCAATCTCATAGGATGACAGTAACATATTTTCTTGGTGTTATATCTATGAAGTGTTGAAGATCGTCATAGAACTTCACAACTTCAGCCTCTACAGCATCCATGGTTGGAACATAGACTTGGATCACTGTGATGTTAAAGGGGTTTCCTTGAATTCTAATTGAAATCATTCTGTCATATATTGGGTTGTAACCGAGCACTGCTTTGGCCACCCTCTGATTGAATATGAGGGCTACTCCTTTCTACTGCAGGATTCTTGACCACAGTAAACAATTTGGTGGTTGTCTGTTGTGAAATGTCCCATTCCAGTCCATTTAAGTACACCAATTCCCAGGATATCGATGTTTAGCCTTGTCATCTCATGTTTGACCACGTCCAGTTTACCTTAGTTCATAGTTCGAACATTCCAGGTTCCTATGCTGAATTATTGTTTGCAGCATCAGACTTTCATTTCCCCTCCAGACACATCCGCAGCTGGGTGTCCTTTCTGCTTTAACCACTTCATTAGATCTGGTGCTACTCGTACTCGCCCTCTGCTCTTCCTCAGTAATGTAGTAGGCACCTTCTGATCATACAGGCTCATCTTACAGTGCCATATCGTTATGTCTCTGGTTGTGCTTGTCCATAGAGTTTTCTTAGCAAAGTTACTGGAGTGGGTTGCCAGTTCCTTCGCCAGTGGACCACAATTTGTCTGACCTCTCTGCTATGACCTGCCCATCTTGGGTGACCTTTCATGATATAGCTCACAGCTTCATTGATGTACATAAGCCCCTTCACCACAACAAAGTATTGATCCAGAAGAGGTTGTTGTACTTAGTAAGGACTAAATTTACACTACTTTAGATACCTCAAATGAAAAAAAAAAAAAACTCATGCTAGGACTACAGGACTACATTTCTCTTGCTTAAAAAGAGTGAGAAGAGGGTATTTTTGTTGTTGTTGGAGCTCTTGAAATCTGACACTTAACTCCTTGACCTGCAGATGCTATAAAGCAGGCAGTCACAAAGATAACTGCAAATCCTGCATCTGCAGAGATGTAAACTCCCCTCCCACAAATATAGCTTTCACCCAAGTGTAATGGATTCTTCCAGCAAATAGTAGAGGCCTAACACATCATTTTTATTTTTACATGTTCCCTGTGTATTTATGCTTTTTTTCAGCCTCATATTTTTCAGAAATATTTGTTGCATTATAGAGTGGACCTTTAAAAGACAGCATTTGAATTTATTGGTAAGTTGGAAATATGCATTTTCGCGATGTAGCTTGCTTGCTTTCACAGAAACTCCTAAAAACCTGTGCTTAAATGTAATGATTGCATTAATTCATTATATAGATTGTTATGTTTTTGACTTCCTGACCAATGTAATTAATCCTTTGCTATCAACAATATAGTCTTCTACTCTGTATGTAAAGGCCTTTGCAATAGATACTCTGTATGTGGTCAAGAGGGCAATGCATGTCATGGCGTTAGTAGCAGCTGCCAGGCCATAGCATTACTTAACAAAGGGCCTCATTTATTAAAAGGTGAAGTCAGTGGTAGTGACACAGGGTATGTATCTTGGGTGCTGAGTGTGTACAGCTCATGTCCCTTAGAAATCTCCACTTTAAGTATGTACAGATACACAATGCTGCATTGTTTGTTATGCGTCAGTGTGTGGTGCTGTAAGTACCAATATGACTCAGAAAAGCGTTGCAAAAAATAGTCTGTAAACATCTTAAATAATGTTCATTTGATTCATCTGTGAATAAAAAGGTGTTACTTTCTACATATATTATTAATCAGGTACATTAGTTCTGACATAGATACTGACATCAGATATTAATTAATCTACCCATTTATTCTGCCCTGCCTATCTACATAAAGACAACCTTTTGCATATGCAAGAAGTGCTCCTGAATTGCTGTGCTCTACGTATCCTGCTGGAAATCTGATCCATGTACCTTAACCTTTTCTTTTAGAGTTGTACTTTTCTAAATTAACCCTAAATCTTACGTCTTCCAATATATTTTGTGGACTTTTATTAATTTCCTTATATGTTTGGTGTTTTAGACTATGCACTTATTGTTATTAATCCACTTATTGTTATTAGTATTTATAAGATTGGCAATTAGTTGGTATATCTCAAGTGGTGTATCTTTGCCTAGACATGTATGGGCAAGTCCTGGGGCAGCACAATTACAAGAAGGGGGGTGGGTGGGTAACAGGCTGCTTAGAGTTCCAGTGCACTGTTTGAATATGGACAGAACTGTCTATATGGTACGACATTTATAAATGTATACTTGACCTTTGCTCCAAAGGATAGAAGTATATAGATAGATGCATATATATATATATATATATATATATATATATATATATATATATATATATATTGTGATAATCCTTATCTGGGAAAAAGAGAATTAGTAACGGCTACTAGATAACTCTGTGCCCTGGTATGGCATTCAATCTGTGAGGGGAAATTTTGTGTTTCTTATCCACACTGCACTTATGAGGAAAACCTCCATTTTAAAATGCCACAACAAATTGATGGTTTTAATTTTTATAATATAATGTCACACTTTAATTGTGATTTTCAGTGTCATGGGTGAACAATTAACACAATAAATAATTATTAATTTAGGAATTACTCATTTGCACCACTGGCTGTTAAAGCAGCTGACATCATAGGGCTGTATTTCAACTCATTTTTGTTGCATTTAATCATCTTTTTAATTGTTCAGCAGCAAGAATAATATGTCTGCTTTCTGATTAATGTAACAGAGGATTGATTCTATTTTTTTTTCTTCCCAACCTCTCAGCAGTGAGATTTACTAATGCAGATCATATATTTGATTCTTCAGCTAATAAACTTGAAATTATGGTAACTGTGCCAGTCGAAAGCCCTTGGTCACGAACCAAAGCAGGTGTTTGCTTAATAATTTGGTCAAAGATCATTGAGTTAAAGGTTAGGCCAACGAGAGCGAGAATGGAAGGGTCACAACACTTAGGAGGGGCTGAGACTTGATCTTCGTGAGTCTGGAATGGTCGAACCTCAAGGTCACCCATTAGTGCTCCTGCTCTAAGGGACTGAGAGATGTTGACAATAAATTCACCATGCCAGCACCTTTAACCCTATTAATACTGTTAATACAGAAAGTAAAAGCCAGGACCCAGAAGGATATTGCCAATGGAGATTTCATATAATGCTCTCGATATGAAATGTATGCGACTAGATAGCATCTGTTGTTCTGCATATTTGTGTCAATATCACAGCCCAGAGATGCACTTTATGATGATGTCTCCTCATACTAAAACACATGCAAAGCATATGTGAATCTGTATGGGCATATTTGTTTTCATATAGTAACATTTTAAGATCATGTCCATCAAATATTCATCACTTGTCCACCAGTGGGAAGCCAATCATTTTATTTACAGTGTTCTTCAGTTTCTTGTAATGGACAAATGAGGACTAAACATGATTAACCCCTTCACTTAATATTGTTACAGTTGTATAATAGAATTCAGCCTTTTTTATTAACATTTCAAGTAGTAAGCTGCTGACAACATATCGATTTTAATACATGCCTGCAACAATACAATATAATAATTATTATTAATAATTATTATTAATTATGGCATTTATAAGAAATAACCAATGTTTGTACCCAACCTGTACAGGCAATTCTTAAAAAAATAATGATTACAGACCAACTGTGTGGGACTGTATAATATTAAAATAATCATTTGTATTTAGAGTGAACCCTTAATACTTAAGATTATGACTATGGACCCAGCCTCTTCTTGCCCAGTGCAACTACTCATTTCTTAAAAATATTGTCCAGAGTAGTTAGTTATAGATGGTTTGATATTCATTCATCTGAGAATGGGCTCCAACATGATGGCATATGATTCTAAATGGCATACAGCTCGTGTGACCTTTCTTGGATATTCTACAAGTGTATGTACAGGGAAGAGAACAGGAGAAAGTGGTCTATAAAACTAGAGAGGTTTTATTGAAGACTATCCAGCACTTGAGTTCACCAAATTGCTAACGAATCAAGGGTAGAAAGGTGCTCCTGGCACTGTGCCTCTGCATATCTCATAACATTTGTATTAAAATATCGGTAGGTGAGTGGTACAAGACAACCCAAAGCTGCAAGTAGTTAAAGAGAGTGGACAGTTGGGCTAGGAATAGGAGAAATAAAGTGTATTATTGTAGGTGGGTTTATGGGATGGACTGTTAGTGGGAAGAGACAGTTATGTAAACCCTCTTTATATAGGGCTATGTTGCATAATCTGCACCAATCAGTTATATTTTTGCATTCCCCTGTTGTACAATAATAACAGAAAAACCCCTATTAGTTTACATTATTAATTCTCTAATTAACTTTTAATAATCCAAAATGTGGAACATCGAGTATGATAAACAGTGTCATGTATACAAAAATATTAATTTAAGTTAAATAGTGGGATCACTGTAATAGAACCCATTTATATATCTAATATTGAAAACAGACAACCATAGGCATTTCTAAGGGGTGCTGTCAATTCACAAAGTTCAGAGTGAGGATAGCAAGACTATGGTGAGAGAGGATCAAAGCCATTAGTGACATAGCATATTGAATATAGAGGTTCTCCAACTACGGCAATTCAGTTATAAAGAAATATGTTTCTATATGAACTTGAAAGAATCTCGCCATGTTTTTCATTTGAGAGAATCAATTTAAAGTACTGTATGATACTGGTCAAATTACTGTAGAATGTAATTTTTGGGTCAGATTTTTACAAAATACAAATTCTTTTGGGTCAAATTCCTGCAAAATGCAGATTCCTTGGTCATATACTGAATAATACTGCTTCATGGGTCAGAATACTAGACCTTGCTGATTCTGGGATATCATGGAATGCAAATTCAGGGTCAGATTCCTGAGGACTGCAGATTGAAACAAGCAGGTCAGATTTCTTATTGAAGCAGAATCATGTTTCACAGTCCTGAACCATGTGGATTCAGGTGCCAGATCTCTGCACAATGCAGATTCAGTGGCCAGGATCCTGCAGATTAAGATTTTAAATCCCTGCAAAATGCAGCTCCCATATTCAGATTCTTATATAATTTATACTGATGATTGTGCAAATACATACATTCACAGAGATGTAATAATTGGAAATACTTTTTCACTTCTTAATGGTACCAAGAAAGATTTTGCAGGCATAGGATTATGCTCCTGATCCATCATGTATCCAGCAGGTGTTTAACTTCCTTCAAAGTTAAATACAAGTGGATGCATATTATCAATTGTATGGCAATTCACAACCATTTTTGTGCCTTGTGCCACCATGATAACAGCATATTTAATATAGCCCCAGAAAACATGACCCATGCATGATCCATTCAGGCTAGTTGATGGAATAACTGACACGACAACTTGAGTTGGGAGAAACAACGGGCCACAGCTTTATTTAGACACAATATAAACAAACAACCATAACTTGTTTAGATGACTAATTTAGTCCTTCCTTCCGGGGGAGGAGCCCGGCCACGAACAGTGACCTCACGCTTTGAGCCCTGCCCAAAGCCCCAATGCTTATCTTTAAGCACGCCCTGTGAGGTGGGGCCATCGCCCCCTTAGGCCAGTGGGCCGGGCAACTCACCTCCCGCCGCACAGACATAAATTAACAATACACAACATACAATAGCCACTTCTCCGAATTCTTAACCAAAAATATATATTAATTTCAACATTTCTTATTTATATTATATATATTATATATACTTTTTTTTTTTTTTTTTTTTTTAAAGAATAAACCATAACATCTGTTAACAACAAAATACAGGGTGGGTGGGTGGGATTCCAGTCGGGAGACCGCGCTGCTGTGTTCAATGGCGCGAAACGGGCTTCCGACACGCCCCCCGACGCTCCTGATTGGCTAATAGCCTCACAGGCTCCGCTGGGTCACGTGACGCTACAGGCTGACCCAGGGAGCCTGTGCAGCCTCCGCGTCGTTCATGACCCATGCATGATCCATTCAGGCTAGTTGATGGAATAACTGACACGACAACTTGAGTTGGGAGAAACAACGGGCCACAGCTTTATTTAGACACAATATAAACAAACAACCATAACTTGTTTAGATGACTAATTTAGTCCTTCCTTCCGGGGGAGGAGCCCGGCCACGAACAGTGACCTCACGCTTTGAGCCCTGCCCAAAGCCCCAATGCTTATCTTTAAGCACGCCCTGTGAGGTGGGGCCATCGCCCCCTTAGGCCAGTGGGCCGGGCAACTCACCTCCCGCCACGGAGCATGCGAGGGACGCCTCCCGAGGCTGCGATCCCCCCCTGCTGGACATTAAAGCCAAAGCCCGCAAAACACTCTCCCTAAACTCCAACATCATCAACTCGTACCCTATTTCCGTAAGATGAACCTTATCCTTTGAGAAAAAATCATCTGCGCCGACCGGTTCGAAATCTTTATACCGGATGGCCGAGAAACCTTGTTTTCTCACAAAGCTCGCAATCTGCTGGTTTATCTTCTGTCTAGCCTTATCTAAGCATACTGGGTCGCGCGCGTTACGCCATGATCTTCTCTTGATCATCTCAGACCAGATAAGGAACGTGCCAGGGAACTTCTTCACCCATTTTTCGATGTCCCGTCTCATCACCTTTAGCATTCGTCTCATGGGAACTGTCCCTAAATCGTTCCCGCCGGCATGAAGAATGATAAGACTGGGCTGCCCGTAACGCTGCGCGTACGTTTCCAAGAGGCCGTCGAGCTGCGCCCATCGCAGACCCCGAATACCACACCACCTTACGCGTAAGTCCGTAACAGGAAAGCCCAGTTGTGCCTTTTCTTCGGTAACTGCGGCTAACCTATGGGCCCAGTACACGTAGGAATGGCCCACAATCCATAGTTGCTTCTGTTCCCCTGAAAGTAGAAAGCAACACCATTAAACCACTGCATTTGGCCGTACATAGGAACGAAAACGGTCTGAGTCCCACCTCCCGATGCGCTTTACTGCCGCGTCGGGCAACCCCAACCTAGCCGCTTCAGTGGCAGCTCCAATCCGAAAGGAATGTGTCCCAAAGTCGGACTGCTTGAAACCGAGCCGATGCAGTGCGCTTTTTAAAACTCTTTTAAACTGATACACAGACAGTGCCGTTCCATCGGCGTGGACCAGCAGCGAACACCGTCCCACCGGTCGCTGCTTAAGGTACTCCACTACACATGCATATGGGCAACACTCTGTGCCAACCTGATGCAGAACCACTTCTCTTCCTTTACCCACTTGGTCAGTCTTTGACCTCCGCAACCACAATACCACCGTACCTTCCCTGAGGCAGGTATCCACCAATTGCAGACCCCCCGAACCGTGTCTACTGTTCGCGACTAACTCCCCTATCCTAAACGCTCCGAAGAACGCCAGGGAAAAAGCCGTTCGGAAAAGTAGAGATTCAAAGGGATCCCTGCAAACCACCACCAATTCCTGAGCCAATCTCAGCAACAGCGCAAATGTTATTGGCCGCCTACTATCTGGCCTTTGCGCACCGCTGAACATTCCGCGCACCACTTTGCGCACTAGAAACTCCTTAGTAAGGTCCCTCTGCCCAGCAAGCTTAAACATAAAAGCAAGCGCCGTGACCTGTCTCCCTACTACGGGTTTTGATTCGCCTTGCTCGGCGCACCGCAGCAGGTACCAAAGCAAGATCCCTACGCTCTTGTCCTCCGTCGTGGCACCACCTGCCAGTGCCACTAGGCTATCCCATTTAGCCCACACGCGTCTATAAGCGTTCCACGTCGCTGGGGCAACAGACTGTCTCACGAGTCTCGTTACCTGACAGCTCCAATCTCCCAGAGCTCCTCTGGGATGAGCTCCCCCAGGGCGTTCGCACGAGGAGCCAGCGCCCTGAAACGATCCTCCTGAAACCGAGAGAGGGCGTAAGCAATTCCGTTATTCACCTTTGTCACGTGTCTTGCTTGAAACCATATGTTCAAGCGAAGGCAACATAGCACAAGATGCCTAAGCAATCTAATCACTGGTACGGATGCCGCCGTGATGTTGTTCACGGCTTCAACCAACCCCTTATTACCCGAATGGAAAATGACTCGCCTGTCCCTGAAACAAGGACCCCATAAGTGCACTGCTACCACCATAGGAAACAGCTCCAGGAATGTAGGGTTCAGCAGTAAACCCGCCTCTCCCCATTCCTCCGGCCATGCCGCAGCGAACCATCTCCCTTGGAGATACGCCCCACAACCGATCGGTCCAGAACCATCGGTGTGCAGGTCTAGCTCTGCGCTGGTGGTGCCCTCCTTTTGAAGGACCACCCGCCCGTTAAAGTCTGCAAGGAACCTTGCCCATACCTCTGCATCATCACGCATGGCCTTAGAGACTGTTAGGAAATGATGCGGCTTCGCAATCCCTACCGTAGCCAGAGACATTCGTCTACAGAATATCCGCCCCATGGGGATAATTCTGCACGCGAAATTCAACTTCCCCAATATTGATTGCAGCCGCCGGAGGGTCACCCTCCGTGCGCCCCGCAGCGCCGTAATCTCGGCCTGCATGTCCTCCACCTTCTCTAAGGGAAGACTGCACTCCATTTTGCAGGAGTCAATCCGAATCCCCAGAAAAGTCAATTGTTCCGTAGGGCCCTCCGTCTTATCGTGGGCCAATGGTACCCCGAATTCTGTACAGATTTCGGTGAACACCTCCAGCATAAAACGGCAAGCGTCGTTTCCCGCTGGGCCAACAAAAAGGAAGTCATCCAGGTAATGGGTAACACTCTTGTACCCCGCCTCGATGCTCACCACCCACTGTAAAAATTTGCTGAAAGCCTCGAAGTAAGCACAGGATATCGAGCATCCCATGGGTAAACATAAGTCAACGAAGTAACTTCCGTCTACGAAGCACCCCAGCAACCGATGGCTTGTCGGGTGCACGGGGAGCAATCTGAATGCTGCCTCGATGTCCACTTTTGCCATAAGGGCCCCCTGACCCTTCCTCCTCACCAAATCGACCGCCCGGTCAAATGACTCGTAAGACACAGTAGCCTGGTCTCTTGATATGCCATCGTTTACCGAACGGCCTCTGGGGTATGAGAGATGCTGGATCAGTCTAAATTTACCCTTCTCCTTCTTGGGGACCACCCCAAGAGGAGACACAACTAAACCCTGGATGGGCGGGGCCGCAAATGGCCCGGCCATCCTCCCCAATTTTACTTCATTAAGCACCTTAGCTTTGGCTACCCCTGGGAAATCCCTAGCCGACTTCAGGTTTGGGACAAGAAAACCTTGAATGTCGACCCCACATGGAATCCGGAATCCTTCTCGGAACCCGTCCTCCAATAGGCGCGCCGCTTCGGCGGTGCCTGCCAATTTACCGTAGCGCTTTAGCCACGGCAGCATGGCGGGGAGGCGTATGGGCGTCTTGCCCCTTTGCAGGAGGCTCGCCCCTGCCTCCCTCTTTGGGTCTACTGCATCTAGACAGGGGGTGTTCACCTCCGCAGTTTGAGCATGCATGCTTAAACCTGCAGTTAGGCGCCCATCTGCAGACCCCCTCGTTGTACGAAAAACAGGTCTTAAGACCTGCTCCTGAGGCGTGGGTGGGGCCCTTACCTCCACCGGCCCCGCTCCGAAAGGGCGTCGTGACTCTCATGGGTGTCATGATGTTTAGCCAATACGCCACCGCTTTGTCGCTCCACGCCATACTTGGCCTTGAGGCCAAGTATTGCCGGAATTCCTCATCGTACCGCCACCAGGCTGTACCCCCATAAACCTTGTGAGCATTCCGAATTTCGTCTATGTAGACGAACAATCCCGAACTCTGTTCAGGGTGCCGCTCACACAGTACGCAAGCCCAAATAGAAAATGCTTGCAGCCAGGTATCAAACGTCCTGGGTAGCCTAGCAAAGGATTTCCCCTCCCTGGGGCCCCTCTCGGCCAGGTCTGTTTGCCTAGACATAGGGAGAAGGGAAAACAACTCTATAAACTCCCTCCTCCAGATCTTTTCCTTTACTTCCTGTGGAAGGTGTGCACCCAAATTATCCAACGAGCAGAGGACTATGGGCCTCATGGCTGCGTCGGTAACCCCCACAGTGTTATTCCCAACTGCTGCTATTGCGCTGCCTACCGGCTCGGGCGCGCGCAAGCTAGCTAGCGCCTCGCTCGCGCTCGCTGGCGCCACTACCGCTGCTGGCTGGGACCATGCACCCTTTGCTAGCCCCCCTATCCACGCTCCCATTTCGCGCTCGCTAACTGCAATGTTATGCGCAGCTAATAGAGTCCTTAATGACCCAATAAAATCACCCTTGTCTGCTGCGCAGCTCAATTCTGAGCGCTCACCTGCTTCTGGAAGCTTAGGAGTAGATACGGCCAACGGAGTATCCCCGCGTCTCTCCTGACGCTCCGGGGACTCTGACCGTCTGGCCCTCCGCGGGCTTCTCCTCTCAGATCCCGTGCAAGCACAGCTGCACCGACAAGATCTTCTGCTTCTAGACCGGGATCTCCTTCTAGATCTGTGGGTACAAGAAGAACAGTCACTAGCTCTCCGCGACCTGCATGCCCGCGCCCATACCGCCCTTTCCTCGTCTGAGGAAGGGTCCTGGTCAGCTAAGCTTGCGCGGCTGGAGTAGGCTAGCACTGCCTCCGCCGCCCCCTGTAGGGGGCCCCCTGAGACTTCCTCGGGCGTTGGAATATCCAGCTGTTGGTCAGTCTTAGACCCTCTGCGCTGTGGCCTAACCGTATCGCCCTCAGTCTCTACTCTGCTACGCCTTAGCGGTGTGTGCGTAAATAGCAGCGGACTGTACCTGCTCGTAGCCTTCTTAGCTCGAGTGGGGCGTCCTAGCCTCGCCACTGCCGCTGTCACAGGCATGTCATCAATCATGACCATGCTGTCTTGGCTGTTCATCTCTCTGATGACCCCATCTCTTCTCTCTCTCGTCGTCGCCATGCTCCTCTCGCTGCCAGTTGGGCGTCCCTGTAAAGTACCAGAAGCACTGTTAATTAGGGAAACCCCAGGGACCGTCTGCTTGGCACCGTGAGGGCCTGTAGGAGCCTTTTTTGGACTCCCGGCTTTTCTCTTACCCCCTGCACCCCCCTTGCGGGGTGTTAGAGGGGTGTTTCGCGACCTTTGTCGCGGCCTAGGACCTTTAGGCAAGTTGGCAGGTGGTGGCCGGATTGCTAGGCCCTCACCCCCACCGCCCGTGGTCCTGGCGCTCGCTTGCCTGGGGGGTATGGGGTCCCGGCCGCCCTGACCTGTAACCCCCCCATCTCTGGTGTCTCTGCTACCTGATGGACGTGGGTCTGGCAGCCCTACAGTGGTGGGATGGGAAAAAATTTCCCTGGAGGCATCAGGATTGGCTAGGACACCAGCCACCGCAGGCTGTTCCTGTACAATGTGCTGAGCTCCAAGCGCAGAAGGCATGGGAGGTCCCAGCCTGTCCTGCACCCACCTGACCCCTTGGCTTAAGGCACGGGTCCTAACCTCAGCCAGTAAGGCCTCTAAGCCTTCTGGATCCATAGAAATAGCTAACAGGGGAACAAACAGGGGGCACAACAAGCAGCAAGACAGGCACACACAGACACAGGAACACACACAGGCACAGCACACCACAGGGAGACAGGGACACACACAGACACAAAAAACGGAGGAGGAAAAGAACACAAAAACAGACAGGGATAGCCTCAACAGTGATATCCCCTTATATGCTGGTAAGCTGGGGTGAAATCTCAGTAATTAAACCTTCCTACTGTATTTTTAATGCTGCAGGACCTCAGACCTCCGTCCATCCAGTCGGGAGACCGCGCTGCTGTGTTCAATGGCGCGAAACGGGCTTCCGACACGCCCCCCGACGCTCCTGATTGGCTAATAGCCTCACAGGCTCCGCTGGGTCACGTGACGCTACAGGCTGACCCAGGGAGCCTGTGCAGCCTCCGCGTCGTTCAGTATTAATATACTTAATTTAGCACCAGAAAATGGTTCTGTTACTCTTACAAACCCCCGCAAGTATCTTATTTTCATACCAGATAAACCATCCTACAGGCAGTAGAGACTTGGATACATTTGAGTATTTAAGACTATTATATGGTCTTTTTCTCTCCAATATCTGCCAATATCAAGTTAATGCAAGACACAAAAAGCACTGGGGTCAAGCAATGGGACAAAAAAATAGGTAAAACTGGATACACTTTGAAAATAGACCCCACAGTATAACATATGAAGAAGAGTTATTAAAACCACTTTTTAAATCCAATTTTACACTCCCTTTGATAAAAAAATCTGCAGTCATGATATGTGTAACTTGTCATAAAGGTCACAACATGGAAGCAGTGCAATAACATTGGAAGCATCATGTTGTGGTAAAATACAAGTATTGTTAGTTAAGTGGCTGATTATTATATTTTTAACAGGTAATTAATATATTTATAGTAATATGTTTTACTGCACATTTATGGTTGTATTCATTAAGGTGTGATCTTCATAATTAGGCATTATCTATGTGTGGTTCACACATTGTGTCAGACCTGCTTAGGTTACTGTGGCTCGACTAATCTTCAACTTCACATTTGTCTCCAAAGCTGCATATGGTTTGGACCTTCTTGCTAATCACCCCCCCCCCCCACGCCAAACCTGATATGACATATCCTTGCACTATACTTCTCCCCATCTCTCACCTTCACCTAATGTCTTTATGACCCAGACCTTGCCTTTGATACCATTTCAGCAAAAAAAAAAAGAAAATGTCACTTTTTTCCTCTATTCTATTTGTTCAGTAAATATTCCCTTTTAATAAAATAAATAAATATATAAATGTTATCAGGTATTGTATCTATATAATAGCAGTGATTTGTGAATTAAAACTATGAAACTAAATGATTAGAATCATTATATTACATAAATATGTACAATCCTGTACTACTTAACTGCCTAGTTGTTAGATTTTATTATTAATAACTATAAAAGAGTATTCTTCAATATAGTATAAGCTATTGCACTATTGCAGTTTTTTTTTACATAACAGACAAATAAACTATTGGGTCCCACCAAGACCTTGGTCAAGTTCATGTGCCCTACCAAAATACAATGACTGGTCCCTTTAAAAGCCATTTGGATCCATTGTCGTAGCTCACTAATTATCTTGCTAGTGCTACATAGTTAAATGATATACCTCACAATATTTTAATACCTTCTATTATTATACAAAATTGAAGATTTCTACTTCTTATATGAAAGCCGTATTTTAGAAAACGGAGAAACAAGTCATAGTTCTCAGAAAAAAGTCAATTCATAATATATTTTCTTGCCAACAAGCAGCTTGAACAGGATAAATGTCAAGTCGTAGTTTCTTTTTTTAACTAATTTATTATATTCCCTCTTCTCCTTGCAGATGCCAATAAAGGGAGATACAAGAAAAGATATCAAGTTGACAGGGTGTTGACAGGAGCAAGCAGACTACAGTCGTTTGTGTCCCTGCAGACAATAGAAATGACATCATGTCTCCTCAATATGACACGCTAATGAATTTAGCAACACCTGAACTTTTGTGACAAGGAAGACCTCTGACACTGGTAAGTTCTTTGGTGTCAGTAATGATAGGATTCTCTCTCCGGCCCCACTCCAGATCCGATGGCAGAAGTACCTTTACAGCCCTAACAAGTTGACACTGGTTCATTTGCTCTCTCTCCCTATGACATCTTCTTTGCAGGAGAACTGCAGATGTAATTGACTCCCTTTTTAGTCTGACGACTCCGAAATGTCATTATGACCCAAGACGTCTCTATCTGACTTGATACAAACAGGAAGCGTAAGGTTTTTTAAAGGTGAAGCTGATCTTGCTAATGAAGAAGTATCACTCTCCATCTGGACAGGGAGCACGTTGCTTGTGCTTCCAGTTAGGTGAATGTCACAGGTCAGAGTTCAAGCAGAACATGGAGCAGTGATTAAAGATGATATATTATGTTTGGATAAAATACTTAAATGAGAGATGCGGCAATGAAAGAGGGTCTCTGATATTTGGTTTCCATCTTTTTTATAGTCATATTCCCAATTATATTAATCTCAAGCAGATGCTATTGGAATGTTATGCAGAGAGCCAGGATATTAACCCCTTGCTTCCTGTGGGTATTGTGATTATTCTAAGTTCAAGTAAGATATACATTATCTGCTTGTGTTGAAATGCTTGCAATATCCATATCATTATTATCGTTTATTTGTAACGCGCCAACATATTCCGTAGCGCTATACGTAAGTTAAGTTACAGGCAATGACAAGTTCAAGATTCACATATTGCAAAGAATGGAGGGCCCTGTCTTTGAGCTTGGAATCCAGTGTCCATAGCGCTTTCCCTAAAGCACCTTGCAGGATTGAAACTCGCAGACTTACAATCTAAAGGTGTTTTATGAAAAATTGAGATAAAAGGACTAGGACAGGTACGGTCACTGTTTTCTTTGAGTACAATATGTAGAAATCAAATCAACTTAATTTTGAAGCCAATTATTTGTCACTCAAACCTATCATCTCTCCACTGCATAGTGTCACAAATTCACCCTGAGTCAATTAACCATACCCATGCTTCTGTATACGTTGGCAGGATGGGTTAATTTTGCTTATAAAGAAGTTTCTCAAGTTAAAGGTTCATGCTCCAAAATTCTTATTTTCAAACTAAAGCCAAGCAGTTGTGATATGTCAGCCTTCTTTTTAAAAAGGCATGCCCCCAAGAGTAATAATGGAGGAAGGCAGCTTCGAGGAACGTGTTGGTACAAGAGTGCAATTCTCAGACTGACCAGAGCCAATTTAGTTCCAAAGAGTTGGTACAATTACATTTTAAGACCAAGAATGGAAGACATGAACATCTGTCCTCTCTCCAGTCCATAATGGCTGGAGATGCAAAAGCCTGATTTACTGCTTCCCCTGCAGGCTTAGGCAAGGCAGGTCCCGGAAAACTGCCATAGGCCAGGATGTGAGACTTTAACTGCTGTGAATCAGTCTGAATAATGGAGCCAGTTTTAACTTACCTATCAACACGAGGTGAATCCTCAAATCTTGACCTATGAGCGACTCTGCCGGGCCCACCTTGCTTACCCCATTTTGAAGCTAGCTTTTGTCTGACAAAACAAAATCACTGGCCCTCCAGCTCTTCCTGTACGAATATAGATACCATAAGTGACAGTCGCAAAAGTTTCGTTAGAATCATCAGGTGGAAAGGTTTGTATTCAAATAGGTCTATGGTAAATCTCAGCAAATGGGCTACCTAAAAAGAATATTTAATGCGCTTCGCCATTAGAAACTATGTTGCAGTGCTACACTTCATAGAGACAACGGGTTAAAACACATTGATTGCTTAGTCTGTGATCAAGCTTCATGAGCCTTACATCGATGTTCCTGGCATTCAGGTCCTTTTATTTATTGCATTTCTTTGTTCTTTAGCACTCTCCTGTAGTACAAGACAAACGCAGAAACAATTTTGAGAAAAGGAATATGGAAATGCTGCCTACTTAGGAAATATAACATATGATAATAGGAATTAAATTGCTCCATTTTCTCTTTACTGTCCTGCAGTAAATGTTCCAGGATTGTTAGGAGGCATTACTCTAACAACTAGAAAAGTGACTCCTACTGATTATTGAAACCTGGAATACTGACTGATCGTTAGTGCTGCAGAAGACAGGGGCTCAGGGAAGACAATTATATGACCGTCTGAACTTGTGCAGACAATACTTCCCTGTACATCCAATGATACAGAAATAATTGGAGTCTTGTTCTTTATAAATGCATGGCTCATACTTAAGGAAATACATTTGCTAAATGCATATTTCTTCATTTGTGGAAAAATAAATAAATAGCTGAACATAAAACAGGTGCATTGCTGTGAACCTATTGTATAATAATCGTTATTTCTTCCTGTGCCCTTTTGTTGAGTATGTCAGAGATATATTTTTACGTATGGAGTGTGAATGGTAAAGTAATGGATGATGTCTTGGAAAGACAGCATTCATGATCATATTCAACCAAAATAGATTTGCTTTGTAGAATATAAAAAGTAAATAAAAGTCAGGTAAAATCATGTATATAGGGCCAAGTAATTCGACCAATTGCAATGGCATCTGCACTATGAATCTATACATATATATGCATCTTTTGTGCATGGAAATGTATTTGTAGATAGATAGGTATATACATAAATCAGCTTTCACTACAGTTTTGTTCAATACTATTCTTAAAAGGACACAAATTTAATAAATATGCACTACAACACTGAAGAAGAAGAGAAGTGCCAGTACCCCCTCCCCAATGTTCTATATCAGTGGATATAGACCTTATTGATCAGGGGACCGGCTGGTTTCCTTCTAGTGCTCATGGGGATAACCTTTGAGCTCCAGAACCTTTAAACACTCAATTTTAATCAAGTTTTGCCACGATTTTGAATATAGTGCATACTAACTGCAGATAAGTTATTTCAACCTAATGGTTATGGTATGCTTAAAATATTGGACTTTTCTCATCCTTCTTTTTCCCTGTGGACCAGCAGACATATCTGGTACTGGCATGGGTCCAAACAGTGGCTGTTGAGAATCCCTGCTCTTTATCATGTAACTTGTAAACCCTCACATACAGACTCCTCAATTGATTTTGTATTGGTTTAAGTCTGTATGATCACTGGATCTGAAGGCTGGATATGTTTTTATCTCTTCATGACAAAGGTTACTGAATCTGGTTAATGTCTCCATTCCTCAAACAGATTAAAATACAACAGCTCATTACGGGGTCAAATTGGGACAAACATATATTAGCAATTTAGTAGCACTGTCATCACCCCCAGGCCAGGCTTTCATGATTACCTGACATTGTACAGGTGAGTTAACCCCATCATCAGTCATTTTGAGTTGTTCATGTGCTCAGCAGCAGATTCTGACACACTCATCATTCCAGGAAATATGTATACTTCACTAAATGATATCATATACCACTACAATATCATGAATATATTTATATCTGCTGAAACACGAGGAACATTTTGTTACAAGCATCTGTAGTGCATTTAAAAGTAAAGCTTGGGTTTGTTTGTTGGAAATGTACTATTAAAAAAAAGTATGAATTTTGACATTTTAAAAATTACAAATTTTGCTTACTTTTTAAATTGCAGCATAGCTGCCTTTCCCATCTCCCTGGGGGCATGGTCAGCTCAGTCTGGGGGCTGGATCATCATGGAGCTTGAGAACAGGCTGGGCTATGTTGTCACTGGTCTTGCACCATAGCATCATTAGCTCAACCGCCACTACATACACAAAGGTTACTGCCTTATTGTAACCCCCAAAGGCTACACCCAGTGACAGTGCATAAGCCATCATAGTCCTGCCGCCTTAACTGAGCATGCACAGTCTGACCCAGAATCTCACTAATCAGATTATTTTTTTTAGCCTAGCTTTGCGGTAGACCTTCCAACATCCCCTGATAGGCACAGGTAGGCAGAGATAAGCAGATCTGCTTAAGGGAATGCTGACACATTCAAAAGTAAGAATACATGTTAACTTTTATTTTTTTTAAACTGCATACTGTTTTTAATAGTGTATGCCAAAAAATAAACTTATGAGCTGTACTTGTAAATGCAATACAGTGGTCGTTTAATTCCTTTGGAGTTAATTGTTACATTTGACAAGTGTATTGTACCACATGCTTTACAGCACATTTAATGGTATAACATTAATTGTATTGAGAATCTAGTAACGTAACCATAAAGTTGCTCTAATTGCCTTGTCATGAAAGTCAAAATGAAATGTATTGTGAGGGGGTCTGATCATATGAGAAGGATATAGTATTCAGTATGCGGTCTAACACTGTACAATCAGATATTCTCAGCTTTTTTTCATGTACAGTATGCTCTCAGCAGCTAGAGGGCACAAAAGAATGATTTTGTCTTTAGTGGGAAATAAATCACACTCAGAAACATGCAGACTATTTTACATGTACTATGTATTGTCAGGGATTCTCATATGGTTAGCGTTCCAGAATATACTATGTATGGACAGAATATAAGGCATATGTATTTATGTATGGATATGTGTGGATAGGCTATGTATACCTATGTATGTATGTATACAAGTTTTATTAAAATTAAACTGCATGCTCTCATGCAGTGGTACATCACATATAATAGTTGTCAAACTACGAATCGTCGTCACGCTTTGCGAGCTCGCTCGGTGCACATTTACGGACTTAGCAGACAAAAATACGAGACACGTGACTTAGAAAAAAAAACATTACGACCTCGCAAAATTAAGAACTTAACGGCCGAACTTAACGTCGCGCAACGGAGAACAGTAAAAATACAATAAATACACACAAAAAACACATAAAAAACTTACCCACAGCACCCGGGGCCTCTGCAAGTGAAGTTACACCTCCATTTAAGTCCAAATTCACGAGTTTAGACACACGAAAATCCCCTAAGCAAGAGAAAAAATGTCCGCCAAAAGAAACGAAAACGAGGCTACAGGACCCTAAACACGCAAAACAGCACCAAGCACATACAGTTTTTCCAAAAAGCTGTACGAGGTAAAGATACACTTCTACTAAGGACGGAAAATCATACACACCAGGGTAACACATACACATTCACGACATTTATCAATGCGGAAGTACACAGCTACACTAACGCCTTTACCTCGCGCACGCACCACATTTACACTACACACTGCACACATTGCTGACACTTACACCACAGCTACAGAAACGTGCAAAACTACACTGGATGCTGCAGGAACATAGAAACAGATTGTCAGCTCTTCAGCACAATGCTTCCTGCATATATTACTTAGGAATAGGTAAAGTATATTAATGTATTAATTTATTCATTATTTCATTGGCATACAGCAAGACATATACAAAAAAAAAAAAACCTCTAATAACAAAACAAAAAAAAAAAAAACAGCCTCGCAATGAGCGCCGAAGGTCTTCACGCTAAAAAATTCATTAAACAACATTACCTGACCTACGATTTCATGACCGTCATTTTTTGATGGGCAAGTCGCTAGTGTTAATATATAACATAATTCTATATTTTATGGATATTTACTGGATTAGTCTGTTGTTGATAATAATATTATTTTCTGACTTGCATACTTGCACTCTGTAACACTTAGTGAATGCTGGCCTAATTTCCTAAACATTATAGAACATGGAGAATAACATTTTTGTTTCTGGCATGAAGGGTTTGTGACTCACTCTTACAAGCACAAGAAATTTTAAAATTATACCATTCATCTAAAAGAATATATGTTAAATGTTTCAAGAAATTAATGCATTCATTTCTATAAAGTTTACTAATGCTGATTGTCAGTCCTTGTCAGAACGTCTTGTGGACAACACTTTATGTTAAAGGGACACAGCAGAAGCACCATATATGGTATAATTTAAAACTACAATATAATATGTTATAAATTGAAGGTTATTAAGAAAAATGCATTTTCCTACAGTACACTTGCATTGAAGATTGTTGTTTTTAGCTGTCAGACAGCCTTTCTGAACTAGCCACAAAACAAGATTCTTACCTTTGTTAATGAATGATCGTTGATATTGAATAAGCCTCTGAGTCCATTGTGTGATTGTACATTGAGCATGCCTAGTCTTTCTGCTCAGTTGAGTGCAGTCAAGACAAAAGGGGACTTTATCAGTAATTCATGTCAGTGATCTCATTTTCAAAAATCAGAAATGCTGACTGGCAGCCCAAAATGGCAGACTTCAATGTTTACTGTAAAATAATGCATTTATAATACCATTAAACTGATAAATTACTTGTAATCATCTATAGTTTTAAATGATACCGTATTTGTAACCGCCACTGTGTCTCTTCTCCTGACTAGCTAGACAATTAGAGGGAAGGTGGGCTATACACAGCTTTTACTGTAATTAATTATGTATTTTCTCTGCTTTTGCATGCAACAAACATGATTTTTTTCATATATGATTTTTTTAGTGCTGTGTCCTAATAAGTGAATTTCATTCAAACCATAGCAATGTTAATAACTTTGAAAAGTAATAAAAACAATTTATTTAATTTCAATGTTCAATTATCAAACTTTTTAACTCTTGTGGGTTGCTCAAATAATAGTATTATGATAGTATAAGATACCTTGAGTATGTTAATCAGTAAATGAAAGAGCTCTGTTTGTTTACAAGGTTTTTTGGCTGGATTTAATAGGAATCAGGGGTTACTTCCATTCATTAATCAGCATCTCCCTACTTCACAGACACATCTGTTGCTGTAGTAGAAGTGGAGAGTTTTCACTGCCATGACATATAGAAAAGCATTTCCTCTAATAACCAGCTCCTCCCTGCTAGTCACAAATGAGTTGGATCTGTACAGCGTGTCATATGCCAAATTGAAAATTGCCTACATTTACTTTGGCAGTGTACTAAACAGAGTGCTAATTGGCTTGCTTTGCACTTCCCTCTCTCCCATTTACATTTTGCAGTGGTGTAAAATAATAATAAATTAATCAAGGTTTTTACTATGTTGATTTTACTTAATGCTTTGATGTGGTTCAGAGTTTTTTTTTTTGGCTGACGTTGACAACTGCAAAGGTGTCATTATAATCAAGGTGTCTTAAGCTTCTCTGAGTATTTAAACTCAGTGTGTTGATATGCAATAATACAAGATGGTTACATGTGAATACCATCAGACCCATTCAGTTGCAACCTCATGTCCTAATGACTGCCCCTCCTGTCCTCTTGCAATGTCCACATCCTAATATGATCACACAAATAAAGTGTACAAAGAGGCATAACTGGAGTTGTGTTTAGCAGTTTATGTATTTATACTGTATGTTAGAAAATGGCAGGTAAACTTAAAGAAAGAAACGTCATACATTCCATTCATATGCACACTATGGTGTAATGGAAACTTGCTGCCTGGTAATAATGTAGTAAAATGTATTGCCCTAGGCTTGGGCTTGTTAGCCTAGGCAGATATACAGCACTTTCTGTATATACAAAAACTCAAATATCTCAAATACACATATATATATTTTTTTTATTTTATTATTATTTATTTTTTATTTTTTGGATGAAATTTTAAACATGTTAATGTTATGTTATGAAAAATGTCCATCTACTCTACCCATCCTATCTACGTAATGCTTGGTATATATAAATCTCAGAATAGCCTTATGTATCAACAATGTTTCACTTTGTCACTAACACATAAAAGATTGTTCCACTTATCACTACCTTTTCTATAAAGCAGCCCTTTCACATATTACCCCAAAATCTTCTACATTCAATGGTCTTGTAATGTATCTCTATGAATAGACTCAATCCTTGACTCCTAAACACATTCTGTCTAGTTCTTAACTATTATAACTCTGTATATATATATATACATAGTTGAATAATCAGAGTATTGCAGTGAATAGTGATACCTTTTTTATTGGACAAACTTATTCATAATAAAGCAACTAGCTTTCGAGAGACAATGACTCTCTCTATCAAGTCACAAGGCGATACTCATACAAGTATGAACTAAAAACAGTAAACAGAAAGAGAAAAAAAATTGGAAAAACAAGAAAGACAAAATTTATTGGCCAGAGAAACAGACCAGCACTGTGAATAATGTCCTGATAGGTCAGTAAGTCTATAGATCAGGTTGTAGATAAGAACACAGCAGAGTAAAATAAAGAGCAATACATTTCAGCATAGCATAGCTTACACAAACAGTAATAGAAGTGGGGGGAGGTAAGTGGAATGTGTTAGCTATAAAACATTAAGATAGGGCCAGAAAAGTCAATGTTAATACCGAAATCCTTTGTATTAAAAAATGTAATCATTTTTAATTTAAAAGTTTTCTGCTGTTGGATAGTTCTGAAATTCCCTCTGAGTACTTTTATTTTGAGGTTCTGGATGGAGTGATTCTCCTGGGTGAAATGATGTCCAACTGGAGTACAATAACTTCATGGTGTTTTTGATGGAGAGTCGGTGGAGGTTCATTTGCATGTGTAGTCTCTGGCTGGTTTCCCCAATGTAGCACCCCCTTTCACATACAGTACATTGTAAAATTTACACTTCATTGGAGGATGTACAAGAATATGAGCCTCTGATGTTGTGGGTCTTGTTGTTGTGCGTGGCTGTGTCTTCTTTGCAGATGTGATGGCATAGTTTGCAGCGACGTTTATTGCAGGGTTTGGTGCCATTTTCTCTGTTATGCTGTTCATTTGGCAATCTTCTGTTCACCAATGTTTGTCTTAAATTTGGTGGCTGCCTAAATGCAAGAATGTAGGGTTTGGGGAATATATGTTTCAATTCTGTGTCCTCTGTCAGTTGTGGTTGTAAATCCTTAAATATTTTACGTATATCTTCTAGAAACGGATGGTATGTGGTTACTGGCAGACAAAAATGTGCCTCCCCATACTAAATAAGTTGGACATCACCAATCTAGGTGATAGATAGATAGATAGATAGATAGATAGATAGATAGATAGATAGATAGATAGATAGATAGATAGGTTGATGATTGATAGATAGATAGATAGATAGATAGATAGATAGATTTTTTGAATTTAACTTTGATATTATTGAAATAAAATTGTAAATTTGGTAAGTCATATGACGTTAATATATCTAAAAATTCCCACTTGGAACTGGAGTGAAACAAAAGATGTCTGAATGAGAACATTGTACAGAATGTAGTTTATATTGTTATCTGATAATGGCATAAACAAGATTGTCTGCGGAGGTTGCAAATATGGTATAATTGTGGACTATAGTAAATACAAATGCAATCAATTAAATGTTGTTAAAAATTGCATTTTTCCTACAGTAAAATAAAATTGAAGTTTACCATATCGAGCTGTCAGTTGGCCTTTCAGATCCTCCCAAATGTTATCTTAATGAGAGATTATTGCATTTAGATAAGATAAGCCGCTGAGGAGTTGTTTTCAGTGCAGTTGACTACACATAAAGAGGCATGCCCAGACTGCACAGAAAACAATGAATGGGCCTAGCAATAATAACATGTAATAATCTCTAATTAAGATGTTTCAAATGCTATTTTCTAGGTGCTTAAGAAACTAGTCGGAGTTTACTTTAGGAAAACATATATTTTTAATAACATTGAAGATAAAGTACTTGTCATTAACTATAATTTAAATTATACAATATGTGGAATCTCTGCTGTGTCACTTTAAGTTAAAAAGAATTACTATCTTTAACGGTTCTATTGGAATTAAAGAAACAGGAGGACATGGAAAAGAAATAATTTATTAAAGAAGCACTAATATATATAATTACACTTTTAAACTGTCAAACATGCACTGTTATATGCTAAAATGCTGTAGTGGGAGCCATCAAATTTGTTTCTGTTTGCCTGCTTCTACAAGACTGAGTATTCACCTGCTCCTGTTGAAATGTGGCATCCATTAATTCTATATTTACTTTCAAAAAACACTTGGCCGGTTACCTACCCAACCTGCCCCAAATCCTCAAGACAGCCCTCCAGAGTGCACAGCTAGCTGCAAGCCTAAGGCCTTACTGTCTAGATCAATGTTCTTTCTCTTCTAATAGCATATTGTGCAAGATGATCTTTATAAGCACTTTCTAGAAAGAAGTACCTGCATTAAGGCCTACCACCTCTACAATTTTCTTCTTCCTCTATAGAGCTCACAAGGGTTCACATTCTGAAATAAATCACAGGATCCACCTTCTAGTTAGATACAAAAACTCACTTATGAAGTGAATAGTAGCACACAGGGGCGGATCTACCAGTGGTGCAGGTGGTGCAGTGCACCAGGGCCCTCCTCTGTGGGAAGGGGGGGGGGGGTGCTGTGTAAATTTTTTCAAAAACATTTTGCCTCCCACCCCAGCCCAACCCAAGAAGGTTCCACTGGGACCCCTATAGGACCCTGTGCCTCATTGACCACACACACCCACCCAGCCTGAAATTTGTGTGTGTCTGTTTAATAAAGAGCATTTCTACTGAAGCTCCAACAGATGGCAGTGTGGAGCAGTTCAGCATGCTGTGGATGTGTAGCAGGGAAGAAGGTAAGAGAGCAAGGGCTGCAAAGTGACAGCAAAGTACAGGGAGGTGGGTTCTATGTGAGGTGGATGCTCAGAGGGGTTGGATGCTCTGAAGGGATGGATCTTGCGAAGGGGAATTCTGCTGACAAGAAGTGGGTGCTATGTAGGGATGGATGCTAAGAGGGGGGGCTGCTGTGTGGGGGTGATGTTTATATATGTATAAATATGTGTACATATGTGTGTTTGTATGAATACATATATATCCATAGACAATGTCGCAGGAAAGTGGAGCGCATGCCCTGGAGCTAGGCTGCAGGCAGAGGAGCTTCACACAGACAGGAGCACTAAGTGATTTGGTCCTGGCTGGGCCCAGTGCAAAACATGTTTTACACACCCCAAGGGGGGCCCAAAAATGTTTTTTGCACCAGGGCCCTCCATTCTCTAGCTTGGCCACTGATAGCACAATAGGACATCTTCAAATCAGCCTTGAGAATTGGGTATTTTGGGGATAGAACTTGATTTCACAAACACTCATAAACACTCTTGTAGCATATTCTCCCATTCCAGCAATTTCTGTAACCCTCAATTCACTCCCTGAACCTCAATTCATATAGCAGTTACTATGGCTCTTTATTGGTGCCTCTCATTAATTCTTCTGATTTCCAGCATATTTTTAATCATTGCCCTGTATCTTCATAAAGATTTCAAGAACAGCAATTGTTGCATTTCTGCTAACTCCAAATCTCTGCACAGTGGTGATATGAAGGGATGTTATCATACAGCTTAAGTATATTTTATCCCAGGAGGAGCCTAGCTGGCATTGTTAACTGGAAGCAGCTATTTTCATGGCCTGTTATACACCACTGCTTTATGTATTATATAGCCAATTGGTGCCCAGATTACCAAGCCGTGGATGCTTTGCAATGCTTGCTTGACTCTCTGGTGGAGAAAGGGTTAGCCCAGATTCTTTCATGTTCCTGGTAGACAATCAGCGGTGGGTGGCATTACACAAGAGAAAGCAGGCAGGCCTTATTGAACAAGGCAGAGCAAAAGAATATATTAATTAAGAAAAAAACATGAAAGCAGTAAAGGAGGGATCGAAGGCCGCTTACAAAACTTTGTATACATTATTTTGTTTTTCTCTTCCACAAATTGAGAGATTAACCGACAGTCAATTGAAATGGCAGCCTGTATCATACCTTCCCTTGGTCTCACAGCATGGATAATAAATGCTGGGATCTAGCCAACCAGCCTTCTTTCTCTTCTCCCTTATTGTTCCAGGCCACACATCCGTGAACCTTCAGCGTGTTATGTACTTAACCACGGTCAGGTTGATGTCATTATTTTCTTATTGTTGCTTGGCTCCCTGGGTGCTGGTCCCATATTCACATAGAGTAGAGCTTGTGTGCTCTTTGTAGGTTAACCTTTTGAAAAGGAGATGCTCGACCACCTGCAAATTTAGCCCAGGGCTTTGACATTGCACTAGGCCGATTGGTACGCTTGATAAAACACATTAGCCCCTCTTGTGCTATTTCATCTTTCTTTTTAATTCTGACTCAACGCTGTAAGATAATTCTTATCTGCACCACAAGCAAGTGCCTGGTAGAGAACAGTTTTTCAAGTCTCCTTAGTGCAGTAGCTTGGTATGGGCTAGGTCAATGTTTGCTTTGTCTGTATGTATGACCATAGTATGTGTCAGTTCATCTCTATGCTGATCCATCTGTCTGTGTTGCTGCCTAGCAGCACGCAAGCAGCGGGCACTAAAAGTGAGTTGTCTGAACTCTGAGGGAAAGTGGTTCTCTGCATGAAGCACATCCACATTTAGCGTGTACAACAATATTGTGTAAAAAATTGGTCTACATGTGGTTAGTAGAGACTAAAAAACAAGCTACATCCTTCTCATTTCTCTGTGCACTGATGGGAGAACCGCAAATGCCTCTCTTTAATCCATAACTGACAGAATACATCTAAGAAAATATTAATTAACTCCTCTTGACACCAGATGCAGTTAATTCGCTACCTGCCAGTCCAGAATGTCTGCTGTGTTATTAGGTAAGGTGATATTTATTGCTTTTATTAACATCAGAATTCTCATTCAACGCATTTAGCAGCTGTTATGTACAAATCTGTATTTTTTATAGCAACTGATGATATAAAATGACAAAGCACCCTCTTGCATATGGACTGTAACCTGGGTATTCAAATAAAAAAGCAGCATCTGATTTGAGAAAATACCTTGCAGGGATGTAAATTTTCTACCGATCAATGACACATATTAGCAGCAATTATATAGATACAAGATATATGAACCCTATAAAGTGCAGAGATATTACTCACTCAACAGAACAAAGAGTAGATGAAGCTTTGATTCAATTAACCTTATAAAATTCCAGTTTACACTTTTATTTTGATGGTACCACCCACAGGACTCAATAACTTGGAGACAATTCAATAACAAGTCTGTGGTTAAATCTCAAAGTTAGTTAACGTTCACATTTTCCATTTTGATTAGTAACACTGGAAACAGGTTGGCTTTTTTTAGTTAAATTCAAACGTCAAGCCAGATATTTTCTATTTTCGTTATCCCATATTTTTTTTTTTTTTTTTTTTATTTTACTTCATTATATATCCATTCCATCACCAACCCATATCCTAGGTATAAAAGTGTCTATTTACCAGGCATGAAACCATTTTAAAATTAAATGCTGAATTGAATGTCTCTGTATTTTTAATTAAAGAAATGTAACATTTTTATCCAATCATAAATATGTATATCGACATGTGAAGCAAATTAAAAGTTTTTTTTATATAACTATTCATTCTCTCAAGGATTCCTCTTTATTGAGTTGTGTGTGCTAATATAATTATACTAATATTGAGTAACTGAAAGCATATCAAATAACTTGACAAACTGATAATAGGCTGACATGATCTGGATTATTAGATTGTCAACAAATATTGTGCAATGGCGTGTTGCCAAGATTATATCTCATCTGTATGTTGTGTGATATGTGGAAAATATTGTACAATTAGCAATACCATGTATGATTACAGAATACAAAGCTAATGTGTATAGGAACAACTCTCATGTTTGGAACAATGGAATATTATTACTGTAGTTTCAAACAAGGTAGACATTCTCTAGAGATTATGCTCATTACATGTATTGTATCTTAATATATGATTAAGTTACAAAAAAAAAACTATTAAGAATTCTTTCAGGACATTTATTTATGGCTCTAATTTTAAAAGCTATATTTAATTGAAGTATGGATGATGTAAAAAATCAGGTTATATTTCATGGCCTAATATGTAAATGCTTCTATTTAATTTCGTCCCAAACTCCATGAGCTTAATATGTAAAGTTGGAGAGAAAAAGAGTGAGGGGTGATACGATAGAAACCGTCAAATATGTTTAAAAACATAAAATATTCAACGGCTAAGATTTTTTTTCAGGAAAAATAGAGCATTGAAACCAGGGATTTTGATTTCAAGCATAGGTGTAGGAACTGGGGGGGTTCAATGTGTGTGTTCATGTGTAGAGAAGCAGTTTTGTGGTATTTTTATACTATATGCGGTATCCCCCCCCCCCCAGCTTTTCTTTGGCTCCGGCACCCATGGTTGTCAATATGCAGTTTATAGTGGAAGTGAAAGAGACGGATATATTAAGTTAATTTAAGAATTCCTGGGATAAATCTATGTTGAGAATTTAGTCATGTCTTTTACAAAATAACACAATGGCAGACAAGATAGGCCTCTATGATCTTAACTTGTCAAATTCTGTGTTTATATGGCAACTATTATAAGAATGTGTACAGTACATGTGTATATTCTTAATAAGGAATGCTCTGTTTAGTATACATGTATCTATCCGACCATTTTGAGCTCACTTCTTCTGACTAAAACAAGTTCCAAGTAGTAAATTATTTTTGGATATGTTTTTTGTATCTCTACTAGAAACCAGCATTGATGGGTTTATCCAGCTGCTGGCAATTTGATTGCAAATGTTCATCATTGTATTTTTCCCACTGTAACACAGTTCATATTTTGGCTTTTGCATCACTTAATGGCTTGTGTAAAAATAATAAGCCCATCTGTTCCAACAATTGCAAATGTATGTAAAGAATAAAATCCTATTCATAGTCCTTCAAGAAGTAACGGTTATCCTTATTCATTTTGAGAATGTCTGATTTAGCAGGCCTGTGGTTTATTTAATTCTACCACAGTGAAAAACATTGTCAATCCCTGCAAATGGGAGTCAAAATGAGTGCTTAATTTTTTTTAGAAAGATCAAATAAAAAAATGTCACTTTAAAATACTACATATTCCAAAAAGCATACAAATGCTCCCTTTTTTAGTTTAGATTATGTGGGCCTGTTCAAATTTTATTTCACATTGTAATACATAAATGTGAGTGCTGGAAATGTGATATTTAAGGGGAGTTATGTATTTTCTTAATGACAAAAGAAGCACCAATTTTGTCTGTAAAGGTTCCTGCAGATTTGAAATAGAATTCAGAAATATGCTAGTGCATTTCTTCAAGAGGAAAAAAACACAGATTTTATTATTTGAACTCTTTTAACAAAGGTATTACGCTGAGTACAAAAGCAGCCCAATTTCTTCCAACCTTATGCTTCTTTCTAAACCATAGTCATTTTGTTAGACATAGAAAATGTCTTGATTCAGTTGTCTTGCTGTTTTGGGCCTGTCCTGCCCCCTGCCGTGGTAATAAGGATGAGGTTTCCCGCTGGGCGCTGAAGAATGCCATTTCATGGCTGCCACATAGCTGGCAGCTTTTATTTATAGAACCAGGAAAATGAATGGGTATTAGTGTCCAAACATTTCAGAATGCTCCTGTGGCCACGCACAAAAGGGACTGATTTGCAGCAAATTTCCACTTATTTTCCAAAAGTATTTACCTTGTAGAAGCTTGGATGATCACTATAATGGCAGAAAGAAGGGGGAATAAAAGTGACCATTTCAGAACCCGAGTTTAAGATCTGTTTGAGACTTAACCCCTTGGTCTCCAGAATGACCTGGAATATATTATTTAGCAAGGGCCATTTCACCAATGAAAGTGTTAACTTTACCTGAGATGAAGATAACACCTTTAGGAACAGTGTGTTCGTTCTCTTCCCTGATGGGGTCAGACAGTTTCAAGGCAGACTTTATGAGCAACTATACTTTTTCTAAACATAATACATCTCTTAAGGTATCATATTGCATTTCAGTTGGAGTAGTAAATAGTGAATGAGCATGTTAGCATGGCATGAGAGAGAATTCTTAGACTGAGAAAATCAGGTGTTATGGTCTGAGTCTTGAGGTACCCCATACTTATTTAGACAGAACTTTTAGTGAAACCTGTTGACAAATATATCCGGAGCATTGTGAGCTTGGCCTAAAGAAATTTGTAATTGAGTTGAAATCATTTTCTTGCTTTCACATATAATGCGCAGTTCTCCAGAGTAATTCTGACTTTTATATGCTTTTTAAATTGAACTATAGTATTTATAGCAAAGCTATTTTCTGTTTATTTAGTGCTGATAAAATAAGCCCTTGAAGGAAACAAATTCAGTATAGATTTAAAAATATACACGTGAACTTTCAAGACCTTGCAGAAGAAGTTCTTTCTACCCATCTTTTGGTGGTTTGAGAGGCTTGTTTTGCAAAGCTGCCCTAAAACTTATACTAGACTAGTTTGCTTGTAGGCAAGTTATCTCATAAAGACTCCTATCAGTATAGCCTCCTAGACAAATCCTCTTCTGCCTTCTGTTCTCCCAAGAGTGAAAAATAGCATATCCAGTAAAGTCTGAAATACTAAAGTTCAAATATATGTTTTATAATCTGTATTAAAATGTTTTATTTAAATAAGGATTTTATTGCCGATAGGAAATTAATTAAACAAATTACATTCTATAGTTTGGCTGTTACAGTGGATATTAGGGGAGAAGTGAGTGACTGGATATGTCATTTAAAAAGGGAACTTACTGGCTTTTTGAGTGGACATTTCTTTTCATAAATTTTCAACAAAGACAAGAGGAGCAGTATCTACCTAGAATATGGGACAGAAACATAACTTTTTACAGAACATTATGAGAATTTCACTTTAAATATGCAAATGGGACAAGAGACATATTTAAAAGTATCCCTTGTTATAAAATAATAAAAAAAGGGAGATTGTTTTCCTTTAAAGACTAATGAAATTAAGATGGTAAGATCAAATTTAAATTATAATTTAGTCTAACAGCAACTACAGAATTTCAAAGACAGTGACTCATCTTTTCTGCCTATCTATATATTAATGTAAATCAATGAAATGAAGCACATGTTTTTAATCTTCATTATTGCAGCATGTGTGTTTAATCATCTGCAAATTCTATCATAGACAGCAAACGTGCATTCTTGATCTAATAGATTTGGAAGTTTTAGGTAGTGCAATCATGTACCTAATCAGGCAATCAAGTGCCTAATTGCTCTCTCCTACAGAAACCTTCACAATTCAGTCTAACCTTGTTGGAGCAGTGCGGGTTCTCATACACTTGTTGATCTACAGCTCAGTATCTTTAGATGGGATGCCACAAAATTAGAGGTGAACTCTTTTCTGGCTTGGCAAGGTTCACGAACAGTAATCATATTAGGCAGATAAAAACCATCTCAAGAATTAAAAACACAGTGGGTTTATTACCAATG
The DNA here is from genome assembly GCA_027410445.1 of Discoglossus pictus. NCBI lineage: Eukaryota > Metazoa > Chordata > Amphibia > Anura > Alytidae > Discoglossus > Discoglossus pictus. The sequence goes on from CM050167.1 coordinate 176,259,224, forward strand.
TGGTTGAAAAGTAGAGTTATTTAATAACACTCTTCCTGTGTACAACTTTATTAATATTACTCTTTATTTATAAAACACAATTTTCCACAATTCGGTATTGAAGGGGTCCATTAAAGGGCCACTGTAATGGACAAGTGATCATAGCCATTAGGCAGTAAAGGAAAGTATAAACAAACTTTACATGACCTAAGCAAGGCCCATTTGGTAGGTGCATATAAGAATTTATACCCCATCACCCATTGAATACAAAATTAGACACAGATTAGACACAGACCATTTCTTGGGAGATAACTGGCCACAGCGTTTATTGGTAAACACAACATGATGTAATAACCATAACGATAAATACATAAATAAATAAACATAACCCCGAGGGGAGGAGCCTGGACAGAGACAGTACACCCTACGCCCAGAAGCCTCATCCAGGGCCTACCGTGTTGGAACATCCGTACCACCGTAGGGTAGGATCTCCCCCATTTTCCACTGTCCCGGCGACTCCCCTCACCACCCGCCGCTGTGACAAAATAAACAAACGTCTGATATCATATAATATACACTTAAAAGATACATCTACCACAATGAATACATAGACAACAACTTAATACACAGCTGCTTTTTTTTTTTTTACAGTACAATATATACAACACGTTAACAACAATACTCTAGGGATGGGTGGGTGGGCATCTGCTCCCATGGCTAGCTGGGGGCGGACTGGAGAAAATTGGCGGCAAATGCCTACATTGCTCCACCTCCCTCAGCTAGCCACCACCCCGCCCCTACCCGGGCCTGCCATGTCAGGTGGCCCCTCCCCCCAACCCCAGGCAAGCCTGAGGTGGGCTACGGGCCCTTCATGACCTAAGCAAGGCCCATTTGGTAGGTGCATATAAGAATTTATACCCCATCACCCATTGAATACAAAATTAGACACAGATTAGACACAGACCATTTCTTGGGAGATAACTGGCCACAGCGTTTATTGGTAAACACAACATGATGTAATAACCATAACGATAAATACATAAATAAATAAACATAACCCCGAGGGGAGGAGCCTGGACAGAGACAGTACACCCTACGCCCAGAAGCCTCATCCAGGGCCTACCGTGTTGGAACATCCGTACCACCGTAGGGTAGGATCTCTCCCATTTTCCACTGTCCCGGCGACTCCCCTCACCACCCGCCACAGAGAAGATCGCAGAATACCTTTGCGGATTCGACTCCCCCCACCAACAAAAAACACCATGGCCAGCCACATACCCTCCTAAAACCTAACTCCAAGGCCACTCGCCCGCATGGTCTGCTTTACTAATAGCCCATGCTATTTCCGCCCGATACCTTCCAATTCTCAAGACCATCTTCTCCAAAAGCCCATAGGGCTGTTACTGCATCTGCTTCTGCACCAAGCGAGTGGGCAGCAAGTTCCATGCGGAATATGCCCAAATGCTGCTGGCAATCTCCCACGTCGTAGAATCACTCATATAGAACCAGTCCCATTTCATCAAGGGAAGGTGCAAACCAACTTCGTGATTGGCTGAACCAAGAGAGCCGTAATCCAGGAAGGGGGAGCAATCAGCGTGCCCAACACACTGTAACTACCTCCTTCCCACCTGCTCAACTGGCTGCCGCTGCCACATGGTCACGTGATCACCCTGGATCGCCAGACCAGTCACCTGAGGTCGACATACCTTGTCTGTTTACCAACCAACCTCCTGCTACCATCCGACCAGCGGAAAGAGATGGCCGCACAGAAACGCAAGGATTTAAACTTGTCACAGACCTCTTTCCATAACCGCAGTAACCAGCCATATGGTCATACCTGAGGTCTCCCCACCTTGCCTGTATATATTAACCAAACTCTCACTACCGGCACACCAGCGGGAAGGAGAGATGGCTGCACAGCCCGCAAGGCTTCGCCCTTATCACAGACCTCCTTCCCGAACAGTGGTATCTCCGGCCCTTGCGAAAAGGCTACCAGTCGCCTGCTGTCCCTTTGCCATACCTCCTGTTCGCCTTTACGATCACCCTTTGGATCCCAAGACTAGGCACCTGAGGTCGCCCTCCCTGCCTGTATACTAACCAAACTCTCACTGCCGGCACACCAGTGGGAAGGAGAGATGGCTGCACAGCCCACAAGGCTTCGCCCTTATCATAGACCTCCTTCACGAACAGTGGTATCTCCGGCCCTTGGGAAAAGGCTACCAGTCGCCTGCTGTCCCTTTGCCATACCTCCTGTTCGCCTTTACGATCACCCTTTGGATCCCAAGACTAGGCACCTGAGGTCGCCCTCCCTGCCTGTATACTAACCAAACTCTCACTGCCGGCACACCAGTGGGAAGGAGAGATGGCTGCACAGCCCACAAGGCTTCGCCCTTATCATAGACCTCCTTCACGAACAGTGGTATCTCCGGCCCTTGGGAAAAGGCTACCAGTCGCCTGCTGTCCCTTTGCCATACCTCCTGTTCGCCTTTACGATCACCCTTTGGATCCTAAGACCAGGCATCTGAGGTCGCCCTCCCTGCCTGTCTACTAACCAAACTCTCACTACCGGCACACCAGCGGGAAGGAGAGATGGCTGCACAGCCCGAAGGCTTTGCCCTTATCACAGACCTCCTTTCCGAACAGTGGTATCTCCGGCCCTTGGGAAAAGGCTACCCGTCGCCTGCTGTCCCTTTGCCATACCTCCTGTTCGCCTTTACCCCTTGCTTTCTCTATCCATTCTTACGTCAGGACCCATTAACCCAGCTTGATTTCCGATGGGCCACACTGCTACTTGCCCCCCCCCCCCACCTTTGGGGGACTCCTCCTCTGAGCCTACGGATAGTGTACCCAGTGCCCAAACTGTCCAACCTCCCACCCTGGCCTGCAGTCTGAGGCTCGCACCTGAGAAGGAACCGTCCTCCATCCTGTCTTTTTGACCTTGTATCTTCATAATACTATATGCTCCTCTATCCGTACTGAGCACAGGGTTTTCAACAACGTTGTCCTGAACAAGCAACTACATACTGAGAAACAGCCTGCACCACCACTGCAATCACTGCCTACTCTACTTACTGCCCTTCGATCCACTGCCAACCATCCGTGTATAACTCTAGCAAGATCTACGAAGCCAAATACCTTACAGCACATACCTATCACAATAGCTTATGATACCACCTTGAATGATCAAAACAGGGTCCTCCATTTTTGGAATGTTGTTAATGCTGTATGTTCCCTTGTTTTTATCCCCTGTATTGCGCTACGGAATATGTTGGCGTGTTACAAATAAAAGTTAATAAAGTATCAAAGCGTGATACAACCGCCGGGGACGACAGGAGTGACAGCCCTTGTTGCATAGAGACCAAAAAAAAACACCTCTGTAATAACCCATATATACTCCTCAGTCTGCACGTTGCCAATCCCGGTACAAAGAGTTAATAATATCCTGGAACTCACCTGGAAAAGCATATAATACCCTCTGCTTTATGACTATTACCGGATATCAAGCGTTAGCGCCCCGCCAGCACGACCCCTAAGACTTTTATTTATTTATTTATTTTTATCCGAGACAAAATCTGACAATCCCTTATACATATCTCCATTACCATACAAAATAAAAAAAATATATACATGTGATAGACCCACTGAACACGCACACCGCTACCCACCAAATGGCGCAATCATGACTTACAATCTTTCATCTCGCTGCATAACCTACACTACCTCTAACCAGAAAGACCAGGGGCCCGACGCAGGTCCCCAGATGCCGTTACAGCCAGATTTGAAAAGAGCTGGTATATGAAAAGAAAAACTGCTACCAGCGGATCTAATCCATCAGCTACCCTGCCAACACTATGGAAAAACGTGCCTGTGCAAAAAACAACTGAGACAAAAATTACATATAAAAAACACTTGTCCACCTTTAACATCGGTAGCCTAGAGCACCAATGTCTATATTATCAGACGCAAACACCTCTACTATAACTAGGAATGTACCAAACACCTACCCTAGACCCACCTTCAGGAGTCAATATAACCACCCAAGACCATAGCGGATAAGGCATAAGAGTAAACCGTGGAGGAGTATACGACATACCCAAAAAGGGATAATTCTGCTGGAATGCCACCCGGCCTCCTTCCAAATCCCACTACAAACCTGAAACTAGTGGTATGAGAACTGCCTACCTGATCAATGGAACCCACGACGATAGAGATGATGAACGGGGAATGAGAACCTACGGCACAGAACGGTAATGCGATAAAATGGTAAAGCCTCCCAGCATACCGGGAGGCCTATACCCCTAACGTACCCTAGAACCACAAGGACAACCCTGCCAGGAACATGCAGGAATGACCCCGCAAGACAGCCGAGATGAAAATGATACCAAGGAGAACGAGTACAGGCAAATAGATTTACCCCATATAACTAACCTCCCGGTGGACCGCCTATGAAGGGAACTCAGGCACAATAACCTAACTATATCAAACATACCTGGCAGGAACCTACACAACAAATACTTGCTATGCCCAAGCCATCAGACCCCAAACTCCCCACTATCCCTTGATATGGACCTCTATAAAGTAGACTGTTTATAAACAGCCCCAATACCCCGATGTCAAGGCGGTTAAGTATAATAAGCGCGCAATGTCACTAAACAACCTGGGCACCAACCCGTCTAAGGAGGACACTATGGGAAGGAATTGGCCCTATAACTTTCTAAGGCCTCTCTGCCCTGCTCCCCCCTTAAGACAGCCCCTGGTAACCTGATATATAGGCTTATGGCCCCAATATGCCAAGCAGTTCCATAAGGGTGGTCCACTGACAATCCTTAAGGCACAGCACTAAGCGCTGTACCTAGTGCAGTTGCAGCAAGAACAACCGCAAATCATATGATCATTCCAGACCGCAACTGCTACAGTCCAATCTCACTATAAATCGCCTGGTGTTCAACCCCTTAGACTGCAATTGGAGAAGCCAACTGCCAGCGCCAGAATTAAAAGTCCTATCTGTCCCCCGTACTCCAGTTATGAACACACTATTATACAAATAACGCAAGGGAAAATTATGTAAGTATTAAATAATCACACAACGTCCTCAGACTCGTAGATAATAATATGAAATAGATTTATAGCGGATGAAAACCGCAGTATACAGAATATGTCAATATATATAACAGCAGTCCCCTAGACTTGACTATCATATTGACAGAGAATACTGCTATTAATGTGACCAAGTGCTGCTTACCTACACTGCAGCTCCCAGACAGCATGGCAGCCTGAGAGGGAAGGAAGGCCTGGGGACATCACCAGGAGTCCCAGCAAACAGCAAAATGGTACACACAGCCTTCACTAATATGATAATGTGCACTCTGACTACCCCACATAATCTATACACAAACATATATACAATACACAAACATATGTACCCATACAGCAAAACACAATACACATATGAAATACACACAACACATATACACAATGCACATGAATCAAACAAAGCCCATACATAACCAAAATACCTACAAAACAAATATACATACATATAAATATGTCCAAATACATACATATATAAATAGATCATACATACATAACAAGCACATGAATATCCATATACATAAACACAGAACCAAAAGCATACATATATCCCAATACACATATATATATATATATATATATATATATATATACATAACCACATGCACACATATAAATATACACATACACACACATACATACATATCCATACATAAATATAATACTCAACAAAAAAACATACCCAAACACATATAAACATACATAAACACCCACACACATGTATACACACCTAAACATATATACATACAACTACAGAGTTATATAATGCAGTTCATAATACATGCTGCCTTGATAGCAGGGACACAGCTTACCCTCCCCTGCACACCCAGAGACAACACAGCCCTCACAGCTGCATCAACCAGGTCTGTGGCCTGAACCAGCTCAGCAGTGTTCACATCAGTGCCCCCCAGCACTCACATACACTATGACAAGGAGCACTAGCAGCTCCATCCTCTTCCATGGCTAGCTAGGGGCCAGCTCCCTAACACTCTGGAGGCCATAAACAGGGGCTGAACCAGCAGCACATCTGCTCCCATGGCTAGCTGGGGGCGGACTGGAGAAAATTGGCGGCAAATGCCTACATTGCTCCACCTCCCTCAGCTAGCCACCACCCCGCCCCTACCCGGGCCTGCCATGTCAGGTGGCCCCTCCCCCCAACCCCAGGCAAGCCTGAGGTGGGCTACGGGCCCTTCATTTATTGTGATTACAAAATTGGTCTTTTATTTGAAAATGTATACTGTAAATAGCTGATTTCCCCTGTTGATTAGACTAGCTTTTACAAACTGCTTAATGTTGGTTGCAGAGTGTACGGCCATTTTCCTGCAGCTGCCTCATTTCCGCACAGTGCAGCAAGGAAATCACTCAGATCTATCAAGCTAAGTAGTTTGTATGCAGTTTGAAGGAGCACCAGCCCCCCCAAAAACAACATATTAATGTATAAGAACATAAGGTTCCTACTGCAGGAAGATCTGCAGGAAGATTTTCTCAACTTAGAGCAGATTATTGGGCATTTAAGGCTATATAGTGATGGAGATGGATGCTGAACAATGGTTTAGGCAGAAGACTGGACCTACTGGCAGAGGTGGCTCTGTGTCAACTGAACATTGGCTTTCAGTAGAACACTATGTATTAAAATTGTTGTCCAAAGAGACTGAACTTGCTGCCGAGGGCAAAGATGATTAGGCGCATTAGCAAATTTTTTTACCAAGTTAAAGTGATAACTGTATTTTAAGAGGCTGCATAACTTTATAGTGCACATTTCAGGAATGGAAAGAATTGTCCTTGAAAATCAACCAGCACTGCATATTGTTTTTCAGTCATGTCCAAATCTTTGTGACCCTATGGACCACAGCACTAATAACAACTGGAGAAAGGAGAATGCAATATATGTCAGAGGTCCTACTTGCAAGAAAATAAACCCAAGCCTCATGAAGGTGATATCATTTTTAAAAGAAGAGTACTTAGAGGGTGTTTAAAAAGGATTTCCATATAGTAGCTGTAGCCTGAAAAGACAAGAATGCATAAATAGAACGAAATAGAGAAGCCGAGTGTAGGCGCAGTGTACACTCTTTGGTAATTAATCTCTATATTTGATTGAAAGAGGAGTTAAAGAACTCTACTTTTTAAACTTCACTTTGCTAAATATGCTACAGTAAGAAATGATCAAAAGCTGCCAGCAGAGAACAAAATAAACTGTAAAAGTGAATTCTGTTTAAAAATGTTTTATTGAGACATGTGATGTACAGGCTGCTGCTTCACTCAGAGATTGTAGGCTGATCTCAGAATAATCTTATAACTTTGTTTTTTTTTCTCCCAGCGAGTTATAAAATAAAAGAAACCTGCTTCTTGTCTTGATGTTCTCGGAAACTGACAATTTGACATTTGTTTCCTTAAGGCTGAAATTGAATTGAAATGTAGCCGCTGACATGAAGATTTCCTTGTAATGCATTAAATGTCTCCTTAATATGTCTCATTAACATGTCAGACACCTCCTGAAAAATATAATCAGCAGGCTTACAGCATCAGAATACAGAGGCGCTGCGCTTATAGGGGGCGAACAAGATGGCAGATGTTACTTCAGGCTATGCTGGTGATGGAGCTGAAATTCACCTGCTTGAATTTGAAATGAAGTGTGCTACCGGGTTTCATCACTTGTCTGTCTGAGGCCTATTAATTGTGTGCTGTGAACATGGTAACCCTTTAAATAACCAGTCATTTGTTTTATGTAGCATTGATAGAACACAGAACTCCAGGCGTACAGGTATGCAAGGGAAATAACATAAGAAAAGCTGATTAGTTATAGAAATATTAATACAATAAATTATAAATACCCAAGACATTCTAATCTCCTGCTTACATTTTGATTTTATTGATTTGTGATAAAATAAGTTTTTAGTTAAATTAACAGATCAAGGTTATCCTATGCCAAGTCTAAGTTTGAACATGGTTGGATTTGCTGACATAGGTCTGTTCCAGTCTCATCACAATGCTTGGTAGGAAGTTACAGGAATGCAATATGTAAGAAAGGATGATTAACATAACACTGGAAAAGAGGAACCAAAAGAGGGGAAAAGAAAAAGAGATGGGAGCATAGAGAGTTAATATCAGGTAGCAGCAAAAAAATGGTGGGGCAATAAACTGGGTATGGTGGGAGAGATAGAGATAGGGAGCATCATGACTGATTGGTACAGAGTGAGAGGGAGAAGATGTTTATCTGGGATTGCCAAGGTTACAGTGGAATAAGTCTGTTGGTCCAGTCCAGACAATTGACATCCAAGGGTATTGAAGGAGCTTTGATCTGTACTGGCAGCACTATTAGCTGAACTGCTTAGTTATTTTTGTCATGAGTAGTTCCATATAACTGGAAAATTGCTAATATCAAGGTGAGTTGGCACTCACAGAACAATAATTGGTGTCAAGCACAGGAATATGAGGTTCTCTTACACGCACACATATATAATCCAACAGAAAAAATCCTTGCAGCACTGGCATCAGTGTTAAAAAAAACCACTTTATTTCAGTCATGTGGACTCAATTTATTTCTCAGGCTCTGACAATAGATGGTCAATTCTACATGCTTATAAAAGGTTCTGGGAAGATGGGCCTAAACTCTCATCCTGTCAATAAACAGTGATGTCATCACACAGTATCATGGCAACCATATAAACAACCTCCAAATTGTAAACATTTCCCTCATATCAACCATTCATACAAACAACAATAAAAAAATCAGACTGAAAATCAGTAATCAATAGCCAGAACAAAAATGCATCCACATCACTCCACTCCTACAGTTTGACTATCACAGTGACATTACTTAACTCACAAATTCACTATGTACAGTATATTACACACATGATACAATAATGGATTCTAGTGTATCTAACCCCATGATCCAAAAAGCTTCTCTTTTTAACAGTAACAATGTAATATTCCCCCTATTCTCTGATTATTCACCTGTTCAATTAGCTGGAATCTCAATTGATTTAAATTATGATTATATCACCAAAAATATTCTGGTATCAGTAACTCCATGTCACTATTTTATGGTACTTTTATGCTGTGATATCCTTTCACACACTGTCTGGGTCGTTTTCTTTACATACAAAAGACCACTAGGGCATGTAATGATGTAAATCATATCCTGAGACTCACATGTGAAAAATAGTGTGGGAGTATTACTGCGTTTCTCATCTGAACATTACACAATAACAACATGGAAACGTTCCAGAAGATCGTCTCCCAAGAAATTTTGCAAACAGACTTCTAGACTAGATCCAGTTTTCATCTAGAGAGAATATTTCGCTCAGTTTCTAAGACTCAACCACTTAGTGTATAGTTAGTAGTGAGGCACTAGTTGAATGGGGGTTAGAGATGATGAAGAATACATTTATCGATAGCGGATATACAGATCAGATCCTACAATATATATATTATAATAAAAGAGGTGAAGAGACTAGATAGGAATTGTTTATTGATAAACAGATGATGTAGGAAGGCCAAGTAAGATAAAATATATTCTTTGTGAGTGTGTTCAGGACTATATCACCTAGATTGAAATTAGTAGCATCTAAATGTCGATCTATGTTGCAACATGGTTGTCCAAATATTAATGAATTTAGAAACTCTCCTCTGTTCTCTTTTAGTAAAGGATGGAATTTGTGGACAAGGTTAGTGAAGGCAGATGTAGGTCCAGAGAAAATTCTTAAACATTTTTTTTTACTGTTAACAAGAGAAATGTTTTGTTGTAAGGACTTAGATACACTTGACCCTGGCAAGATCCAATGGGCTTTAGAATAAATAAACACACTGAAACAGCGTTTCTTGGGAACCATAAACCAATAACCAATTAACATAATTAACATTGTTAAATCACAGCTCAAATAACATCCCGGAGGAGGAGCCCGGCCCGGTCAGCAACCTCACGCCGCGGGCCCGCGCCCAGAGCCTCCCAGTGCTTTCCTCAGCACGCCCATGAGGCAGGGCAACGCCCACTTAAGCCCGTGGGCCGGGTGCCTCACCTCCCACCAACCGAAGACATTCCTATTTGCATCCTAACTTAGAATTCACAGAATCCTAACCCTTCAACTCTTTTCCACCCCCTTTTTTTTTTTTTAAACATAGCTTAAGCTTCCTGAACTTTGCTCAACCAACCTCGCCCACTCGACGTACCCTACTTCCTTATCTGATACTTTCCTATCTGACCACCATTTTAGGGGAGGGAGGGAGGGAATCAGCTCAATGGCCAGCGCGGAGTGAGGAGGAAGCCCGCGAAATTCAGTCTACTGCTATTTGTGTAATATGCATAGTAAATTGGAGGTAAATTTATGTGGATGGGGAGTGTTGAAGTGATGAAGATATGTATTTGTATTGATTATTGCATATAGATTTCTGGACTGATTTTTGTGTTGTTTCTTGTATGAATGGTTGATATAAAATGTTTCCAATATGTAAGTTGTGTATATGTTTGAGCATTCTACCAGAAATCTTTATAAGCATGTAGAAGTGACAATCTATTGTCAACGTTTGAGAAAGGATCTGCAAGTCCAAAATGTCGCTCTTATGGTTTCCAATGGCTGACATAAAGTTGGCTTTTTTTTAAGTGAGCGCTGCAAGGAATTTTTATGTTGGAGAATTGCTAATGTAGTACAGCTTCACAAAAAGGGCATCAGGGAAGACCGTACTATTTACAGACCATAAGTTTGACATCAGTAGTGATCAAATGAATCGAAACCCTTTTGAAAGAAAAAATTGCTTAATATCAAAAATCAAATTAATTACAAGGCAGGAATAGCATGTCAGACTTGTGTAGTTGACTTTTTACCTTTGTAATTAAAATGTTAAACCAGGGTGCAGCAGTTGACATAGTATACCCTGAAGTTAGTAAAAGATTTGACACATAGTAAATTATTTCTTAATCTACATTCTGGGATTTGATTCAAAGGTAGTTGAGTGGATAAGACATTGACTGAATGATGTGTGTTTAGGAGTCATAGAACGCAGGCATAGAAACTAGTAGCAGAAAAAGGGAGCTACAAATGTCACTTTCATCTACTGTATAGCAAAGATTCAAAGGAGGGTGAAAATAATGATAAAGCTTACAAGGATATTTTTATGACATTAATATGTCCAACTTACAGAACAAATGCATTTTTGGTTTCCACCATTATTTTTAGAGCTGGGAACTAAACTCATTACAGTGCAATCTGACTTGTAAATATACATTATATCTATGTAGATTAAAACTGGGCCAACTGAAAATTGTTTAACTTAAATAAAATATCTTTCAATACCATTGTGAGGTGTACCATTTAAATAAGATTGTGAGATGTGCCAAACAACTTTAATTAAATCAGTTAACATTACCTAAGCGTTTTGTACTGTTAACACTAGAGATTTCCACTAATATAATAAAAATGTAGCAGTTATATCCTGAAAACCTATTTAAAAATGTTTAATTTACGCATCTTGCAGAAAATAAATATTAATAGAGCAATGTTCATTTTAATTGTGATGACCAAGAAGCCTACAAAAGGGGATTGTAAAGTACTGGAAATGACAGATTATGTTGCAGTGACTGAGGTCACTGGATATCATAATTCAAGCACTCAATTCTTCATCATAAAAGGACAGCTTTTAATATCATTTGTGTAGAAGTTGGAGTCATTGAGGCATAATGAACTGCACATGTGCACCATAATTGAGTCCTATAACTCATCCCGTTCCTTTTTCATTATTACATCATGGGCCATACATATGGAATGTCATGTCAACTGATATGATAAAATGCTGCTGTGTTCTTAGGAGTAATACAGGTAGAGATATTATATTTTATAGGTTAAGTATCCTGTCAGAAATATATTACCATTATATGCTGTAGATAGCACCAGAGTCTATGAATCCAAATGTTTATATTATCATTATGCTATACCAATATACGTATATATATATATATATATATATATATATATATATATATACATCACATATAATAGTTGTCAAACTGTAAGTAGTCGTCACGCTTGCAAGCCTTGCAAAGTGAGGTGAGCCATCGATGACCGTGCGGGCCTGGCTGCGATGAGCGCCGAAGGTGCTCATTGCACTGCGAGCCTCACGAAGCCGAAGCACCGTAAAGACGGCAAAAACACACTAATATGCCAAACTTACCCACTCACACACCACACAGGGGGAGAGCAGGGTGCCTGTGAGGGAGGTTGCGAGTTAAGTTGAGGCATATTTTCTCTTTTTTAATGATCAAAATCGCTGATGCGGCAAAAAAATGGCGGCCAAAAAATTTACAAATTCTGAAACAAGATGAAAACAAGGCTCAGCAAAGCCAGGCATGCAGAACTTAGAAAATACACAACGGCAAAGACAGTAACACTTACACCAACGCCAGGCACGCGGGACACTAAAGGAAAACGCCAGGCACGAAAGACTTAGAAAATAAACAACGAAAAAGCCAGTAACACACCCACAATGCCAGGCATGTGGGACTTTGAAAAAAAAACAACATCAGTCCGCACGAGCCACTCAAAGATTCGGCAGAGACAAAGAGGAGAAGGACACAGGGAAGGGACGGGGAGATGGTGGAAAGAGACACATGGCATTCCCAAGCACAAAAGTTGCAAGTTGCCGAGGCCTGTAATGAGCGGTGAAGTAGATGGGAGGAGAGGCCCACGATGAGCGCCAAAGGTGCTCATTGCGAACCACGCAATGAGCGTCAAAGGCGCTCAGCACATGGCTCGCGACGAGCGCCAAAGGTGCTCAGAGGGTCCATATCCTCACATTTTGTGGCAAACAGCATTGCTAGGCTTCAAATTTTATTGCCATCATTTTTGACGAGCAATTCGCTAGTATATATATATAACATAATAACTACTATTAATTTTTAACTTCTGAATTCAGTTTTGCTTCAATGACAGCAAATATTTTTTTCCTAGCAGGACTAGAAACCTAGTAGGAATGGAAGGAACCATGGATTTGTGAAAGATCTGTATTCATTTCTATTGAAAGAATGCCAGTGTAAATAGCCAGTTGATAATATAACTAAATGGAAGAAAGTCCTAGTAAGATAACTGCCACCTCAAGCTATGACACAGAGTCATGACACAAAGTCAGCTAAATGTAATATTTTCACCCAAAAAATGCTTTTATGGCCATTTCTTACACAGCTGCTAATGTTGTTACATATGTCCCAACCTACTCTTCCTTGGTCGTGAAAAGGTTGTTAGAATGATCCTATCCATAGGTTTCCTCCAGTTCAGTATCCCCTCACTCAAGACGGTTACAGAGTCTCAGGACTCTGGTATCAAAAACAAGGGTTTGCCTTCAGAAAACACACCATGTATATGTGTTCCAAAAGAGAGCATAATCTTTATTTTTTGGTTCACATTTTATTTCATATATTATAATTGTCAAACTGCGAATTGTTGTCACGCTTGCGATGCGAGCTGTTGAGGCATTGAAGCCTACTGAGCTCGCAGGACTTAGGCAATGAGCGCCAACGCAAAGCGAGGCAAGCATTTGAGGCATTGAAGCACGCAGGACTTAGGCTAAAATGAAAACACATTCACACACAGCACAGGGGAAGAGCCAGGAAGCCTGAGAGTGACGTTGCAAGCAATTTTGAGACTTATTTGACGTGTTTCATCACTCGAAAATCGTCTAAGCAAGAAAAAAAATGCGGACGAAGAACTTTAAAAATTCTGAAACTGGATGAAAATGAGGCTGAGCAACCCACGAAAAACAAGAAACATAATAAAAAAAAACATAAAAACAAACTCACACACAGCACAGGGGGAGAGCCAGGAAGCAGGGGAGTGAGGTTGCAAGTGATTTTGAGCCTTATTTGAAGTGTTTCATCACTCGAAAATCGGCTATAGAAGTAACCTACTCTGACTTGTTGTTTTGTTCACATTTTATATCATAATTTTTACAATGGGACAATGGGCTATTTCCATAAATAAACATGCTTGTGCAACTCTTGCAACTTTGAATTGTCCTGCTCTGGTGTTCCTGTTAAACCCTGGTAGGCGCTACCTATGTTGGCTGGCCGAATAGTCGCCTAGCCAATAAGCAAGTTCAGTGGCGGATGCTGATTGTTGGAAATTTCAAGTCTATGCTATTTATTCCATTAGATTGTAGGTTTGCAAGGTTTCAACCTTGTTAGGTGCTTTAGTGAAAGTACTATGTACTTCTGATTTTATTCTCAGACAGGACCCTCCATTCTTTATCAATGTGTTATATTGTTTTTGACTTGTACTTAACCCCTTTATATCACTAAGGAAATAAAGGATAATAATAATATGCTAGCAGGAGAGGGCTGTGGGGGTAGCCCCAAGGAATGATGCTATCTCAAGACTGCATTAAAGAGGTCCTGCTAACACAATCACTCTTGGTAAGGGGTCTCTTGTGGAATCAGGCCTTGTACTCAGGAAAGCACTATAGTTGTATGGGTACCGACTTCCTACCCCTCTCCCCGGGGCCAACATGCCTTTATGGTAGAAGGGAAGAGCTGGTCATAAGGCACATTTTTATATGGGGGTGTAACACACATTTTCCAGAATATTTTACCATTAATCAGTATATACAAAGTGGTGGTTAACCACAGGACAGTGTATCAAATGGGTATTACCTACAAAGTAATTGCCACCACTTGACCTTTGTCACTTGAAACAAAGGGTTTCAATTGCTGTCTGACAGCCTGGTTAACTATATTTGACATCTCAAACAGTGCATCCCCATACAAGTGTATGGATCCTATACCACAGGGATCTCGCTTGAGATCAGTTAGATCTCCATACTGGGAGTGAATGGGGTATCACAGTTGGCTACTGGAAGTGGCTACTGATCAGCCTTCAAGTGTTACTAACCCCAATATTTTTTTATTGATCCTGCTTTTCATTATACCCTAGAATACATAACACACATAAAATAAATGCACACAAATGCTAAAATGGACAGCTAGCCCTCTAGGCTCTGGCCTCCCAGGGGTTCATTCTCTTGAGCCTCTGGGGAGTATACAAATAACTTGGGTGGGGATCAAGGCTAAATGTTCTTGGGGCCATTCTGGCCACAACCAGTGGTCACTGAGTTATAGTTTTTTATTAAAAGGTAATTTGGCTATTAAAATAGCCCTGATCCTCGGTGGTGGCAGGATCTGGGAGTCGTAGGTGGTCCGATCGCCTGGCCAGTGGTCCTTGTAGTCCACTGGGTTGCTACAACATACTTTACAAGGAGGCATGGCTATAATAACAAATGTAATCATTAGCCCTGCCCAACGTCATCAAGTGTCATTGGATGTGGCCAATGGGGCAGCTGCAAGAAGACCTTCTATACTTTTGTGAGGGCACCAGTTGCAGAGCCACAATGTATCATTCTGTTAGATGGACATGCCATTTACATTATCTTGTGGAGACTCAGTAAAGTCCCTGTGCTGTGTCCAAGCTCTCCACTTACTACTCTCCCAAAAGTCTATGTGGTATTTTCTGTTTTCAAGGTTAATATATTAATTTACGTCAGGGCTGTGGAACTTTTTTGCATTTACCCTTAGAATAAAATTATAGGGAACCACACATTAATTGTTCCTGTTTTTATTGATCTCATTTTCTGTCTATTCATACTGGTATAATATACTGTTGCCACCTATTATATGATCATTTCAACTGGAAACAAGCTATATGTGTGATTGTCCAAAACATGCAGTGGGCCTCATAAAATCATGAAAAGAACCTGTTTTGGCCCCTAGGCTGCTGGTTCCCCACAACTGTATTTCTTCAACATATTTAGATCTATATTTAGATCCACTTTTCAGACTAAGGGTATAACTCTCACCTCTTAACACAGGTGGTGGGGACTGGAAACGTGACTTATTGTTCCCACTCATAAATAACACAGGAATTCAAAAATGTTATAAAGCTAGTTTTTATGATAAAAAAAGAATATATATATATATATATATATATATATATATATATATATATATATATATATATACTTATGGTGGTCTCTGTAGATGAAGATCCTTAACTCTATAGTGAAGATTACATGCATTAGATGGTAGGTGTGAGATAGTAAGAACTGTAATAATACACAAATCCCACTACCCAATCTATCTTCCCCAACAGATAAGTCAGCAAACCACAGGTGGGCATCCAATAGCAATGTTGTACCAAAAGAGGGCCAGAAGCAAAATCGTAGTTGGACATGCACTGGGCAGGGCCACTTGAGGAGGATCAGAGTCCAGAATTAATCCAACGTCAATGGGAGCAAGAGAGTTAGGGAAGCCTGGAAACAAGACCAAAATTTAAACCATGGAGTCATATCAGAAATAATAATAATAGCAAGCAAGATAGCACCAGCAGAAAATATGACTGACTAGTATTGTTCAGTTCTTACAGTTTTATAAAGGCCCTGTGTTACACTTCCTGATTCCAGAAAAAAAAAAACCTTACAGGACCATATCAGTTCCACAACCAAAATGGAGTTGATGCATGCAAAATCTGGGCTGAAACACATCTTTGTATAGATCTGCAAAATACATCTCGCGAACCGGATCACATCTTTGTATATAGTATGATCTGCAAAATATGTCTCCAGAGTGAGGAAGTACTGCACACATGCTGTGACCCTAGACACATACGCAAAGGACAGACAGCTAAGCAGGTAAAAGTGAGAGCCACAGTGTGGCCAGGAGGACATTGAGGACCATGACAACTTCACACACATCCCTGCATTGATAGATAATAAACGCATATACCCTTACAAGGAAGTGCTGGAAGTAGACTAGATGGAACATTCTCTACAAAGAGTCTTCAAAAACGAAACATTTCATTAGAAAGCTTATGGCTTACTTGGCTGCCAATTGTTAATTTATATATGTGCTCCAAACATACAAGTTTTTTCATTAAATACAGTGATCCTTTTGTCAAGTGAATAGATTTGTCAAGTACATAAGCATTTAGAGTTCATATTTATTCCATGTTACTACTCCTCAACAAGTCTCTTATTTAGCCTTGCTCCCTTCTCCTAAGTTTGAACTACTAACTGAGGACCTGAAGATTTTCTACTGCAAGAATCATGCTAGGCACATGACAAATCCAATGCTTCATTACTAATCCCTAGATTTACGAAGCTTCACATTCGATTGTGAAATGAAGTCTGTGATTGCAGTTTTCTATGTGAAAAATGCCATCACAGTCTCAGATAAACACTTTGCTGCCTACTCGAAGCTTAGTGAATCTTGGCAATGCAGTTTGGAATAGTAAAAATAATTTTCTCATTATTTTAGTTAAAATATAATTCTTGACAGCTTGGAATGTTACTACTGTATCATTAATTATATGTGTTCATTGAGGTGTACCCTTAGGGATTATGTAGTGCAAATCTCTGCTATTGTGTAAACCATACTTCTTTGCCAAATACTGCCAACATTCATCAATTGGTATTAAATAACACTTTAAGGCTACTTTAAACATGGCAGATATTATATAAGTTATTGGCACATAATCAGCACGTGATCTGCAAATGTTGTACACGTGTAAAAATGTGTTTAATACACTCATAAAACACACTCTTTTTTCCTAGACTGTAAAATAATCTGCTTGCTCAGTGCTGATAAAACATGTGTGGTGCAGGCTGTGGGCTTTCCCTCTATTTTCACATAAGTATAAGGTTGGACAACAGAGGGATTGCATTAACGGACCAATGTACTGTTCATGTAATAAGGATTTATTTGATTATTTAGTAACTGAATTGCAAAAAAAATCACTATTTGAAGAAACATAAAAAAGAAGAATAAAGCTTTTAAAACTTACACTTGAACTTTATTTCTTCAGCCTTCGACAGAATCGTTTCTCTCAACCGCCAATCAGGTAAAAGGAGTATTTATTTGCCTCCTATTCCACAGTAGAAAATCCTAGACCGGTAAGAAAAAATTAGGACATTGAATTTGTTTTCAAATACTAATTTTATTGCTAACCAGTTACTAAATAAACTGATGAAAACCCTTGTGTATGACCACAAAAGTGGCCATAAAGTATTCATGGAGAGAGTTATGTAAGGTAACTGATATAAACAGAGATAAAGGTTGCGCTAAAGGGAAGTTTTTTAATCTCACAAATTAATTAGACAATGGCATAATCTCCCTTCACAAAGAAGTCAAGGTGTTCCTGGAATAGTGAAATTAATATCAGCATTTAATATTTTTGAATCAGACTTTTCCAGAGCAGTCTACACAATCTGAAGAATCCTTTATTAGAACGCATCACACAGAGTTTCTGGATGTTAAAAAACATAATGCTTTAATACGGTTGTCTACAACCTATGACTCAAGAGCCAAATGTGGCTCAGTCATATAGTACTTCTCATACTCAAATAGCTGGACATTACTTGCTAAAAATACAACAGGATTTTTTGAGCCTAAAAACTGAGAAGCTTTACTTTTACTGTAACGTGTCACATACCCTCTCTATGTAATGTATTTTCCCCTGTATATTGCTCTCCATAAAATGTTGGCACTTTTAAATAAAACATAATGATAATAATAATATTAATAATAATAATAATAATAAATGGAATACGTGAATCCAATATATACATATCTGGTTTCACAAATGTCAAAATTATATATAAATTATCAATCCCCAGTATAAAGTATTGGATACATCAGCTACGTTTATAACATCTATATACTGGCTCAGTGGAGGCAGCTGTATAGGCAACAACATAGAAGTAGTAGGTTTGAGGAATTACAATTTCCATTATATAGTGCATTTCATTAATGTGCTTGGCGTAAAATGTAGCAATCATACTGATAAGGGACAATTAAGACTGTTGTTCAAGCAAATATATTAGATGAGTGCTGTCTGAGTCTGAATCTCAGTCATGGAAATGGCTACAACCAGTAAATAATGTTATTTAGCTTGATTATAAGAGTCAGATCTCAATATGGTGGAAAAAGATGAGAAATAAAGCTGAAATTAAATTAAGAATGTTGTAAAACAGACGACTCCGTTAGTTTTCATTCAGATTCTATTTTAATTAATTATGTTGATACAAAATGAAAAAGAGTCTCATTGGAGCAAATAATTGGGTGAGATTAGGGTGAAAATTAATGTAGGCAACACAATTCTGAGGACCACAATATAGTTTCTAAACCTACCGGCTATGTCATTAGACACAATATGGCAGCAAGAGGGCCAGATCCGAGTCTATTGATTTGCAAACTACAATATCAGACCATGTTTTTCAACATGAACCATTTGAGCTTTTTGTGTATTTTAAAGCTATTATTAATGTGAATGTGTTAATTGAAGACCAAAAAATTTAAGAGTTCTTTCTGACACTACTGGCTGATTTTGAAGGATATTGCCTTATTAGCTCTGATTTATTCAAATTCAATATTTAGCATTTTTCACAACAAGCACATTTAAGAGGCATTGCAGTGTCACCTTCTTCCTTTTAACGTGGAGCTTGTTAATGCTTCTGAAATTATATTTAGATTAATCTCAACACCCTTATGTAATCAGTTGGTTCACTTGAAACACTTGATGTCAAAGATTCCATAAAAGCTCTTGTATAGAAATGCCTCACGTACCTTTATTCTGCAATAACTTTGGCCCTATATAAAATCATAGGTTTTTTTCATAAAGAAAAAACTCTTAAATTTTCAAAATGTAGATGAGCACAGACTAAGGAAGCAGTAATTAATTTCCTTTGACCTCAAGCTGAAATTCCTTTCTAAAGCTGTCATAAAGAGAAAGAGGCCAGAGAGGAGAAGTGAAACTTTGTAACAATGCAATTAAACCCTTATAATGAGGTCAGCTATTGGACTTGCTGCAACTGATATCATTATAGCACCGAGGAGGCATTATACAGATGCTCTGATTTTTCCTGTTCCTTTGGTTTAACTCTTCATTTGTATAATATGTTTTTACAGGAAGGCAATAAAAAAACATTTATACTATTCACACTAAATCTACGTGGAGTTTTTTTTTGTATTTTTAATTGGTGCTTGGCATCAGAAATGGGTCATTCCAGAGAAGTTCCACTACATTTATAATTCCAAAATAAATTATTCAATATCACACATTGGAATTATTTAATTTCTTTCTTTCTTTTTTTCAAAAATGTTTTTTTTTTCCAGTTTAGCACTGTTTATATTTTAAAGCAATTTGGAGCTTGATATACTGTAGGACATTAGGAAAAGAATTAGTGTGTAGAATGTGATAATAGGAAATGTCAATGTTTGTGCTTCTCATTTGTCACTGATAAAGGCAACATTTATGCCATGCTCTCATACTTACAGTTGAAATAAATAAAATGAGGCAGATCTCCAAAAGAAAAAATAATCATTAGTAATTGTTGTATACTATATTATTTACCTTGATGTTACCTCCAAAGTAATGCATATAATTGTGCTAGAATTTGACAGATTTTTGTTCAACAATTAGCCAAATGATCTTTCTTCTGATAATGTTTGTGCATTTAGCTATTTTTGCTGTTTCTCTTGTTCTGGGGAGAATAGCCTGACATTTTGAGGCCTGAATGAGATCAGATTGTTATAATACAAGATATTTCTCCCTGTGAAGATCGTAAGTGAGCTAAACTAATGATTCTCTCTGAGTAGCTTACCACGCGTATAGAACAACCATACTTAGGTGTTGTTTGTTCTCAGATTGAGCTCCTCTGGCCTCTTTTTTTTTGCAAGTAACCGTTGGAATTTTGTCTCCCTAAGGGTCACAGGAAGCTTCTGACATGGACACCTTGCTCACTATACTTTAGGAGTGCAGTTTAATCTCACTGATAAAGCACAAGGGTGGTTTATTGTTTCTCCTATTCAGGGTAGCATTGTCTGGCATTTCAGCAGTGGCGGGTATTGACTTTCCAAGTTGGTGGGGTGGAAGACAGAGACCTGGACCCTTCGCCGTACATTGACTCCACTCAACAGTATAGACCCCTCCCCTTCACAACATGTTACTCTGTATAGGCTCTGCCCAGTGACACAGACTCCACCCACTTACTTGATTTTTTTCCCCTGTCACTTTTCTTACTTATTATCTTGATGGGGATGAGGTGGTGCTGCTTCTGCTCACTTTTCTTATGCTGGGATGTTCCTCCATTTTCTTGATGACATGAAATAGAACACATAAAATACATGTTAGATCAGGACATGTGGCCTGTGGGAGACAAACATATTTGGAGGGGGGGGGGGGGGATAAAGCTTTCAGAGTTTTCCACTGTTAAATTCTTCCGAATTTGGATATAGAGCTTTTCAAAGGTATGAGAAATAGTTTGAGAGTACATGTAACAGTCTTGTGACTTATCGGATATCTCCACCAATATCTCCGCCAATTTGGGTTATTCACAATAGTCTAGCATTTACTAAAGAAACTCTGGTGATATTTTAAAAAAAGCAAATCACTCATATTAAGGGGGCATAGAATGGAGACAAGCAAAAGAAGGACTGAAAGACAGAGAGAGCATTTAGCTTGAAGCAAAGCCCAGGATGGATAATGCATAATGGTATTAGATTTCAAGAGTAAAGTCTTTGTGGACATATTTGAATGTCCCTGCCCAAGTTCCCAGAATGCAGTTAAATACCTCCTTTTTTTAAATTCTGTGCAGGAAGTAGGTTTTTTAATTTATTTTAGAAATTCAAATGCAAACAAAAATATACTATTTATTTACTGTAATACTGTACAGTGGAGGGATTCTATCACTCTGTTGCCCACAATAAATTAAATTATATACATTACGGCAATAAAATTGTAAGTCAAGGAATGGTGTTTGGCACAGACATTATTTTTTGTGGTGGTCTGAGATCTCTGCGGTCATTGCGAGCCTCTTGGTTGTTGTATTTTTTTTTATCGGAGGCTCTTTTGCTATCATTGTAAAGTCGGCGCTGATCGGCTTTTTGCGCTTATTGCAAGGCTGTCCCCTGGTGTAGTTTGTGTGCTATGAACAGCGTTGGTGCTCGTTGTGAGGCGCGCAGTGAATGTCTTTATTGCGTTTATTGCGATAGTTTTTTTTTGTGTGTATATGTTTTTTGTGATGCTAATGAACTAAGTAGTAAATTAATAAATGAATATACTTTACCTATTTGTAATTAATACATGCAGGAAGCATTGTTCTGAAGAGCTGACAATCTGTTTTCATGTTCCTGCAGCATACAATGTAGGTTTGCAGTGTTGTTGAGCTGAGTTGTAAGTGTCAGCAATGTGTGCAGTGTGTAGTGTAAATATGCTGTGTGCGCGAGGGGAATCCGTTAGTATAGCTGGGTACTTCCGCATTCTGTAAGTTAGTGTTGTAAAATGGCGGCAAATGTGTATGTGGTAGGCGGGTTTGTATGATGAAGCATCCTTGCTAATGGTGTATGTTGTAGGTCGTACGGATTTTTGTAAAAGCCGTATTTGCTTTGTGGAATTTTGTTTTTTTTCGGTGGCCATTTTTTCTCTCGCTTAGGAGATTTTCGAGTGGCTAAACCTTGTAAATTTGACAGAATTCGAGGTTTAAGCTGTGTTGCAGAGGCCCTGGGTGTCCCCCCTTGGGGTGGGTAAGGTTTTTAATTTATTTTTGTCTGTATTTTTGTGTTTTTTAATGTTTGGCGCTGTGCGCGGGTTGTCCGTTAATGTCATATTTTTGCGAGTCCGTAATGGATTTTTTCTAAGTCCTGCGGGTCGTAATTGTTTTTGTGTAAGTCTGCAATTTATTTTGTTCTAAGTCCCGCGGCTGGACTATTTTTGTGTAAGTCCGTAGTTAGTCATTGCGTGATTATGTTTTTTTTTCCAAGTCCCGCTTGTGTGGTGATTTGTAACTGGTTGTGAGGCACCGTAGAGCCTCCACCTCTACAAATGCGGCCCCTCGCTTTGCGCGGCTCCGCATTTGCGGTCTGCAATGAGCCTGCGGCTCATTAAGCCGACGTGGGAGCCTCCGCAAATGCGGCCCTTCGCTTCGCAAGGGGCCACATTTGCGGCCCGAAAGTCGTAGGGGGTCGTAGGGATGAGCACCTATGGCGCTCATCTCCAACAGCGCAAGGAGCGCCTTAAGTGCTCCTTGCCAGCAACTGTGGCCCCCGCAAAGGGAGGGCCGCAGTTGCGGCGGGCTCGTGTTAGCAACATTCCGCATGCTTACAACTATATATGTGATCCTGTTTTCTGTCCGCCACTTTTAGGATGCTAGATTTAGGTTATGGGTTAGGGTTAGAGGTTGTTGCAGACAAAACAGGATTCATTGTTCCATTTTATATGTGTTACCAATATTTGTTGAAGTATCGTGTTTTGTGTGCACCATAATTGGTAGTAGGGGCTTATTATTTTATTTATTTTTTTCATTTTGACATTGGCGCACATCAAATAGGATAGGTGTTTTTTTTTTTTACTTGTTATACTATACCTTGGTTGAAGTATTAGTTGTGTATCAATGACAGAGGGTCCCCTGCTGCCAATGTTACTGCGACACTCTTCAGGCAGTGTCTGTTGAAAAAGAGAAAGAGAAATAGTTTTTTTTTTTTTTAAATGTTGTTTTTTGTAACAACAGCATGGTCTTTTTCTAAATCTAATGTATTTATGTATATTACCTGTTCTTCTTTCTTTGTGTTGTGTAAAATTGTTGAGATTTCACAGTCCACGCTGCAAATTCTTCAGTGACGCTGTTGATGTAGAGTCTTTTGGAAATGTGAAGAAAAGGGAAATTTTGAAATGCAGGATAAATATATATGTGTCTCTATTTTTTTGCAAAACTTTTTTTTTAAAAAATAGATCTGAATAAAATCTATGTTATCTCTTTTTTTTGTTTAAATTGAGCTTATTGTAGGGCACATAGACATGTGTGTGTTTGAAATGTTGGTATACATAAATACAGTTGCTGTTGGCAATATTTGAAATCAAAGATTATATATTTTTTTGGTTTCTGGATTTCTTAATTAATTAATTAAATGTATTATAGCTTACCTCTTTGTTGTAATTTGTAAATTGGTAAGGAATTAGCTTCTGAAGTAACGCCACTAGTGAAATGTCCAGTCACACTGTTCATCAAAGTAGAAATTTCTGGAAAGTTTGCAGTATTTATAGACTTTGAGGTGAAGTAGAAACTGTTAGAACGCAACACATATACACACATATACATTATATATATATATATATATATATATATATATATATATATATATATATATATATAAAGGGGGGGAGAGCACAAAAGATCTCGTAGTGCAGATAATCTGGTAAATATTTATTGGATGCTCGTACTTCAAAAGATAAAAAAACCCTCACCTGGGTCGACCTCAAAACATGTGAGATATTTTATGAGCCTAGATGGAAGTGATATTCCTTCTCATTTTGTATCACGAACCCTAAAGCACCGTCCGTTCCACGAGTATTTCTTGTAGTTTTTTTCTCAATTGATGGGGTGCTGATGTTTCTAATGTTATCTTATATATAGTATAGTGTGTTCTGCTGGTATGTTATTTAACACGATTTAGACGATTTTCTCCTCTGGAAAATCGGCTAAGCGAGGAAAAAAATGTCGGCCGAAAAAAATGAAAACGAGTCTATACAACCCTGGACTGTGCAAAACACTGCCAAAAGCGTACCACTTTACACATCAAACTCTGAACTACAAAATACACTATTACAAAAGCCGTAAAATGCTTATGAGACGCGTAACACATTAATAACATTACGAATATACAATGCCGCTTTACACAATAAACCAAAATACACATATACATAAAAATATATCTCTCTCTTTATCATGACTCATGAAGGTGCTCAGAGGACCAAAAGTACATGACAGGAGAGGCTCGCATGTATATGTAGTTAAGTAATAATTAATTATTTATTCAATAAATTAATATACTTTAAGTATTTTTAATTAATATATGCAATGAGATATAGGCTGAAGAGCTAACAATCTGTTAGTATTTTCTGACAGCATAGAATATACATGAGCGCCGAATGCGCATAGAATATACATGAGCGCCGAATGCGCTCAGCGCAAGCCTCGCAATGAGAGCTGAAAGTCCTCATAGTACAAAACGGTTTACATTGTGTGTGAAACAGCATTTGCATGGCTTTAAATTTTTTGCCCCGTCATTTTTAACGGGCAAGTCGCTAGAATATACAGGGAGTGCAGAATTATTAGGCAAGTTGTATTTTTGAGAATTAATTTTCTTATTGAACAACAACCATGTTCTCAATGAACCCAAAAAACTCATTAATATCAAAGCTGAATATTTTTGGAAGTAGTTTTTAGTTTGTTTTTAGTTTTAGCTATTTTAGGGGGATATCTGTGTGTGCAGGTGACTATTACTGTGCATAATTATTAGGCAACTTAACAAAAAACAAATATATACCCATTTCAATTATTTATTTTTACCAGTGAAACCAATATACCATCTCAACATTCACAAATATACATTTCTGACATTCAAAAACAAAACAAAAACAAATCAGTGACCAATATAGCCACCTTTCTTTGCAAGGACACTCAAAAGCCTGCCATCCATGGATTCTGTCAGTGTTTTGATCTGTTCACCATCAACATTGCGTGCAGCAGCAACCACAGCCTCCCAGACACTGTTCAGAGAGGTGTACTGTTTTCCCTCCTTGTAAATCTCACATTTGATGATGGACCACAGGTTCTCAATGGGGTTCAGATCAGGTAACAAGGAGGCCATGTCATTAGATTTTCTTCTTTTATACCCTTTCTTGCCAGCCACGCTGTGGAGTACTTGGACGCGTGTGATGGAGCATTGTCCTGCATGAAAATCATGTTTTTCTTGAAGGATGCAGACTTCTTCCTGTACCACTGCTTGAAGAAGGTGTCTTCCAGGAACTGGCAGTAGGACTGGGAGTTGAGCTTGACTCCATCCTCAACCCGAAAAGGCCCCACAAGCTCATCTTTGATGATACCAGCCCAAACCAGTACTCCACCTCCACCTTGCTGGCATCTGAGTCGGACTGGAGCTCTCTGCCCTTTACCAATCCAGCCACGGGCCCATCCATCTGGCCCATCAAGACTCACTCTCATTTCATCAGTCCATAAAACTTTAGAAAAATCAGGCTTGAGATATTTCTTGGCCCAGCCTTGACGTTTCAGCTTGTGTGTCTTGTTCAGTGGTGGTCGTCTTTCAGCCTTTCTTACCTTGGCCATGTCTCTGAGTATTGCACACCTTGTGCTTTTGGGCACTCCAGTGATGTTGCAGCTCTGAAATATGGCCAAACTGGTGGCAAGTGGCATAGTGGCAGCTGCACGCTTGACTTTTCTCAGTTCATGGGCAGTTATTTTGCGCCTTGGTTTTTCCACACGCTTCTTGCGACCCTGTTGACTATTTTGAATGAAACGCTTGATTGTTCGATGATCACGCTTCAGAAGCTTTGCAATTTTAAGAGTGCTGCATCCCTCTGCAAGATATCTCACTATTTTTGACTTTTCTGAGCCTGTCAAGTCCTTCTTTTGACCCATTTTGGTAAAGGAAAGGAAGATGCCTAATAATTATGCACACCTGATATAGGGTGTTGATGTCATTAGACCACACCCCTTCTTATTACAGAGATGCACATAACCTAATATGCTTAATTGGTAGTAGGCTTTCGAGCCTATACAGCTTGGAGTAAGACAACATGCATAAAGAGGATGATGTGGTCAAAATACTAATTTGCCTAATAATTCTGCACTCCCTGTATATATATATACACACATATATATATACACACACAATATATATATATATATATATATATATATATATATATATGTGTGTGTGAACACAGATGTACTATTTATTTACAGTACTACTGTATGATGGAGGGCTTCTATCGCTCTTTTGCCCACCATATTATAAATGATTGTTGAGGGAAACTACCTACTCATAAGATCCACAACACAGGCTGAGATCCTGCTCCATGCTGATGATAGCCAGTAAGCTTAAAACAGCTGTACATGGATAGAATTCTCACCTTGTGTATAATTCAACATTGGCTTTGCATTAAAGCTGTGTAATACAGCAGGCATAAGCTTAAAGGAAGCCATGTTTGAAAATGGCTATGGATTGAAGAGCGAGACATTTGTGGGCACATTTGCATGTTCCGGCTCAGCTCCTTATAAATACATATGGACATAGAGAGAGACTAAGGCACAGAGCCCCGTCTGTATCGATACCTTGTCGGGGGAACAGGCTTGGTACCTCAATGAAGCTGTGAGCTATATCATGAAGGGTCACCCAAGATAGGCAAATCATTTTAGAGAGGTCAGGCAAATCGCACTTCACTGGAGTAGTAACTGGCAACCAACTTCAGTATCTTTGCCTTGAAAACCATATGGATAAGCACAACCAGAAACACAGACAGATGTACCTGGTGTGCTGCATCCATGTGGTCACTGAGAGTCAGACACAACTGAAGAACAGAACAACAACAACAACAATAAGACACAGGGAGATGTATTTGTAAGAGAGAGACACTGATAAAAGGTGAGGGTGTTCCGACAGTGACACAGAGAGGGATATGGACTCGCACAGACCTGACACTGACAGAGGGTGAGAGTGTCCTCACAGTGACACAGAGAGGGATATGGAGTCACACAGACCTGACACTGACAGAGGGTGAGCGTGTCCTCACAGTGACACAGAGAAGGAAATGGACTTACCTGAGACAGACAGGTCACAAGCTTAATGTGTGGAGCAGGGTAGTCAGAATCAAATAGACCACCAGAGTATTGCACAGTGAGCTGGGAGTTGTTTCTTTTTCAATAAACTTTATTCAGGATTGCACAAATGTATTCACTTCTGGGGGGACAGTGAGAGGGCCTGTCCTTGCAGGATCCAGGACTTTTCCCTCCCGGTTATTCTGATTGGGTGATGCTGTATGTGACAGACAGGCTCAGTCCTATATTTTAGAGCACAGTTCGGAGAAAGACAGCATTTTGACAGTTTTTTTTTTTATTCTCACATGTACCCTGATCTGTAGTACTAGGAAAGTCACCAGCAGGGGGCTAGATGTGATAAGTCAATGTGTAAGTCAGTGCCTGCTGCACAAAGGGTTTTGTAATTTAAAGTGACAGCGGCAGATATAAAACAATTAGAAGATTGAACATGATATCAACTATTTAAATTAAACAATTAAGTAAGTGATATGCACCAGCCGTCTGCATTTCAGGTCGGGATCACTCATCTGAATGAGACCAGACTGATATACTACAGGATATTTCTCCCTGTAAAGAGCATATGTAAGAGCAGTGGTGAAGCTAGCGCATGGGGTGCCCAAGTGTAAAAAAAATTGGGGCCCCCTCCACACTCCTGTTATCCTCCCTTGTGGTGCTATATATATATATATATATATATATATATATATATATATAAAAATAATATTGCAATATAGACTATAGATATCTACATATACCGTATTTTTCGCCGTATAAGACGCACTTTTTCTTCCCCAAAACTGGGGGAGGAAAGTTGGTGCGTCTTATACGGCGAATATACCTTTTCAGACTGCCTCTGTCCTCTTGATCTCACCCCAGCGCTTCCTACCAGCATCGCGTCGGCCGGTGCGTCCTAGTGACGTCACACACGCAACGCTGCAGTACACGTGGAGTGCTGGTAGGAAGCGCTGGGGTGAGATCAAGATGGCAGAGATCAGAAGGAAGGTGAGGATCAGGGGGATCAGGGGGGTCAGGGAGGATCAGGAGGGTCAGGGAGGGTCAAGGGCTCCCAAATGCTGCAGTATATGGATGGATGTGTGTGTGTGTGTATGTATGTATGTGTGTGTGTATGTATGTGTGTGTGTGTATGTGTGTGTATATATGTATGTATGTGTATGTATATTTATGTGTGTATGTATATGTATGTATGTGTATCTATAAAGGTGAGGATCAGGGGGGTCAGGGAGGATCAGGAGGGTCAATGGCTCCCAAATGCTGCAGTATATGGATATGTATGTGTATGTGTGTGTGTGTGTATGTATGTGTGTGTGTATGTATGTGTGTGTGTATGTATGTGTGTGTATGTGTGTGTATATATGTATGTATGTGTATGTATATTTATGTGTGTATGTATATGTATGTATGTGTATATATATATATATATATATATATATATATATATTTGTGTGTAATGTAGGTGTGTATCTGTGTGTAAAGTGTATTTGTGTTTGAGTGTATTTGTGTTTGATTCAGATTTTTTTTTTCTTCTTGTTTTCCTCCTCTAAAAACTAGGTGCGTCTTATCTGCCGGTGCGTCTTATAGGGCGAAAAATACGGTATCTATCTATCTATCTATCTATCTATCTATATATATATATATATATATATATATATATATATATATATATATGTGTGTATCTGTCAGATCATAATTAGATTATAAATATAAATAGGTTGTGAGCATATATGAAATAAATATATATGTATAGATATATAAATATATATATATATATATATATATATATATATATATATACACATATATATATATATATTTTTTTATATATATCTATATTTTTATATATATATATATATATATATATATATATATATTATACATTACAAATTATAAATGTATATATGGAATATAGATTACAAATGTGTGTATGTATATGTATATATATATATTTTTTTCCTTTTAGATTATAACTAGATTATAAATATATATATACAGTACATGCACCAAACCCCCCCAGCCCATGCCTCCCTCCACCCCAGCCCATGCCACCCTCCACTCCAGGCCCCTTCAGCCACCTCCACCTCATTCCCCTTCAGCCCCCTCCACCCCATACCCCTTCAGCCACCCTCCACCGCATGCCCCTTTAGCTACCCTCCACCTCATGTCCCTTTAGCCCCCCCTCCACCCCAGCTGATGCCCCTTCAGCCTCCCTCCACCTCAGTCCATGCTCCTTCAGCCTCTCTCCACCCCAGCCCATGCCCCTTCAGCCCCCCTCCACCCCAGCCCATGACACTCCAGCTTCACCAGATGTCCCTTGTGAGCTTATACTTTCTCTGATCAGCTGTAGTTCAGTTCTGTGCTTCCTCTGCTCCTCCCCTGCAGTGTTGTCATTCTGAGTTCCTAGCCTCGGCAGGGGAGGAGCAGAGGAAGCACAGAACTGGACTGCAGCCGATCAGGGTAAGTAGAAACCCACAGGGGAGTTTGGGTGAGGCTGAGGTGAAGGGAGGCATCAGGGCCCCTCAGAGGCAGGGCCCCAGTGCCACTGAGTAAGAGTGCTGCTCCTTGAGTAGATCACCAGGCTTATAGAACAAACCTACTTGTGTGTTGTTCATTCTCAGATTCAGCACTTCTATCCTTCTTTTTGCATTAAAAAAACGTGTTTTAACATTAGAATTTTTTTATTGCATGAAAATGCATGAAATAAGTCTAACCAGCCTTAATTTTATATTACTCCAGGTCTACGTTATCAAAAATGTGTGCTAACAAAACCTTTGCCCATCTATAAACAAGAAGGCTGAATGATCATGCTAACTGGTCATAATAAAAATATTGCAGAGTCCAATAGATGCTCTAGTGATGTTGAAGATTGGCTGTGTCTAGCTCCTGCCAGCCAAATACAATGTAAGGAAATGTTGTCAGTGGGGCAACCTGGATGCTTAGGGAAACGTGGGGTTATGATCACCATTTGGTAGGGCTACCTCAGCAACCTTTGCATACACAAATTTCAAGATACTGTCAACTTGTATCCTTTACCTCTTTCTACTTGTTTCCTTTACCTCTCTTACGTCTCTCCCATCACTTTCATATTCTCATACAATGTTTATATTTCTTTTCTATGAACTTACCTGTTCTGCTTCTCTCTCTTGCAATGAATATAAGAAAGATATATGGAAAAAGAAACTCATAATATCAGACAGTGGGGAAAACAGGTGAAATGTGCAGAAGAGAGACAGGGGTTGCACAGCAAGTGTGGCTCCCTGCTCAAATGCTGTTGGCCTCTTAAAACTAGTAGATATATCTAAAACTAAGCAGCTAAAACCTATATTTTAGAAGCCCTAAAAAAATCACATATTATCTTCTCAATAGCATATTTCTAGCTTTCAAAGGTAACATAAGAATATTACTTGGACACTGCTAAGAAATATGTATGCTGGGATATTTATTAGCCTCTTATCCAGGGTAAGCCTTGCAGATTTCTAAAAATCTTTCAGGAAATTAATAGGATTTCCTCTTGCTTGTCATGAATGTCACTAATGTGGATAGAGATATCCAAAGAAGAATAACCACATTAATTGAATGTTTCCCTATTGTTAAGCTCAAAAGTTAGTGTCACTGTGAGTGACTGCTGAGAGCTGCTTTATTTCTGATTGCTTTATAAAACTGCTGATCGTGTAAAATTCCAGTATCTCTTTGCTCTACATTTTACCTACTGCAGTACTGTCATAAATAAAATAAACACAATGAGTATTTGCTAATGTTGCTCTTGGTCCTGCTTGCACTGTTACTATATTATATTTGACACACTTGCAATTATAAAAAAAACTTTTTTCCCTATACATCATTAGAATGGCACATCCATTTCTACTATATTGGACAAACATTCACTATGCTTTGCATCAACAAGTGTTGCTGAGGTTACAATGGCTCCTTTTTCTTTTACAATAAACCACTATTTAGCACATGCAAAACTCAGTTTAGGTTTTATATTGACTTAGGCCATTCAGATTAGTGCACTTTCATGTCTCACTTGCAGCTCCTCCTTTCACATTACAATTATTATTATTTCCTTTATTTGTAACGCACCAACATTCTGTCTCGCTATACAAGGGTAAATTTAAATAGAAAACAATATTAACACAATTCAAAAGAATTGAGGGCCTTGTTATTGCTCTTAAAATCAAATGTACATGTACAGTGCTTCCCCTAAAGAACCTTACACTACTAAAAACTTGCAGACTAAGGGCCTCATTCAATTCGGGGCCATTACTTGCAAGTAAATACCCGATTTACTACTTTTGAGATGTCTATTCGAGTAGCTCTACTTTTACTTAGCTATTTAATTGGTCTGGCTCCGCAAGTTAGTCCCCCTTCCTGATAATCGCAAACCATGCTATTGGCAGTAAGCATTTGCGTGCTTGAATATAATCGCGGACGCAAGTCTGTATCTCGTGGTTCAAGGCCGCAAACTTGGAGCACTGTAAATGCAAATATAAAATCAATCCAGCACTATAAAGCACTGTAAATGATGGGGAACACAATGGGTGGCATTAGAATAAAAAGCACAACATTCTCAAGCTTGCACATTGCCAAAATTCAATACTTTATTTCATGTTTAATTTACGTCCAAAGTCCTACTGGCTTGAATGCCCTCCAAGCCCATAATTCGTTATTCAAGCCCGTAGGACTTTGGATGGAAAATAAACATGAAATAAAGTATTTTATTTTGGCGATGTGCAAGCTTGAGAATGTTGTGTTTTTAATTCTGATGTCACCCATTGTGTTCCCCATCATTTACAGTGTTGTATTGATTTTATATTTGCATTTACAGTGCTCCGATTTGTAAGTAAGACCTTTGCGCTACTTTTTTGGTACCAGTAACCTGTGGTTTGATTTTTGCCATTTATGGGCTTGACGAAAGGGAATCGGAGCAATTGAATAGTCATTTGTAATTTTTGTTGCCGCAACTCTTGGAGCCGTGAAAGATCAAAGGCTTGGAGGCAAGTAACTTGCGCTTTTAAGGAAAGTAAGGGATAGTAGCAAGCAGTCACCCGATCGGGGCTCTCAAGTAGGAGGGATTTAAATAGCAAAGTAACTTGCTTTCTCCACTTGCGAGCCCGGATCTCAAGTAAGTAGCAATTTAATGAGGCCCTATGAGCCCGATTCAATCGAGCAATCGTAAGTTACCGGAGCCCGTAAGTGAGGTAAAGTTAATTTGCTATTCAATTTTTGCGGGCTTTATGGGTTATGGCCTTGAAAACTTTGAAATGGTTAAACTCGGAAATTAGAAGCCTCCCGAAGCCTTCGATCTTTCACTTTCGCAAGAGTTACAATCGCTAAAATTGCAAATCGTGTTTTCACACCTGTAAATGGCAAATGTAGGAGAAAATCCTACGAGTGCTAGAGAGGATCCGCAAGGGGGTTTAACCTATCACGACCCACTCTCTGGCTGGGTTCTGTTGACCTGATTTGGGTTACTCTGGACCTTGGAGTAGCTTTGAGTACAGGAACATCATGTCTCAGCCCTTGGTTTAGACTGAGCAATATTAACAGTAAGTCTGACGAATCTTACTGCAAGCATAAGTCCCCGGGTAAATAATACATCTACACACCACGTCTTGATGAAAATTATGAACCACTTTATTTGGAAAACAACATCTTTTAAACAGGCATACAAAATCACCAGGAGGGCTATCTTTAGTCAGCCCCTAACTGCCCCTGGCCAATCAGGCAGGGAACCATGAGACTCCTCCCAGGTCCGCCCACTAGGTGTGGCTACCTAAGTCAGTTGGTGTCTGGCTCTCAAGGGAGAAACATCTACCTGTCCTCTGGAATTTGCCCTGATTATCTGAGTGAGAATCCCTGTAGACCCCCTGGGGTTATGGTGCCTCAATGTCTGTATAGACCCCTTTGTTCTGGCCTTACTATCACTTCAAGTGTTTACTTTAGGTGATAGCTGGAAGGCAGATGGGTGATCAACTCAGGTTACATATGCAGTCAATATGGACACAACATGGCTCCAACATTCCAATACAATATATTTACAGATATTACCACTACAACATGTTATAACCCACATGTTATGAGTTGAGGCAGTACTTCCCACGTCAGTCCACTTAATGCGTTATGACGACTTTATTAGTGGTGACGTGGTAAACTGCCTCTTCTCTCAATGCCTAACAATAACAGTGGGACTCTGCCCTGAATATATTACATTATAACAGTGGCTCTGGGAGCCCACAACCTTCTGTTCAATAACATGTGGCAGGTAACAGTTCCAAATCCAAGATGGCCCCTGGCTGATTCATGACAACACCTCCCCAAGCGTGGCAGGAAACATCCATGCCCCTATGATTTTCCCAGCCACGCTGATAGTCATGAATCTTCTGGATTGGCTAGGCCCTCTGTACTCTCTCCACGTTCAAGTCCTTTAGAACACAGTCCCAAAGTGCAGAGTAACAACCTCCCCCAGCCCTTGGCCTTGCACCCACTGTATAGAGCAAATTGCTCTTCCCATTCACACCCACCCAAATAGTCTGGAATCCCAGAGTACAACAGGTGGACCACAGTTTCTGTCCCATAGCAACCCTGTTCCCCCCAGCCAGTCCCCACAGCTGGGCTGGGATCTCTAATACAGTCTCTGGGCCTATGGGATTGCAAAGGGACAGTTCCTCTTGGCTTTCTTCCTCTGGTCCAGCTGTTTCCGTTGCTGCTTGGGGAGCTACGCTGCTCCCACCCAAGCTGTGCTTACCCTCCTGGGCTCCGTGCTTCACAAGCACCTCTGAGAACAACTCCCCTGGGGTGTCAGGGTACAGACAGTGGTTATCTGATGCAGGCTGGGGAATCTCATCATTCCCACCCAGCCTGGCCTCTAAGGCTCCCTTCCCACCATCCATTACATAATCATCCCGAGCCTCTGGCTCCATTAGCAGTTCTGGCCAACACACTTTGCCTAGAACTTCTGAGGGCAGACATAAGTTATCTGGCCCTAGCTTGTGAGCAGTTCCCACTTCCTCTGGGATTAAATCTCTTGGGGTATCAGGGGGCAGACATGGATTATCTGACCCCAACCAGGGAACATTCCACTGGGTCTCTGGCTCTTTGGGCTGGTGACTAGGCCCTGACACAGTTACTGCATGTTCTAGGGGCAAACATTCTCCATCCCCAGGAGTTGGCAAAGGAACAGTGTTTACCCCTTCCCACTCCTCACTTTGTTTACAGTCTAGAAATGCCTCTCCCCAGTTCCAGTGAGCATACTCACTCTGGTACATACCGTCTGAGTTGTAAGGGTCTGGTGAGCCGTCCTCCCATCCGGATGGGCCAAAATACTTCTTGGGTATCGCATCCCACAATTGCACATACTCAGCCTCCAGTTGCAGCTCTTGCTGAATCAGGGGTTCCAGCAAAGGAGCCTCCGGGAACCATGCTTCCAGTCCCAGACCCCGGCAGCGTTCAACAAACAAATTATTATGTCTCCTTGCAGTTCCCATGCCACATTCCGGATCACCATTCAGAATCTCCTCAACCCCATATTGTAGATCCAAACGAAAATAGAGATCCTTTCTCCGGCCACCAAAGGACTCTACCCTGGCAAGATACTGTTCCTCCAAGTCCATCTCTTTCTCTACCAGTTCCTCCAACCAGCTTGCCAGCTCATGGCCATGCCATAATTGCAGGAATGCCATCCATTGATTTAGCAGGACCCTTCCTCTGTAGTCCTCTTGGATAAATCCGTCAATGCTGTCTTTATCATCCTGGGACTGTTTAAAATTCTGATTTGCCAGTTTGACTCGTACTGGCATCTCTGCAGGGATGACCCCAAGCCTTTGCTGAGCTTGGACACTCACCCCTGTACGTTCTTCCTGTATTTGCTGCTTTATTAGGTTCAGTCCTTTAATTGCCTCTTCCAGCGTTATCCCCCCGGGGCAAAACTCTCTGGCTATACTGAACCTGCGTCTTGCCTCCTTGGAAATGTCCTCATACTGCTGCTCCATTTTCTGGTCCTTCTCAGAGTATCCCACCACTGCCACCAATTATCACGACCCACTCTCTGGCTGGGTTCTGTTGACCTGATTTGGGTTACTCTGGACCTTGGAGTAGCTTTGAGTACAGGAACATCATGTCTCAGCCCTTGGTTTAGACTGAGCAATATTAACAGTAAGTCTGACGAATCTTACTGCAAGCATAAGTCCCCGGGTAAATAATACATCTACACACCACGTCTTGATGAAAATTATGAACCACTTTATTTGGAAAACAACATCTTTTAAACAGGCATACAAAATCACCAGGAGGGCTATCTTTAGTCAGCCCCTAACTGCCCCTGGCCAATCAGGCAGGGAACCATGAGACTCCTCCCAGGTCCGCCCACTAGGTGTGGCTACCTAAGTCAGTTGGTGTCTGGCTCTCAAGGGAGAAACATCTACCTGTCCTCTGGAATTTGCCCTACAATACAATTAAATATAATACACCCCTATCTAATATGCATCCCCTATCTAATATACAATACTATCTATCTAATATACATCCCCTATCTAATACACAATAAATACTATATATATATACTATACATCCCCCAATCTATCTAATATACAGTACATGCTATCTCTATATAGCAACCCTAATTCTAAGCTAAAATAAAATAATTAAGACCACTTACCTTTGAGATGTTTCTTCAGATCAGCAACCTAGGGTAAAAAAGATTAAAAAAATTACTACAACACGTTTACATAAAATAAATAAACATTCTAAACATTCTAAATATTCTACTCACCTTCCCAGCATGTCCCGTCCTTCTTCTTTTCTTCTTCTCCGGTGCCTGTTGAAAAAAACATAACATTAGCACACATACATAAACATAAAACCAAGTAAAATAAACATAATCTACATTGTACTTACCTCTCCGCGATGTCTCCGGCCTCCTCGTCTTCTGCCCCGGCTGGGCCCTGGAAGCATCAGTACGTGGGGGTGTATTCCATTGTGATTGGCTATTGTCAGTGCAACCAATCAAAATGCGCAGATGCCTCCAGCCAATCACCCTGTGGGGGTGTATTCCATTGTGATTGGCTGAAGGCATCTGCGCCTTGTGATTGGTTTAAATAAAGATTGACAGGTGCATTATCCAATCAGAGTGTTATTTTAGGGTGTATCCCTTTCTGATTGGCTCACACATTGACGCCTCCTGATTGGGTGAATTTGCGTTTTCAACCAATCAGAAGGCGCCATTGCCTATTTTCTTCCAGAAAAGTCTCTTGGAGGTTCATTAGCGTCGGGGTTGTCTGCGAGTGCGGATGTGTGTTCTTTTTTTTTTTTTTTTTAGCGTGGTTCCAGGGCGGGGCAGAAGAGGAGGAGGCCGGAGACATCACGGGAAGGTAAGTGCAATGTAGATTATGTTTACTTAATTTGGTTTTTATGCTTATGTATGTGTATTAATGTTATGTTTTTTTTAACAGTTGCCGCATCGGAGAAGAAGGAAAGAAGAAGGACGGGGACATGCTGGAAAGGTGAGGAGAATATTTAGAATGTTTAGAATATTTAGAATGTTTATTTATTTACTGTAAATGTGTTGCACTAATTTTTTATTTTTTTTCCCCCTAGGTGGCTGATCTGAAGGGACATCTGCAAAGGTAAGTGGTCTTAATTATTTCATTTTAGCTTAGAATTAGATTATTTTATATATAGATAGCATTTTTTTGTATGTTAGCTAGGGCTATGTGTTTTATATAGATAGCATAGCATGTATTATATATTAGATTGTGGTATTTATTTAGATAGATTGGGGGAAGTATATTAGATAGATAGGATGTATATTAGATAGATAGTATTTATTGTATACTAGCGAATTGCCCGTCAAAAAATGACGGCAATGAAATTGTAAGGTAGCTAATGCTGTTCAGTGTGTAATAATGAAATATATAATACATGAATAAATGAATATACTTTACCTATTTTAAAGCATTGTGTGGAAGAGCTGTGAATGTGTTTTGATGTTGCTGCAGCATTAGTGGTGTGGATCTGCTGTGTAAGCGTGCTGAATGTGTGCAGTATAACACTGTGCGTGCCCGAGCCCAAACCGTTGTCGTGTACTTCCGCATTGGCGTAAAATGGCGAGTAATGTGTGGTATACGTTTGTATCGGAATATCCGTAGGTGTTTTGTGGTGTTTTGCGAGTTTCTTGTGGTGTTTTGCGAGTTTAGAGTGCTGTAGCCTCGTTTTCGTTTTGTTCGGCGGCCATTTTTTCTCTCGCTTCAAATTTTTTTTAGTCTCTAAACTGTTTTATTTGGAGTAAAATCGAGGTGTAAGTTGTATTTTTGAGGTGCTGGGTGCTCCCTCTTGGTGTAGGTAAGTTTTTTATGTATGTGGTGTGTGTATGTATTGTGTTTTAAATTTTGTAATGTTCGCGAGTTGCGTCCGAGTGTTGCGAGTCCGTAATGTGTGTGAACGTGTGTCGTATGTTGTTTGCGAGTGTCGTAATGTGTGTGTCGTACTGTTTGGGTTGCGACGTGAAGTTTGCGAGGGTCGCAGTTGCTGGCATGGAGCGCCTTCGGCGCTCCATGCCAGCAACTGCGGCCCTCGCTTTGCGAGGTCCTCAGGTGCTGGCATGGAGCGCCTACGGCGCTCCATGCCAGCAACTGAGTCCCTCGCTTTGCGAGGGTCCTCAGTTGCTGGCAAGGAGCGCCTTCGGCAACTGAGACCCTCGGGCAGTGCCCTCGCAAAGCGAGGGCCTCGGCTCGCTGCGCGAGCCGCGGCCCTTGCTTTGCGAGGGCCGCGACTCGCGTAGCGAGCCCGCAGCGTTAGCAACAACTCGTACGCTCACAACTATATATGTGATTACATAGATTGTGTGGATAGAGATAGGATGTATATTAGATTATGGTATTTATTTAGATTGGGGGATGTATTGTATATTAGATAGGGGTGTATTGTATTGTATTTCATTTTATTTGTATTGTATGCATTTGTATTGTATGTATTTGTGTATTTGTATTGTTTGTATTTCCTTTTCCGGTGTGTAATTTTTATTTTATTTTCTGTAGTGGGGGGGGGGGGGGGGGCGTGTTGTAATGTGTTTTTT
Source organism: Discoglossus pictus (assembly GCA_027410445.1). NCBI lineage: Eukaryota > Metazoa > Chordata > Amphibia > Anura > Alytidae > Discoglossus > Discoglossus pictus. The sequence goes on from CM050167.1 coordinate 176,298,027, forward strand.
TATTTTCAGTAAAGTTCCTTTTTTTATTTTTTCTGACTTAGGTTTTTTTATTTTCTGTAATGTAGATTTTTTTATTTTTTGTGATTTAGGTTTTTTATTTTATGTAATGTAGATTTTTTTCTGTAATTAGAGTGGTGGGGGATATTAGGGGGTAAGTAGGTAGTGTAGGTGTTAATAGGTTAGTGTAGAGGGTGTTTAGTTGATATTTAATGATTTATTGGGGGGTATAGTGCAGTGTAGTGTTTATACTTAGTCCTTGAGGACCGTCATGGCACTTATGTGGTTAATGTTGGGTTGTAACAGGCCCATAATGGTCTTAATATACCTTTAGGGGATTGATGGGGTTAAATAGAGGCTTATGAGGGTCTGTATGGACCCCCATGAGTGACAGGGTTAATTAGCAGTTTATGGGGGTCTGTATTGACCCCCATGAGTGACAGGGTTAATGAAGGACTTATGGCGGTCTATATTGACCCCCATGAGTGAGGGGGTTAATGAAGTGCTTATGGGGGTCTGTATTGACCCCTATGAGTGACACAGTTAATGAACGGCTTATGGGGGTCTGTATTGACCCTCATGAGTGACAGGGTTAATGAAGGGCTTATGGGGGTCTATATTGACCCCCATGAGTGAGGGGGTTAATGAAGTGCTTATGGGGGTCTGTATTGACCCCTATGAGTGACACAGTTAATGAACGGCTTATGGGGGTCTGTATTGACCCTCATGAGTGACAGGGTTAATGAAGGGCTTATGGGGGTCTATATTGACCCCCATGAGTGAGGGGGTTAATTAAGTGCTTATGGGGGTCTGTATTGACCCCCATGAGTGACAGGGTTAATGAAGGGCTTATGGGGGTCTATATTGACCCCCATGAGTGAGGGGGTTAATGAAGTGCTTATGGGGGTCTGTATTGACCCCTATGAGTGACACAGTTAATGAACGGCTTATGGGGGTCTGTATTGACCCTCATGAGTGACAGGGTTAATGAAGGGCTTATGGGGGTCTATATTGACCCCCATGAATGACAGAGTTAATTAAATGGTTTATGGGGGTCTGTATTGACCCCATGAGTGAGGGGCTTAATTAAGTGCTTATGGGGGTCTGTATTGACCCCCATGAGTGACAGGGTTAATGAAGGGCTTATGGGGGTCTATATTGACCCCCATGAGTGAGGGGGTTAATGAAGGGCTTATGGGGGGTCTATATTGACCCCCTGAGTGAGAGGGCTAATGAAGTGCTTATGAGGGTCTGTATTGACCCCCATGAGTGACAGGTTTAATGAAGGGCTTTTGGGGGTCTATATTGACCCCCTTGAGTGACAGGGTTAATTTGGTGGTTGATGGGGGTCTGTATTGACCCCCATGAGTGAGGGGGTTAATTAAGTGCTTATGGGGGTCTGTATTGACCCCCATGAGTGACAGGGTTAATGAAGGGCTTATGGGGGTCTGTATTGACCCCCATGAGTGACAGGGTTAATGAAGGACTTATGGGGGTCTATATTGACCCCCATGAGTGACATTTTTATAGCGGGTCCTTTAAGGACCTTTAGGGTCCTTTAAGGACCCGTAACGTGGGAATTTTTAATTTTCATTGCAGCGGGGGTCCCTGATTGCGTGCGATCGGGACCCCCACTGCGATGGTTAATGTGGGGTTAATGCAGGTCTCCGAGCGTATCTTGGATCCCGTGGGGTTAATGCGGGTTTCTGAGCTTATCTCGGATCCCTTCTTGACTAAGCTGGACATGGCTGGGCAGTCCTGGGGCTTTGAGCCTAGTTTTCTTTTTTTCGGCGGCCATTTTTTCTCTCGCTTAGGGGATTTTCGTGTGTCTGAACTCAGGAATTTGGACTTACATGGAGGTGTAATTTCACTTTCAGAGGTCCTGGGTGCCCCCCCCCCCCTTGCTATGGGTAAGCTTTTTATGTAATTTTTGTGGTTATTTATTGTGTTTTGACTGTTTTAAGGTGCGCGCGGTTCGGCCGTTATGGTCGTATTTTTCCAAAGTGGTAGTAATGTTTTTTTATAAGTCGTGCGTGTGGGTGTTTGTGCCCTTAAGGTTGGTTCCGAGGTCGTTTTTTTTTCTAAGTCGTGCGTGTGTGAGTTTTTAACCGCGTGTGAGGCGCCTTTGAGCCTCCACCTTCCGCAAATGCTTCGCGAGGGTCCGCATTTGCTGATCAAACTACATCCCTCGCTTTGCGAGGGATGCAGTTCTTGCGAGCTCGCTTTGCAAACTCGCAAAGCGTGACGACGTTTCGTAGTTTGACAACTATTATATGTGATGTGTCAGAAAGTGTCATGTATACTTACAGACAGAAATATCACTGCATATAGATATTTACATGCATTTACAAACTCATTTCAATGTACTGCACTGCATCTTCAGAAAATCTTCTACCCCCTGAAAATTTGCTGCTCTAGGCATGGGCCTCCTGGATCTAGGAAGAAACATACCCCTGATATGAGGTGCATATTTTTTTGTATTTACTACTTCTCTTTCTTTTGAATGTGTCTTAAAATACCTATGTCCATTATTGTGACTAACACTACAATTCCATACATGTAGGATAAATACAACAAAAATCATCTATAAATGCATACTATTTGAAGGGGACATTTCACATAAAAATTATATGAATTGTACACTTATAGAAGTTCAAATATGGCCAGAAATCTGAAATCGTAAACCTTGCACTTGTATTTAGCCTCTCAGAGTGTAAGCCAGATCAATTAAGTAAGGTTGTAATTGCCGAATCAGAAACAGCCAATTGAACATGAGACCGTCATCGTTACGGCCGTATAAGATGAAGGTTACATGTCAATCAATTAGCGTTTAGAGGTCCGATATGTGATCAGACCCGCAATCCCACAAAAAACAAAATAATAAAAATGAATGCCAATACTGTTCTAATCCATCGGTGGCCTGATATGTATTAACTCATTTATTCCCGAGATCTATATAACCCCGAAATTAAACATAAATAAAAACATTTCCTTCTGCAGATTTGCGAACTTGAGACTGGTGTGCAATTAATTCTAATGTCTTTCATTGCTTTCCCCATCATTTATAGTGAAAACATTTGCAGCCTTGAGGAATTGTAGCAATTGAATAGTGATTTGCGATTTTACCGATCATAACTCTTGCAGACTTTAAAGATCAAAGGCTTAGATGGGTTGTAGGTTACGGTTGTAACAATGCTGGGATTTTAAGCCTTTTACCCGTAGATAGTTTGTGGATAACAAAATTATGGTTGTGCTAATCCATGTGGTTTTCCTGGTAAATATACAGGAGTGGGTTGCTAATTCCTTCTCCAGTGGACTGTGATATGTCTGACCTCTCTGCTATGACCTGCCCATCTTGGGTGATCCTACATGGTATAGCTCTCAGCTTCATTGAGGTACACAAGGCCCTTCACCGCAACAATGTAGCGACCCAAAAGGGGAATAGTAAACTTACACATGGCTAATTACTCCTTGGGGGCTGGACATTCACATGATTGTAGTATTTCAGCTGCCTTGAACATATCTTCTCTCTGGGATTTCATAGCAATAATTTGAATTAGCAACTTGGCAAAATAATTTGTTTTACAAAAATGCTAACTTTTACAGAAATACTGTTTGTAAAATTGCCTTTTTCCACTTCTTGAAAGAGACTTTTCTATCCCAGCAACACAGCCTGTGTCCGCTTGTAGCTAGGAGATAAAATCCCTGGTTTGGGTTAAATGGACATTATATTCAATAGTTTTCTATTCTATTCTAGCAATTATCTAATTAATTAATTAATTGTTTTTTTTTAAACAAAAACATGTCTAAAAATGTAATAAAATGTTAAAGATAAATATCTAACATGGTGTGATCTCACAACAAAATATCATGGGCTATATCAGTATTATTGCAACCAGTGATCTGATGCTCTGAATAGTGTATGCTAATCTAAGACAAATGCGATGCAAAAATTATACCTGCTTGAGTGATTTCAATTTCTAGCTGTTACGAGTTGCTCTGTGACACTGGGGTTTCCTTAGATCTTCAAGTTGGTAAATAACAATTCTATAATACTCCTTATCATTGAATAGCACTGCACTTTGAACACTGTCCTAATCCTTCTCACACTGAGTTCAAATAGGCCATCATCATTCACCCAGAGCACTGAGAGGATTACAACTATGAGGATAGAGAACAAATTATGTGAGAACATTTTTTCAGCTTTCATTTGTTTGTCTCTCATATTTGTCACAGTGGAATGCGTTGAGACTGGATGTTCACTGATACTTTCTATTAGTAAGAATAAATCATAGGGGGAGATTCACTAATCCATAATGGATTTAATGGGCTGCAATGTATTACAAACATGCATTGCAGCATTTCATAGTATTCACTAAGCTTGGTTTCCAGCAAATGCTCAAGTTATGATGCACTGTTGTGACCCATCACATGTTTTATAGTCTTGTTAAAGGACCACTACAGTTGAAGAGACATTTGTTTGTCAAGTATGTACCAAACTAAGAATATTAGCAGCCATGAACATTAAAAATTATTTTGTGAAAATCAGAATTTTTGAAGACTCTTTTTATGAGTACAGGAATCCATTTTGTGTTTGTTACATCACATCCTGAGAGCTGGATGAAGGGCGGGGGTGTTTGTATGGAGGGGGAGGGAACAGCCATCCTTTGATAATAGGATAAGATTGAAGTCTGCACCATATCCCTTAATGTCCCAGAAGCAGGAAGTTGCATCATTCACTGCAACAACAGATTTCTAGAAATGTAAATCCCCTCTCCCACACACAACTTCCACAAATGTGTCATGGGTCCCTCCATGGTCCTACAGAGACACCAAGCTTTATTTTTTCTAATTAACATCTAACTTCATGACTTTTTAATAATCTATTATTTGCCTTGAGATACACAAGAAATTAATATTTTTATTATTTCATTATGTGAATCCTATATTAATAGAAGTCTCAAAGTTAAAATATGTATAACTCGATGACCTATGTTAAAATAGAAATTAGATGGCATATAAGAAATGTAATACAATAATAAAAACATTCATAACTTTTTGGGATGTTTTGTGTCAAATTAAAAAATTACAGTTATTTTTAACCATGCCTCCTCTTCAGACCAATCACGACACTTGCACAGTTGCACCACAAAGTAAAAAGTAGGTGGAGATTTAATGAGCACATGCTGGGAATTTAAGTCTATTAATGTTAGTAAATACAGTGAAGGGCTTTTTTTAATCTCCCATCATATTTCTTTTTCATTTTCTTACAGTAAACTTACATTGGGATTTATGTGTTTTCCTTGCCAATCAGCTTTTCTACTGCAAAGAGTCAAGGATGTAGTGTTATCTATTTTCATATTTCCCAACTTCTACCTTGTGCTGTCTTGCCTCCACCATCTAGGCAAGACTACACTATAGGAAATGTAAAAAGAAAATGTAATCATCATAATTATACATTGTGTCTCACTAGTAGTTTTCATGTAGCCTCTAGAACTAGAATAAACAAACACTAGCTGGGGGGAGCAAGTTCCCCAGGTCAACATTATCAATTTAAATCGATGACAATAATTGCTATTTATTTTTCAAATTTAAGATAACGTTTTATTATTTAACAAAAGATACATTTTTAGTAATCATGTAAAAAGTGTTGTCTCTTACACAGTATTTATTGATCATTGTCAAAACTACTGTACATTAAATAACCTATCACTCTGTATTTACTTGGAGTGCCACTTTTGCTGTAATCTGCTAGATCATATTAGCACATTGTAGAAAATTTGAATGACAAGTAAATGCCAAATCAAAACCTGACACTCACTCTATGAAACACAGTTGTTTTGATCTGTGCAGGAAGCAATAGCTGAGACAACAGGTAAAGAAAGGGGTCTAGTTAAGAATTTCCGAGGGCCATCTTTTGATACTTAAAGGAGCACTGAACTCTTTCATTTCCGTGGAACATATGCAATATTTACTGCTTACTTGCTTTATTATACCCACTTACATTGCTCAATATATGGACAGCCATTTTGTCCCTCACATTCTCCCTCCCCCACAGCTGGGAAGAGTCCACTTATAATATAGTTCTGTATAGCATAAAAAACAGATACACACACACACACACATATCTATATATATATATATATATATATATATATATATATATATATATATATATATATATACAGTATCTCACAAAAGTAAGTACACCCCTCACATTTTTGTAAATATGATATTATATCTTTTCATGTGACAACACTGAAGAGATGACACTCTGCTACAATGTAAAGTAGTAAGTGTACAGCCTGTATAACTGTCCCCTCAAAATAATTCAACACACAGCCATTAATGTCTAAACTGTTGTCAACAAAAGTGAGTACACCCCTAAGTGGAAATGTCCAAATTCATCCCAAAGTGTCAATATTTTGTGTGGCCACCATTATTTTCCAGCACTGTCTTACCCTCATGGGCATGGAGGTTACCAGAGCTTCACAGGTTGCCACTGGAGTCCTCTTCCACTCCTCCATAATGACATCACGGAGCTGGTGGATGTTAGAGACCTTGCACTCTCCCACCTTCTGTTTGAGGATGCCCCACAGATGCTCAATAGGGTTTAGGTCTGGTGACATGCTTGGCCAGGCTATCATCATTTTCCTTCAGATCCTTTAGCAAGGCAGGGGTCGTCTTAGAGGTGTGTTTGGGGTCATTATCATGTTGGAATACTGCCCTGATGCCCAGTGTCCGAAGGGAGGGGATCATGCTCTACTTCAGTAGTTACAGTACATGTTGGTATTCATGGTTCCCTCAAGGAACTGTAGCTCCCCAGTGTCGACAGCACTCATATCAATGTCAAATACTGCCAACCTTGGCCCGAAAGCCAATGGTCATCACCTTTTCAAAGTCAGATAAATCGAACATTTTACCTTATATACCCCCCAAGCCAGTTCACGACAAGTGCCTTATTTCATTGGCTATGCAGTGCTGATGAGTTGGTCATAATAATGAGACTCGTCCCTGTCATTTGCCAAGTGCATTGGTCTGCATTGCTCAAATTTCAGAGAAGCAAGAGAACAAAAATCTGAATATTCTGCCCAGAAGAAAAAAAAATAAAACCTATTCCCTTGAAACTAGAAATGGCTGCTTAGCTCTCCTTTCTTAATATTCTTCTTCTTAAATTGTCATCTGTGTCACTATCCTGTAACTGCACCATCTATTTTATGACTTGATAATCTGACCACCTTTCTTTTACATGATGATCTGGCTCTGTGCCTTTATCTTCCCGCAGAAATAACGTTCTCCACTTTGTATGTGTTAGTATTCCAAAGTGATTCTAAGAAGAGAAAGAGGTTACTGAGATTAAGTCCAAAAGACTACATGATCCCACAGGACTTTGTTAAAATAAAAGCTTGCCCATTAGCCATCCCCTTCATTTAAACCTAATAATCTGTAGATGAGCAGCAAATTTGGGGAGACGTGAAATTGCTTTCAGACAATAATAAAAAGTTAAGGTGATACATTAACCCTGCTTTCTCCAGGCTTTTCCATAACAAAAATCCCATTAACTCTTTTGCCCTGCAATGCCCATTAGATCACATCACAAAGATATTGTAATTTGTAATAAGAATGATACAGTTGCGTGTTATAGGTGAAATTGCCTCTTTCAGGGAATAGCATAAGCTGCATTTAAAAAGCTGCATAATATAACAGTATAGGCATGAGTCTGTGGAAGAAATCCTTATTTGCAATTTGTGCTACTTAACAACTAAAACAAAGAAATGTAACGCCACTGATGATCACAACTCGGTATAATCATCAACATTTTTTCATTTATTTCACATGGAATTTAAAAACAAAACAAAACACATTGCTATGTTATTCTACACCGTTTAAAAAAGTGTAATGTTTACTATTATCAGTTATCTCTACAGAATAGCATATAACATTATGTCAATATATAGAATATTATACATATATATGTATGTATAGTTACACAAAATGGAGTAGATTCACAAAGCTTTTCATGGAATGCAAGTGCTTTGCTAGGGATGTGGTGAACCTTTTCCCCATAGGAAATGGATGACAACTCCAGCAATTTGCTGTGAAAAGTCACATTTTGAGAAACCTTAGATGCAGTAAATAAAATTCATAACTAATCAAAGCGATTATGTCTTATTGTACTAACAGTAAGGAACACTAGCTATTTTATATAAACCAAGAGCATAAACGCATTGTAAGAGAAAATCCTAATATAAGACTTTAATAGTGTATAAAAACAGTGAGCCTCATTCAATTAAGGCATCGGGAGATCCGGGCTTCGGAAATGGAGGCCATAACTTATTTTGCTATTCAATTGGCATCTTTTTGCGGGCTCCAATCAAGTTATGGGCTTTGGCCTTCCGATTCACTGCGAAGGCTAACATCGCAAGTTAAGGTCCCCCCAAGCCTCGCTAAGCAAGCCGCCAAGGCGGCAAATAGCGAAAGTTGAATGGGTACCAAGGAGGACTTGCAAAGGGCTTAATGACATGTCCGAAGCACTTTAAATGCAAATGAATATTCAATACTGCACTGTAAATGATGGGGAACACATTGTAAGACATTAGAATTATTTGCACAACAGCCTCAAGCCCACAAATCGGCAATCAAAATTAATTTATTTTTATTTTTCAATTCAGGGTTAGATCAATCTTGGGAATCAATGAGTTAATACAATCAGGCCACCCACACAGACTATCATATTGGCCTCATTCATTTCTATTATTTTTGAGATTGCGGGTTTGGGGGCCAATCGCATATTGGAACCCGAATATCTAGTTGATTGATATGTCAACTCTATGTTGTACGGCCTTCATGCTGACGGGCTCCTTTTCTCTTGGCTGTTACGGTTACGGTCTTGCTTAATTGATCCTGTTCAAGCTCACAAATGCTACATACGATGGCATGGTTTACGAAATTCGCTATCGGCCCCTAACTTTCCGAGTTGAATAGCACTGTAACTCAAACACACTGGGGCCCACAGGAGGCCCGCAGACATACGGCCTATATCCCGGAACTTGCGGCCTCCAAATTGAATGAGGCTCAGTATTTCTTCTTTCCAAGTTCATATGTGAAGAAGGGAGCAGCTTAAAGTGTAGATCAAATCATGCATCTAAAAAATCATCTAATGTCAAGTGGATCACAAAAAGAATGTGGGTCTGCAGAAGCCCTTTGAGTGTGACTGGCCATTTCTGAGAGGAGTAGTATGTGTTAAATACTGAAAACTGAATGCATCCACCAATTAGATAACAAATTCCCATCCACTCCTTTCACTGAAAAAAATTTTTTCTCTGAAAGTGATTTTATGTTCATGATTTACATAAATGCAAATATTTTAATCAAAATTCCTTCCCTAATTAATGGTCTCTATCACAATACAATATTTTGAAAATATCAGAAAGAAACATCAGTATAAACAATGTTTATATTCACTGCAACTGAAAAAAACATTCCTTAGTGAATAAGCGTACATAGAAAATCACTATTTACCCTCACTTTGGTGCTCCATCTGTCTTTTTCCACATTCTTACTGTATGTGGCACTGGCAGGATGCATTGAAGGACCAATGTAATGCATTTAAAAGTAAAGCTCTTGTGTCTGTATGTTGGGCATAGGCTATTAAAACCAGTCTGCCAGCTCTGCCCGGGGGCTAGACCTTCATGGAGCTTGAACAGACTGGGCTATGATGTCAAGTGCCCTGTGATGTCATTAGCTCCGCTCCCACTGTATACACAGAGGCAATAGCTTATTGTAACCTGCCCAGTGACAGTGCATTAGATCTGCCCATGCTTTACTGATCATGCTCTGTCTTAATCAAAGTCTGACTGGTCAGGTTTTTTTTTTGTCTGGCCTCCAGGCTGATCTGATTATGCCGATTGAAGGAGATAAGCAGCTCTGCTTGAGGGGACAACTGACACATTCAAAAGTAAGAAAAAGTATTAACATTTTTACTTTAAACTGCATATTGTTTTTAATAGTCTATGCCGGGCAACCAAAACCAAACATGCATTAAAATGGTCTTTAAAAATCCTGGTCTAGAATGAACTGATGGCTTTGTGATTTCCATATCTCTGTTCCAAAATTATTGATGAAAATGCTTTTGTTAGTCTTAATAACCATTCCAAGTAATCTTGAAATAGTGAAGAGAATTTTTATCACGCTCTACCAACATCAATAAGGTTTTTGTAAAAGAATTACAGTAACAACTGAAATCTTTTTCTTTGCCAGAAATGTAAAGGTTCACTGCAGTTTTAGAAAACCTAACAACATTGGCAGTTATGTATGCCCTAATCTTAAAATCTAGCAGAATGATCTTCCATTGCGGGCATCTAGCTATCCCGGAGCCTGAGTGGTAGGGTTATTCTTCTTGGACTTGCTCTGTATTTAGTCTTATTGTCAAGTGGCTATTAAAAGTGACAGTCTTTCAATAGAACTAAATAGATATGTAATCTGATTACAAGGTTCATTCAATCCCTCTCAGGTATCCAATCCAGTTGGGAACAAAGCAAATGTCAGTGGACATTAAAGCAAAATTGAATAGAATAGCTATAAATTAAAGGCTTCATTTATTTATTTTAAACTTTCAAAAACCATTTTGCCCATTATCAATTTAAGTTCTTCTTAAGAGCATGTTATAAATATGACAGTTTATTAGTGCTTTAAGAGGGCCATTGAGTGAGAATTTGCAATGACCTTTAATGCATCATCTGTGAGAACAGAAAAAAAAAATAGATTATAAAAAATGTCTTGACCAGTACTTATTCAAAGCTCTGAATTAAGTATATTTACTAATGACTTATAAGAAGAGCCCTTATCTGTGGTATGTTATACTCAGTAGTGCTGAGCATTGTACATTTATTCGCATATGGGGGCATTCAGCGCAATGCAGCGCATAAGTGACAATGTAATTGAGCAGTGATGTCCTGTCAAGGGGAAGGATAACACAGTGTTCCAGAACATCCTTGCCACCCTTTACATCCTATTTGAGACATTGTAATTTCATATTCATAGTGTGTCGTCGAGAAATATTTGCTGTCATGTAACTGTTCTTATGAATCTGCTTGCCCAATCCACATGGGCTCTGTGCTTTACTGCACCATTGGGCATGCTGTCATTAGGCTGGCACTGAGGGGCATCAAAAGTCAATCAGAAATGGAGCCTGAATTCTTCTGTATTAGCCTTAATTTGGAAATGGCCGAGGCTTGGCCAGAGTGCAGAGAATTAAAATTGTACTCTTTCAAAACACATTATTGTCTCTCAATTTGACAAGCACTTTACAACCTCGCATCACCTGATCTGTCAAGTTTGTCTTTAGTATCCTTGTGCAAAGATGACAGAATTTTTTCAGCGGTTTGGATCAATGGGGACAAGCTCTCCACCTCTTGGTAGATTCACTTGCATTAGCTGCTGAGGTGGAAGCACTGAATGAACAATAGGAGGCTGTCAACCTCGACAGCAGGCCATGGATGTATGATCGCTGAGCTGACAGCCTGGGCCTTGGAGGGTAAACTGCCTTGCTGGAACTAATTAAACAGATGAAATTATTACATGAATATGCAGATGTTGTTTACATTTTACCATATGGTATTATTACAGGTAATAACTCGCAGGAGGATCCTTTCTTCTCATCAAAAGAAAATGGAGTGAGATGGGAGACGCTGCATGTCACCTATCAGTTGCTAGGCAAACATTGACATGGCATCCCTCCTCAGAGAGCTGCGAGGAGCTCTCACCATCTATTCTGTGAAGGAGGATTTGGTAGTATGGAAGCCATTGCTGACACAATATCATCACAAATTTGACCCAGCAATGAAATGATGCCAGGATTACTTATGTCTAGCTTAAAAGACTTCTGTAGTGCTCATACAATATGGCTTCATTTGTTAATTTACTTGGTGATTTGCAATAAAAAACAGAACAGAAAAAAAATCAATGCTGCTATTAAAATGCACATTTCAATTTTAATGATCCATATTTCAGCAGATCTGCTTCTCTCCACCGAGAGAGGAACCGCCCACAGGATTGTTCTGATAGGAGTCATTCTCTGCTTCCTTTACTACAGTGGCCTAGGCTGGTCGCAACAACATTTAGGAAAGCAGATGCTATGGATGGGGATTGAGGAAAGCAGCTCTGCTTGTTTCTAAACCACTAACATTCAAATGTAAGATTAAAAAATGTAAGAGTAAAATACACTTAATTCATTAATTCATTTTTTTAGTCATTTATTTTAAATCTACTTAATATTCATTAATGTTATTGCTACTCAGTAATATTCGATAAAAAATAAAATCCTTTGATATGAGCTGTATATATGCACTTTTCATTTTAAACTTAATTAGTTTATCATTAATTAACATTATAAATACACATACAGAAAAGCCAATGTTTAGGAATATCATTTAACTAGCAACTTGCCCATCAAAAATGACGGCAATAAAATTTTAAGCCTGGCAATGCTGTTTGCCACACAATGCGAGGCTCTCCTTCCTCTAAATTGAGGGACTCGCGATGAGCTCCTTTGGTGCTCATTGTAGGCCTCGCAATGAGCACCTTCAGCACTTTCTCCCCTCTACTTTACAGACTTCGCCGCTCATTGCAGTCCTCGGAAAACCCGTAACTTGCGTGCCTCTAAAGGAGCACTCATTGCGAGCCCCGCAATTAGCGCTCATCGCAAGCCCCACAATGAGTACTTTCAGCGCTCATTGCGAGTCTCTTCCCCCCCCTCTACTTTACAGTCCTCGCAATGAGCGGCTTTGGTATTCATCTCGGGCCCCACAATAAGTGGCTTTGCCGCTCATTGCAGGCCGCGGCATGCCCAAGCCAGTAAATTTGTTACTCATGGCGAGCCTTGCGAATAGCGACTTTGGTGTCTCTTTTCCCCCATTACCTCCCCTGTGTCTCTTTGCCCCCTCTCCCTCCCCTGTGTCTCCTTGCTCCCTCTCCCTCCCCTGTGTCTCTTTGCCCCTACTCCCTCCCCAGGGTCTCTTTTCCTCCTCTCCCTCCCCTGTATCTCGTTCCCTCCACTCCCTCCCCTGTGTCTCTTCCCTCCCTCTCCCTCCCCTTTGTCTCTCTCTCTCCCCCCCCCCTCCCTCCCCTCTCTCATTTGCGGGCATGGTGGCGGTTGAACCTGTAACTTTTTTTCAAGCCTGCAATACTTGAATCTTACTTGAAGCTTAAATCAATACTGCTCCAAGCCATGTGGGCTTGAAAAAAAGTTACGGGTTTAACGCTGCCATTTTTTTTCAAAGCCATAACTCGGCAGCTGTTGGGAGGCTGCCAAAAGAAGCCAATTGAATAGCTTCTAAGCATTCAACCTAATTTATGGACTCCCTGCCTCAGGAGGATTGGCGTCTTTTGGCGGTCTCCCAACAGCTTGGGGAAAAAAACGGTCAGTGTTTTTTTTTTACGGCCTTCGGCGCTCATTGCAAGTTTCCCCCCATCTAAGTTGCGAGCCTCGCGATGAGCACCTTCGGCGCTCATTGTGTGCCTCGCAATGAGCACCTTTGGCGCTCATTGCGAGCCTCTTCCCCCTCCTCTACTTCACAGGCCCGCGCTTTGAGCGGCATTGAAACCGCCGAAGGCGCTCATTGCGGATCATGTCAAACCCGTAACTTTTGGGGCGTTGAAATGATCTCCTTCAGCGCTCAATGTGCATTTCTTTTGGAAGAAATTTCCAATAATGAATTCTGCATTGTGACAAATTGACATCCTCGTGAACGGTTGAAATGGCTTTTGTGCACATAGTGACATCATTATTAGATGATCAACAAGTTTTACCTGACATGTAGATCAGTAAACTATGAGAAGTTTCCCAATTTAAATGCATGTTATTTGAAGGACCGCTGCAGCCTTATTTATAATCTGCTCTTCTGAAGAAATTTCTCTTGATTATGGGAAACGTAAAAAAAACATACTAACACATGCTTTCATTTATTAACTATTATATAAAATAAAATAAAAAACAAAACAAAAGGTGCCCCTCTTTTTTTTTTTGTTCTGTTTATGCAAATGACGCTTAGGGTTTAGTCTCCCTAAGGGTGATAGGGTAATCCAGACATGGACCCCTTGCTCACTGTGCCTTAGGGAGTCATCAGCTACATCTCACTGACGAGTCCCAAAGAATGCCGAAACATACGTCTGGGGTTTGCTGTTTCTCCTGTTTAGGGTAGAATTGCCTGGTATTTCGGGGCTGGATCACTCTAGTGAGTGGGACCAGACTGATATGCTACAGGATATTTCTCCCTGTGAAGGGCACAAGTGAGCTAAAAGAGGTTGCTCTCTGAGTGGGTTATCATGTCCACAGAACTAACCTATTAAGATTAGTTTGTTCTCTGATTGAGCACCTCTATTTTGTTTTTGTTTTATTATATAAAATGATTTACTATTGTAAGCCATGCCCTGTTTTACCAATAGAGAAGTCTATTGCAAATTACGGTAATTAGATTTCTGTCCATCCTATTGTATAAATTGGCAATAAGGATTGTTATATTTCCCCTGTAGCAGCTGAAACTGTATATGCACAGGAGAAGGGATGAATAGATAATGTAGCTCTTATGAGCCATGTTTGAAAGAAATATAATATTATATTATAGATATCCATAGGTATCACTGTATATTTCACTTATACAGTACATGGCTTATGTTGGGCAATAATGTTTAGACATCAGTGATGCTACATTGGTATACTATATAACTATGACATTGCTATTATATTTAACACTAGTGTATTGCCCGTCAAAAAATGATGGCAATGAGATGTGTATGTTTGGAAAGTTGTTTAGTTATTAATATACATATGGAATTGTAAGGTAGCTAATGTTGTTTTGTGTGTACTACTGAAATATAGAATTCAAATTAATAAATGAATATACTTTACCTATTTTTATACATTGTGTTGAAGAGCTGGCAATCTGTGTTGATGTTGCTGCAGCATTAGTGGTGTGGAGCTGCTGTGTAAGCGTGATGAATGTGTGCAGTGTAATAGTGTGAGTGCGCGAGCCGAAACCGTTAGCATAGCTGTGTACTTCCGCATTATCGTAAAATGGCGGGTAATGTGTGGTATGCGTCTTAGCGGATCATCCGTATGTCGTTTAATGGCGGGTAATGTGTGGTATGCGTCTTAGCGGATCATCCGTACGTCGTTTAATTGCGGGTAATGTGTGGTATGCGTCTTAGCGGATTATCCGGACGTGTTTTCCGTGGTTATAGTGCTGAAGCCTTGTTTTCGTTTTGTTCGGCCGCCATTTTTTCTCTCGCTTCGAGAACTTTTTAGTGTCTAAACTGTTTTATTTTGAGCTAAATGAAGGTGTAACTTGTTTTTTTGAGGTCGTGGATGCTCCCTCTTGCTGTCGGTAAGCTTTTTATGTATGTGCTGTGTGTATTTATTGTGTTTTTGCTTTATTCCTGTCCGCGTGTTGCGTCCCATTTTTGCGATGTCGTAATGTGTGGTATGCGTCTTAGCGGATTATCCGTAAGTGTTATCTGTGGTTAGAGTGCTGTAGCCTCATTTTCGTTTTGTTCGGCCGCCATTTTTTCTGTCGCTTCGAGAATTTTTTAGTGTCTAAACTCTTTTATTTTGAGCTTAATGAAGGTGTTACTTGGTTTTTTGAGGTCGTGGATGCTCCCTCTTGCTGTCGGTAAGCTTTTTATGTATGTGCTGTGTGTATTTATTGTGTTTGTATTTTTTTTCATGTTTGCGAGTTGCGGCCGTATTTTTTTGCTACGGCGCTCATTGCCAAAGTGCTAGTGTTTAACGGCTCGCCTCACCGGGCAATGAGCGCCTGCGGCGCTCATCGCTAAGCCCGCTACAGTACTACGGTTTAAAGGCTCGCCGGGCGATGAGCGCCGCAGGCGCTCATCGCTAAGCCCGCTAAATCGTACGGACCACGCAAACAGCGTGACGACGATTCGTAGCAGGACAATTATAATATGTGATGTCATTAGCCAGAATTCTAATCTATACGCTCATACAAGGCACTGTGGAAAAGTGATACTTTTTCTAAGGGAAAACCTTATCTAACAGTTTTATTAAAAAGGAAAATGTTTAAGTTCCACATTTATAAATGACATACCTTATTTAACATTAATATATATGCCAGACTTTGAACAAACAAGCAAATTATTAAACGGCAGCAATTTATCACAGGTAGTGAAGCCTTAATCAGTAATATATTTCCTGTCATGTCTGTGAACTCAGTAGAAGTCCAGTGTAATGACTGGTTGCCTTCCTGGCTGTAAAAGAGTAAAAGTGATATCTTTATACTGCTGCATTATTGCTATTTCCCACCCATAGATTTGAACTCAGCTGAGACTAGGCCGAATTGGCAATCATTTTCAAAATGCTTGGCAGGCCTGTGATCCCAGGGAGTTGTGAGCTGACATCTCTCTCTCAAGCAGTCTATGCAGGGGTCAATGAAAGCCCTGACTCCCAGGCCCCTGCGTGCCCAGCCTGTGTCATGAGTCAGGACCAATATAAATTAAAATCTAAAAGCCACACTGTGAAGGCATTCTGTGCTCCTCCAGGAATTCACTGTCACAGCTTTCCTTTTCACTGCATTCCCATTTTATCATAAAACAGAAATGTATTGTGAAGAAAAAACCCACAAAACATACAAGTTGGAAGGCTGTGGATTTATTAAACATTGGGGATTTTTCTTGGGAATTTGGGGGAAAAGGCAATAAATAACTTGAATAAATTATTATTATTCTCATAATCACCAATTCTAGAGATATCATTTTGTTAATACATGAGACCAACAAGCAAGATCACATTGGCAGATAATCTTCCATATGGAATTCTCCTGCATTATCTGCTAAGACATTCTTAACTTTGAGAATACAGTATGGGGTAGATTCACTAAGCTTATCAAGGTATGCAAATTGTTTCTCTGAGGCTGCACTTTCAAATGACTCAGCAGGAAGTAAACACAGCAGCCTTTAAGAGATAGTATTAAGCATTAAGAGGATAAAGTATTCAATACTCTTTGGTGAGAAGCAGCAATGGTGTATTATGCATGGTCCAGCTATGCCCATGCCCAGAGAGACAGTTTTAAGTGCCACAGGCAATAGGCTATTACTGAACTTATCCAACTTGTGTATAACAGAGGACCAAGACAGCAAATCAAATAAGGAGAGATGCAAAGAAGGTAAAATGGAATGACAGAGGAGCAGAGGGATCAATTGAACTGAGGGAGAGCGCAGGGTAGCAAAAAAAACCTAAACTCATCTAGCTCAGGGGATACAAATTCCTATGAACTTAGAGCCTCATTCACTTGAGCTTTCGGGAGATTCAGGCTTTGGAAATTGAGCCCGCAAGTTATTTTGCTATTAAATTGGCGTCTTTTTGCGGGCTCCGATTGAGTTACGCGCTATGGCCTCCAATTCGATGTGATGGTTCACATCGCAAGTTAATGCCCCTCCAAGCCTTTGATCTTTCATGGCCGCAAGAGTTTTGAACACTAAAATCACAAATCTCTATTAAATTGCTCAGATTCCCCCTCGCTAAGCAAGCCGTCAAGCCAGCAAATGGCAAAAATGGTACCAAAGTTAATGGTACCAAGGAGGACTTGCAAAGGGCTTAATGACATGTCTAGAGCACTTTAAAAGCAAATAAAAAAGCAATACTGTACTTTTATTAAAAGGGAAAGTGATGTTAGGTCTTAGAATTAATATCACAACATTTTCAAACTTGCAAATCGGCCCAACAAAAATACTTTATTTCATGTTTAAATTCCGTGTTATATCGATCACGGCAATTAATGTGTTAATACATATAATGGAACTCGCATGTAATACGATATCATATTTACGGTTTAATTAATATTTCATCAAATCTAGAATGTGGTTCCGATCGTAACTCGCAATTCAAGCCAGTAGGACTTTGAAATCCAACCTCCATTTTTCTAAGCCATAATGATGACAATCTCTGTTTCCTTTGGCTGTTTCTATCGCAGGAGTTACGGTCTTCATATTCAAGCTCGTAAATGCATGGTTTCCGAAATTTTGCTATCGGCCCATAACTTGAGGCCTTGAGCAATTGAATAGCACCATAACTTGAGAACACTGCGGGCCCACAGCTGGCCCGCAGACATACAGCCTACTACTATCGAGCTGCGGGCTTGCAATTAAATCAGGCTCTTACTGTTCTTTATGAATAAGGAAGGTAGGAGGTGCCACTTGGTGCATCGTATGATTTATGGCTATCCAACAGAATGGGAGATGAATGGCTACATTCAAAAATCTTACACAAAGGTTTACCCATTTTGTTTTGTTTGGGGAGTCAGCAAAGAGTACATGCGTGCTAACTACATGACCAAGACACAGTCTGCCTTGGTAAATATGACTGAAATATCAGAATTTCTGTGTGGTTATTCCTGTTTTATTTTATTAATAATCGCCTGCACTACACATCATTGTATATCCATCAATAATTAATTGGTTTATATATATATATATATATATATATATATACTGTGTACTTACATATAATAAATATATTAATTAATTAAGTTCTGTCTTTGTGTGCTTAAGAACCTCACATTACTGTAGAAATGTTTTATAGTGTGTAACAGGTTAAGCTTTCCCTTGTGTCCAAATAAGGGTTTTATATAACATTTACAGTTATTTGAAACCAAAGTTCCCAATAAGTTGTTACATCTTAAATTGCCTTCATGGTGCTGACATTATTATATCGATTTTGGGGTGTAGGTCACTGCGGTTGACTGATATAACTTGAATTTTTGTCGTTTTTTAGCCACACACAATGTTAGGACACCTGTAGTGTCTCAGTCACACTGTAATAAAAAAATATATCACATACTTGACTTAGTAAGCATTAGGGTAGTTGTTTAATTTTGAAAATGGATTGCTATTAAACTGACATCTACAACAGCACCTACGTATATGGCTTGCTTAATTTGTTCAGAAATTCCTATGCAAAGTCCATCCACATAGTTTTAGAGAAGTCTGAGATCCGTATGCTTCATATACCAATAATGGAAGTTGATTATTAGACAAATATTAGGTGATGTAAAGAGTGTAGTAGGAAAGGTTTGTTCTGGGAGGGCGAGAGTTTAATAGATCATTTTGTGGCATAAGCCCGTACAATAGTGATGAGCAGCCTGGTCTTCTGACACCGGAATTTCAGTACCTCTCTGCTTGAGGCACAGGTGGGTCAAAAATAATGAATACAAACAGGTAACTTGTGTAAGCTAAAGCAGAGAGAACCAGAATACACAAGCAGAGAGGTCAGGACATCCTGGACTGTTAGTAGATCTCATAAGTCTGATTTGCCCACCACTGCCCTAGCAGCTGAAAGGTTTAGCAACCAGTGTCTCTCATCATCTACAGCAGGGTGAAGGACAAACATTTATTTTTAAGTTTGTTACAGCATTTTTAAGCTTGGGGTCTTCAGAACAAAATTAAACTTATTGTCATCATTACGCTGTTGCAGTTCTGCAGAAGAGAATTTGTAATTGAAAAAGAAACTCTCAAGGTGTAAGACAAGGAAATGGGTGGTTGTGATGTTCAATCCTCTGAGTATGCCATACCTGTCATAAACCCACAATTGGCATGACATTGTTTTGTTCTCTGTTTGTTTTAGATGTGAACTTTATAAAAAATAAAGAGAATAAAAAAGGCTCAATCAGCAACAATTTCAAAAAGGAATATTTTCTTAAAATCAGTCTAGCAACTTCCATCAGAGCTGCTCCTCTCTACCCCTATAAGTTTCCAGTAAGTGTGAGCAGATCTGCTCAGGAGGCTGTTCTAGTGGCATGGAAATATTCCTATTAAAATAGCCTACTGAGCAAATCAATCTGGAATCCTAATAGAGGTGTGAGAAGTAGATATGCTGGGGTCTGCATTGCTACAGTTCAAATGTAAGGTTTAAATGCTACATAGGAATTTGTTTTCTTTAAACACTGATTTTATTGCTAAGCAGCTATGAAATAAACCAATTATACACTACAAGATGACAATAGTTCTCCTTTAATGTCCTCTAATCTTTGCACTTTTAATACTCATAACAATGTTGTGTGCTTATCATTGGGACGAATAGATCTATTTCATATGATCGGAAGAAGTACTAGGGCATGTTGGTTCCTATTTCAGACACAATCAGAAGCCTCTGACAGTTTGTCATGTTCTGAAAGATGTGGAAACCTTTGTTAATACACATTGGCAATATAAAAGACTATATAACATACACGTGTTTTTCAAAGATGTGATAGAAAGAAATGTTAACCAAAGGCTCCACTACCAGTTCGGCCCTAAAGGGAATTGACTCAGTGTCAGAACCTTTTGTCCAAGAAAGTCATTCTTTGTCCTTGCATTTCTGATGATAAAAGCACTGTGTTTTCTATGTCCTTTCTCCTGTGTTTGCAATGCCCGCACCTCTATCTCATCCCTCTGAAAGATTTTTTATTAAGCAGGGGTCTCTGAAGCATGTAAGTGGCTGGGTTTGTGAGAGCAAAATCTTAGGCCTCTCCAGAAGCAGTGAGATTGAAATCAGCACTGTGTCACGGGCTGTCATATCTTAGGCAAGACATAAAACACATGGAAACATCAATAAGCAACAAGCCTGTGACAGCTCTGAAACATTTCAGCTGACAAGCGGAGAAAGGGGGTAAGGTTAGGGCTCATGGGGAATCCTTAAAATGACTAACAGCCAGTGGAAGTGTTGGCAGGATTGAGGTAGGCCCAGAAAGACAAGATAAAGTGTACTAGGTTATCACCTGTTCTAGACATCTCCTATGTTGTAAGACCTCAGAGACGCCAAAATGTATTTTTTTTACTTAAAATGTATGAACAAAAATAGGCTGGTTACATAGAGATTACCCTGACAACAGTTACGCAGAAGATTAAAAATATGTAAAAAAGGAAAGGAGAGAAAATTGTGGGAGTCAAAGAATTCTGCTCCCAGCTATTATGTACAGAAATCAAAAAGGATTAACAAGGCTTTTTTTCATTTAATTTCCTGTACACCGGCTGCTTGTGTTAAGAGATCAGAGATATTTCTGTTTATTGAATTTTTAATATGATCTTTATTAAAAGGCAGCTTACATGTTTAGTTTTTTTTTACCAGCATAGATATAGAAATCAAAGTTACCTAGCAAGGCACCAGTTGTTTGATTTTGTCATCCTTAAAAATTCAGCATCTCTTGTCTTCTTGAATTTAATAAAACAGAAAAAACAGACATACTGATACAGACAGTGTAAGTGATAATGTGTAGAATCCACAGAATGAAGTATATGGAGGTAACCTTTAATACATTTAAGATCCAGTAGATCTTCTGACTAATAAACACACACACACACATATATATATATATATATATATATATATATATATATATATATATATATATATATATATATGTGTGTGTGTGTGTGTGTGTGTGCACTGTATACATGTAAAAATGTTTATATTCAAAAACTTTATTTATTTTTCTTCTGCAATGGCATTATTGCTTAGTGGTGATTAAGGGAAACATTTTGATCCAAAGTCAATAGCGGCAGCTCGCAGCTCCTTTGCCATGCCCAGTGCAATAAAGAACAACCATGGCCAGATTACCCATTAAGCAAATTAGGCAGCCACCTATGGATGCTTCCCTGTGAAGGGCACCTGTTTTTTAGCTTAAACCCTGCCCACCCCCCCCAAAAAAAATACTTTTTGGGGCTTAAAAAATGAAATACTGCAGTTTACAGACTGAACTGTCTGTTTTCTTTGTGCAGTGGCCCTTTAACTCATAATTACTCCATTTTTATTTCTGATACAAATGATCATGATATGTGTTTGCTGTCCTTAAAAATATATAAACAATATCGCCCAGCATAAAGTGCATTTCATAAATAAGTAATAGCTTGGTGTGTGTATGAGTAGCTATTTTGTCAAAATGCTGTTATGGGGAAATGTCTGTGATTGCTCACATAAGAGACAGATATATATGCATGAAAGGGGAAAAATGGGTGTTTGCATACCTTGAGCATGTGCTCTCAGGGGCCCCTCTACTTCACTGCCTGGTGGCTGCAAAAAGGTAGATCTGGCAATGAGAATAATCTGTTTCTATTTTAGTTGCTGTATAATAATACATTTACATGGATATATATTTCTTATTCATTCATTTGTACATTTCTGCAAGATAAAAATTAATAAAAAATGCCAGTATTATATACACCTTTTTGCCTCCTACTTTTGCTAAGTCCTAATCCACTGCCACCTAGCAAAATGTATCCCCACAGCGTCATTCAACATGTTTCCCACCTTTTTGTAGAAGTTCCATATTTGTCCTTGGAGGATCTGTTGGATCCATACTTGCCTCCTATTCTCACCTCCTGGTTTACTTATTTCCTATTATGCATGTACAACCACTTCATCACTGCTAACACACAGTTTTTTCCCCATCTATTAGCCTAAAGCTATATTCCATTGTACCTGCAGCTATCCAATCCTGCAAGACAATGCTCTACGTCCATATCAATAAAATGGAATCCTCGATATACCCCAGTTTCTTTGTACCGTACTCTGCTGCCCCATTTCCATCTTCATTGAACTTTGGGTAATTTTCAGTCATACCATCTTCACATTAGTACATATCTCATACGTCATATAAAACTAAAATTTGCAACTCTTCAGCATTTCTAACACCCCCGTACGTTTTCTCTCTGCCACTAATTTCCAACTTTGTCATCTTTAGCTAAATGGACCAAAATAATGCAACTTCTTCCTTTTTGGTTTCCTAATCTACACATTCACTGCACTATTACAAAACAAAAATATTTCTATTTGGATTCACCTCTAAGCAGCCAAACGTTCTACTGCTGTCACTCAAATGTTTAGTTTTTTTTCTAGGTAAAAGTGGCATTTTTAACTTTACTAGTACTTTTATCATTACTTTGCTTATTTCTATTTACCTCATTCTTTTATCATTACCTTGCACCCTTACTTCCTAATTAGTTACCTTCCCTAATCTCTGAATAATTTATACACACATAGAATATTTTTCAATCCAACAGTCTATATTAAAAGAAAAATGTGCAATATACTAAAACAATATATAAATGTAATTCTTGAAGGTCATACCTGCTATGAGGACTAGAGGTTGAGAACCCTGCTCTAGAAAACCTTAGAACAGATTTCTCCATTATTCCTCCAGGGCCAATTCAAGTAATAATTTCAAACTACCTTGCATGATTACAGGTGACTCAATCAGTTTCCCAATCATTTTAATATATTTTAATCATTTTATACGGGGACTTCCTGAAAATGTAGGATAGGTCAGCCTGAGGATTAACATGGGTGCCTTAGAAGCAATTAGATCCAAGCTTTCAAGCACTGCCCTTACTACTAACCTTTGCAATAACCAGACACACCCAAGACCTTTACTCAGATTCTGAAAGCACTATGTCTCTCCAACAACCTGCTATATAACACATCTGTCATTTGATGATATCTTTAATCAGACATACCTGTTAATATCACATTATGAAGACACCTCTTTTGCAAGTCTATAAAAAGGTTTGGTCAATGGTGCTACATTAATGTTAATTAATGCTTAGTTAAAGTATTCCAGCTATCAGTAGTAGTGATTTATATTGCTCAGACGGAACCAGCATTCGCTCCCTTACAGACTACACTGCTTGATAAATATAACAGAAATCTCCAAATTGCTTGTCATTTATAACTGGCCAGCCAATGAGTTGATTTCACAATTAATGTACAAGTTGTTCTATCTCGTTCTGTGTTGGTATGCCTCAAGCTGGCTCCTTCTCAGCCCAAAGCATTTCCGCACTTAAAATGCCTTATTAAGAAACCATCTGTGTCATGGAATATTAAACTAGTCCTGCCTTATCTTGATTTATGGTGACATCTCAAACATCCTGCCATCCTACTACACATATGGATCACATTTTGTAACTTGTAAAGCCAACAATCTTTTGATAACTCTGCATGATGGGTGGCATACTGTATATAAAGCAAGTGGAACTTAGAGTTGGTATATGGAAAGATTTCTACTGGAATTAATACTAAAAATATTTAATAGAAGTCATTCCTTATGGGTAAAAAAATGAAGATATATTCATTATGCAAGGGTATTTTTGTAAACTTTCAGAATAATATCTTGCAAATATTGATACACTGCTTTTACAGAGATAAGGTGTGTGTTTGAAGTATAAGAGAATCAGTAAGTTTAGTATTATTCTCAGTCCATGTTGTTAAGAGCATTGTGCCCACCTGGTTGAGTCATAAATAAGTGAAGTAAACTAACTAAATAAAAATGGTATGTTTTACTCATTTTATTTGATAGATGACTACAATGGACAATATTTTCAATACATAGTATCTCCCAGACCTGTGGATCTAACAATCTTATTTTAGCAAAGATACTGAAGTGAAGTGGCATTTGCTTCTCCAGTGGAGGGCAATTTTTCTGACGTCTCCACTGTGACCTGCCCACCTTGGATGACCCTACATGGTTTAGCCCTCAGCTTCACTGAAGCACACAAGCCCATTCACCACGACAAGGTAGTGATCTAAAAGATGCTGGCGCTCATTGTGAGCCTCTCCCCTCATGTACTTCAACTTTCCTGCTTTGCTCATCGTGGGGCTAGCAAAGAGCACCTTTGGCACTCATTGCAAACCTTTCCACCCACCTACTGTGCGGTCTGCTTCTTGCAGGTTTCGTTAACCTGCAAGTTTTGTGCTTGGGAATGCCATGTGTCACTCCCCCCCCCTTCCCTTCCCTGTGTGTTTCTCCTCTGTGTGTCTGCTGAATGTTTGTGTGGCGCGCAGTGACTGCCGTTTGTTTTATTTTCAAAGTTCTGCGTGCCTGGCAATGTTTGTATGTTACTGTCTTTGCTGTTGTGTATTTTCTGCATGCCTGGCATTAGTGAGCCTCGTTTTCATCCTGTTTCAGATTTTTTACGTTTTTCTGTCCGTCATTTTTTCCTTGCTTAGCCGATTTTCGATTGACGAAAAACGGCAAATATTTGCTTGCAACCTCACTCCCAGGCTTCCTGACTCTCTACCTATGCTGTGTGTGTGTGAGTTAATTTGAGGCATATTTGTGTTTTTTTGCAAGTTTTTCCAGTTCGGTGGTTCAGCCGTTAAAGTCGTCTACGTGCTTCGGGTCCTAAGTCATACAGGCCGTAAATATGCGTCTGTCACTTTGCGAGGCTTTGATCAAATTTGGCGCTCATTGCAGCCTAAATCCCGCGTGTGTCAACTGCTCGCCTTGCTTCGTGAGGCTTGCAGTGCAATGAGTGCTTTCGGCGCTCATTGCAGCCTAAGTCCTGCGTGCCTCAACTGCTCGCTGTTTGTTTATATATTTTGCATATGCTATGTCTTTAATATTTTCTGAGCATGAAAATAATATAGTGCAGGTTGCATTTTGATGTTATAACCCATAGATTGTATACAAGCAGCTAGAAACACAGGAACTGAAGATGCACTAATCAAATTTATTGCACACACAATGCTCTAACCATAACAAATATAGCCCATTATATTATATTGTCTCCACGTACTATGAGAAATAAACGTGTTTAAAACCATATAACTTCCCAATTGTATTAATCTGGTTTGGAAACATTCACCAATTCTTCAATATCTGTGCTGAAATAAATAAAAAAACTGTATACAATTCTTTATTTTTTTGGTAAATGTATATAAGTTCATGAATTTCACAAATATCTGTCTCTAGAATTTGAGAGACACATTTCTACACATAATATGTATAATTAATATATTTTCATCTCTCTAAGGTTGAAGCTAACGAAGGACACAGGGAGAGAACATATGTTGCAAAGTTAAATTAGTATCTTACACGATAGGTGTCTGAGAACAAAATGCACAAATAAACTCTACTACCATATGTCTTTAGTAGATCTACCTAAGTAATATTTACCCATAGATGGAGACAAATGATAAACAATGTGACATATTTTCATAGATATTATTTATAGTGTACCACATGAAAGGGAATGGAGATGAGTTTTTATTATGAAAAACATTTAGTGAATATACATATTACTACATATTAGGATGGATAAATAAAAAATAAAAAGAAAGCAATAAATAAAAATATATATGCACATTTATTATTTATTTACACACACAGACATATATATATATATATATATATATATATATATATATATATATATATATATATATATGTGTGGTATGTGGTATTAAATACATTTTGACATATTGTTTGTTTGGTACTCATTGCGCTTTCTAAGACCTGAATGATTCAATTTACATTATTCCTTATGGGAAATTTGGTACTCATTGTTTCCTCCATTCGTCGTGCCTTCTGAAACCAATTGACGACGAGTACCAATGTACCTCTGTATATATATTTATAGTACATATCTAGAAATATATCACACATCTGGAATGACAGATATATGTATGAACTACTATATTCTATTGAAGTATGCACAATGAGATGTTTATATATATATATATATATATATATATATATATCAATATAAATATATATATATATATATATACATATACAGTATATATATATATATATATATATATATATATATATATATAGAGAGAGAGAGAGAGATACTGGGAAATATCAACATTAAACTGATTTATGATTATGATTATGTCAGCAATATCAAGATAATGTCAAGTAATTCTCCTATTTCATAGCTCTGAAACTACTATACTATTTTACACAGATAGCAGATACATAGAATAGTCTCCCATTTTAAATGTTTTCAGGGGTGTAGGTATGGGGGGTGGGGGGAACAAATACCTCCCCCAAATGAATTTAATAGGGGACACAAAAAATAGCAAAATCAAACTTAATCATGCATTACCCGATTTATTGCCATATTAAATTGGAGCTACGTGTTAACAAGTAGCTCGTAAATGTCATATTAGCGCTATTTGCGTGCTAAAATGCATCTTAACTCTGCTCGCAGCAGACTTTGCATGTTAACACGCAGGACGGCCGAGAATGGGCTACGTAGAGAGCTACGTTGAACTTCGTGCACGTAAATCCTTTGATCTGACAAGCCCGTAACTGCTAATTGTTAATTTCAGCTATTAAAGTGCTACATGGTCACTTGCGAGCAAGCACATAACATACAAATGGAGCTCAGATGCCAACGTGTGCTCTAGAGCACCCGCAAAGGGGGTTAAGTACAATACGTAGCACTTATAATGTAAATAAAATCACTCTACTGTACATTTATTATAAGGGAAAGTGATGGTAGGTCTTAGAATTGATAGCACAACATTCTCAAGCCCCCAAATCGGCCCAGAAAAATACTTTATATCATGATTATTTTTTGTGTAATATTGATTCCTGCATTAAATGTGTTATGACATATACTGTAACTCGCATGTAATAGAATTTCATATTTACTGCTTTATTAATATTGCATTATTTCTGGCCTGTTTGACCGATCGCAAACTGGATTTGAAGCACGTAGGACTTGTAAATCTACCCTCCCCTTTTTAGTGACGTACCACTTATGATCTCTCTTTTCATTGGCTCCATCTGAACCCGTAACTACGAGATTGCTTAATTGTTTGCGTGCGAGCATGCAAATCCGACGGCCAGGAACTGGTTTACAAAATATCGCCTTTTGCTCGTAGCTCACAGCCCTTTCTAATTTAATAGCGACGTAACTCAGCCAGATTTGAAGCATGCAGCCCTTATGTGCAAAATGTTGGACTTACGAGGCTGGAATTTAATATGGCCCTTAGCCACTTAAGCAGCATGTCTTTCCCATGAAAGCTTTGACACATAATTTATATATATATATATATATATATATATATATATATATATATATATATATTTACATTTATGGATATGTATATATATATATATATAAATATATATATATATATTATTTTATTGTTTTATTATTATTATTATTATTATTATTGTTATTATTACTATAATATTGGGGGGCGGGGAAAGGGCATTGAGAATTTAAACAAAGAAATTTAAAAAAAAAGTTTTTGATGGGCATTGCAGCAATGGAGCTCCCCAAGCAGGTCTCTGTTCCATAGCACTGGGTGCACAGGCGGAAGATCCGCCCCTGCTTTCTCTCCTGGGAAATATCTGAATTATCCCCCCCAAAAAATTTTTTGTCTCCTACATCCATGATCCTGATGGTTAATTAAATATTAAAGTAGTAGAATAATTACTGGTTATTTCTTATTTGTCATCAAAACCTACATTTCTTTATATTTTTTTAGAAAAAATTAGACTGCAGAAGGGAAGAAGTGAACTAGGACGGACATGCAAATGTGAAAGCTGTTTAACTGCTCCATACAAAGAGGATAAATTGAATATATGATAAATAAGGCAGACATAAGCAGACATATTGGTAGAGAAAGAGACAAAAGTTCTGATTGCAAGTGCTTACAATCTAGTAAATTAGAAGATGCACAATAATACATAAGAAACCCATTATTTCCTGTGTCTACTGTTTCTTTTAGTAAATGAAATAATGCCCAGAAAACAGAGACTAGTTTACGCAACAAAAAAGTCATCAGAATATTATTTTGGACATGTTTAATGTCAAGTATTATTTGAAGTTGGATATTGTCCATGTTTGTGCCCAGGTTTATAATGATATTAAAGTATATCACTTCATGGTGTCTTTTGGTATCTGTATAATGAGTAATATAAAACTCCCTGTTGAGCGTGTTGCACATACACAACCCATATGCTGTATATATGTGTTTAGAATGAAATAAGTGTAAGTGCAGTCTGAATGGTGTCCATAATGGCAGCCCATACTTATCTGTTGAATATATCTAGTCTACCTACTGTGAGTTGTCAAAGAACACAATGCCTCGTATAACAAAGAAAGTTTGCCGGAACATTTTGACGGAAGGAAAATGTCACGCCAGACTGAAGTATCCTATTCATTCAAAATACAAATAAGAGGTTGTCTGAGATTGCATTTATAGCTACAAAAATATATGATTTTCCGAGTGTTCATTCTGAGTGCTCTGGGTATCACACTCTTTACTGGAAGGGAAAAAGGATATTCTCCATTTTGTTGCTGAGCTATTTAGAAAATACACTGGCTGACAATTATTGGAGCATCCAGGTGGAACCCCCTAGTTGTTTTATCTCTACTGTATCAATCATATATCAGATTCTAGAAAGATATTATAACATTATTCTATTGTGTCTACTGACCATAGGCTGATGGGAGCAAACTTTTATTAGTAGAAAATACTACATAAGATAGTTTTCATTTTCAAATAAAACAAAATATTATCTTGAAATAAAATCATGAGTGGTAGGTATAGGCTATTGCGCTGTTTACGATGTTTGGGTTTAAAGTACCACTTTTGTCCCATGTGTTTATATATGGTCTTTTAAATAACTAAACTTGATAATGGGAAAAAGATATACATACTTTCAGAGCATCTAGATTTCACTTGAGCATAATTGCATATAATAGATAATACATTAAAGGCATATTTATGTTTCATGGATTATGAATGCATCTGATAAAGGAGAATGAGTAGTGTATATAAACAGTTTTTGCATGAAAAAATACCAAAATAAACATTAAAAAACTCACCCTGATGTTTGCTAAATGTATTGTATTTGCAATCAGTTGATTTTGTTAGTTAACACCTCTGGAAATCACTGCTTAAATCTGCATAAAATTCATAATTTGTTTTGGCCAATCACAAGCAGCTAATACATTGTTTCAATCTGTAAAGCTAGTTTGTGCACAAAATAATCATGTGATGTGTAGTCCTGTTGTTACTCGGGAACAGGAAGCAAGGAGGATTCAGGCATTGCTTGGTGGATCTCTACATTAAGCTGCTACTGCTAGTTTGAAGGTTAGTAAAGGGTTAGATCCATACCCAACAGCAGTGTTTCTGTTGGTAGGTACCAGATGCCTATATCAGCAGCTCTGGGGGTGTGGAAAACAAGCTTTATTTTTAAATAAAATAAGATTATATGTGTACAGAATGGATCAATGTAGTGTGTGTTTCTGATATAAACAGCATGTGTTAGATTAGAGAAAGGGAAAAACAGGGAAACTTAGATATACCTTAAAAGACCATAAACACTATTATCAGTTTTCCGAGTGAGCGGTCATTTAAAGGTTTAGTTACAAATTAAACACATTTAGTTTTTATATGAAAAAGCAAACTTAGATACATTTGAATCTGCTTGTAAAAGTTATGGGATTTGTCAGTTTTTGACAAGACAAGAAGCTGCAATGTGTTTATATTTTCCATATGTGCCACTGACACATTACAATTTTGAGCTATTTTGTCAGATTATCCCAAAAGGTCACGAGCCAATCAAATCTCAGCTGTAATTCTAAAAGGTTGAAAGTTATATTATTTTCCAGTGTTTTGTTCTGCAATTTACATCTTCTAACATGTCTACTTCTTGTAGCATCATAAATACTGTAACAATTGCACACAAGCAAGTACGTTTGTAATGTACTCTTTTATACAAGATTAACCTATTTTTGACTGGTTAGTGTCCTTTTTGGCAAAAACAAAACTACTCTTCTTCATTGTGAAACCAAGTGATCTCTGATTTCAATTGAAACAATCCAAACCGATCCTTGTTGGCAGGGTCAATCCTAACGAAGGGCCTCATTCAAATGCGATTTGGCCAATTGAATAGGGCTCTATATAAGCACAGAGCATATTTTTTTAACAGATGTTTTTAGTTAGTGAACTTCTATCCAAAAGCAAGGTCTTCATTAACTAAAAACTTCTGTAAAAAGGGCTTATATAGAGCCCTATTCAATTGTCCAAATCACATTTGAATGAGGCCCTTAGGGGCTATTCTATTGCCCAATTCATACGTTTAAAACTGTTCTTAATATTGCCATATATTCTATTAGCTACTTGCAATCCGATTACAAGTTACCCACCTACAATCACCACGGGCCAGCCAAAGACATGAAACCGACCTTAGAACTCCATTGGTTTTAGCACAGCTCAAATATTATTAGCTCTAACTAATTAAAGTTACGCAAATAAAGTATAACCGCAAATGAAAAAAGTATCAAATTTCTGTCAAAAACATTACCAGTACTAAATAGGACTCGCAAGGAATTTTGCGAGCTGTAACAGCAATTAATTAACGCTGTAACAGCAATTAAACACACAATACTGTATGGGAAGGCATGGAAAGACATTATAATTAATTGTACAACAGTCTCAAACCCACAAATATTAGATAAAAAATGTTTTAACTGTTATTTCTGAGTAATATCGATCCCAAGACTCAAGTGGTTAATACATATCATGAAACCCATGGACTCAAATAGATATCTAAAGCATTTTATAGATTGCTAGATTGCAAGCCTGATCGGCACTAATTCATTCTTAGCCTCCTATTGCAGATTATGTGTATCGTATATACTCAAGTATAAGCCGATCCGAGTATAAGCCGAGGCACCTATTTTACCACAAAATACTGTGAAAAATGAGTGACTCGAGTATAAGCAGAGGGTGGGAAATGTGCTGCCCCCTGCGTCCCTCTTGTGCCCTCTGTGTCCCCCTCTTGTGTGCCCTTTTATTGTGTCCCCCTATCTCTCCCCTGTGTCTCTTCTCCCCTCTCCCTCCCCTGTGTCTCTTCCCCCCTCTCCCTTCCCTGTGTCTCTTCCCCCCTCTCCCTTCCCTGTGTCTCTTCCCCCCTCCCTTATCACCATCCTCAACCCCCTCCTCATCCTCCCTCCTCATCCTAAACCATCTCCTCAGCCCCCCTCCTCAACCCCCCTTCTCATCCTCAACATCCCTCCTAATCTTCCCTCCTCATCCTCCCTCCTCATCCTCCCTCCTCATCCTCAACCACCCTCCTCAACCTCCCTCCTCAACCCCCCTCCTCAACCTCAACCCCAACACCCCTCCTCAACCTCAACCCCAACGCCCTCCTCAAACTCAACCCCCATCCTCATCCTCAACATCCATCCTCAAGCCCCCATCCTCAACCTCCCTCCTCATTCTAAACCCCCTCCTCAACCCCCTTCCTCAACCTCAACCCCCTCCTCAACCTCAACCCCCCATCCTCAACCCCCCTCCTCATCCCAAACCCCCCCATCCTCAATCCCCCCTCTTCAACCCCCATCCTCAACCCCCCTCCTCAACCTCAACCCCCCTCTTCAACCTCAACAACCCCTCCTCAACTCCAACCCCCCTCCTCATCCTCAACCCCCCCATCCTCATCCTCAGCCCCCCTCCTCAACCTCAACCACCCTCCTCAACCTCAACCCCCCCATCTCAACCTCAACCCCCCTCCTCAACCTCAAACCCCCATGCTCATCCTCAACCCCCCATCCTCATCCTAAACCCTCCCCATCCTCATCCTAAAACCCCCATCCTCATCCTAAACCCCCCCATCCTCATCCTAACCCCCATCCTCATCCTAAACCCCCCATCCCCATCCTAAAAATCCCCATCCTCATCCTAAAAAACCCCCATCCTCATCCTCATCCTACAACCCCCTCCACACTTTACCCCTCCTCATCCTAAACCCCCCTCCTCACTTTACCCCTCTAAATACCTCCCCCTCTCCCTTACCTCCATCTGCAGCTGCTCCTCCGCTCCACCACGCTCCTTCCTGCGTCTTGACCCGGCCAATGATGTGACGTCACGTCATTAGCATATGCTGGGTCCTGGAAGGAACGTGGTGGAGAGGAGGAGCAGCTGCAGATGGAGGTAAGTGAGGGGAAAGGGAGAGGGGGAGGTATTTAGAGGGGTAAAGTGAGGAGGGGGTTTAGAATGAGGAGGGGGGTTTAGGATGAGGAGGGGGGTTTATGGATGAGGAGGGGGGAGGGAAAGAGACACGGGGGGTTAGAGAGACACGGGGGGTTAGAGAGACACAGGGGGGTTAGAGAGACACAGGGTGGTTAGAGAGACACGGGGGGAGGGGGGGGGGGGAGAGTGACTCGAGTATAAGCCGAGGGGGCCCTTTTCAGCCTTAAAAAAAGGGCTGAAAAACTCGGCTTATACCCGAGTATATACAGTAACTTCCATGTTTTACTGGTGACAGTCTCATTTACTGTTGGCTGTGTCTAAGAAATAAATTACGAACTTGGTAAATATTGTCAAATCATATGATCACGCCCCTGAAATCCTAATTAAAAAGGCAGGGTTGACGAGCTCAACCTTGAGGCTGGAATTTGCGAGCTGGAGTCAATGGAAGACATCTAAACATTTATTGAAAAAAACACCCACAGCCAAATTTATGAGTTTGAGGCATTTGCAGGCTTCTATTAGACTAGGGCCCTATGTTCCTCTATGATAAGAGTTAGCAATCTTTGGTTATTTTCTCATTGTCAAGTTAGAATTCAGCTGCAAATTCAGATAAATGTTAGTTGGCATCAATACTTACTCATTCTCTATAACACACATGACCCTGCTTCCTGTAAAACACAACATTCCAGTAGCACAAAAAGATGAAATAGTCAATGCTAGATTGTATATTTTTAGTGGATTTCTTGCCCTAAAGTTTTGCAGCTGGACACTTTAAATATAAAGTGTTACCTACCCCTGTTCTATGAATTCATTTACAGGTGAATTGTGGCCAAGCTAGAGTTATCAGTGGAAATTAATATTGTGGATCAAAGTCATGCCAGCTTCAAAATAAAACCACCTTGTTTTTTAATGCCATTCTCCGACTGCCAGCTTATTTTCATATATGCACCATGTTGGACCTGCTGATCCAATGATGTAGAACTAGCATTCCCATTTGTACTAATTTACTTAGAAATAATTCCTGAAACCCAATCCCCAACTATCTTTTGTTTTTTCTGAGACAACTGAGGCCTACAAAACGGCAGGCGAAGAAGCAGCAAGAGAAGAAAGGTCGTAGAAGTGAAGAAAACCGAAGAACAACATTTGTTTTGTCAGTTTGACTCTTCTCTGATCTGAGATCAAAGTGGATACAAATTGAGTTTTTATTTTGTTTTTTCAATTCTTGCATTTTTGTCTGTTTCAAACACCAAAGCTAATTTCAATTTTGATGCATCTCATTTTTCTTTCCAGGAAAGTCTCTAACCACAGCGCTGCTGATTTCTTCATATAAATAATTTACAAAAGCCGCTGTGCAAGGAAGAGAAAGAGTGCAACATTGCATCTTAAACTCTATTTACAAATTTACATTGGCAGGCCCCCAGACTGCCAATAGGAAATGATCTTGCATACCTAATTTGCTCTTTTGTTATGGCGGGGCTTAGGTTAGTTAATTTCAATTTTCGATTTCAAAAGCTATCAAACATGGCTCAGATGAGAAATCAATTTTTCTCAGCTGCTTCTCTTGTTGTGATGGGGAGGGATATTATTGGCTGGAGGTCAGTCATGTGACACCGAAAGAGATTAGTTCACTAGACCTCGTGTTGCTGCCACCTCAATTACTGGATGCCTCTTGTAATTTAGCTATATAACACCTAATTTCAAGACAGGACTCATATTTAATTCATGAAAGCTTCCACAAGAGTAATTGTGAAATAAATTGCCATAGAAAATATCCATTTGTGACTTGATGTAATTTTGTATGCTGGTGGCATGCTATTTGTTCTAGTTGTTTAACACCATACAATGGACATTTTCATAAAGGACATCTCCGACTTTTAATGGATTAATATGTTTTCAATACTTTTTATGGCAAATAATGCACTTTAACTAATTTATTTTTACACCCCACCTCCTGTCATATCACTACAGTACACTGTTTAATTAAACTGTTAAAACAATGATCTTTAAATAATTAATATGACTTATTTAAAAAACACTTTGTGCTATTTTCACTTGAAGTAAAAATATATCTATTTTATTTGATTGCACTGGTATTCACAATTCTGGTCAGATTTCCTACTGTCAAATTTGTGTACTATAGAATTGAATTTTTTTTAAATGTATTAAAATCAAAATGAATAATAAAAAATGTTTGTGACAGTAGAAACAAATGCTATTCTCTTCCTTTCTAGTGTCTTGATGCCATTTTACATGTGTATAGCAATAAAAACCTTAATTTTATGAAATTGGTGGTTTTGCTTTGCACACTGCAGAGAACTATGGCTGCATTTCCCACAATACAATGTGTCCTTGTATTTTTCTACTAAAATAAATTAAAAGCAGTCAGATCAAATAAAAGGAGGGTTACATTTTCCAAAAATTCTTCCAAAGTTCTTGAAAGTTATAAAAGGATTTAAAATCATCATACTCCGCGCACTGACCCATAGACAAGAATGGCACTTCTCTATGGGCAAAGTGGGAAATCATACAGGGAGCCAACATATAAGTGAAGTCATCAAAGGTGACAAATGTTGCACATAACATGCACCTCGGGACAGAGCTGAGCTCCCATCCCTGTAGCATGCAAGCATGCGTTATAATATGTTCTATTTTGTAAAAAAAAATCCAGCCTTTTGCAGTTATTTCATTGTCTTTTGTGTTTATTTTCTTTGTATTACTATTTATTCTAGAAATAAATACATGACTTCAAAGAAGAGGGCACAAAAGAAAACATTTAACTTAAAGAAAATACTTCTATTCTACTGTTCCTTCACTTTTGTTTACTTTTGCCACTGATATGTCTAGTAGCATAGCAAGGCTACTAGATTATACTTTCATGGGGCAGAACAACCAGTGGTGCAGGGCACCAGGGCCCTCCTCTATGGGGCCCAGTGCTGTGTCATTTTTATTTTTTATTCACTATATATATATTTTTTTGTAGTGTTTTGACCCCCCCCCCCCCCCCCAACACACACAGTTTCAATCCACCACGGCCACCCTGGGGCCGCGCTGTGCCTCCTTGGCTGCATACACCCCCCTACCACAGGTCTGAAAATGGTGTGTGCCTGTTTAAATAATAGTATTTCTACTGAAGGTCCAAAGGGGTCTTGGGGGTGGAGCAGCAATGGGTAAGGTCTTAAGAATTTTTGCTGTTATGGGAAGAGGTCTTCGGAAGGGAAGCAGTTATGGGAAGGGGTCTGGGGGTGGAGTACTGAGTGATTTGGTTACGGGTGGGCACAGCGCAAAACTATTTTTTGCACCAGGGCCCACCATTCTCTAGCTCCACACTGATACTGCCTCTGTAAAAATAAGGCCTTGACCTTGACTTTAACCACACTGATATTCTAGATAGATAGTTTTTCTTAGGAACCCAAACAGTTCCAAGTTTCTTTCCTTGTAACTTATATGGTGCGATATATATTAGGCCTTACTTATAACACAAAATATACTTGAGCCAGCCGTGTTTGGATGATATAATAATGAATTAATACTTATTCAAACACATGAGCATACATTTAATGGTACGGTATATTCCAAAAATATTTTTACACAGTTCTTCTAATGTTATCTCAAATCAGGAATACTGAAAAATGTCATATAAATAAAATAAAGCATAACATCACTTTATTTTTGGAAGCACTGATCTTCAAGTCCTGTTGTTGGCGGTGCATTTTCGGGAGATGAAACTGAAATCATAAGTGTCACTAAATTATAGTTTCATGACAAAGAACAGTCATAAAGGGCCAAGAATTAAATGCTGTGTAATTTCTATAATATTTTAAACAAAGATGTTCGTTATTCACTTTGACATTTCATTAGGCAAAGAGAAATCCAGTTTAGAATCATATTCAGAGAAATATATTTCCCGCTTCATAGATACTAACTCTGTCCTTTTCCGTGCTGTTGCTATAGGAACAAGATGGGTGAGGCCCTCTCAAACTGCCACACTCAGCTGTCATCCTTTCACCCTAAAAGCCTTATAATTGCTTTTATTTGCATATGACAATTAGGCAGGATGGCTCACAGTGAGAGAACAAACCTTTCTCTCCTCAAGTGCGCACAACAGCAGCCTGTAATTTTTAAAGATACTCTCCATGTGGCAGGGCAGAAAAATGGAACGATGAGGCCTTTCATCTGATTGTGAGCCATTGACAAAAGAAAACATCTTCTTTTAAGATACAAGAAAAAGGCTCATCTCATGTGAACCTATAAAATGTGGGCCATTTACTCTCATTATGGAGTTGAACTCTCCATGAGCTACATTTCTAGATCATGAATCATGAAATCCAAATTAGGCAGAAGAGTTAATCACTCAAGATAGAGTTCACAATTTTTGGATTGGGTATTTGACAAACTTGCAGTTTTTTATATTGATATATTAATATGAGCATTATATTCGTACATTCCAGGCTATTTAATGCTATATGATGCCTAGTTTTGTTGTTACCATATACATGAAATATAGGATTATTAATATAAATAATCAATGTGTAGTTTCTACATAAACTTCAAATGAAGAACACATAATTTGATCAAGGTCAGAAATAGACTTTGTACTATAGTAGTAGGGCCAAGGGTGCTCTATGGCTTGATAAGTATAGAAGAAGATACAAATCAGAGCATGGATAGCACGTTCATCCATATCTCAACCAATGCAATCACCCACACCAAATTTCTGTGAAGTTCCTCACTTAGAAAATATACTTGTTACACACCTGCGATGTGAGGAAGATGACAATGATAGAACGGGATGTTACATGGCCTAATGCTCTTTAAAATTCAGTTTTCACTTTTTCATATATAGTTTTACTGTTATAAGCTTATAAAATTGGAAGGGTATGTTTTTATTAACAAAATGATGAGCAATGTAATACAATAACTTTTCTCTCTATTAAAGTTTATTTTGACTACATTGTCTACATTGGCTGCATTTCTACTAATATCTGAACCTAATGCCTCAAACTTCCAGTTCTCATACTATTCCCCCAGGTTTTCCTTGAAGATCCTGTGTATATTTTATTGAAAGGCTAGTTTGTTTTGTCTGAATGAAAAACCACTCATTATCCAAAGCAATAAAAAATGTATGTTTCTGGTTTTCTAGTCCTGCTTCTTTAAATTTAGACATTTTTTCACTAATTTAATGGCTGGTTCGTGCTGCCAGAACATTGCAAGTCAGTGCCAGCCAATGATTACTAGGCAGTTGACTATCCATTATGTGATACAAGGGCAATTGACAAATAGGATCTTTTTTTATTTCTTTTATATAATCTGCAACACTCGTCCTTAATGAATAATTGCTGCAAGGCATCTCCAATACTCTGCTACACTTACTTCACTAAATGTGAACATTATGCTTCTTGCATTTCCCAGAGTGAATGGAATGAGTAACAAAATACTTTCCTATGACATAATCGTTCTCTAAACTGAGAAGCAATAAGCAATTAGTTAGTGCAACATGTGCAGCTCATCAGAATCTCAGAAGACAATGCTTTTTTCAACGTTTCACTTCACGTTGGAAAACATATAATGACAACTAAAAATCTGTACTGTATGTACTTGGAAAATAGCCCCAAACCAGATTCAACAATGAGCTTATTCTGAAGAAATGCAAATTGCAGAAAAATCACCAGCTATTATCATTGAGAGAGGATCTCTTTTCAGAACCAGCTTCAAAATAGTTTTCAAGTGTTTTTTTCTGTTGAGCAGATTGTAGATCTTTGTATCAAGCAAACTCTTCTGCATCAAGTTAAAGAAACTTTTTTGGCTCAGGAATTTATACAAAGATTTACTGCTTTGGCTTTTGTTTAAATTTGTTTTTAATTCAGTTGATAACATGGGAGGTTGTTGGTTTTAAATTCCTTTTTTTATCTTCCACAAAAGGTATGTAGTCACAAATCCTATTTAAATAGATGCTGATTTGTCTTAAGGGATATTTATCCTCTCTTTACCTGTCAATTTAAATCATCCCTGATAGTAACAGAGTAATTAAGGAAACAGAAAAAAACGTTTAGTCCATCAAGTTCAATCTTTTTTTAGCTCTCCTCTGATCCTTGTAATACGTCTATTAATTGTTAATTGATCCAGAAGAAGGAAAACAAAAAAAAACATTAACACATTGCCACTTTTTCATACGGGGAAAAAATCCTCCTGATCCCAAATACTGGCAATTGGATTATTCCATGGACCAACACCCTGTTTTCTCGAGTTAACCAACATAAGCCTGTATGCTCTTTTTTTATTCAAAAATGTATCCAACCCCTTTTTAAAATGATCTACTGAATCTGTTGTCATGACCTCCTTTGCTAGAGAGTTCCACAGCCTAACTGTCCTTACTGCGAAGAACCCTTTCATAACCTTAATGTGAAATCTTTTTCTTCTAACCTAAATGGATGACCTCTTGTCAGTTGAAAACACCTTGGCACAAAAAATCACCCTAACAAAGCTTTATACTTTCTCTACCTTACTGTTTTCTAGAAATATGTTTAATTTGGTTAGTCTTTCTTCATAGCTTAATCCCTCATTCCCATTATTAATTTTGTTGACTTCTACCTTTTTCAGCTCTAAATTGTCCTTTTTTCAAAGTGCTGCCCAAAAGTGTGCTCTGATTGGATTATATAGTGTTAGACTTATATTTACTTCCATTGCTTCTATACCCCTCTTAATACATACCAATATTTTACTTGCCTTTGCAGATGCTGCTTGACATTGAGCACTGTTACATATATGGTTTCCAGAAGAACTTTTTTTTTCTTGAATATCTCTAGATTTGTTCCATTTAGATTATAAATTGTATGCTTATTTTTCCAAAATGCTAAACTTTATATTTATTTGTCTTTAATCTCATTTGTCATTTAGCTTCCCATTCTTCTAATTAATGTCCCTTTCCAGTGAAACGACCTAATTTTCAGATTTAATTAATTTGCGCAACTTAGTGCCATCAGCAAACATTGAGCCAGTACTTTTCAGTATTACTTCTAAATCATTAATTCATGTGTTAAAAAGAACAGGACCTAATACTACACTATCTGGAGGTAAGCATTCTCTAATATAATAAGGTATATTCTTTAAAGTGTGGTAAGTTTTCTGAATCTTGAATCACAGAATAACAAAAGAATTGGTAAAAACTTAGCTCATAAACAAAATATCTTTTAGTGAACATAACCCAAGTAGACATTGGGATAAATCAATATTGTAGCTATTTCTCTTTCAGATAAATCTGTCAACAGTATATTAAAAAGCTTAAACAGAGTTAACCAAAACTGGCTAGGCAATATCAGATAGAGCAATGGTGGAGAACTCGGTATTAAAAGGGCCGCCAACAGTCCAAGACTTCAATCTCTTTCTGAATGAGGCCAGGTGGAACAGTCACCAGAGAGAACAGAACAAAGAGAGATATTGAAATCCTTGGATTGTTGGCGACCTTTGTTGGGCCGAATTGCCCACCAGTGAAAGAGACACTTATAAATCCTATATATAAAAGTTGTTTACATTTTTAAAATTGATCTAGAATTAAATTATTTATAGGCAACTTTTTGTTTGAGCAAGTATAACCATGAAAGTCCTCCCATAAAAAAGATGGCTGCTTGGTCAAACAGCCAAAGAGCTGCTGCGCATATCCAGTCTTTATGGTGGAGCAGTCAGAGCTCATATATTTCTCACCAGACACATTATGTGATTTATCCTGTACCAGATCTTTGCAAGTGGTGGAAAGATTGGTAGACTGGAGGTGTAATTGCAACAGTTAAATCAATTCATAGCAATGCAGGAAGTATATTTCAGAGGAAGAGAAACGCAAGAAGAGGAGGTCATGATTTGGAAGTTGGAAGGTGGAACATTTAGGTGTAATTTTAGAAAGTACTATTTTACAGAAA
Organism: Discoglossus pictus; assembly: GCA_027410445.1. Lineage (NCBI taxonomy): Eukaryota > Metazoa > Chordata > Amphibia > Anura > Alytidae > Discoglossus > Discoglossus pictus. Next base: position 176,338,704 of record CM050167.1, read on the forward strand.
GGGTAGTAGATAAGTGGAAGGGTCAAAGACAGCTAAGGAATTTAAGCATGTCTGGACAAAGCATAAAGCTATCCTGAGATTTAATTATGCCAAATGTTTAGGTATAATCAATAAAATGAGCAGACTAGATGATCCTTTTGGTTCTTATCTGCAATCAAAATTACATTTTTATTTTTATGAGCTCATAGTTTTCTTATATCGATTCCTTACAGTTTAACCCTCCAATGTTTGTTATATCATATGAATTAAATTAATTTTCTTAACACTTGAGCAATGCAAAACTGAGAACAAAACTATGTATAGAAAATGGTATATTTTGAACTATATACAGTAGGTTTCTGAGTCCAGAATGGTGCAGCCTCATTATATACACAGCAGTGCAGGGACGGATTCAAGCACTCAGTAGCCCCTAGCTAGAAGGCTACTAATGCCAGCAATTCAGCATCAATTGCAAAAAGGTACCCCATTTTTCAATATGCCTTTTAATCCCCTATTTGACAGTGCAGAGTACAACTGGTAACTTCAATAGCCTTCAAAATAATGTACCGTGTTGACATTATTACCAGCTATAATGTCTATTTGTAATAGGTTATGTGACTCCAACCTGTGTAGCTAAGTTCTCACCCACTGCTAAAGGGGTTAAAGTAGTAAGTGAAGTTCACAGCAGAATTAATTCTAAAAAATGCAACATGACGGGCTATTATCACCATTTGCCCATGTATGGGCTGTAACTTCTCAATTGAAACTTAAAACATATGTCAAGCTACAACCTCAGTCAAGGGTTAATTAACATTTGGACCAGTTTTGCCATTTTCTGTCAAGGTCACCAGAATAAATTCTCTACTTTAGGTGTCTGACATCAACCAGGGTCAAGCAATTGATTACAGTCAATGTTTTTGTTAGGGAAACCCTTAACACATCCCTCCATGATCCTAAGACGACTCAATCTAAAACAGAACTGACACTTGTGTTGTTCAAAACAAATGACTGTGCAGATACCGCAAAACAAGTCACACATAGTGCTGTTGCAGTAAAATACAAATTGTTACCAGCTAAAACCCACACTCTAAATCATTGATGTGCAACCTATTTCAAGGGCTGCATATACAGTACAATCCCCAAGTTTTTTTTGATAGATGTGTGAACAAACTGTTAAAATTCACTGTGGAACAGAGCATGGAATTAATATGGAAAGAGGAACAGAAAACAAGGCAAAGTGTTTTATGGTGTAAGATAGTAGTATTCAATTTATAGGAACCACAAAACTAGAGGTGCTCAGAGAACTAACAAGATAATCTGCTCTGAGAATTGCCTCTTTCACTTGTGTTCTTCATAGGGAGAAATATCCTGTAGTATATCAGTCTGGTCTCACTCAAAAAAATTATCCAGGCATTTGTACCCTGAACAGGAGAAACAGCCAAGCCCAGATGTACAGTACCTTCGTTGTACCTCATCAGAAGGCTGTAACTGAACTCCTTAAGGCACAGTGGACAATAAGGCAACATCTGGAGTCCCCTATAGCCCTTAGGGAAACTAAGCCCTAAGAGTCTTTTGATGGGAGGTTCCAAATGTGGACTCCTTGCTCACTGTGCCTTAGGGAGTTCCACTACAACTCACTGATGAGGCCCAAGAGAGGCCAAAACGTATGTCTGGGGTTTGCACTTTCTCCTGTTCAGGGTAGAATTGCCTGGTACTTCGGGACTGGATCACTCTTTTAAGTGAGACCAGACTGATATACTACAGGATATTTTGCCCCATGAAGGGCACAAGTGAGCTAAAAGAGTGTTGTTCATTCTCAGTTTGAGCTCCTCTGACTTTGTTTTTGCTTTTTCCATTTATAGGAGAAGAAATGGAACTGTATAAGGTATAAGAAAGGGATTATTTCACACTTCCCATGAATGGGAATTGGAACAGGACTGGCTCAAGCTGATTTGGCTTCCTGGGCGAGGCCTTATATAATGTGTCTTAGATAAGTTGAAAGTAGAGGAAAATGGAAAATCTGCTGGGTTGCTGGAAAAACTACCCATACTTTTAGTATGAGTCAAGGTCAATGTCAGAATACAGAAATGCTATAAGCATAATATAACAGTACTATGCTACAGTATGTGGCCTCCATTCCATGGCTCCCGCAGAAATTCTCAGAAGTCAGAAGGCTGACTCGTAACTATAGGAGTTTTGAAAACCTAAGTACTAGAGCAATTCAGTGGCTCCTAGGGAAGAAAATGCCTGTAAAACCTACTGACTGACCCAGCAGGGGTTGCATGGAGCTCTCTAGCATTAACCTGTGCTGACAGCCTGCTCACAGGAGACTCTAAGTCTGAATCTCAGTAGTCTCCATAGTAATGTTATGGAACACTAACCACTACCTAATGTGAATACACTGCACAAGCCCTAACATCCTCCCATATCCCATGGCAGGGAAGAGTTTAAATAATAATATAAATGAATGCAGGGGGGTTATTAGCTCTGTCCTATGGCCTGCTACCCCCTATGAGCCTGGGTATACCATGGGATTGCCCCTCCATGCCCGTAACCATGGGGGTCTTTATGGACCTAACGTTAATCCCCTAACATGGTATTCCTCATGGACCCCTAACACACCCTTCCTACAACAAACAGGGTTCTGTATTCCTATATACCCTAACCTCCCATAGTCCCTAACACTAAATACAGAAAAAATGCTGCAGAAAATTATCTGATGATGTCACCATTATGAATAGCAGCATTTAGAGAAAGTTACTAGTTTTAGATTAGGTAAATACTGATCAGTCTCTCTGCAACAAATTATACAAAGTGTATAAATGGTCACATGAACAGCTATTGTAGTATTAGGTATAGTATTATTGTGAGCTAGATATAAATATATTACAATCACTTATTATATTTTTTTTGCAACTCATGGTTATTCAATAATGGGTGACTCACTCCCCAGTGAGGTAAATATTCATGAAAATATACTTAAAAGAAGGGAGATAAAGGACATGTGAATTGACTTTTATATCTAAAAAAATCTGTAATAGCTTGCTCAAATGTTTATTTAGAGAAAGGGAGAAACTAACTAAGAGTCTCTCTCTCTGAACTAACTTTTCAGTCTCTTTGTGACAAGTTACATGAAGTTCATAAACGTACATTTGTAATTGATACTACATAATGCTAAAGTAGACTGTATGATAAGTTCAATTTGTGTATTTTGTATGTGTTTGTTATACTTAATAGAATTATCCTCTGTTGGTCTAAATAAAAGCCATACTTCCTATAAACCCTCCTCCCTTCACCAACTCACACACACTATCAACCTAAATCTCTTACCTACTCCTAACTGGATGCCTATTCCCTCCCACCTACATTGCCAACACCGACACACCTATAATTCCTGTTCTTTTATAGTGCAGGTCTCTGCATTATCATCTCCATTGCCCATAGCTACTAATTTACTTGTTAGACTCCCTTGTATAATGCTATGGAATATGTTAGCCCGTTACAAATAAAGGATAATAATAATAATAATAATAATAATAATAATAATAAAGATTAGCACAAACTAAGTTGTACAAAACAATGCAGTCTTTAAAGTTTGAACTTCCAACACTCTTTCCTGCTGGAAGGGCAGATAAACTAAGACAGTTCTCTGTGTTATAAAAGTAAAAAGTAATCTTCATTGTGTTACAATGACATGATCTCATTATCCAATATTCCCTCTATGTACTTGACAAGAAAGATATAATATAACTATAAGGCAAAGACGGTGATGGCATGAAATTGCTTATAACATGTAATAGATTAAATCTTGTTTATTTTACATGTTACATTAAAAATTCCATTTTTTTAAAATAGTGTCCTGAACATTTGTGACTTCAGTATCCCTTTAAAGCAAATATTTTTTTTATTTTATGTAATATATCAGAAATGTATAGATCCAAGCTATTTTTTTTTTTGCATACCGTGCAGTAAGAACTTTTACAAAATTTAATCTACAAATGCTTTTTTTGGAAATGCATTTATATTGATAATAACATATTTGTTGAACAGTTGTAACCAGCAATGCAATGTATTGCAGTCCCACCAGGGCTGCAGGGGTTAAACACCAGAACCTTAACAGCTGAGTGTGTCAGTGACACTCTTTTAGTGGGAACAAAGTATCTCTATCATTTCTCCCTCTCACACAATTCACATCTCATCTCTGCTGCAAGTGCAGCTGAAATGAAGCTGTCAGTCAGAGCTGTTCAGGGACCTGTCAATCAAGCATAGAGTCTTTTCATTTTAATGGGTCAGCTTGGGTGCCCCCTGAAAAAAAGAGTCTGAGCCAGAGGGGTTTTATTCTTTCCATAGGAATTCTGAATTTTAATGAAACTCCAAATCTTTCAATAAAGGATGGGGCAGGGAGCCTTAATCCAGCCCACATTTGATTGAAATTTGGTATTTTATTTTGTTTTCCCAGCCCTTTACTGAATATTTAGTGACTTCATATAGGCTCATGGACCTGGTAAAATGAGCTCAGGAATGTGTTTGTTACTCTAAGAAAAATTGAAGATGTGTAATCCTCACTAAGAAAAATAGAAGAAGTGTAATCCTCACTAAAAACGCATCTGTTTAACGAAGCCTACCACCTTAACTTGCACAAAACAATGCATAAAACAATTGCAATGCATAAAACTCCTGTGTATAAAATCAATGTGAGAGGTAGAGGTGAATTAAATGGAATCACATATAATGGTAGCATATAAACGTCTGCACGCTTTGCGAGCTCGCAAGAACTGTGTTCCTCGCAAAGCGAGGGACGCAGTTCGGTCCTCAAATGCGGACCCTCGCGAAGCAAGGGGCCGCATTTGCGGAAGGTGGAGGCTCCAACGTCCGCTGCAAGGAGCCAAAGGTACCTCACAAGTGGTTACAGACACCCACACAAGCGGGACTTTGAAAAAAAAACTCTAACACGCAATGACTAAATACGGTCTTACACAAAAAAATAGCAACGGCGGCACTTTGAAAAAAAATTACGGACTTGCACAAAATAAAATACGACCCGCGGGATTTAGAAAGAATCCATTCCGAACTCGCAAAAATACGACCTTAACGGCCGAACCGCGCACACCTGGAAAACATAAAGAAAACACTAAATACACACAAAAATCAAATAAAAACCTTACCCACAGCAAGGGGGAACACCCAAGACGTCTGGAACTGAGGTTACACCTCAATTTAAGTCCAATTTACCGAGTTTAGACACTCGAAAATGGCCCCCGAAAAAAACAAAAATGTGGCTATGCGACCCCTAAAGCCGCAAAACACCACCAAGCACATACGACTTTTACAAAAACCTGTATGAGGTACAAGATACACTATTAGCAAGGATGCTAAATCATCCACAGCCGCGTACCACATACACATTCGCCGCCATTTTACAACACTAACTTACAGAATGTGGAAGTACACAGCTACCCTAACGGCTTCCCCTCGCGCACGCAGCCTATTTACACTACACACTGCACACATTGCTGACACTTACACCTCAACTCAACAACAGTGCAAATCTACATTGTATGCTGCAGGAACATCAAAACAGATTGTTAGCTCTTCGGCACATTGCTTGCTACATATATTAATTACAAATAGGTAAAGTATATTAATTGATGATTTCCTTAATTAATTAATTATCATGAAAAACTACATATACACATTAAAAAAAACAACCCTACAGTATGGCAGTAAACGGCAAAGACCTTCACCGGCCAACTCACAAGGATCGCCAACGGTGCTCATAGGACACAAACTACACCAGGGGACAGGCTCGCAATAAGCGCAAAAAAGAGATCAGTGCAGACCTTACAATGACAGCAAAAGCACCTCTGATAACAAAATATACACCAACCAAAGGCGCTCAGCTCGAGGCTCGCAATGATTGCCGAAGGATTTCAAACAACCAAAACACTTATGGCCTCATTCTATTATCGGCCGTAGCCGTTGCGGGGCCGCAAGGACCGGCCGCAAGCTATTCGGCTATTCTATTCCCCTCCGGCCGGGGATTCCGGCAGGCTTGCGGCCGGTGCCTTGCTATCTCTTGCGGCCGCTCGCGCCGGAGGAAATCCTTTGATCTAAAACGGCCGCAAGGAAATCGGCCGTAAGAAATTCCTATTTGCAATTCAATTGCTCCGGGAACCCTCTCTGCAAGGCTAAAAACGAGCCGCAGCTTACTTGCAGGAAAAAGGTCCCGCTAGCACCAATTAAGCACGAAATATAGCCCAAATAAAGCCATCCTGCACTTTGAGAAGACTATAAAGAGATTTTCAGTGTTAGCAAAAATAGCACAAAATTCCCCTATACTCAAATCCGTAAAATATTATTTTTTTAATATACGTCAAATATCCATGTAAAAAGTCCATAGGGCTTGGAGCACCTCAGACCCGCCCACGCCGCAGCCGGAAAATAAACAGTTAATTTAAACTCGGGTTTGGGCTGATGTGCAAGCTTGAGAGTGGGTTACTTTTAATCCTCATGTCCCCCAATATGATCCCTAGCATTTACAGAGCTGTACAGTGCAGGCTTGAATTTATTTTTCACTTTAAAGATTTCTGAGCTTACGGTTGCCAGATTTACGGCCGTCTGTAAGAGGAGATAATAGAATGAGGCCCTTACTGTCTGTGGCAAACAGCATTACCTACCTTACAATTTTATTGCCCCGTCATTTTTGATGGGCAAGTCGCTAGTAGAACTATAAATAGGAACACATTGTGGGACAAGTGAGCATTTTCTTTTTGTTTTTTTGATTAACAATACAAAGACATAAGAGTGAAAAATAAATGCACATATAACATAGACGCATATCAATATCAATTTGGAAAATACCGTGCATTACATATATATGTAAGAGAAAAAAAACACACCATACACTCATACATTCTTACCGAAGGTTCCATAATTTGATTAATACAGTATAATGAAGGAACATTCTTTACAGTGATTTTTCCATCAATCTGTACCGGTCCCATTTTCACCAATTAATAAGGGACACATCTTTCTGAGATACTGAACAGTTATAATTGAGCATCAAATCCCTATTCAAGCTGATAACATTACTCAATTCCCTGATTGTTGGAACAGCAGATTAATTCCAATATTTCACAATCAGCCATGTGGCCACTAGCAGAATATGACAAGTCAGGTATCTATCTGCAAATGCCAATTTCTCAAGGTTCATATGGAAAATTACTAGTTGTGGTGAGCATAGAATTTGTTTACCCATCACCTTAGATAATAGCTGGCAGATTTCTATCCAGAACTTGTGGATTTTATTACACTCCCACCATACATGGGCTTCAGTACCTCGTGAACCACATAATTTCCAACATAAGACTTCGCCTTTTGCGTTGATTTTGGCCATTTTAGCCGGAGTTAAATGCCATCTATGCATTATTTTAAAAAATAACTCTAAATATGCTGTATTAACAGACGATATCTTAACCATTTTTATAATTTCCCTCCGCGTAGTATCCTCTAAGTTCATTCTGAGGTCTAATTCCCAGCATTTTCTACTAGGGAAGAGAGAAGATGGATTATGTATTATTGTAAAGGAACAAGCTATCACCTTATGTATTATTGTAAAGGAACAAGGTATCACCTTCGGAAGACCAGACTGGGGCCTCCTCTCCTTACCCTGTGTCTCTCATCCCCTCCTCCTCTCCTTACCCTGTGGGGCCTAAATGCTTGCTTCTGTCTCTCTCTTTGTCCCACTCCTTTGCCTTATCCCACACTTTTTCTGTCTCTTACCACGTTATTTGTCTATATAACCTGCACTTTTTGTGTCTATAGGACATAAAACACAGATGATAATCTGGTTACAGTTTGGATGAAGAATGCTCAACCTGCAATATGGGTTGAGCATGTAAGTAGGTTAGAGATGCATTACCACGTGTACAAGAGAAGGAACTGCACTCCAGAGTGGGCAGCATCAGAAAGATGGTTGGAGTAAGATGGAGGTACAGAAATAACATACATAGTACAAATTTAAAAGTGCTATATCTTGCAATAAGAAACTATACTAACAGTGTTCCTGTATCTGTTTATTAAACAAATTTTCACTATGATGGAAACAACCCTATTTTAATTCAATTCATTCTTACACAGTACCTGCACAATACCATTTATTTTTTTACCATTGACTTCGTCCACAGGAGTATAATGTTATCCATTAAAATGTACATTTAGTAACAACTGATTAATAGCTTCTGTACATAACAAACAACAGTATTTGGGTTCTACTTTTTGTTGTTTAGACAGTAATTGGAACAGTATAATGATATGCAAACACTTATACTCTACGTTCATATTAGCATTCTTATATAAGTACTATGAAAATTAGTATATTATTAATATCATATTAAATGGCATGTAGTTCTTAGAACAAGAACTTTAATCAGGTATGGTACTGCAGGAGTTTGAGCCTGGTCATTCCCCTATTTCTAGCTTCCTGTGAACCACTATTGAGGTCTTTTAAAGTGTATTAAAAATAAGACAATGTATCAGAAATAAGGTATTTGAAAATGTGTGTTCTGCGGAGCACAAAAACATATTCAGGAGTTTAATTGCAGCTGAGGGCTTTCCATGCTAGCCAATGAGATCTAAAGAGTAAAGTATGCTCTCTGCATTTCCTGTTAGTCTGAATGAAGTTTAAACCGGTTTTGCTAAAAAAAAAATAAAAAAAAAATTAAAAGGTGCTCTTTTAAATGCATAAAATCAGTTGTGTTCCACTAATGATGACGCAGGTATGTCCAGGTATTTAATAGACTTTGGCTAAAATGATTTAGCAATCAACACCAACAAGTAACAGCCTTATTAAATTGTTTTTGGCCAACTGAACAGGGCTCTATATAAGCACAGAGCATATTTTTTTTACAGAAGATCTTAGTTAGTGAAGACCTTGCTTTTGGATAGAAGATGACTAACTAAAAACTTCTGTAAAAAAATATGCTCTGTGCTTATATAGAGCTCTATTCAATTGGCCGGATTGAAATTTAATAAGGCTGTAAGTCTGCACTGATACAGTTATTCCAGTTATAAATCATGCCTCTTTTTGTTCCAATCACTTGTGAATTCCCACAGAGATAAATCACTATCAACTAAAAGTGTGGAAGTTTCTATGCTTTCCACAAGATTTCAGTCACCTGTTCCATTCCATTCCTCCATTCCAGTCTAAGGACTTACATCCTCTCCACTGTGGTACTATATAGATACCTAATAAATGCTTTTCATTTGAGAGCTTCAGTCTGGCTGGAGCCAAGTACCACCTCAGAATTGTTTTGTATCCGTTTTCTGTGTTAAGGGAGGAACTTGACGCATGTTTATGTATTTTATTCCATTGCGAAACGGTTAGAGTGACGTCAAGTTCAGATTCCTATGAATTCTGATGGTGGAGCTTAGATGAGGTGACCTGGTCTAACAGGTAATTTTAGATAATAGAAATATTTATTACCAATTGAGTTATCTATGCAGCATTTTTCAAAAGGGGTTTTCCTAGCTGACTTAATCATTTTAAGTACACTAGAGATGTTAGCATCAACTTGTGATAGATGGAGCCATTCCTTTAATGGTGGTTTTGGTCTCTAAAGGTTGTGGGGGACCACTGCTGATTTCCCCGTAACAGGTCAGTGGCTATAGTAAAATTGTTGTCTATCTAACATTTTAGTTGAGTGAGTCTATTAATTAATGGATTCTTATAGGGTGTCCTTAGGGGAGTAAGCCACGAGCCTGGCTCTACTAGTGGTGCCATTTTATTAATTTGATTTCATAAGGATATAGATTGAGCCACACTGCTGGGGAGGAGGGATTGCTTTAATTTGTGATGTAGGCTAAGCCAGACCACCTAACTAATAACTACCCATTTCGGCACCTGCTCCTTACCAAACCACTTGATTAATTGTGCCAGTCTAGTAGCTTTATAGTATTTTTGTAAGTCTGGGAGGGCTAGGCCAGCCTTGATTTTGGCGGCCATCATGGTAGTTTTATTTATTCTTGGGTTTTTGCTCAGACAGAGCGGGAGATAGCCCTCTGAAGAAAAAAATGTCTTTCATGTTAAACGCTGTCAGAATTGTACGATAGAGGTACAATAGCTTGTGTAGTGCATTCATTTGGATCTTTCCTAGGATCTTTCCTAGCCATGACATTTTATAGGAAGACCAAGTATTTGTGTCATTTAGTAGCTCTTTTAATAAGCATTACATAGTTTGCGTCATAAATTAGGTCAGATTGCCTAGGGATTAAGATTCCCAAGTATTTCATATTTTATTGGACCAGTTTTAAAAGAGAAATTTGCTGATAATAGAGATTCCAAATGCTTCGATAAACAGACATTTAGAGCCTCACTTTTGCTAGAGTTTATTTTGAAACCTGAGATGCTGACAGGTTAGGTAGGCTTGTCAGTGGTTCGGTAATGGTAAGCATGATGTCGTCTGCGAAAAGGCTCATTTTATATTAGTTCTCTGCTATATGTATTCCCATTACGTTTTGATTTTCTCTCAGCGCTATGGCTCAATGCACAAAGCAAAGAGAAGAGGGGAAAGGGGACATCCCTGACTTGTCCCTCTTGCTATTTTAAAAGGTTGAGATTTAAAGCACTGGTATGCAATATGTGCTTTTGGGGCAGAATACAGTGCTAATATTCCTTTCACTGGTCTGTCACTCAGGCCAATCTTATGTAGGGTCTTGGACATGTAAACCCAGTCAATCCTATCAAAGGTGAGTGAGAGTAACATCATGGGAATTTTTTTCACAGACACAACATCTAGCAGATCTAGAATTCGTCAAGTATTATCCGGAGCTTCTCGGCCCTGAATATACCCTACCTGGTACGAATGGGTCAGCCGAGGTAATACTTGAGGTAGCCTGTTCACTATAATTTTGCAATATATTTTAACGTCACTATTGATCAAGGATATAGGCCTGTAGCTCTTACATTGGGAAGGAGCTTTGCCTTCTTTAAGTAGGACAATTACTTTGGCTTCTAGAAATTCTGCTTTCATAGGTTTACGTGATACAAAGTCATTAAACATGGCTTGGAGGTGAGGCAATACAGTTTCCATAAATTGCTAATAGTAGTAATTGGTGAAACCATCCGGGCCAGGGGCTTTGTGCGGCTTAGTTTGTTTAATGGCCTTTTTTATTTCGGCCATGGATATTGGGACATCTAGGAGATCAAATGAATTGCTATTATTTTTAGGGAGATTAATGCTGCAGAGAGAGTTTGTAATTTGTTCTATGTGACCTGTCTAGCCCGACCGTAGGGGAGTATAAGTCAGCTTAATACTTGCAGAGTATAAGTTAGCTTAATACTTTTCGAATGCATTTGTGATTTCACTTGGTTGATAAATAAAAAGCCTTATCATTCTCCACTTTGAGTTTGGGGATAAATTAATTTGCCCTTTGCTGATTGATATTTTTGGCAAGCATTGTGTATGGTTTATTTGCAAATGTAAAATAATATTTATACTGGGTTCTCTTCAGAATGGTTACAACCTTCCTCTGTAGAACCTCATTTAAGTCCTGTTTGAGTTTGTGAATTTTCGCTTGGACCCCAGGTGGTCTCAGAGGAGGCGCGATTTTTTGGAGGGCTGAAATAGGCTGGGTTTGAAAGCTGAAAGGGCTGGGTTTAGGGCCCATGTTGGAGAGCGTCCCTTGGGTAGTAAATCACTCAAAGAGATACTAACCAGTTCATGGTCTGACCAGGAGATGGGCCAGATAGCTTCTTCTGATAAATTTGAAGCTAGGTGTTGCTGAATTAAAATATAGTCAATACAGGAGTGTGAGCTGTGTCTAGCTGAGTAATGTGTATATTACCTATCATTAGGATGTAGCATTCTACATGTATCGAGCATACCCTGCGTTTTGAGCAGTGGTTTAATAGATTTGGTGGCCGTAAGTATCACGGAAGGAGATGTAGTACCTGATCTATCTTTTGCAGGGTCTAGTACTGTGTTCATATCGCCCCCCAAGATCCAAGTGGAATGTTGCCAATCAGTCATCAGTTCTGCTATTCTATGGAAGAAGGCTGTTTGCCAAAAGGACATTTCTGAGAAGACCCCTGTGTAAAAGCACTTAACAAACTGTCTTTGGTCACAGAAAAGTCACACCCCATCCTTTCACTTCCATTTCACATATACTCTACCTGTGCTTGCTATATCTGATCATCCTTGACAAATATGGGCTTGTCTGTTCTCATTATTCTGGTGGGACCAGACCACTGTGGAATTCTTAAGAACTGTAAACACTATACCCAGCATATCTATAGGTTTGTTTGATGACACTGGATAGGAACACCATTAATATGTCCTTGATCTTATTTGCGGTACTTCCCTACTCCTCCCTGACAGATGCTCATAGTAGAATTCTGTCAAGTTCCAAGATATTGATTAGAATCCCTTAAAAAAGCTATTAGTGGAAATGTACACTCTGACAGGAACAATTATTGGAATCAATTTATACTCAAAAACCTTCCCTGGTGTTTACACTGTTAAATTTGACATTTCAGTATGGATGCATGAATTCAGAAGAGAATGTCAAAGCTCAGTGTATCATAAATCAGCACTATTTGGGATAAATGACTCTGCTGACCCCCATGGCAGGTTATATTCAGTCCACCAAAGATGGAGGTTCCAAAAATTTGTTGATCCATCCCAAATGCCTCTAACACACATAGAGCCCCATTAAATTCCAAGCTCGTATGTGCAACGTGAGACCCGCGACTCGTAAACCGTTTTTCACACGTTGTATGTGCGGCCGTGAATATGAGCAATTAGTCAAACCTGTAGTTACGGGTTTAGACGGAGCCAATGGCAACAGAGATCGTCAGAATTACGACACTGAAAAATGGTGGTGGGATTTCAAAGTCTTACGTATTTCAATTACGAGTTACGATTGGACCCACATTCCAGAAATAATGCAATATTAATAAAGCCGTAAATATGATATTTTATTACATGCGAGTTCCATTATATGTATCAACACATTGATTGCCGGGATTGATATAACACAGAAATTAAAGTACTGTAGTGTGTGTATATTTGCATTTATAGTGCTATGCTTTTTGGCTCCATTTGCTGGTTAGAGGTTGGAACGCCAGTGATTTTGTTGCAATTTAATAGCGCAATTGGAACGTAACAGTTACGGGCTTGAGAGAACAAAGGATTTGCTGCCTTGCAAGTTGAATTCTCACGCCCTGTATAGTTTTCTCACCGCTACCCCGCAAGTTGGCGATGGGCTGCTTTAAGAGGCCAATTGAATAGCCGTAAGTCTTGCGGGGTACATTATGAGCTACCGTTTTACACGTTAGGGAATTTAATGTGGCTCATAGGGAAGCTCTTGCCTGTCTCAGTGATTACAAACCACAGAGTCTTCTGTCTAGTCATGCAGGGATAATTTTCAGTTGTTGCCTCCATATATACGCATTGAAATCACCTCATCTTAATCATGAATACCTTTGCTTGATAGAAAGCCTGTAACGTAGCTGACACAGGCTCATATCCACTACTTGAACATAAAACAAGGTTAAGAAAGGGAAACTGGATCTTTCCATTATGGGTAATAAACATCAATGATAACTTCTAACCTCTAGCTCAATGTAACTGGGATTAGATCCAGTGGCACCTGGTGACCATCCAACTTGGTGGGGCGGAAAAAAGAGACCTGGCCCCTCCCCTTACATTGACTCCACCCAACAGTATAAACCCCTCCCCTTCCACAACATGTTACCACAACATGTATAGACCCTGCCTAGTGACACAATCTCCACCCACAAAAGTGATCCCATAGAGAAAGACAGGGATAGAGATTGAGAAGTGGGGGGTTGTGAGAGAGGTGGATAGAGAGTTAAAGAGAGGCATATAGAGAGAGAGAGGGATAGAGAGAAAAGGGTAGAGAGAGAGAGAGGAAGGGATAGTGAGACACGAAGGGATAGAGAGGAAGATAGAGAGAGAGGGAGATAAAAAGGTATCACTCCCTCTCTATCCATCTCTCCTCCTACCCCTCTCCTCTCTCCCTCAATACCCCCCCCCCCCCAATCTCCATACCTCCCTATCTATCACACTGAGCCTAGGAAAGGTATTTCACAACTGAGCCAATAATGACGCAAGCAGATACTATGATAGCAGCAGATATACTGAGAGAGTAAAACTGCATACATAAATAATGTGTTAAATGAGCAAATAGATTAATTAAACAGAGACTAAACAGCACTTGGGAGAAACATCTTGCACCCACAGAAGGACAGGGTGATAATTCACCAACAACAGACCAGGACAAGAATGTTACACCCCAAGTTGTTTCTGCATGACTCAGTACTGTTTTGTTTCTCCCTCCATTTTAAACATTATTATCTTTAAAAAATACATTTGAATATTAATAAATATATTAATACATATTAATAGGTATATTTATCCAGTTTATAGGCTGCCTTTACATAATTAATATTAAGTAGCAAAAAACATATTTGATTAGTTAATTAGCATATATTTCTAATTCTGCTCCTTCACACACACACATATATATATATATATATATATATATATATATATATATATAAATATATATATATATATAAAAATATATATATACAGGCACATATATATACACGCACACATATTATATATATTTTACACATGCAATAAGAGATCTCCTCCAAAAGCAAGTGTATCCTCTCCTTATAAATACATATGGACATAGAGAGAGAGAGAGAGAGACGAAGACACAGGACCCCTTCTGGATCGCTACCCAAGATGGGCAGGTCATTTTAGAGAGGTCAGACAAAATGCAGTCCACTGGAGTAGAAACTGGCATCCCACTCAAGTATCTTTGTCATGAAAATCATATGGATAAGCACAACCAGAAACACAGACAGATGTACCTGGAGTGCTGAATCCATGTGGTCACTGAGAGTCAGACACGACTGAAGGACAGATCAACAACAGCAAGACACAGAGAGGAATATGGACTCATATGAGCTCTGCAGCTGCTTCTTGCTGGTTTAGGCAGGGGTGGTGACAGACAGGTTACAAGCTTGGTGTGTGGAGCAGGGTAGTCAGAATTAATAAGACCACCAGAGAATTGAGAAAACGCTTTACATGTAGCTTCCTCTATCTGCATGCACTGTGAGCTGGGAATTGTTTTTTTTCAATAAACTTTATTGAGATTGCACCAATGTATTGACTGTGAAAGCTGCAGTCCCTGTATGATACAGGACTTTTCCCTCCCGGCCATTATGATTGGATGAGGCTGCGTTTGACAGACAGATTCAGCTCTATCTGTTATAGCACAGTTTGGGAATAGACCCTGATCTGTATTACTAGGAAAGTCACCAGTAGGGGGCTAGATATGATAAGTCAGTGTGTTAAACTGCATCACAGAGGGTTTTGAAATTTAAAGTGACAGCAGCAGCTTTAAGAAAAACAGAATATGATAAAACATTTTTGTATTTTTGTATTATATAAATTATACAATTAAGTAAGTGATAGGGGGATTAAGTCAGTGCATTCATTTTGGGAAGGTGGTTGTCCATTTGCCCCTGTGCACCAGACAATAACATCTGTTATTGTCTTTAATTTTTTGCCTGTCTTGTAGGAACATTAGCTCAAGTTCATTTCAGTAATGTTGAAGGGAGAATATATAAAAGAAAAAAGTAGGTTCTTTGCAAAGTCAAAACAAGCAATTGACACCCTAGTGGTTCTGGGTTACCACCCTATAACAAACCATAATTGTTCCATCCTCTTTTTATTATTTGCTTGTTAGAATGACTATAACTAGATGGAGTCAGCACAGGAGCCCTTGCAAAACTTCAAATAAACCTCAACTTTTTTTCTCCCAAATGATATTTTCAGCATTCTTATTTATAGAATTTATTGAACAGCTTTGTGCTAGCACAAAAGGCAGTGAAACGTTCAAATTTGAATAAAGTGACTATTCATTAAAACCTGCTTGCTTTAATGTGTATAAATTTTGTTTAGATTATATTTTAAATTATTTTATATATATATATATATATATATATAAATATATATATACAGTATATAGATATATACAGTGCATTGCAAAAGTAATCACCCCCCTTGACTTTTTACCTATTTTGTTACATTACAGCCTTAAGTTCAATGTTTTGTTAATCTGAATTTTATGTGATGGATCAGAACACAATAGTCTAAATTGGTGAAGTGAAATGAGAAAATTATATGCATAAAACTATTTTTTAGAAGTAGAAAACAGAAAATTGGCATGTGCGTATGTATTCACCCCCTTTGTTATGAAGCCCATAAAAAGCTCTGGTGCACCAATTACCTTCAGAAGTCACATAATTAGTGAAATGATGTCCACCTGTGTGCAATTTAAGTGTCACATGATTTGTCATTACATATACACACCTTTTTTGAAAGGCCCCAGAGGCTGCAACACCTAAGCAAGAGGCACCACTAGCAAAACACTGCCATGAAGACCAAGGAACTCTCCAAACAAGGTTATAAAAAAATCCACATGTTTGATGATCTCCAGGAGCATCATCAAATCTATCATAACCAAATGGAAAGGACATGGCACAACAGCAAACCTGCCAAGATATGGCCGCCCCCCAAAACTCACAGACCAGGCAACGTGGGCATTAATCAGAGAAGCAGCACAGGGACCTACCGAGTTCCACTGGAGACTGGAGTATCTGTACATAGGGTTGGGCTTTATGGCAGAGTGGCCAGAAGAAAGCCATTACTTTCAGCAACAAAAAAAAGAAAACGCTTTGTCTGACCTCAATCCAATAGAAAATCTGTGGTCAGACTTAAAGATTGCTGTTCACAAGCACAAACCATCCAACTTGAAGGAGCTGAAGCAGTTTTGCAAGGAGGAATGGGCAAAAATCCCAGTGGTAAGATGTGGCAAGTTCTTAGAGACTTGAGCTGTAGAGCCGCAAAAGGTGGCTATACAAAATATTTACTCCAGTCTCTGCTGTGGAACTCTGTAGGTCCCTGTGCTGCCTCTGTGATTACTGCCCTCGTTGCCTGGACTGTGATTTTTGGTGGGCGGCCATCTCTTGGCAGGTTTGCTGTTGTGCCATGTTCTTTCCATTTGGTTATGATAGATTTGATGTTGCTCCTGGGGATCATCAAAAATGTGGATATTTTTTTATAACCTAACCCTGACTTGTACTTCTCAACAACATTGCCCCTTACTTGTTTGCAGAGTTCCTTGGTCTTCATGTCAGTGTTTGGTTAGTGGTGCCTCTTACTTAGGTATTGAAGCCTCTGGGGCCTTTCAAAAAAGGTGTGTATATATATGTATATGTATAATGACAGATCATGTGACACTTACATTGCACACAGGTAGACATCATTTCACTAATTATGTAACTTCTGAAGGTAATTGGTTGCACCAGAGCTTTTTATGCGCTTCATAACAAAGGGGGTGAATACATACGCACATGTCAATTTTCTGTTTTCTATTTCTAAAAAATAGTTTTATGTATATATTTTTCTCGTTTCACTTCACCAACTTAGACTATTGTGTTCTGATCCATCACATAATATTCAGATTAACAAAACATTGAACTTAAGGCTGTAATGTAACAAAATAGGTAAAAAGTCAAGCGGGTGAATTCTTTTGCAAAGAACTGTATATATATATATATATATATATATATATACACAAATATATATGTTTTTTTAAACATACATTTTACTATATGTAAAACTGTAAAATGCACCTTTTATAAAGACATTCACTGTATCTGCATGCTAAAGTTGTAAACATTTAAAAAAGATATATGTATACAGTATAATGCCATGGAGTGTGGCACTTAAAGTTATTCCTCTGGATTCTGTCCAAACAGATCCGTCATTGATATTGTATCCAAATTATTGCATGGTCATTCTTGATAACACATCTGTGATTTAGACAACCTGTCTTCCAGTAAAGATAATGCCCCCCTGTACTGACCAATTTAGGTTCCATTGTGGGCTAGTAGTTAGGATTTGGTGCTTTTATCACTTTAATCTGGGTTTGATTCCAGTCAGGGAACCAAGAGGTCATACCACACTAAAGACATGCAGGGTTGGCTCTGGTCAGTACTTGGATTTCATCTGAGGTGCCATTTGGCCTAAAACCAGCTCTGGACAAACAATCTATAAGTATATAAAGTGGTGCAGAATGAGCTGAGGCCCTGCTTCCAATTTACACTCAAGCTGAGATAAGAGTATAGAAACACGTTTTAGAATTTACTCATGTTTATAACCTGTGTGTTTTATTTATTTTTTACAGTATCCACTTCTGCTCCTGAGATATTGCAATCGCTTCTGTGCCAGACTTATCCAATTAGATCTATTTATAATGTATGATTACTGGGATAATCCTACCAATTGTTTTGAGCTTTGCCAATAACACAGGATTTTTGGCTTCTCTGGAACAATCTGAAAGATACCAGTTATTCAGAACCTTTTAAAACTGACCTATTTACTTGGGGTCTGTTCCACGTGAAAATTAGGAATATTTTTTTAACAATATGACCAAGTGAGAAACTAATTTTTTGCTTCCATGGCACTTAAAGGTTTCCATAAATACATTTGTGGATGGCGGATGTTTTTTTTCCATCTGATCCTGAGATTCTCCTGTCAGAACTATTGTGAAAAATGTCTGACTTTTCATAAAGTATCTTAACTTGAGCCTCCAGATAACTAATGTAGTGTAATTGAATCAATTTTATTGTCTAAAATGGCTCATTATAATGTTCCAGTGACAGAAAATTCTGGTCAATCTGACAAGTTAAATCATCTTCAGTGGTCATTTGAACTCTTTTCAGCTACCAGGGTGTGAAAATTGTTCATCACCTTATTTCACCTTTGAATAAAACTCCTGGATATCCAAGGGAAGAAAAACACTCAGGTTGAAAAGAAAATCGCTCTAAGTAATTGTGACTTCTGATTAATAGAAATCTTCCCATCAATTTCTTTGAAGTTATCAACAGTGCAACCTCTCTGTCACATCTGTCTGTAACTGTATTAAAGGAAATCCAACTCAAAGTGAAAATCAGCAGAATTACTTGTAATATTTCTGATTATTAGAATGCGAAATCCAATATTGTTTAAATTTTAAGCCAAGTTGAAAAATTGCATTTTTTACTTTTAGGTTTTAGGATTTGTTCTCTGAAAACTCATCTATTAAAATCATTGTTTATGTTTTGCTACAAGTAAAGTTTTACATCACCAAAGTAAAACATTGCATAGGCAAGTAAGTATGCTAAAGTGTGAACCTCCTTCCTACATTTTCAAGTTTTCGTGGGTGAGAGAAAAAAAAAACACACAACAAAGAGGTGAAAAGGAAAGAAAAGGCAGGGATGTGGATAGAGGTAGGGGAAAAAGTGGAGAGAATCCTGATGTTTAACAGTTTTCCAAGATTTTGAGCTAGTAACAGCTTCTCTCCACTGTATGTAGGTGGAGACAGGGAAGACAGGGAAAGGTAAGTCTCCGCTTAGTAAGAAATTGTTTTATACTTACAAATGTGCATTAAAAAGATAAATGTTAATCTTGTAAATGCAAAGACGGGTGAATGGGTAGAAAGATCACTTACTGGCTAGTACAGTCTCCAAATGCCGCCCTAGGTCCAAGACCCCCAATCTCTTTTCATCTTGTATATTGTGGATAATATCTTTAATGTCATTGTAGACAGCTCTGTGGGAGTAGGGTTGGATTTATGTCTGTCAATTATAAAGATATTCTATATTGAGAGCTTTGCCAGATGCTCCAGATTTCTAAAAAAGAGGGGTAGGAATCAGATAGTATATGGGTCAATCTCTCATTAATCATAATAAAATGTATTTTATTAATCATTTCTTGAAAGTTTAGAGCGTTGTCTTTCCATTTTCTAGCTATTTGATTTTTACAAACCAACAAGATAAATTGAAGAAGTTTATTTTGGAATTTTGTAAGGTCAGGGTTATGTGAGCCTAAAAGGCAAAGTTCCAGTGAAGGAGTTATTGGTGTGTTAAAAAGATTGGAGGCTAATTTTAGAGCTTTGTTCCAAAAATGTTAAGTTTTAGGACATGTCCACCAGATGTGTAGAAAGGTGCCAGTGGTTAAGCATCCTCTAAAGCAGTTAGCGCTTTCTTGGGGTCTTAGTTTGTGGATTCTATCTGGAGTAAGATATGTTCTGTGTAAAATTGTTAGGGAAGTTTCTAGTATACTGTAGTTCAGGGAGACTTTTGATAAGATAAGACAGACTTTTTGCCATTTCTGAAGGTCCCATTCCTGAGCTAGATCCGTCTCCCACTTTATAATGAATTTAGATTTGTAGTTTTTAGGAGGGGAGTTAAAAAATGCATATAACGAGCCTAAATTTCCTCTCGTTAATGGGGAATCTTTACAAATCCATGATAGCCAACTTGCCCTGGGCACTCCTTACTATTTTACTGAGGTAGTAATATGATGCCTTAATCTGCAGAAGTCAAAATGTTCTTTTAAGGACAATCCAAAAGTAGCTCTAAACTGCTCACACAAGAGAATTTGTTTTTGTTTATCTTTATTACATGGATCTAAGTAATCTAACCCCTTGGAGGTCCACTAAGTAAATCTACATGTAAATCTTTCAGAACTTGTGAAGAGTAGAGAACTGGAGTGAGGGGAGAAAGATATGTCACGAGTTGAAATCTAGAGTTAGCCCATGTCCAGTTTGCTAAGGAATGTCTAATCGTGGGGTTATATTTTGTATGTGAATAAAGCGTTTTAGGGAGCCAGGTTATTGTATCCCAGGAAAAGGGTTTCATTTGTAGATTATCCATGAAAACCCAGGCTGGCTGATGGGTAACTGAATGTGTTAAAGAAAGAAATTACATTTGTGCCGCTTTATAACAAAGTTTTACATTTGGACAGGAGTGTCCTCCTTTGCTTTACATTAAGGATCTATACATTAAGGATTTGGCAATTCTAGGGGCTTATTATTCCATATAAATTAAAAAAATTATCCTGGAAATTGTATAGATTTTTTGCTATTACTGCTATTGGCAAAGATCTAAAGAGGTAAAGAATCATGAGAATCCTGGGGAGAATGTTCATTTTTATTGAATTAATGCAGCCTGTCCATGAAATTTGAAGTTTGGTCCATTTATTAAGATCTGATGTCAATTTTTTAAAGAAGGGAGGTAATTGGTTTTGCAGAGGTCCAAAAGGTTAGGGGTAATGTTTACCCCTAGATATTTTATGGAATTTTTAGGCCAAACAAAATTGCAAAATTTCTTAAGGTATTATAGTCAATATCAGTCTGGAAAAGTAAAGAACCAAAAGCCTCTGTTTTTTCTAGATTGACTTTAAGACCTTAAATTATTAATTGTGTTCATTAAATTTGGTACTGAAGTGGTGGGTTCAGATAAAGTGCATAGGATATCATCGGCAAACAGACAGCGTTTGTATTGATGAAGGCCTATATTGAATCCATGGATGTCTGTATTGGACCTGATCGCTTGAGCAAAGGGTTCTATGGCTATGGCAAAAAGGAGTGGAGAAATGGGGCACTCCTGTCTCGTACCCCTCTGGATATTTAAGGATTCTCTGTTTAGACATGGTAGGTTCAGGTTGGCTTTCGGAAAATGATAGTAAGTTTTGATAAGATTTACAAAGTGGCTCTTAAAACCGAGCTTAGATCGAACTGCGTAAGGATATGGCCATTCGACGGTCGAATGCCTTTTCTATGTCTAATGCTAATGTACACATGAGGGTCTGGGAGTTCTGAGCTAAGGGAAGAATATTCAGGGCCCTTCTTATATTGTCCCCCTCCTGCTTGAAAGGGATAAAACCTACTTGGTCTCTGTGTATGAGCCTTGGGAGAAATTTAGTAATACTTGTTGACATAATTTTGGCTACAATCTTATCGTTTAGTAAAGAAATCGGACGGTAATTTCTAACCTCTAGAGGGTCTCATCCATCTTTTAGGAAGAAAACAAGATCTACTTGTTTCAGCTCTGGGGGCATTTGATCCCCTTTCATGATAACAATAAACAATTTTACTAAATGAGGGGTTAGGAATCCTGCTAATTTTCCGTAATATCAATTTCAAAATCCATCTGGTGTTCCTAACTTCTTCACTTGTTATTTGTGAATTAAGTTGAGTTAACTCGAGTTCATTTAAGGTAGGGAGGTCTAAGTTGTTTAGAAAGTTTTGTGTTAAACAATCACTGGTTTGTGATTAGGAGGAGTATATTTTTTGATGAAAGTTAAGGAACATTTCCTAGATCTTTGTTTAGCTTACTGTGACTGAACCAGTGGCTGTTTTTATCTGGACAATCCTATGTTGATGTTTGTTAGCCGATGTATAGAATCTATTCTGAGCCCTACTCAAGGCTTTTACTGTTCAGTCAGAGCAGATGATGCCTAGTTCTAGCTTGATATTGTCAATCTTCTGGCGTGTGGTACTAGATTGGAGGGACTGGTTTTGTTTTTTGATTGTATGTAGTTCCTTAAAGAGTTCTATCTCCCTGCATCTCTGAGTTTTCTTGTATGAGGATGCTAATCAAATGCATATTCCTCGTATAAAGGCTTTGTGAGCAATCCACAGCCTGTCTATATTTGTGTCTTGGTTAGAATTGTTTGAGAAGTATAATTCTAATTCACCAACTATTTTTTCTTGTATATTATGTATAAACAATAACATGTCGTTAATTTTCCACACATAGTAGATATTTAGGTTAGGTCCCAGGTTTAATCCTATGGAAACAATCTTGTGATCTGCCCAGGGACTGGGGTAATATTCTCTTTTAAAAAACAACTGTACAATAAAAAAAAATACATATATATATATATATATATATATATCACATATAATAGTTGTCAAACTACAAATCGTTGTCACGCATTGCAAGCTCGCAAGAACTGCGACCCTCATGAAGCAAGGGCCGCAGTTCGGGCCGCAAATGCAGACCCTTGCAAAGCGAGGGGCTGAATTTGCGGAGGTGGAGGCTCTACGGCGCCTCACAAGCGGTCACAAACACCCACAGAAGCGGCACTTGGAAAAAAGAAAGAAAAAAAAAACACGCAATGACTAAATACAGACTTACACAAAAAAATACGAGACACAGGACTTAGAATGAAAAAATTACGAACTTACACAAAAAAAAAACGAGCCGCGGGACTTCGAAAAAATTTTTTTTACGAACTCGCAAAAAAACGACCTTAACTGCCGAACCACGCACAGCTGAAAACATTAAAAAAACAATAAATACACAGAAAAATAACATAAAAAGCTTACTCACAGCAGGGGGGGGGGGGGCACCCAGGACCTCTGCAAGTGAACTTACACCTCAAGTTAAGTCCAAATTACTGAGTTTAGACACACGAAAATCCCCTAAGCAAACGAAAAAATGGCCGCCAAAAAAAAACTAAAACGCTACACGACCCTAATGATGCAAAACACCACCAAGAACATACAGCTTTTCCAAAAAGCAGTACGAGGTACAAGATACACTTTTAGCAAGGACGCTAAATCATCCACAGCCGCGTACCACTTACACATTCGCCGCCATTTCCCAAACTAACTTACAGAATGCGGAAGTACACAGCTACACTAACGGCTTCCACTCGCGCACGCAGCGTATTTACACTACACACTGCACACATTGCTGACACTTACACCTCAGCTCCATAACAGTGCAAACCTACATTATATGTTGCAGGGACATCAAAACAGATTGTCAGCTCTTCAGCACAACTCTTCCTGCATATATTACTTACAAACAGGTAAAGTATATTCATTTATTAATTTATTAATTATTTAATTAGCATACAAAAATATACACAAAAAAATATATATAAAAAAAAACCCTATTGCAATAAACACAAAAGCCATTCACTGCGCGCCTCACAACGAGCGCCAACGCTGCTTATAGTACACAAACTACACCAGGGGACAGCCTTGCAATAAGCACAAAAAACACATCAGCGCCAACCTTACAATGACAGCAAAAGCGCCTCTGATAAAAAAAATACAACAACCAAGAACCTCGCAATGAGAGCCAAAGGATCTCAGACCACCAAAAAAATTCATGTCTGCGGCAAACAGCATTACCTACCTTACAATTGTATTGCCCCATCGCAGGTGTAGGCTCCCACGTCAGCTGCAATGAGCCGAAGGCTCATTGCAGGCTGCAAATACGGAGGTGAAGGCTCTACGGCGCCTCACAAGCGGTCAAAAACACCCACAGAAGTGGCACTTGAAAAAAAACAATGAGCGCCGAAGGATCTCAGACCACCAAAAAAATTTATGTCTGTGGCAAACAGCATTACCTGCCTTACAATTGTATTGCCCTTTCGTTTTTGACGGGCAAGTCGCTAGTATATATATATATATATATATATATATATATATATATATATATATATATATATATATATATATATATATATCACATATATAGTTGTGGATCTTTGTGCTGTTCGTAACGTTTGCAATGTTGGTTGTAACGGAGCTGGAACACGCAGTCCAAAATCTCCGCTGGTATACGATAAAATACCCAAGAGGCACTACAGTTTCACCATCCCCGACCTCCCATATTGGACGACACACAATTTGGGAGTCAAATGAATACTGACTTTATTTTGTTATTGCAGAAATATTTATACCCATCTCTTCCCACAGGCAATACACATGCCCATATTTGGCGACACAATACACATAAAGAGAACAATAGGTGGGTCACACCTCCCTGGCAACTTTGATACAATCAGACATTGATTCA
Organism: Discoglossus pictus; assembly: GCA_027410445.1. Lineage (NCBI taxonomy): Eukaryota > Metazoa > Chordata > Amphibia > Anura > Alytidae > Discoglossus > Discoglossus pictus. Next base: position 176,363,431 of record CM050167.1, read on the forward strand.
ATTACACTTCTTTGTTCTTATCTGAGAATGAAAACACTTTGGAAAATGCAAGGATCCTTTACAACTTTCTTATCTCTTGAATCTCTGTAATAGGATTATCGATTAGCCTAGGTCTGCAAAAGTCTGGCTAATATTCTGCAGAGCATAAACCAGCATACATATTGTAGGATCATATTTTAACCATAATAATCATAAAACAGGGTAAAACAGTGATGGGTTCCGCTACATTGGTAATGCAGTTGCCTCCCTCACAAAGCAAGGGATGCATAGGGGGAGTGATGTTGCGAATTAAACTCATATTTGGTGTTTTTCTTCACTCGAAAATCACCTAAGCGAGGGAAAAAAATGTTGGACAAAAAATGCAAAATTTCAGAAACAGCATGAAAGCGAGGCTCAGCAACTCGCAAAACTTACAAATGACGTAACCCTGAAGACAGTAACACATACACGGACAACGACAGGCACGCAGGACTTTGAAAATGCACCACACAGAATACACTAACACCTACACGGACAACGCGAGGCACGTGGGACTTTGAAAATAAAACCAACGTCAGTCAGCGCGCGCCAAGCAAACAATCAGCAAACATACAGAGGAGAAACACACAGGAAAGGGACAGGGGAGAGATGGTGAAAAGTGAAGGCGCTCATCGCGGGGCTCGTTATGGGCACCGCCAGCGAGAGGGGCTTGAAATGAGCGCACATGGTGATCAGTGCAAAGCAGGAAAGTTATATTTTAACTGCAATAGCCAATATATTGAACTTGTGGTCGCAGCCTTCCTAACGTAAATAGCTAAAGGTGTGCCGGGTTAGCTATGTTGTCCTAGTCTGCTTAGAGGCCAAAAAGTCAAGGACCCAAGTATAATGCAAAATAATAATCTTTATATGGCTCGGCAAAGTTCAGAAGAGGGATTAGGGATATAACTTCTGTAACAAGCGGATTTCCTGCGTCCTAGCGACTGGATGATGTGGACTGGTGTTTGGTTCTTGGATGCGGCTGTGGCTGCCCCAATCCTGAAAGAATGTCTAGAATAAGCAAATAGGTCATAGCCTAGCCTCATTAGTGCTACTCTTGTATAATGCACGAATGTGGATAAAGGTTGACTGGAGATGTGGAGAAGTGGGTGCTGCTTGTGTTTGGCAAAAATATATTGTAAGAGCTTGCAAATTTTGTGATAGAAGGTGATGGATACTTGAGTTTTTCTTGTCTTGGAACAAGGTAGGGTGAGGAGGGCTTGGTCGTTGATGAATGTGATGTTTTGTTTAGTCAGGTATCCTGATTGGAGATGGTGAATTCTCCTGGTCTTAGGAATCCATAGAAAGCATTGATGATGGCTGCGGAAATCATGAGAGAGGTGTCTGGTCCAAATGGGTTATTGGATAGAAATGTGGCTAGTTTTTTAAATAAATCACCATTGATGGGCTGGCGAGAGGGCTTAGCAGGAGGTGTTCGGTAGGCAAGCTCTCTGAGGAAGGCCTTGACTGGAGGGGCTGTCAGGAACGATAATTGGGAATCCAGTTTTAGGGTGAAGTGGAACTGTATTCCAGATAGGTAGGTTTTTATTTTTTGGTAGTTAACTTTGAGTGTGGAGTCGCAGTGAGATGCGAATGCGAGGATGACTGAGAGATCATAGGGGGGAATGATCTTATGATGAGTGGTAAAGATGTTGAACAGGTGCCAGGCTCTGCCATAAGTTTTCAATGTGTTAGGAGATAGGCCGGATTTGATGGTACTTTTTGCTGAGAGTACCAGTACCCGTCTGCTATGGAAAGAGTTGTGGAGGATTCTGAATTCTGTTGATGAAAAATGTAAGAATAGGGTGGGTGAATTATGAGATGGTTTGATGAGAAAGAAGGCCCTTCTGTTCCATTGGGACAAAAATGTAGTCCATAGTGTCAGATTGTCAAGGGTAGTTGAGTCGAGAGGAACTAGTAAGGTAGTGTTCTGTCTTTGAATCAGTGCCTCGAGAAGATTATTGAGGAAGGATCTGCCTTGGGGAAGAATGAAGGTTGTGAAATTAAGGTGTCCTAGGAGAACTTGAAGTTCTTTGTGGGAGCAGGCTTTGAGTTGGTTGAACGTGGAGATGTATTCCTGGATTCTGAATAGTTTGTCTGGAGAGATACTTGCTTCCATCATGTTGGTGTTGAGTAGGATGCCCAAAAATTTGATATCATGTGCTGTGGCTGAATTAAAGCTATGGCTGTTTTAAAGCTGGAGGGAACATCTTGCGTGCTTTTGATATACAGGAAGTAGTCTAGGTAGTATAAGATGGGATGGCATCTTTTGATGTTCATCAGAATCCAGTAGAGTGCTTCGGCGAAGTAGTCATAGATCTTTGGACTACTCCTTGATCCGAAGGTCAGGCGGTTTGCGAAGAAGTATTATCCATTTCATTGTATTCCGTGAAGATGCCATAAAGAGGGAGTCAGTCTTCGACAGCCAAGAATTGGGCCCTAAATTCTGAATGTAGGTGATGGCATCATCCATTATAGCATATTGGATGGAGAACTCAGTGGCGGGTAATAGGGAATTAATGCTTGGCATGGGTGAATGATAAGGGGCTGATAAGTTAATTACTAGTCTCTTTATTGGAAAGTAGTTTTTTGTAGCTAGACCGATCGAATTGATTCTCCAGATTGGGAAAGGGGGGTAATTGAAGGGGCCCAGAAGATAGTTGTTATTGATCTTGTAGAGGAAGAGTTGTTCCACGACCTCAGGTTCCTTAGTTGCGGATTGGAGATTAACGCAAGCAAAGGAAACCTGAGGCAATGTCATGACCCCTGTGTGAAACCCTTTGGAGAATCCCGAAATGAGAAATTCATTGAAGTTGGTGGAGGGATGGGAGGATAGTGGGCTAGGGAGACTATGTTGAGAGGAGATAGTCATTTGTGCATTACTTGGGGGCAAACTGATCTGGCATGTGCGTTGTGGCATAGAGAACAAACGTGGGAAGACGGCAGTTTCCGAAAAAACAGCCTTTAGAATGGAAGTTGTTACAAATCAGGGAGGACCCCAGGTGCACTGGATGTTCTAGACAATCTTTGGCTAGTCTGGGGGTTTGGGTGGGTTTAGAGAGAGAAGTGAGGGAATACAGGATGGTCCAGGGTTGGGGAGGGAGGGTTAGGGCAGAAATTAGAAGTGTGTAATGGGGAGAGGCAAAGAAGACAGACCAAAGCTTTTACACCTGCAAAGTGACGGCAGAAGAGTTCCTGGTCAAGCTCCGACCAGTCAACTGAATAATCAAATTGCAGGATTGTGGCGGCTGCTTTGGCAAATAGGGATCTGTGGTAGTCGTAGTAGCAGGAGCTGCCGTATTTGTTGGATAGGTCTACAATCGTATAGCGTTAATCGTCTAGTTCCTGTAGTCTATTCAGGAAGGCTGAGCAAGTGATATCCCTGAATATGCTAAACGCCAAGACGAATTCAGTGATGGAAAGTTTCCTGTTGAGCTTGGGGTCTTGGGGTCTTGTTTTCTGATGACTCGTAGGAAGATATAAGGAGGAGGGCCAGATTGACATCTTTACCATCTATGATGTCTTGTTTGATGTGTGCTGGTATAAAGTGTGCCGGCATTATGCCTGGAAGAGTGTTTGATCGCTCACCTTGGCACGCGGGACGTGAAGTGGAGGGGATTGCTGTGTCGGGTCTTTAGTTTTCAAATCTTGTCATTCTGTTTTCAAGGGAATTAATGGAGTTGGGGACGTCATAGAGCATTTTTTGCATGACTGATAGTTGATCGGTTGGTGGAGGGGTTGTGTTTTTATTGCTATGGAGCAGGTGATACAATTCAGCTTTGGAGAGGGATGCCCCTTGCAGTTAGTTCCTGTCAGAGGCTGGGGATGGTCCATGCTCCTGAGGGAGTTGTTGCTTCCTGCGAGTGATGGGGGTCTGACTGGCGAGGATGCTGCCTGTGAGGTCATGCTTTCTGCGTCTGAGTGCGCTTGGTCGGACATGATGTGGCCTGGAATAGTTTTTTTTTTTTCTGTATAAATATTTGGGTTAGGAGAGTGAGGTGGGTAAGAAGGTGGGGGGGTGAGCTTGTTTGGAGAGGAATATGGTAGAGGGGCTAATATGGGGGTGAAACGTGAAATTGAATGTGGTGAAGATGCTTGAAGTGGGTAGGAGGAGGATGAGTTGTGTGATTGGGACTAGTACAGGCGAGAGGGGGTGGGGCTTAATGTGTGATGTCCCGGCAGACATGCTAAAGCTGGTAGCTTGTGGAAAAAAATGGGAGACGTTTGGTGTTTGATGTTGACGTTTGTAGGAAGGGCAAAAACGTTATGTTACTGTGGATCGTGAATGGGATGGCTGTATGATGGTTGCTGGGATGTGCATGTTCTGTCTTATAATCTTGAATGGGTGGTAGTGTATGTGTGATCGGTTGTGTGAACTTTCTGTATCTGGTCCTGGTGAGGGAGGTGGGCCTGGCTGCACGGTGTACGGTATGATGGGGTGTGTGCGGGTGGAAGGAAAAACTGGGGATGTTGATATAATTAGTTTTATTGGGGAAAAGGGGTGTGGCTTGCCATGAGGTGTGCAGAGTAATGGGATGTGAATGGACATAGGTAAGAACTGAAGTCAATTAACTTTTAATTGATGGAGTTGGGGGGAGTTCTCCAGATTGGTAAAGGGGAGGTGGGTGATATTGCTTTTTTTTATTTTTTTATCTAGGATGATATATTCATACAAGATAATATGTTACAGAGTGCAATGTAAACTGGTTCTGTGATACTGTATTCTTTGCGTACAGAGTCAGTTTGGTCATTGGATAGAAGTGCTCTGGTAACCTGTCCCAGTTCAGGCAGAGCAGAGTCTTATTCATGATGTTAGTGAGAAATTGTGGTGTGGGCTGAATAGCTCATGACTTGAATGTGATGACTGATTAATAAAGGGGGAGGATTGAGGAGCCGGGTAGTAGTAGTGGGCAGAGCTAATGGGAGCCAACGAATTGATGTGAGAGTCGTTTATTGGGAGGCTGTGTAGGCTGGATCCGATATATTCAATGTACTACTACTACCCGGCTCCTGAATAATAAATAAATATATATATATATATATATATATATATATCGGATCCAGCCAACACAGCCTCCCAATAAACGACTCTCACATCAATTTGTTGGCTCCCATTAGCTCTGCCCACTTCTACTACACGGCTCCTGAATCCTCCCCCTCTATTAATCAGTCATCACATTCAGCCCACACCACAATTTCTCACTAACATCATGAATAAGACTCTGCTCTGCCTGACTTCTATCCAATGACCAAACTACTGACTCTGTACGCAAAGAATACAGTATCACAGAACCAGTTTACATTGCACTCTGATCAGATATATTTATTTATATATATATATATATATATATATATATATACTGTATATATATATATATAAAAAAATAATATATATATATATATATATATTGTGACCAGGATGGCCATGTAGAGCTGTGCTTTCTTGAGTTAGGAACGGATACCTTCTGGTGAGGCAGCAAACATGTTTATTATGAAATAACAAAAACAAACAGGTCAGTCTGGTACCTTCAAACAGGGCCTCTGTCAGTTCCACACTCAGCAACTTCCCTGAGGCATAATCAGTCTGGTACCTTCAAACAGGGCCTCTGTCAGTACCACACTCAGCAACTTCCCTGAGGCATAATCAGTCTGGTACCTTTCAGCTCCAAGAAACTGCAGGATCTCACTCACCACATTGCTTCTCCAAACGATTCACCTTGGTCATCCCCGCAGCAATTCAGGCAGCTGTCAGTCCTCTTAACTAGCTGTACTTTACAGGCTCCTTCTAGCTTGTCTCCTAGGCAAGGCCCCAGCTTCTGGCTTCAGCTTCCAAACTACTCAGGACAGAGCCTAATCAGCAGCACCCCCCCCCCCCCCCCTTCATTGGGGCTTCCTGGGCTTTTTATAGTGAAGCACTGGACCAGGTGAATTTAAGTGTTTTAACTCCCTGAGAGCTGGATACAAGGAGCAGTTCAGCCTATGGCTTACATAACGGCCCTCAATAATCTGTCCCTGGCTCCTTAAATTATCATAATATATATATATATATCGGATCCAGCCAACACAGCCTCCCAATAAACGACTCTCACATCAATTTGTTGGCTCCCATTAGCTCTGCCCACTTCTACTACACGGCTCCTCAATCCTCCCCCTTTATTAATCAGTCATCACATTCAAGTCATGAGCTATTCAGCCCACACCACAATTTCTCACTAACATCATGAATAAGATAAATATGTAATAAATATAAAAAAAAAAATATATATATATATATATATATATAATATATAAATATATAAATATACAGGATACATGAATTTATATATATATATATATATATATATATATAGTTGAATAATCAGTGTATTGCAGTGAATAGTGATACCTTTTTTATTGGACAAACGTATTCACAATAAATTTTATCATGAATACGTTTGTCCAATAAAAAAGGTATCACTATTCACAGCAATACTCTGATTATTCAACTGGATTACTGGACATTCAACAGGGTCATAAAGGCCCACTGCATAATAAAAGAACAGACATAGAACACATAATTATTCAGGATTTAATTTAATTAAAATGTTTTTTTTATATCTCTGCAGGATGCCTGAGGAATCCATGATACATTGGTGGAAGTTGCGTGTAAGAGGGGAGTTTCAAGAGAGCTATAATTGCAGCCTTTGATGCAAGGGTCTGCTTTGGTACAGTGAGACGAAAGGGATGTATTTCAATCATTTCCAGTTATTAAACAAAGGTTCTAGGTTTCTGCCTGTTCCCTCCTTCCCCATCTCTCCCTTCACTTATAACTACAAATACATACCTCCATCATCCAGCTCTTAGGGTGTGATATAACAAACACAAAATGGATTCCTGTCCTCATAAACAGAGTGTTCAAAGATTCAGACATTCTCAAAACAATGCTTGTGAAATAAGTGTCCAACAACAAGTTGTCTTTTTTTCTTGAACTTCAGTGGTCCTTTAACTGTCAAACAGATCCTTATGTAGGGAGGACCATGTGTCATAATAATTATAGGGATTTCATGTAATGATATTTTATTTTAAGTTCAATTCTTTTCATTATGGTGTGCCCTTTAATTATGTGTAGCCTTTTTTTTTTATTATTATTGATAGTACATTTTTAAATAAGTTATTTTGATTGTGTCAATGGACTGGCAGTCTGTCGGCTTCAGGCACCATCGCCTAACAACCTACATTTCCTTATATGCAACCGGATCAGATTTCTTTAACTTGAAGACGCAAGTAAAGTATTTAAAACAATAAAAATACAAAGTTGTATAATTACTTTTTTTTTCACATATGCAAACCAACACAATTCACAGCAATCTCAAGTAGAATATGTGGCTCAGAAATGTGCCACAAAATATTTGTAAAATAATCACACCATTGAATGTTTGTGAGAAAATAAAATCACAGTTGTTTTCTGTAAGAATATTTTCTTTACTAATCTAATGTGTTGCACTAAGTGCAATCTATATACATATATTTTCGTTGCAATAGCAACTAAACAGGATAGGGATATGTCCTTTGTACAATTATTGCTTTGAAGAACATTGTAATCATGCAAGGCAGACAACACTGTTAAAATCAATTCTACTGTACCCAATTAAGAAGTTATTTTATATTGATTAGATGTAACCTTTGATACTCGCATGCTTTGCCTTTTTAGTTATTTAAGGTACCATCAACATCGAAACCAATAAGACAATCAGTCATAATTTGTGCCAGTGGATCAAGACGTGCAGGTAAATGGTTTACACATAGCATGGGACATTAAACATGCAGTTCTAGCTGCTGTTAACGGTAAATGCATGTTTAATTCCCCATGTCTACATCTGAAAAGGCACCCAAGAATATCCTAGCTATGTGCTGAAGAGAAGGTCTTGTAGCATAATGCATTAGTATGCACTATACCCACTGGAACTCCTAGATTCTGTATACACTGATGGTACATTTCATATCTATTAGATCTAAACACTTTACCTGTCCTGTTTTATATATACAGAGATGGACAAGAATATCTAAAATGTTGGAGCCAGAAAATGACCTTCATTGAGATGCATTATACTTGGAAAAATATGTAGGAGCCTGCATTATATATATATATATATACAGTATTTGTATGTATTGTTGTTTATTCATTCAATTGTGTCTGCCTATTTGTGGCCCTATGGACTGCAGCACACCAGGCACATCCGTCGGTCACTCCCCTCTGAGCTCCCTCAAGCTTATGTTCATTGCTTCAATTACCTCATCTATCCATCTCTGCCCCCTTCTCTGTGTGTTATGTGAGCCTTAGAGCACCACACCATGAAAACCCAAGTTCTCAGAACTTGCTAAAGACAAATCTTGCTTTTAAATACAATACAATGTGACTGTAAAATTGATGTTTATTCATTTTTCTTTTTAATAAATGTATAATATGTTTGTCACACATTTTAAAGACAGAAGTGATTAATATGTATTGCAGATGACAATGCATGGGCAGGTTATCATTTTGCCAGGTTTATTGTGAGTATAATTAATTAATCACCTAATTCCAATCGTTCCGTCTTTGACAATCAATATGGCGCTCATGGGTACCCATCAGAGGAATCTAAACACATCCGCATATAGCACTGTGTTTTTCTACATAAAATTGTGCCTGCTCCAACAGAAACAGTTATTAAACTCTTCATGTTTGACCTTTAAAACATTCATGTGCTACCCTGTTTGTGATGTGTAAAGGTGTAGATATGGGTGGACACATAATGCTAGATTGGGCATTATCGTGCATTAAAACACTGTATCGCAGACTGAAGTATAATGCATGAGATTTGGTAAATTGAATATAGACGTGAGTCAACATAATCAGCATTCGGTTGTGCTAGAGCCTGGATTAATGTGTGTTCACTTAGTAAATTCCCCTACTATATTTATGAAGGTGAGTTCTAACTAATGAGGTGTTGCTACACCTTTCCCCGTGTTATTCTGTGGAACTGTATCACTCCAACCCGATAAAGACACTTCACAAGTCAACATACGACCTGGAGAGGTCTCACACTGCTATAGAGAAACTTCTCACCTTAGTGGTTATAGCAACTTGACAAGTTTGGTCTTCTGAAAATAGAAATTGAATGGATTTGTAGACTTGCAATGCTCACACCATGGCCAGAATCACTAAGATTTTCATAGAATGAAGGGTTGTCTAAGGCTACCACAGCCTCAGAGAACCCTTCACAGTCTCTGAGAAGCTCCCCCCCACCCCATATTACATGTGTATTCAAAGCATTTCAATCGCAATATTAGGGTATTCAGCCCACATCCGCAAATCCTGTCTTGTCTGGAAGAGATGTCAGTGTAGAAGTGTTCACTGGTAATGTCACACCAAACTAGTCATTACACCTACGAATGAGACACAGAACAAATGCTGATAAATGCGTCAATAAATGATATATATATATATATATATATATATATATATATATATATATGAAATTATATACAGTATATATATATATATATATATGCAATTATATATATATATATATATATATATATATATATGCAATTATATATAGGAATCCTACCCACGTACAGCTGCTTCAAGGTTACTGCCTCTCATATAAATAGATATAGATAAATATACTGTACGTACATATGTATATATATATATATATATATATATATATATATATTTAAATAATCAGAGTATTGCAGTAAATAGTGATACCTTTTTTAATGGACCAACTTATTCATAATATAGCGACAAGCTTTCGAGAGAAGATCCTCTCTTTATCAAGTCAAAACCCAAAACTATACATATGCATAAGTTATTTTATTATTTATTTAAATTAAATATATTGGAAATGTATATATATATGTATATATATATATATATATATATATATATATATATATATATTTATTTATAATTTTATATATATATATATATATATATATATATATAAATATATATAGACAATGCATTAGAGCATTTGTTTCTAGTCCACGTGGTTTCCTAATATGTATTTCAACCACTTGAGTACTGGGTTATGTGTTACCCTGGATGTTGTATAATGACACGGACATAATAATAAAAATATAATATGTTTTAATTACACATATGTGTATATTTGAATGTTAAGTGTCAAATTATGATGACATTTTTTGCCTTTTTATAGTTTTTTTGTGTTGTACAGTTTTTTTAACTGTTGCTCAGACACTCAGTAATAGTTTTAAAACTATTGCGAGTGGTCTTTAGTACATGTAATATTTTTGATGTTTTTTTGCTAGTGATCCATAAAGTCAAATGTTACTCGTAATATTTCATCAGTGCAAAGATCAGTGGAAAAGTTTGCTGTAATTTTCGTCTTTGTCTTGCCGCAGTCACTCGTAGTAGTTCTCTCGTAATGTTTCTGGGATGGGCAAATACAATAGTTTTAGAAAGATTTACTTTGCTCTTAAACATGGTGTAATCTGCGATATAGGGGGATAGAATAGGGCATATTTAGTTGAATGCTTTCTTTCTGTGATAAAACAGAGCAATATAGAATATCACTTAACTGTTTTAAGTTATGTCAAGTATCAAACCTAAAAAAACTGAAGTTGGTGTATACATTGATTTGTGAATATCTGTACATTGCTTTCCAATTATTGATGCTATGAGGGGTATTTGTACGAAATATCCTCTATAATACAGAAACATCCTCTCACAATTGTGTAGGTAGAATACTAGAAAAGGCTATTCTGTCACTAGGGTAATTGGTTGCCAAGAACACAAAATAATGCAAGTTGTGGGCTTTGTTTGTGCCAAAAGCACTATAGTACTTGCAAATGAATATAAACACATACTGAAACTCATTAAGAAGTGACAATAAAAACAGTCCTGTTTTTGCTAGCTTTGTGACATCTTCTAAAACAGAGCAGTTCATTGGGCAACAAATATGGTTCCCATTAGTTCTTACTCAATAGCATGTTAAGTTTAGGTTTGGAAAATGCAATCTAATGTATTTTGCATTTAAATTATTATTGGATCAAAACAAACACATTCTAAGAATAAGTCCATTCAGATTCATGTATAGTAATATCTTTATATAGTATAATAGTTTAAGTGACCTAAAAATAGTCGCAATAAAAACATATGTAATTGTACTTTTAGATTTGTTTTAGTTCATAAAATGTATTTTCAAATTGAAGTTTACTTTTAATTAAAGTATTTAGCACCATTTACCTACTGAGCAGTTACACCCACTTGAAAGGTTTCCCAACTCCTCAGGGAGATGGAAAACACTCTGGGCAAACTGCCATTCAAACTTCTCCATTTCTATCTGTGGGGAAGTTTTTATTATAGTTTGCCATCAGTGTTTTAGGACCTCTCCATGTTTCTCTATGGGAAAGGTTTCATTACTTTTTTCCAACACACACACACACAATATTATCTGCAATATTTTCAAAGGGGTGATGTTAATGTAATAAATGGTGCTGTAATACTATGGTCATGTACATTTCAACCCATAAGTTAATTTTTTCAAATGTTTCAACTATAAAAGTTGTTTGTCATGAAACATTTCAAGAAAGGGGTGGATTTACTAAGCACTATCTAACCTGAGATGAGCTGAGAAGAGTGGAGTTAACATGATAAGGGCTGTTTTTCCTATAGGAAATAATGTAGCGTAAATCAAGAAATGACATGCGATGCACTGGAGATGCTTTGTGTACTCCTCCCCCCACCCGAGCATATTTGACCCCTTTCCTTTTTTATTCACAATTTTGTTTTTGTGAAGTTATGTTTTTACGCAGAAATGGTTATTTATCAAAATTTGAGTCACTTTGATGTAATTTATGGCTAACAGGACTGGAGGCTTGCATGTTCAATCACACACTTAAAATGGCAAGTTTTAAACATGAAATATAAGTGACCAGAAATCTGTAAAACTTATTGTGCCTCTGACAAATACTTAACCTGTTTACACAAGGACTAGGTAACTGTAGCCAGTCATATTAGTATGATTATTATCACTAATTATTAATAAAACTGCAGTATTTTACACAGTGCAATTTAGTGGGTATTGTTCTAAACATGGATGGCTGTGTGTGCCTGGCTCATGTAAACTCTCAATCTAGAGAGTTATAAAAATGGGGAAAGTAACATTATGGAGGGGTTCCCTGGTGGTCCAGTGGTTAGGATTTGATTCCAGTCAGGAAACCAAGAGGCCACACTGAAGCCGAGCATGATTGAGCCTGGTCAGTACTTGAATGGGAGACTACCTAGGAACACCAGGAGCTTTATGCTGTGACCCACTGGAGAAGGAACTGGCAACCCACTCCAGTATCTCTGCCATGAAAACCAAGTGGATCAGCATGACCATGGACAACAAAATGTGCCTGGTATGTTATGGTTCATGAGGTTACAGAGAGTAGGACTTGACTGAACAACAAAAAATGTTATGGAACCAAAGCAGGTGCTTTACTGATAACTGATTAGTTTCTATGGGGAAATTGATATCATGGTTTCAGAGAAGCACTTCACAGACCCTTTAGTACTATGTGAGGGTGCATTTACTAAGCATCTCAAATGGTTGATATGTGCATCCCTGTATTTACTATGCTATATTAACTATGGGAAATTGAGATCACCTCATCTCAGCTACTTGACATGCTTAGTAAATATCCCAGCTTAGGATCTTGCTTACCAGAGCAGTGCCACATCCAGATTTACTAAGATTCCTGGAGACTGTGGTGGGTTCCCTCAGGCATCAGTTAACTTGCAGCCTCAAATTACTGCTTCACAGTCTTGGAGAATCTTAGTGAATCTGGCCTTAAATGTGAACACGTCTACAAGTCTACATATATACTTACATTGCCTGTTCATGAGTATTAGACACCTGCAGCCTTATTAAATTGTGATTCAGCAAATTGAAAAGGGCTCTATTTAAGCACACAGCATATTTTTTTTACAGAAGTTTTTAGTTAGTGAACTTCTATCCAAAAGCAAGGTCTTCACTAGCTAAAAACTTCTGTAAATAAAATATGCTGTGTGCTTATATAGAGCCCTTTTCAATTTGATGAATCGCAATTTAATAAGGCTGCTGATGTTTGATGGTTTCACCAATTTCTTTCCAGCAACTTGATACCTCTCCAGGTATTATGTTAATCAAGGAAGTCTTTTTATCAAGTTGGAGGGATAAGGCTCAACAGAATACCATAGGAAAATGTATGGTAACACCACATTAGTGAGAAATTACCCTAATAAATATTCCCCTCATTAATTGAGCTTCAGGTAAATTATATATCAATTAAATTAAATCAATTAAATTAAATTAAATTACATCATCAATTAAAAGGTCAAGTTTTAACAATAAATGTACGAATCCGAAAGTCCATAATCATTGTTTTTGTCTAAATTGACTCTCCCCTTTCTGTCATTTGCAATGATCTCATAAGATTATAAAGTTAATGGACCCTTTTCAATAACTATACAGTTGATTTTTGGTACTCAACTACCTCAAAACTCGTCGATTTCAGTATTCGATGGGTCTTGATGAGCAAAAATCCTTTGGCATTCAACGTTTCTTTGGTACTTGCAGCGTTTGCTAAAACCAATTTACATCACTCCTTATGGGAGTTTGTTATTCATCATTTTCGCCACTTGTCATGCCTTCTGGAACCAATTAACTATGAGTACCAGGGGGCCACTGTACTCGGAAATAGGTAAATGTTTTTACCTATGTAAAATATATTTTATGTACAATGATGCTATTGTGGTACATACCATTTTGATTTCCTGAGGTAGCAAAAGACTTTAAATGCAAAGGAAATGTCAATCTGCACAATGGGAACATGGCAGCTAAAACTGCCAGTGCATTTCATTGAGATTAAAGGAAAGCTCCCTTTGAAAAAATAGCAGGCAGAACTGAGAACAAAAATGTAGCTGCACATTAAATAATAATTGTATGCAAAAAGTATAAATGTAATTGTGTTCATGTTTTTTCCATTAATTATTCAAAAGAATATATAGAACAAAAGTGACCACGTTGGACCTGTAACAGAATGCTCATGAATACAATTAGAAAACTGGTCTTAAAATAGAGTGACATAATAAGGGAACTCCCAGGAGCCTTTGCTATAGAGGTGGTTATTATTAAAGCAATCAGAATTGCAATATTGGACAAACCAGAGTGGCACTGTTCTGTGGTTTTAATGCATCCAATGGGTACTTCTGTGCAGCCTGTCTCTTTAAACCAAGAGCCTTTGTATTAATATGCAGAATGAGTTTTCATTTGACCAAGCAACAAATGTATGTCTTCATATCCTCATTTTCACTTCTCTCTATGAATATTTTAAAACCCTGATGTACTCTGGACCATGTGGGTTTTAAGCAAAGACTTATCACAGCGTAAAACACCCTCATTTTTATCCTCTAGCTGAGGGCTTCTTTATCCTTTTTCCAGGGTGTCATTTCAAATCTGATGCCAAAAGCTGGGACTTGGCAGGGTCTGAGATATAATTTGCAATCTGCAGTGTTTGCTGGCGAGCCCTGCATCTGCCCCTCCGCTCCCCCCTCACTCTTTTTTTTACCAGCCTGCCTGCTAGTGTCAATAGGGGGCATCCCTCATCTGTCTAAAAGAAAAATAGCGGCATACTAATTAGATTTCTATTTGCCAGGAGCTTCTGAGTTTTTCGTGCTTATAGATTTCAAGCCTCTTTGTTTGACCAAAATTGCCAACTTCTTTTTTTCTTCCATCTATGAGTTAGAAAAAGAGAGCGTGAGCATGTGTCGTATTTGATTGTATGATAGAAAGAACCTTCAGCTGTGAATATGTCAGGGTTATGGTACAAATCTTCTATATACTATTCAGTGGGTATAGCCCATACATAGCCTGGTTATTGTCAGAGTGCGGGTGACTGGCAGAGACTAGAGATGCCTTGTCTGTCTTCCATGATGTTCAAATTCTGGGGGAAATCTGCAATGCTTTCAGCAATCTCACAGACAGATGGTTTAAGCTTGGATGAAAATCATTAGTATGAGATCACAGAAGCTTGTTGATAGCAGAATGTGAAATAGTATTGCTGTAGAAACCTCCCCTCATGTGATGGGGAGGGGAAAATATGTCAAAAAATTTTCATCTTTTGCACTAATTTGTTTTCATGGCCTTGTAAAGGTTTTTGATTTCCCCCATTATTAAAATGTCACAATTAACTGCGGTTTTGTTTTATTCACGGTATCCTTGAGGGGTTTAAGCAGAAACATGTACAGGGAGTCGGAACACTATTACAGCAATTATTCTAGCAACATACAATTAATATATGGAAGAGAATTAAGGATCAGTGAATCCGACTGAAGATTATGATACATAAAAAATACAAATTAATTGACAAAAATATAATAATTTACATTATATATATATATATATATATATATATATATATATGAGCTATTTTAACAACAGTGTCAATATTGTCTATAAAACTGGTTCACTACCAGACAAATGCTATCTCCCAATAGCAGAGACAACTCTGTACAACTTCTGTATCAGCATGTATAAATTGTACTGTGGTGTCACATTTATTTACTGTATTCCATACATTTATCCATTGTATATTGTGCTATGTAAAATGTTGGCACTGCATAAATATACATTTTTACTGTTATTACTAATGACCATAATAATATAATAAGCAATTAACAAATGCAAACTGTTTGGAGCAGTGACATCAACTGATTCTTTTTAGTGTATATATAAGTGTTCACAAAGTATTATTTCTTGCTGTTTTAGTCAGTGATAGGGATTTATTGCGTATGAAAAATGCTATGAGACATGCATTCGTGAATATACGGACCAGCGGATATTGTCAGTAATTCTCCTTGTTTATTTCATGTGAGATAATTTAGAACAATGGGACATATGCACTAGAGTTGGTGAACACTTTGAGATTACAAATAGTAACATTCCTATGTTATCCTTTGTCCCTTAATATAATATTAAGAAGGAGAGAATGCTGCAGTATTTCACCATTTAGTAAATCTGGTACCCTACATAATCCTATAAAACTAAAGACTAAGGCCCTCATTCAATTGCAACTTGGCCAATTGAATAGGGGTCTAAATAAGCACATAACATATTTTTATTTATTTATTATTTTTTTAAAGAAGTTTTTAGTTAGTAAGCATCTATCCAAAAGCAAGATTTTCACTAACTAAAAACTTCTTTAAAAAAATATGCTATGTGCTTATTTAGAGCCATATTCAATTGGCCAAATCGCAATTGAATGAGGGCCTAAGACTAAAAGACCAAAATGGTGCATGGCCTAGCAAACAAATGACCTTAACATATAGATTACAGCTGAGAAGAGAGAGAGATGCCATGATGGAAACATATATATATATTATTTCCTAGGTTCACTAAGCTTCATACAGGTTATGCAGTGCTTTGGTGAAAGTCACAATTGCTATTTTATTTTATGCGATAATTTACTTTCCCGGCCACAATGAAGCTTAGTGAATCTAGGGATATATAAGGTCAGAAAATAAGCATTTTTATTCAGAAACAAGAACTATAATTTAAATGTACAACATCCCAGATCTGGGGCTATTTTATGAAGTCTTAATTAAAAGAAAATTGCCATCTAGCAGAAGTGGTAGGAAAGAAACTAAAAAAAAAAAAACAGGCAATACATATGTCTATTATAAGGATTAATTAAAAGTAAGTGTATTAGGTAAATAATGTAGTCAGAAAAGATGATAAAAAATATTACTTTAAGTGTTTAATACATCATACTTTTTGATAAATATGCCCTGAATGTTCTGTTTGGCTCATATAAGATAAATAAAAACTGACAATGAATAACTTAAATGTATTTTAGAATATCCATTAAATTGTCACAGAATACACAAAGGTTACATTATTTATTACATGAACCTATGTGTTTTTATTAACCATCTTCCAAAATAAAGTAAGTGCTGCTGCATTTATTCTATGCATTCAACTAAATGCAGTAGGCAGTCAGTCCACAATGCAAAATATGTGTTGTTAATATATATATATATATATATATATATATATATATATATATATATATATATATATATATATAGCTAGATAGGTAGATAGATAGATAGATAGATTTATAGAAAATTAACACTATGCTGATACTGCTTAAAAATATAAGCATTACCAAAAAGAAAAAAAACAAAGAAAATGTCTTGTGCCTTAATGTACTTTAAGCAATGCTGAGAAAGCATTTTCGCAATGAGAGCTGAGGTTGTTTACAGGATCATGCAAACCCTAAATTCAGTCATGCTCACATCTCTTTGAATTGCCTTTCCATGCACTGAGCTGCTAAAAATCCAGCCCTCTCTTATCTGTTCTTGTTATAAAAAGTGGCAGAAGGCAGTGTGGCAGAATGACCTAGAAGATGGCACTTGTCACCAGTGGGATTTCGCTTGCATTCTGCAGGCCTAATTTTGTTTGAACTCGCTGTGGCCTCTGTCATATCTTCATTTTCTCTTCCACTCCAGCCTTCCCCCTGCCTAATCCTACATCATGCAGGCAGAGGCTCTGCAAACCCATCTCCTAAAACCCATTCCGAAATGCCAAAGAAGAACCTTAATTTGAAAATTGGGATCAGAATTAAGCAGCACGCTCTTGCAGCTGCATACAATTCCTTTCAGCAGTGATATTCATAGCCAGCGCATTATGAGCTCGCCTCTTTGGCTGTGCATTTCAAATCCGTGATTACTTTGGGTCTGAAAGGTGAGCGAGTTGATTAGTCCTGTAATGAAGTCCTTTGTATTTCTTATAATCAAGGTACATCACAAGGAGATGAGATATGGGATTCTTTAACCCTTCTATTTTTAGGGTGGCCCATACTACTTTTCTTTTCATGTAAAGAGTTAAAAAAAAGTCTAAAAACATGGCACAGTTATTTAACAATTTTATCTTGCTAAGTAAGATTTTATCCATATATAATAATGTAGCTTTGTTCCCAATTTATTCAAAATGTAAGATGAGCAATGCGGATTGCCACATTTTCAATCCCTTAAAATAATGAATAGATCTAAGGCAAAAAAAAAAAAATCTGACATAAACAAGTTGAAGAGCCACTGTAGTTAGGGGAAAACTTTATATGTTTGTGGAATAACAAACTTTGTTGTTTGTTGTTCAGTCCTTAAGACATGTCTGACTCTTGGTGACCATATGATGCAGCACATCAGGTACATCTGTTTGTGTTTCTGGTTGTGCTTATCCATATGGTTTTCATAGCAAAGATACTGTAGTGGGTTGCCAGTTTCTTCTGTTTGACCTCTCTGCTATGACCTGACCATCTTGGCTGACCCTACATGGAATAGCTCACAGCTTCACTAAGGTACACAAGCCCCTTCACCATGGCAAGGTAGCGATCCAAAAGGGGAATAATAAACTACAGCAGCTATATTAGCTATGAGCATAGCAGCATTTTTAAAGAAAAAAATGTTTTAGCAGACACTGGTTGTGCCTTAGGGACACTGCTTATGCCTCTGTGTTTGTGTCTTCAATACTTCCCTCTGTCTTGGAGCCTGAGCACGAGTTCTGCTAATTTTAGTAAGTTATTGGTTGAGTCATATAAGCTTTTAGCATTTAATATTTTACCTTAAACTTGCACTTCCAGCTTTCCTTATTCTGTACATACCGACTCATGTCTATAACTAGAACAATTACTATCATAACCGCTTCCACACACTAGTCTGCTAAAATTAAGATTTTCTTTGAAAATATGTTTATGCTCATGGCCTACACAGTTGCTAATGCTGTTATTCTTTTGCATGCTTCAAAAACATATGTTTTTCCTAATCTACAGTGGACCTTTCTGTCTAAACTACTTTGCTTCATTCTGAAACCAATGTATGACTCAAACCATCACCTCCACACCCAAAGAAGCTACAGATGGGACAGTTAGGGCATCATTCAAAACAGTTACTTTCTGGCAGGATCACTAAACTCACATTTTCTTCTATGAGGAGTCTGAATCAGTCAAGCGCAAATTTAGCCCAAACCTATGTTACTTGGAGGTGTGTTACAACTCCCAAGTCAGGTCATCTACAACATAACACAGCTTAGACATTCCAATATCCCTTTAAGTGAGTTTATATATCCAAGGCATTTGAGCGCGAGCTAAGAAAACATAAGAATAAAAAACAAAATACAGGAGAGCATGTATATGTTGAATTTTTTCGATTACATGATACATTATTTTTAATTTATTTAGCCACTGTGAATTTATTTAAAATAGATAACACTCGCAAACAAATAATATTTTACCAAAAAGCAAACGGAACAAAAAAGAGTATTTTTATAACCAGACACTGTTATTATGATATGTAAGTTATCTAACTGGTGCCTGTATTTTGTAGAGTGATGTCAATGTTAAAAATAATGAACTACTCTTTTTTATCTAAATGTTTTATTTTCTTCTGGTAAGCAAGATGGAAAGACTGACAGTGACAGTTTTCATTCTACACAAGCCAATTTGGGGCAGCATAATAGGCAGCCCAACCAGGAGAGAGAGTAAGATGTACAGTAGGTAGTGATGTCGCGAACATCAAATCTTCGGTTCGCGAACATCGGACACAAACTTCAATCAAATGTTCGCGAACGGGCGAACCCGGCGAACCGCCATAGACTTCAATGGGCAGGCGAATTTTAAAACCCACAGGGACTCTTTCTGGCCACAATAGTGATGGGAAAGTTGTTTCAAGGGGACTAACACCTGGACTGTGGCATGCCGGAGGGGGATCCATGGCAAAACTCCCACGGAAAATTACATAGTTGATGCAGAGTCTAGTTTTAAGCCATAAAAGGCATAAATCACCTAACATTCCTAAATTGTTTGGAATAACATGCTTTAAAACATCAGGTATGATGTTGTATCAAGCAGGTAGTGTAAGGGTTACACCCACTTCACAGTAACAGACCAATCTCCCTGTTTAATGCACCGCAAACAACCGTAAACAGTCCCTTTGCACAATCGCAAACTCCCCATTTGCACAAGGTTGGATACCAAGCTAGCCATGTCCCGTTCCTTCTCCTCACTGATGTCATTGAAGGTCTCTTCCTCCACCCAGCCACCAAGGGTCCCCGAAAGGTGACAACAAGACGCCTGCTGTGTTTGGTCTTCCACCTCCTCAAAGCCACCTTCCTCCTCTGACTCCTCTTCTTCAGACTCCTCTCTCTGCGTTGCCTCTGTCTGCGTTATTATAAGGTGTGTACTGTTAAGTAGTACTATTCCTATCGGTTTAATCCCTGTTACGTCCACTATTACGGGGACGTGTATATGGCATTGATTTTTGGAACAGGGAGATGGAAAAAGATGCTTGGTCGGACCTCCTACTTCGAATTTGGGGCACCGCGCGTGCAGTCTAAGGTGCCACCAGATAGGAGCGGTGTATTAAGTTGTACTATTTATTCCTATCAGTTTAATCCCTGTTACGTCCACTATTAGGGGACGTGTATATGGCATTGATTTTTGGAACAGGGAGATGGAAAAAAATGCTTTATCGGAACTCCTACTTCAAATTTGGGGCACCGCGCGTGCAGTCTAAGGTGCCACCAGATATGAGTGTCACTGTGCACTGGCAAAAGTTGGAGCTGTAGGCCTCACACACACGCCTGTAGGCAGGCAACTGATATTCAATCGATTACAGTCAAAAAAGTGTTGTTTTATGTCACTGTACACTATGGTTGCACCAGATATGACGTATCCCTGTGCACTGGCAAAAGTTGGCAGAGTAGATGCAATAGGCTTCACACACACGCCTGTAGGCAGGCAATTGCTATTCAATCTATTACAGTCGAAAAAGTGTTGTTTTATGTCACTGAGCACAATATAAGCTGTGAGCCTGACACAGGCAGGCAACTGAAATTAGATTACAGGAAAAAAATGGTTGTTTTCAATGTATGTTACACCACCAGGTATGAGTAGTGAAAATAAGCACAATATAAGCTGTTAGGTGTTAGCCTGTCACACACACACACACGCTGGCAGGCAGGCATAGATTACACACAAAAAAATTATAAAATAAAATAAATGATGTTCAAAGTTTCCTCAATGATAAAGTATAGGGGGCGAACCGAAAAGCGCATGTGTTCGCCGTTCGTGGCGGACGCGAACATGTGAAAATCGCCGGCGAACTGTTCGGGACATCACTAACAGTAGGTAAATCTCCACAGCATATACAACTGAAAAATAATTTCCTTCTGAAAGATGGCCATTCTAGCTAAGACCAGTGTAACAGTGATCAGACACTTGCACTTTCTTTATAGGTTAAATGTCTCCTCACAGGGATAGTGCCATGATCCAAGTGTGCCAGCCATTTTTGGCATTTCAATTCTTCTTCTAGACATCAGCCTAGTGCCTGTCTCTTCTCCATCTCTAAACTGTACTTATACATGCTGATATAGAAGGAATTGAGATTTGTGTTATAGTGAGAGCTTAAGGGTTTCCTGTTGGTCCAGTGGTTAGGATTCAGTGCTTTCACCACTGCGACCTGGATATGATTCCAGTCACGGAACCAAGAGTTCACACCACCCTGAAGCCAGGCAGGGTTGGGTCTGGTCAGTACTTGGATGGGAGACCACCTAGGAATACCAGGAGCTGTATGCTGTGGCCTACTGGAGAAGGAACTGGCTACCTACTCCAGTATCTCTGCCATGAATATCAAGTGGATCAGCATGACCATGGACATGAAGATGTCCTCGTGTTTTACAGTCAATGAGGTCACAGAAAGTCGGAAATGACTGAATGTTGCAAAAAAAAGAACCACTGTGGTCATATTTTTTATATTTTAATTATACATATCTATTATATGAAACTAGGAAATTGTCTGTCAAAAATGATGGGAATAAAATTGTAAGGCTGGCAATGCTGTTTGCCACACAATGTGAGGCTTTTGCTTCTCTGAGCACCTTCAGACCTCATCGCGAGCCCTGCACTGAGCGCCTTCAGCGATCATCGCATGGCTTGCAATGAGTGCCTTCGGCGCTCATCGCAAGCCTCTCCCCCGTGTACTTCAACTTTCCTGCTTTCAAATGATCACCTTTCGCGCTCAATGCAAGCCTCTCCTGTTCGCAGTGCTCATCGCAATCCCCGTGAGGAGGGCCTTCGGCGTTCATCGCGTGGCTCGCAATGAGCCCCTTCATTGCGAGCCTTTCCTCCTGCCTACTGTACTGGCCGCTCATTGCATAGTTTGTTAACCTGCAAGTTTTGTGCTTGTGAATGCCATGTGTCTCTTTCCACTATCTTCCCCTGTGCCTTCCCTGTGTCTTTCTCCTCGCACTGAATGCCGTTTGTTTTATTTTCAAAGTCCTGCGTGCCTGTGTTGTTTGTGTAAGTGTTACTGTCTTTGCCGTTGTATATATTCTAAGTCCCGCGTGCCTGGCTTTGCTCAGCCTTATTTTCATCCGGTTTCAGTTTTTTTTACGTTTTTTTCCCTTGCTTAACCTATTTTTGAGTGACGAAAATCTGTAAATATAGCTCAAATTCGCTTGCAACCTCAAACCTAGGCGTCCTGGCTCTCCCCCTGTGCTGTGTGTGAGTGTTTTTTTTTTTTTTATAATATGATTTTGCTTGGTTTTCAGGTTTTTAGAGTTTCCCGCTTGAACTAAGTTTGGCCATTAAATTAGCAAACTGCGTTCATCTGCTATGTTTTTCGCCGGTGTAATTTTGTGAACCGCGCTAGGTCCTACTGGCCTCATGACAGCCTGCATCAACTGCTCGCCTTGCAGTGCAATGAGCGCCTATGGCGCTCATTGCAGCCTAAGTCCAGCGTGCCTCAACTGCTCGACTCGCTTCGCAAGGCTCATGGTTGACGGCTCAACATCGTAAGACTTCCCAACACTGACAACTATATATGTGATTATGTTGTGTGGAATCTGCCATTTTAGTTTTATAATAACAGCTTTCTGATGTGGGATGAATGCACAGAAAGTGTCTGTCTGCACAATGGTAATTACAGTAGTTATGTAGTGGTAGTTGGCAATGTTTTAGTGGACCAATATAATGGTACTTCATACCAATGTACAGACATTTCTTTGACAGACCAAAATGTAAACAGATGTTTAATATAACTACAATGTACACTGCTCATTTTCAGTGCATTTAATTTTAATTTAAATGCCCTGAAAATGATTAATTTTACCTTGGTTAATTATATTGCTACTAATATTTATGTAGTTTCAAAAAGTGATCTTTAAGTAATCTAATAGGCTTTCTAATAATTAAATTATTATTAGACATTGAAATTAGCACAAAGCAACTGCCAGAAGGTTTGCTTAGTTTGTCCTTCATAAAGTCCATTGTCAATCCCATCTTCCCAATCTATAAGTAATTAGCAGCTGTCAGTCTCAGGGTAGCCCAGTAATTAAGCACAGGGTGACAGACAAGCTAATATCTCAATTTGAATACACCAAAAAATGCAGGGACATCATAGCTGACCACACAATGAGGCAGTATTTAAAGGGACACACAAAAAGTCTCAATTGCACTTTACAACACAGATCAAAATAAGAACTTTTGCAATTTCTTCTTATAAAAAAGAACAGTTAGTGACATTAAGTTAATTAACATGTGATATAGGGTTTAATATGCTAGAATTCTGTTCACTTCTCACTGGCAATCTGTCAGCTTTCAGCTCAACCCCTAACATCCTTTATTTTCCTATGCGACAGCTAGTCTGGTTTGTAACTTTGATTTGCCCTAAACGTTGCCTGTCTACCACCTGCCCTGACATTAGACTTGCTGTCTATTCATGAACTCAGCCTGCCTGGCCATCATTTTGTCCTCCATGCCATTGTTCTCACCATAGACCCAAGTTCCAGGTAAGTATCTGGTCTATAACAGCTAGTTTACGTAGCCAATTTTGTGAATATTATTACATTTTGCAGTTGATGTGTCCCAAGTGTCTACAGAACTATGGATTCTAAATCCATTGTAAACTATGAAAATATATGCTTATGTAGGTTTAAACAGACTTAAAAATCTTGTCCTACATTCAAAACATATAACGATTTTGAAGAAAAGTGTAAAGATCTCAGGGACAGAGGGAAGTCATCATGGGTGTAGGAACTGTGGAGGATGGGGGGAAACAAATCTCCCCAAAATGTTTCTTTGTTTGTATATATATATATATATATATATATATATATATATATATATATATATATATATATACGGCCTATGTATACAATGAGTTGTATCCCCCCCAGAAATATCCTGGCTCCTACACCCCTGGACTTCATCCACATCAGTAAAATTCAATTTATTAAATAGTATAAAACATAAATGCACTTAAATGTAAGAATTGGTAAAACAGTTTAACACATACACAGATCATGTGACCACTGGTTCCCCAGATACACAGGTAGGTATTGGATTTTTTAAGTCAGAAATGGGTAGGTCAGGTGAGTATTACAATCTGTATTTGGGGAAGGTTGACAGGGGTCCAGGTTTTTTTTCAAAATTTGATTTCTACTCTTATTATGAAAATTGTCCTTATTTAAGTAGTTCCTTACATTAAACTATGACGGTTACATTCATTAACACAAAAAAGTTTGAATGCATGCATAATAAATAGTTGTTTGTAAACATTCACTCTTACATCAAAGACCTAATACAGACAATGAAAGCATAATTAAATGTATAGGACCAAAAATAAATACATCTAGATCTACTTCTAAAATCCATGTAAAATAAATTATGTAAATGATGTCTATCTCAATCAAATTTAGTTAAAACATTCTCTAGAATGGCATATAAGTAAATGATATGGAGGTTCAATCCCATATCACAAACAATACTACATTTGGCTAAAACAATGTTAGCTCTCTTGTGTTTGTCATATTGTTACCTGCATAGTCATAATAATATAATAATTCAACAGGACTAATGGAAAACTACTTTAATGACAAGAACACATGCTCCTGAGAAACTGAAAAGAAGATGCAGCTCAGCCAGAAAAAAACTTGCATACAAAAGTTGAAAAGGTAAATCTTTATTTGTTCTTTTTTGCTTTAAAAATATTTATCCGGTTTAAATATTTAAAACAATATATTCTGCAAAAAATGACCACATTGGTGTTTGAATTTATGCAGATTAAAATAATAAATGTCAGTGTTAATTTTTATGCAGCGCTTATAGACAGTGTCACAGCACTCGGCATCCCCACTAAGCTCAAACTGTTTCTCCTTGTACTATAGTCAAGTGCAATCTACAAGTGGTTTAGCACAGTCTGTGCAACCTAGTTGCCATCTCAAAAACATGGCTTTGAAGCATATAATTAAACTCAACTACATCCTCTGCAAGGAACAGATACGTCTTATATGTCATGGGCAGCTAGCATCTTGTGCTTTTTATCATTGTTTTTTCTCAGCACTTCCTGTCTGGGCTCTATTACTTCTGTATCTTTTAACTATCATGCATCCCACTTGGGAGTCATATATAAGGTCAGCAAGTATACGTTAATCCAGCCTCAAGTAAAATTTTACTTCTCTTCCTGGGAATGACAGGCGCGTATTGCAGAAGAAAAAAATAATTCATTATTTATAGAAGGCAAATTTAATGGGCTGTTTTTTTTTTCTATCCACTGCAGAAGTTATTGTGAAGTCTTCAACCGCCTGTCACGTTCTCTTAGTTAAGTTTTTACTATTTTTTTCAAGCTTCCACTTAGGGCGCTGAGGAGTTTTTATTATTCCTTTGTAAAGTAACTTTCCTTTTTGAAGGAATGTCAGTGTTTCCTTGAAGTTGTCAGGCATTATATTATGATATAGTTTCATTGTGAGTTCAGTTTTGTACTTATTCTCTATGTATGTCTGTTTAACAAGGTTAAAAGTTCTCATAAGAAACCTATTCTGCGGTAGTCAGGCTTTTTGAATAGCAATTGTTTAAATACATTTTTAAGTTAATTTATCTGTTCTTTAGGGGCTTGACCTAATTTTTACAGTGAACGTGGTCAAAATATATAGTGGTCTACCTGGCAATGAACCCTTCAGGATCGCTACCTTGTCATTGTGAAGGGGCTTGTGTACCTCAATGAAGCTGTGAGCTATATCATGTTGGGTCATCCAAGATGGGCAGGTTTTAGCAGAGAGATCAGACAAATTGCTGTCCACTGGAGAAGGAACTAGCAACCAACTCCAGTATATTTGCCAAGAAGCCCATGTGAATAATCACAACCAGAAACACAGACAGGTGTGCCTGGGTGCATATGGTCACCGAGAGTCGGACACGAAGGACTGAACAACAACACCTGGCAATACAATATAGCCTGGAAGGTTTTCAGGGCTTATTTAAATGCTGTGCTTCCCAAGATTCATTTTTTAAACTAAATTTTCTTTCATATTAAGGATCACACATAGAGAACATTAACTATATTTTAAAGTTTTAGACATTGCCTAGTTTGTCAGTTACTACTCCATGTTTAAGAAGAGTGTGGGACATTATTAGAAAGAAAATCGTGTTTCATGTCAGTCACTGACACTATGTGATGTTAGCTGTTTGATGTGATTGGGTCAAAGTGTCAAGATTAAATTCAAGTGTCAATTAAACTACATCTGCAATTCTAAACTATAACAGTTACATTAATTTTGTTTCTTCATTAGCTCACACCACCTAACATACAGAATTGTAGTATTAGAATGCAAGTGCTAAAACTTTTACATGTGAATTTTATTATTTTGTATAAAAGCAACTTTTTTTTTTTTAACTTCCCCTTTAAAATTCACCCTTAAAAGTATTGTTAAACAGAAAGAATGGGGTATATTTACGGATTGGTGAGCGTCTCCCCCCCCCCCCCCTCTACTTTACGGTTTGTGCGATGAATGCCGAAGGCTTCACCGCTTATTGCTGGCGTCGTCCAACCCATGACTTTCTGGTCTTGCGATGAGCGCCTTCTCCCCCCTCTCTGACCCCTGTGTCTGTTTCCCCTCCTCTCCCTTCCATGTGTCGGTTTCCTCCTCCCTCCCTTCTGCTGTCTCTTTGCTCCCTCTTACTGCCCTTTGGTTTTTATCCCCTTATTTCCCTCCCCTGTCCCCTTTCTCCTCCCTCTCCCTCCTATCCCCTTTCTCCTCCCTCTCCCTCCTCTGTGCTCTATGTGTCTGAAAACATTTTTGGGCTTGGGAAATAAATCAATTTCCCCAAGCCTGAAATGTGTTTCGGATATACTGGCTTGAAAAAAAATTACGTCTTTACAGCCTCCATTTTTTTTCTCCCATAACCGTTTTCTGATTTCTTAAAAAATGCCAATTAAATAGCAAATTAGCTTTCAACCTCACATACGGGCTCCCTGTCCCTCCCCCTGTGGTGTGTAAGGTAATTTGGTAATCAATTGGGGTCTTTTAGTGACCCCAAAATGGCTTCGGAGTTACAGGATTCCCAAAAATTGCTGTTAAACCCATCATTTTTTTAAAGTCTTGCGGGACTCGCAATGAGCGCCTTTGGTGCTCATCGTGGGCCTAGCAATGAGCACCTTCAGCACTCATTGACAGCCTTTTTCAAAATGTTGCGGGCCTCAGCACCTTCGGCACTCATTGCCAGCCATTTTCAAAGTCTTGGGGGCCTCAGCGCCTTGAGGGCTCATTGTAGCCCCCCTCATTTCAAAGTCTTGCGGGCATAGCGTGACAGACAAATCGGAACTACCACAGCTATGTATAATCTACCTGAAATCACTTATTGTTCAAACAAACATTTAAACATGAGGCCAGAACTGTTGGAAAAACTTTCCATTTGTATGTAACCCTATGGAGTATATTGACTCTTGCTCTCGTAATATAGACATATATAGACTGCCATTCTTTGTTTGCATCCTAGACTTGAAGTTTTATCATCGGAAATGTCTACATCTTTTGTAAATATATTGCCCTATTAGTGTAGATAAGAGTAAATTAGGTCATTGCAATGGTTTATAATACAAAATTCAAGTGCTGACAGTGAAGTTAATTTCATTTAGAGTATGTTGATGGCATTTATATTGGCAACCTACTATAGAAGCACCTATAGAGTTTAAAACCTTTTGATATATTTCAAAGCAGAGTAACCAGCAAAATGACCCCTACTAATTAACCCATCCTCTCATTTAACACTTAGTATGCAAACAATCCAAGACCTTATGATTTAAACCACTTTTGTATGTTCAGTTTTTCGATCTCTTCAAGCAAACAAAGCCAGAATGCAGAATTAAAATGAGTCCCTGAGAAACACTCTACACATTAAGTTGTTGCATGGAGGAGATATAAAAAGCATTTCTAATAAAGGTCTTAGGTTATTGGTTAAAATGCAGTCAAACAGCCTTACCTAACATTCTTCTCCTATCTTTAATAATTTTAATTAAACTCACTTACTCTGAAATCTCAGCTTGCATAAATTACTCTTACTAACTTAAATGCAAACTTAGTAATAATGTTGCTAACATCTATTAGCCATTAGAACATAATGAAAAGAGTCTTTCCATTGCTCTCGAGCTCTTAATTACATCTCTATTACCTGCCACGCAGACAGATTCGCTTTATTGTTGTGACATAGCAAATTACAGTGTTTCTGCACTAGCTTAGTAGGTATTGTAATACGGTATATAGCACATCTTCAAGTGCATATTTTACATTGTTAAAGGGCTTTTGCAATAGTACATCTTGCATAATGTTCAAGCAGCAAAGTACAGTATATAATAATTTTCAGTTTATTATAATACAAAGCTAAACCTTTGTGTGAAAAATGTACACTGAAAATAGATGTTTTTGCTGCTTTTGGACAGAAAACTCTCCCATCATTTTCAAACTGTGGCAGAGTTTGCAGCACATTGCCTTGCAATTGCCTCTTTGCTGCTTAGTGCAGCTTAATCAAAGTATCCTATGCTTGGTGCTCCAGCAATGAGGCAGCTGCAGGGATCTTTACTGCAGACTCTGCCACCGTGTGTAAAAGATAGGAGGAGCGCCAGCCTATATATAAGGGAAATAACTATTTTAGTTAAAGTCTTCTCTCAAAAGATAAAAATGCACATACACAGAGACCAAAATATTTTTTAAATGTTTCAGCACTTGTTTTTAATGCCAGAAAAGGTTTACCAATTGTTCAAAACAGGTTTGAAATGCATACAAAATACTGCATTGCATTTTGAATTCCATGTTCCTTTACATCTACAATTAGCTAACATTTAAAGGACCTCAAACGTCCCCTATATGTTCTCTGCTCCATTTGATAGAGTGTTTTAATTTTGAAAATGGATGCAAAATGCATGGAGTTATGATCAAATGATGTCAGGCTATTTCACTGTGCTGCCTCTGCCTGAATGAGTAATGAGCTCTGTAATGCATGTAACAATGAGTAGTAATTAAAATCAGGTGTAGAAGGTTTGAATGAAGTAGAGGCTGAGTCATTGTAACTACTTGATTATATTATAGGAGCTTGTGTAACATCTGAGACAGTGGCATACAGCTAGTGTTTCTGTTTTTGATGGAGATGTAACTGGGCTTGTTTTTTTTCTTTACTGTTTAAAAAATTGGAAATATGTTGTTTAGTACATATAATAAAGCCTCATATGTCAATATGAGGTAAATAGTGAAATTAGCTTGTTTTAAAAACGATATGTAAAACTTAGAGCGTGTTGGTGTGCGATCAGTGTGTTTCATAAAATATTTTCATTAATAAGTCACCAAATAAACTAATGTATTTAATTAACACACATAATGCTGATATATACATTTCTTAATAATAAACAAGTTGAAGGCAGGGGAATCAGACCTATGACTTACCAATGATTTTTATTAATAACAGATTGCTTACCATTGCACCACCATAGCCCGCTGGCACAGTGAGTATAAGCCCCTAATTCAATGTATAACAGTTACAGACTCCAGCCTAATTATTTATGCAGTCTTGTGGGATGGCTTCATTGACTGAACTAAAATGACAATATTTAAGTCAATTCTTGATCAAGTTTAATAATGTAAAAACATTTTCCACATGATTTGCCACCCTTTAGCTGATGGTGCAGAGCACATATAGCGACTTTTGTGGTCCCTTAAGTAAGGAAATTAGTGTTACTCAATTACTCCTATATAAACCAATGCTTACAAAACGTAAAAATATATGTACAGTAGACTGTCAGTTAACCAGAACTCAAGCAACCAGAACTCTCAAGCAACCAGAAAAAAAAACTGAATACTGTACTTTAAGTAAAAATGATAATCTACAGGGCTCGACACATGCCAGGAGCCAGGTTGTCATGGTACAAAATACTTACAGGCACCTAGATTTTATCCACTGTTCATCTCTGCAATTCAATGTTATCTGGAAGCAGACAGGCACGAGTGACTGAGCCAGTGCAGTGTTGGTGTTACATTCCCCGGGTTCAGCACCCTCCAGCCGAACGTACCTGTGTGTAAATGAGGCGTGAAAGCTGCTGCTGCTAGAACAGTCCTCACTGACAAATATACTTAGCATGTGCAGCTAATTTAGGCCTCTTTTAATAGTAACTCTCAAGCAACCAGAAACTATGTTTATCCGGCATCTACCAATCCCCATGGGTGCCGGATAACGAAGAGGCTACAGTATAAGTATGAAGCTATCACCTTTTATTGCTCCAAGAAATATATGTTTTAAAGGGTCTTGTGAGTTGCAGACAGCACAGAAATAAATCAAACTATTAATGACTGAAATTCAAAGCTATAATCTCATTGATTCAAAAGACAAATAGCCAGTTGTTTTTATGTCCAGACACTATTCTTCTTGCTCATTTGCTAGTTATCTTGGATCAGTATATAGTGATATGACTAATGTTAACCTCTTCTGCTATAGGTTGCAGTTCCTTTATTTTAGACATTAATTAATCAAGCAACTTAATTTTCCTTGACTGCCTCTAGTTAGATGTAATAATTCAGAATTCAAACAACATATGGAAACTTCAGAGTTCATTCCAGGATGAAATATAAAAAAATGTAAGTAGGTGGTTATCATAGTGATTTAATAAGTATCAGTACTAGGCATCACGCTGAGAAGATATTAATTGCTATTGGTGTAAATGGGCACTGTCAGGAAGGTAATTCTCTGGTAGTATATGTGAAGTGTATTTGTGGTAGCAGATTTTTTGTTGCATTCATTTTATCACAATCTACACTTAATGAAGAAAACTATTTTTCTGAATTATGTACTTGCCATTGCTCTATATTCCCATCAGGGAATATGGCCGGTCTTTTCTTTTGCACAGAGCTTACACTAAACACAACAGACTCAGAGCCCCAGGATTGATTAGCAAATATTGGCAATACTTTCATTAACAAAGAATATGAGTCTTTGCTTTGTGGTCAGATCAAAAAGACTGTCTGAAAGTTAAAAATGGCAAACTTCAATTTCAGTTTATTGTAGGAAACATGCATTATTTTTTAAAATAACTTTCAAAAGTACTTGTTTTAAATTGTACCATATTTGAAACATCTTTTGTGTCACTTTTACTCTTATAATACGTTGTGACTGTTATAAGGGGATAGTGTAGTAAAACAATGCATTGCTCTTTTAAAGGATAAGCTGCATCAAGTATAAAGTCATAAGTGTGTTTCAGCCTAGACCCGCGAGGCCATGGCCTAGGGCAGCACATTTTCAGGGGGCAGTGGGCTTACTGTATACTTACATAGACACATATATTCTTATGCTTTTCTGTATGTGTGTGGTAAACTGGTGATTGGGTTATAGCAAGAGGAAAGGAGGAGTGGTAACTGGGTTGTTGGGGGGGGGGGGGGGGGTGGAGCACAAATCAGAACAGACTTAGGGCAGCGTAAATGTTAAATACTCCCCTGCATAATGTATGATTTGCATCTAGCTCAATTATAAAATGTATGAATTGATACTATTTTCTAAGCATTACCAGCACAGCACTATCAGCCACTTCACATTGATATACACAGTCATGTGGTGCTGGATTCTGCATTAGAAACTGTATTATAGAGATTCCCAGCTTGTTGTTCACCCACCTCACAAAGTGTCATACTCTGAGGGATGGGAGGCGGCAAAAAGGTAAGCATGGCAGCCACCCAGAGACAAGCAGAGGGAAATTAAAAATAGTTATAATTCATAACTTTACATAACTGGACTAAAAGGGCTTTCATTATGTAAGGTGCAACATATACCTTTACTACTACAATATACCGGTATTAGTAATTTTCCTGTATTTTATTTTTATACATAAAATATGATTCTTAATGTAATTTACATAATAATATATGGCTAACATTGTCATGTATTGTCACATATCATGGTGGTATAGGTTTTTAACATCAGTATGGTTAATTGCTGATGATATGTGTTGCTCTAATTATGATGATCACTTTATACATATGGGAAAGATCACAGCAGCCATGAGCAATGACATTTGCACCCACATCACTAGTCACATACCAATCTTTAGCACATCCAGTCTAGTGTGTCAAATGCTTAGGAGTAATCGGAGAAAACATTACTTAATAAGACTGAATCAGTGCATAAAAGTTCTGACTTCACTGCAATCTGGCCAATACCAATGACATTACTGAAATCCATCACCCCACCATATGCCCTAAACACTTAACTCTTCAATTTTGCACCTTTAACACCACACTTCACAAGTCTCCCTCATTAATATGCAAAGCAGCACTAATGAGTCAATTGCGTATTCATGTAGGTGTGATATTGTTCAAAGGAGATGAGGCATAACTGTTAATTGTCTGGTCTCACCACCTCAAACTCCAGCTCCTTTAGAATGGAGAGGTTAACTTGAATGTGAAGACTAGTGTCTACCTTTGATAAGGCTACCTGATTTCATAATACTGAGCTTGTCAATTTAGGGAAATATCAACTGTATTAGGCAAAAATCTCTCTTTTAGAAGATTTTTAAATTCTCTGTTTTTGGACACTTGTTATGGTAGGAAGAACCTTTTAGAAGACTAAATAAAAGTATGGAGCTATTCAAACACCCAAATATGTATTTTTCTTGTGTTATGATTCCAGTCAAAACTCAAGCTGCACACAAATATTAGTAAAACAATGTATGTGCCTTATTAACTAAGTATTGCATGGACTGAGAAGACGCTTGCCATGTGGCAGTGTTAAAGGCATGTGGCACGTGTGACATGGACTCTATAGGTATCCACCTAACATGTATGTGTGAGTGAAAGCGTTACCCACAATTCATCACGTCAACTTAATACAATACCTGAACTATAAAGTTATTGAAAACCCCAATTTGGTCACAAGGAAAAACTTAATCCCTGTGAATTGCAGTAATGCTGATGGGTTGTCAAACTAGAGAATTGACCAACAAATACTTTTGTCCGGACATCCCCAGGCCGATCCGTTGGGATCAGACCCTGTATGCCGGCTTATGGTCACGGGGGAGGTGTGTAACGGAACCCATCACTGTTTTACCCTGTTTTATGATTATTATGGTTAAAATATGATCCTACTATATGTATGTGGGTTTATGCTCTGCAGAATATTGTTCCAGACATTTGCAGCTACTTGGCATGGGAGATAATCCTGTTACAGAGACTCTGCATAAGATAAAGGAAGTCTATTGTATACAGTGTTTTCATTCTCAGATAAGAACAAAGAAGTGTAATTGAATCAATGTCTGATTGTATCAAAGTTGCCAGGGAGCCTCGGGGAGGTGTGACCAGACCTATTGTTCTCTTTATGTGTATTGTGCGGCCAAATATGGGCATGTGTATTGCCTGTGGGAAGAGATGGGTATAAATATTTCTGCAATAACAAAATAAAGTCAGTATTCATTTGACTCCCAAATTGTGTGTCGTCCAATATGGGAGGTCGGGAATGGTGAGACTGTAGTGCTTCTTGGGTATTTTACTGTATACCAGCGGAGATATTGGACTGCGTGTTCCAGCTCCGTTACACCTTACACACTAAAAATATCTCTATGGTAAAATAAGATTCTTAAGAGCATAGAGAAAGAGCACAATACATAAACATATTTATATTTATGTATAAGTACACAGTATATATGAACAGAATAAGTATAAATGGATACACAATTGTGTGTGGCACAATTAATTATTATTGAAGTAACAACATAGAAAATCCTGTTTTTTTTTTGTCATAGTTACCGGGCAGAAATTAAGATGGTCTGGTAATACCTCAGAGTCCCACTTGTATCTTATGGTTCCCCAAGGAAAACATGTAACAGAACTTTTGTGTAAAATGTTAATCAATTGGGTGTAGTCTCACCCTCTTAACCATTTACATTTCTTTTCTCTGTTGCTGTTACTAGCATACTGGAGCAGTCAGCTAGTCGTAAATCGTACATGAGAATCGACACCATAGAGAGTCTGTATCAAGTAGTTACTGGTACCAGTATATAGCAAGTGTGAACAGTCTAAGTCATAAAAGCATAAACACTTGGGGCTTCCATCTTAGAATGTTCATCTGCTTCAACCCTGAGGAAAGGGCCGTTGTCCTACTGGGACACTACTGCGGTTCTACTTCCTCATCTATTTAATTCTGGTGTCATGTGGCAGTTCATAATGATAATGTTTCCATAGCACTGAATAGAGACGATACCTACATCCATAGTTCTTCCCATTTATCCCAAAAGCCCTAACCTCTTGGGAACACAAATAAATATCTGCTGACACTAAAGCAATATGGAATACAATAGCTAAAAATAAAAGGCTATATCTATTTAAATAAAAACATTTGACATACGAGTATTTTATAAATACACATAAGTGGACCCTAAAGTAGTGGATGGAGATTTAAAGAAGCCTTCAAAGGCTTTCAGTATTATATGGTGGTCTTAGAGAATACAAAAAAATAAGTTTGTTGCCTAAATGGTAACTTTGGCATAATTATATGGTAGAAAACTTCATGTAAATCTATTTCAAAATCACCTATAAGTACATCAAACTTTCTTCATTTTGTCTCTCTTGTGACTTTTCCTCAGACCGTTAATTGTTGTCTTATGTACTGTGATTATATGGTTTTATGGATATATTTCTGCTTGTATTAATGATGGCAAGAAATGTAATTCATGAAGGATATATTAAATTAATTTGTAAAATTCTCCATTAATAGTTGATGGGAAACACCAATGTCCTTTACAATTAGTATAATGGAATACAAGCAGAAAGCTTGATATGAGTGTAACAATATACATGTGATTATTTATTTTTCTGTATTTTTTGTAAGCTTTTAAAAACTGATTAAAAATAAAAGTTTGTTGCCCTTTTTGGTTTGTGAATCTTGTTCAACCATTTTAATATAAATGGACTTAATGGGCTTAATGTAGCTTAATGTACATTAATGTACCGAAATGTACCTCAATAGATATGATGACTGAGAATATTAGAAATATTACAGAATCAGCAATAATGAAGCTTTATCAAATAACCCAGCAGAAAAAATAATATTTTGTAAAAGGGAATTTGAATATTCTGTGTGTATATAATAATAAAATTCCATAAAATCCATTAAATGGTGTAATTAATATTTCAATTATATGTCTCAAATATATTTGCATCCTACTGTGAAAAGTAAGAGGGATGGCAATTTTCAAGAATGATGACAAGATTGCCTTCATTAGTGGTCAAGGATGCGTGCGTATTTCTTCAATGTTCTTAATTTTGTTCCTGAATGTGATTAGATTAACTGATTATGAGTAGAGGAGGAATCAAGGTTTGAGAGTCTAGGCAGGTATTTGAAGCCATAAAAAAGTAACAAGGCTTTGATCCTTACTTATACAATTTCCTGCAATGTTTATACACCTGGTGCAATCACTATGGAGGACAAAGATTAGGAGCCAATTTATGCTAATAAAAAAAACATTATTTTGTTCATAGATAGATTATTTCTTAACTAGGGTTTCATAGCACCCAACTGTTACATGGAGTTAAAGCTAGGGGTGAATGATGAGATAATCTGGAAAATGGGATCATCTACATGTGACTATGATGGGTGCTGTATTGAGCTTTATAGTTCTAAATGTAGTTATACAAAATTGGTGTATAGTATGCACTGGTTAAATTTGTGATTTGGAGGGGAGGCTATTAAACACACAGCTTGTCTATCTATATTTGTATTTCTGAACTTCAATATGAAAGAAGTAGCATTTACGCACATTAGAATTTAGTATTGGCAAGCAGTAGTATAGCAGCTCTGTGAATTCCTTAGACCTACTACTCTTTTTAAATACATGGAGCCATATTCAATTCCAAGCCTGCAACTCGAATGCAGACAGCCGTATGTCCGCGGATGTGTTGCGGGCTCCCGTCTGTCTCCAATTGCAATGTTATTCAATTGCTGAAGCCCCGCAAGTTACTGTCCCAAAGCCAAAACCGTAAACCATGCACTGGTTCGTATCAGATCAGGGCGGGAACATGATCAATTAAGCAAGCCTGTAACCTCCCATTTCGAATCAGCCAATAGAAAATGAGACTGTCATTATTACGGCAGTTGAACATGGAGGTCACATGTCAATCAATTCGGTTTGGGGGTCTGATATGCGATCAGACTCGCAAACCCACAAAATACAGAAATATGAAAATGAATGCCAATACTTTTCTAGTCCATATGGGTGGCCTCATATGTATTAACTCATTGATACCCAAGATAGATTTAGCCCCGAAATGAAACAAATAAATAATAAATAAATAAAATATCCTGCCGATTTGGTTGCTTGAGACTGTTGTGCAATTAATTCCAATGTCTGTCATTGCTTTCCCTGTTATTTACAGTTCAGTATTGTTTTTTTATTTGCATTTACAGTGCTACGAATAGGTGTTTAACCTCCTTGTGGGTCCTCTCTAGCACTCGTAGGATTTTCTCCTTCTTTTACCATCTAAAACATTTGCAGCCTTGGGGAAATTAAGCAATTGAATAGCAATTTGCAGGCCCCGTAGGACTTAGGACCGAAGCCCATAGATGCAAATTTAACGGCCAAACCACGGAACTGGAAAGACCGCCAAAAAAAACCAAATATGCCTCAAAAGAACTTACACACTTACACACAGCACAGTGGGAGATCCAGGGAGCCTGTGAGTGAGTTTGCAAGTTAATTTGAGGCATACCGTATTTGCCGTTCTTTCGCATTCGAAAATGGCGGCCAAAAAAATGAAAACGAGGCCGAAGGCAGTAAAAAAGAGCCCGAAGCCAGTAACACTTAACGCAAGCCAGTAACACTTAACCCAAGCCAGTAACATTTAACCCACGGCGGTAAGGTTTGCAGGCACTCATCGCGAGGCCCGTGGGACTTAGGCTGCAAATTTAATGGCTGAACCACGGAACTGGAAAGACCACAACCCCCCCCCCCCCCAAATATGCCTCAAATTAACTTACACACCCACACACAGCACAGGGTGAGAGCTAGGGTGCCTGTGAGTGAGGTTGCAAGTTTATTTGAGGCATATTTGCCGTTATTTCACACTGGAAAATTGCCTAAGCGAGAAACAAAATGGCAGCAGAAAAAACATAACAGCATGAAAACGAGGCCGAAGGCAGTAAAAAAGAGCCCCGAAGCCAGTAACACTTAACCCAAGCCAGTAACTTTTAACCCAAGCCAGTAACATTTAACCCAATTCAATAACAGTTAACCCAAGGCAGTAGCACTTAACCCAAGGCAGTAACACTCATTGCGAGGAACCTAAACTACACGCGGGGGGTGAGGCTCGCAATGAGCGCCGAATGTGCTCAGAGGGGCCATAACTTTGCCTTTTTTGGCAAACAGCATTGCCAAGCTTAAAATTTTATTCCCGTAATTACACAGGGGGAGAGGTTTGCAATGAGCCCCAAAGTCGCTCATCGAGGGGCTCTTGATGAGCCCCGATGGGGATCATTGCAAAGCAGGAAAGTTGCGGCTTGCCAAAAACGGTGATCATCGCTGGGCCTGTAAAGTATACGGGGGGAGAAGCTCGCGATGAGAAACGAAGGTGCATTGCCAAGCTTACAATTTTATTCCCGTCATTACACAGGGGGAGAGGCTTGCGAGCCACGTAATGAGTGCCGAAGGCACTCAGCGGGGGGTGGGGGGTTGTTCGCGATGAGCACCGAAGGTACAGAATTCCCAGCATTAAAATTTGATTCCTTAAGCTGCAGCAGGGATCAAGACATACCTCAGTAGTCTGTGACAAACTCGTACTAAAGTTCTCCAAGGCTCCAAAGGACTTGTTGCTTGATTTCAGTAGAGAAGTGTAGTAAAGTAAGATTCTCTTTTTTCAGTTCTCCAAAGAAAACAGACATCCTGGACAGTGGCTGAGCTAGAGAATGGAGGGCCTTGGTGCAAAAAAAGATGTTGGGCCCCCTTCGGGGGGATGTAAAAAATGTTTTGTACTGGGCCCCGCTGGGACCAAATTACTCAGTGTTCCTGCCTGTGCAAAGCTCCTCGGCCTGCAGCAAAGCTCCAGGGCATACAGGCTCCACTTTCCTGCAACATCCTCTGCGGATATATGTACACATAAATACTCATATACACATATATACATATATAGAAACATCACCCCCACATAGCAGCCATCCCTCTTAGCATCCATCCATACACAGCACACATCCCCTCTGTGGACCAACCTTACATAGCACCCATCCTTATCTCCTTTGTTCCTCCCTCACAGAACCCCCCCCCCCCCCCCCCCCGTACTTGCTGTCCCTTTGCAGCCCTTGCTCTCCCACTTTCTTCCCTGATATACATCCGCAGCGTGTGGAACTGCTCCACACTGCCACCTGTTGGAGCTTCAGTAGAAATGTTCTTTTTAAAACAGGCACACACAAATTTTAGGCTGTTGGTGTATGTGGTCAAGGAGGCACAGGGGTGTCCTACGGGGCCCTTGGTGGGTTGGGCCAGGGTGTAAGGCCCTACACTCCCAAAAAATTAATGTAAAAAATGTTTTAAACAGTTGCACAGCATTTTGCTCCCCCCTCCCCCCCCCCCCCCCCCAGAGGAGGGCCCTGGTGCATTGTACCACCTGCTCCACTGGTAGATCCAGCCCTGATCCTGGCACTTCACAAATTCAGCAGGCTTAGACAATCTGTCCCATAGTCTTAACCTAAAAAATATATTTTACATGTGATGTGGTTTAATAGTTTCTCCTCTGTTTGACACACTAAAATGTTCAAATAAGAGATTACAATGCCCTAGGTGACCATATTATACAGGCTGTTTAACTGCCAAATGTTATTCTATGCATTTTGGAGAGCATGTTATAAAAATATATTTATTAAATTGCATAATAAGTTTAGGAAAGGTTATACAACATAAATACGTGGGCGAACACATCTTTACCTGTCATAATCTTAAATGTGTGCAACATTCCAGTTACTTTGGACTTCTGCATAAAATAAAAATGGAGCTCTTGAAGATTTTACATCTATACCCCATGACTTGATTTATTTCTTAGGTGCTCCTAGGCAAGGATTCCTAAGGTGCCCAATCTCTGTCCCTAAATATATACATAGGCAAACTCTTGTACTTAAATGAACTTTTGCATATTGGCACTCATAATTTCTTCATTTTTTTATCACTCTTAGGTATCAAGATGAATATGTAAACACACACATACCTCACAACATTCTGGACACCTATTCTTGAAAAATTATGCACTATTAGGTAGTGTTACTGCCATTCAGTATGACGTGAAAGGACATTTTAGAGATAGACACACTTACTATATGCACATTGCTCCATACACACACATTCTGTAGAACTGACACCCAAGGCTTCTATCTTTCATCTAAACAATGAGAGAGAAAAAGAGGTGGAGCCAGAAAAATGGGTCATGGTCAATAGATAGCCATCTCTTTGCCACCATCGGTCCCCTTCCCCCAGGCTCTCTCCTCCTCCTCCTTCCCGGCAATTGCTCTCTCCACTGAGTGCCGTGGAGGAGTGGAGGGGCCAGGGGAGGAGCCATGAAGGAGAGGAAGAGAGATGGAAAAGGAGGGAGAGAGCAGGAGGGAGAGAAGAAATAAGAGAGGAGAAGAAGGGAGTAGGGAAAGAGGGAGAGAAGGAGAGAGAGAATGAGAGTGAGGGAGAGAGAGAATGAGAGAGAGGGAACGAGAGAAGGAGGGAGAGAGGGAGCGAGAGAGGGAGATAGAGAAAGGAGAGAGAGAGGGGAAGAATGAGAATGGAAGAGAATGAGAAGGTAGAGAGAGAAAGAAGGTGGGAGAGTGAGAGAAGGGGAGAGAAAGGAGGAAAGGTGACAGATAGCGAAGAGAGGAAGAGAGTGGAGTGTGAGAGAGAAGAGGTAAGAAAAGGTGAGGAGAGACAGAGGAGTAGGAGGTGAGATTAAGAGAAAGAAGATTAAGAAGGGTTCAGCGGAGTAGAACATTTTTTGACTTCTTATATACATATATATATATATATATATATATATACATACATATAGTTCCTTTCATGTATATATATATATATATATATATATATATATATATATATATATATATACAGTATATATATATACGTGTATATATATATATATATATATATATATATATATATATATATATATATAATCTTTGCACCACAAGGGCGGGAGGGCAGCAAAAACAAGGGGGAGAGCCCCGGGTGTCAAAAGCTCTAGCTATGCCACTGCTAAAATGTGAATGCTTTCTGCAATATTAAATATTGCAAAAACAAATATATTTTTTTATACATGTAGTGTACAATATTTTCTGAAAGCTAAAGGGTTACATAC
The DNA here is from genome assembly GCA_027410445.1 of Discoglossus pictus. Taxonomy (NCBI): domain Eukaryota; kingdom Metazoa; phylum Chordata; class Amphibia; order Anura; family Alytidae; genus Discoglossus; species Discoglossus pictus. The sequence goes on from CM050167.1 coordinate 176,404,131, forward strand.
TGCTAATCAAATTTTAGACCATAATAAATTGTGAAAGAGTAAAATGGAAATACTGGAATTAAAATACAGGCTGTTTTTTTCATAGAGTAATATTCATAGATTTATACATATTATGATGCCAAAATAAGTGTCAGTGTCTAAATATTGTGTTTGAGTTAAGTTTAAGACAGAATGGAAACTAACATTAGAAAGAGACAAAAAAATGTATAAATTATAACTGGATAATATTTGCATGTCAATAGAATACTTTATCATTTATCATTTAATTATTTAGTTGCTAGAATAGTCTATTGCTCAGTCCATTAGGCTGATGTGGGATGAAGTTTTCTCCGTTGGATGGTACATTATTTTGCCAAGCCTGCATGTATGCTGTGTTCCTGCTGGGTACTACTCTAAAGTGATCTACATAGGTTCCTGATCCTGTGTTCCTGGTGTCCTGAACCGGTTCCTGACCAGGAAAAGCCAGCTGAGTACTGAGATTACCAGAACCCTGAAAAGCCAAGGGTGTTGCTGTAAAAATAAACAGGAAGGTTTGGGGCTGAACCTGATCTACCGCATCCCTGGATCTAGACACATAGCAATGATGAGGTTCTCCTACTCTTTACCCTTTATTAAAACTTTGTTTGGCTATAATCACATATATAGTTGTGAGCATGCGAATTGTTGCTAACGCTTGCGGGCTCGCATAGCGAGCCGTGGCCCTCGCGAAGCAAGGGTCGCAGTTGCTGGCAAGGATCGCCACGGAGTCCAGTATCTCCGCTAGTATACAGTAAAATATCCAAGAATCACTGCAGTCTCACAAGCCCAGACCACCCATATTGGACGAGTTGGAACACGAAGTCCAGTATTTCCGCTAGTATACAGTAAAATATCCAAGAAGCACTGCAGTCTCACAAGCCCAGACCACCCATATTGGACGACTCAATTGGGAGTCAAAGAATACTGTCTTTATTTTGTTATGCAGAAATATATATACACCTCTTTCCACAGGCAATAGACATCCCCCATATTTGGCCACACAATACACATAGAGAGACAATAGGTGTGGTCACACCTCCCTGAGGCTACCTGGCTACTTTGATACAATCAGACATTGATCAGATTATACTTCTCTTTGTTCTATGTCTCATAATGAAAACACTTTATACAATAGACTTCCTTATCTTATGAGGAGTCTCTGTAATAGGATTATCTTTTAGCCTAGTAGCTGTAATATTCTAAGCCAATATATTCTGTAGAACATAAAACAACATATCTACAGTACAGCAATGTGATCATATTTTAACCATAAGAATTAAATAACCATAAAACAGGGTAAAACAGTGATGGGTTCCGTTACACACCTCCCCCGGGACCATAAACAGGCATACACAGTCTGATCCCAACGGATCGGCCTGGGGATGTCCGGACAAAAGTATTGGTTGGTCAATTCTCTAGTTTGACAACCCATCAGCATTACTGCAGTTCACCTTTACTCATATTTCAAGAACAAAACAAACGCACACTTCATACAGCATTCACAGCAATAAACATTTAAAGGAGAGGGAAAATACATTTTACAAACTGGTTTTACAGAGGCCTCTATACTGGAGACAATGGGGAAAGTAATCCAATTATCCAGGGATAGAGGCAGACTCCATTGAGCACATGGTTGCAAAAAAACATAAACCACTTTAAAATACATAAAGTCACCTTTTACACATAACACACAGACATTTCACATATCCCCAGATAGCTGGGATCTGAGCGCACAAAGCTACCGAATAGTGCTCAGATCCTATTCACTCAGTTCAATTGCCATCGAGCTAAAGTCTTTCCCATAGTCTTTCATTATATGAATGGGCTCCATGGCATAGCTATCTGGGGTATCACCGCTCACACAGGGCAAGTACAGAATGACCCCACTGTATTTAAAGGGCCAGAATGAGTGACATACACTCTGGTATGGCCGAATACTGTTTCTAAAGTGCAATATGTCCCAGGGCCATAGTCGAAGGGCAGGAGGCTGGCAATAAGTCCTCTCCAGGACAAAGTGGTGAAGTGCACTTCGTCACACATCTCCCCTTTGGGGGGAAGTCTAACCAGGCACCTGACCTTCTGCCAGTCAGTGCCTCCGATCCACCAACCCACAATAAACCAGTGCTAGAGCAGCCCCCCCACAACAACAAAGTACAAGAGCAGCCCACCCACAACAAACAGTTACTGCACCTGGATATTTCGCTGTGATGGGGCAACACGCTGAGGGGACTTGAGGGGCAGAGGCCAGCGGCAGTCTGCCCTGATGCCAGCTCTTCTGCTGGTATTACCTGCAGGACATCCTGCTCTGTACAAGGGACATAGGGAGGGCAGAGATGCCGACTGCACTCTGCCACGCTGTCAGCTCTTCTGCTGGAGTACTTGGGACATATTCCGGCTCAGTAGCCAGGGAAAGGTGGGGGTCAGTGGGGGTTAACATTTCCTCTGTTAACCCTGGGGCCACATTAGGAGTTAGCTGGGGAGGGGAATTTGTTCTTACCCCCTCCTCCGGTTGTCCCAGTGAGGGTAGCTGGGGATCTGGACAGGCTGTCCAGCATCCCGGTAGGTCAGGCACAGAGACCACGGTCCCATCTGCGCCGTCTGGGAGATTGGTGTCTCCCCTTGTCAGGGTAAGCTGTCGCTGGGGGAGAGGGCGACACCTTCAGCTCCCTGGGGTTCACACTGCCGCTGGGGGGGAAGGACGACACCTTCGGCCCCCTGGGATACACACTGCCGCTGGGGAGGAAGGACGGCACCTTCTGCTCCCTGGGGTACACACTGCCGCTGGGGAGGAAGGACGGCACCTTCTGCTCCCTGGGATACAAACTGCCGCTGGGGAGGAAGGACTGCACCTTCAGCTCCCTGGGGTACCCACTGCCGCTGGGGAGGAAGGACGGCACCTTCTGCTCCCTGTGGTTCACACTGCCGCTGGGGAGGAAGGACGACACCTTCTGCCCCCTGGGGTTCACACTGCCGTGGGGGGGGGGGAGGAAGACACCTTCGGCCTCCTGGGGTACACACTGCCACTGGGGGGGAAGGACAACACCTTCGGCCCTCTGGGGTTCACACTGCTGCTGGGGAGGAAGGACGACACCTTCGGCTCCCTGTAGGGCCGGTAGAGATACCTCGGTCCCATCTCTACCTGCCATCTGGAGGTCATCCCAGGACCAGTCAATGAGGTCTGGTTCTGCTTGTTGGGTAGGTTGGGGCTGCACGAAGCTGAGCAGGCGTTGGTAGTCCTGCTCCAGTTCCCACTCCAGGGTTGCTAGGTGAGACAGGTCTTGCTCTACCTCCTGGGGGTCATCCCAGTCATGCCTAGCCTTCCTCTCGTAGAAAATGTCCTGAAGTCTGGTCTGTGCAGGGCTCCCGAAGTCAGGCTCTGCAAAGGACTCCCATAACAAGCCTGGACCATCAAACTCCTCTCCCTCTGGCTTGTCATGCTCGGCTGTCCAGGGTCTATACTGTGCCATATACCACCAGAGCGCCTGGTAGGCATCCTCCAGCCATTGCTCCTGCCATACCCAGTGCTCTAGTTCCTTCACCCATTCCTCCAGGGGCTGCTCCCACAGGAAGGGCATCTGCAGGGCCACTTGTTTCTGCTACCACTGCTCTTCACTTGGAAGACTCTCACCCCACTGGTATTGTACATTATCCAGGGCCTGGTTCCAGATGCCTTTCCTTAATGCATCCCTGTAATCCAGGTCCTCCTCCTCGTATAACACTGCTTGTTCCATTCCGAGGCTTGGCTTCTATCCCCTCACTGCCAACAAATGTAACGGAGTTGGAACACGAAGTCCAGTATCTCCGCTGGTATATGGTAAAATATCCAAGAAGCACTGCAGTCTCACAAGCCCAGACCACCCATATTGGACGACTCAATTGGGAGTCAAAGAATACTGTCTTTATTTTGTTATGCAGAAATATATATACACCTCTTTCCACAGGCAATAGACATCCCCCATATTTGGCCACACAATACACATAGAGAGACAATAGGTGTGGTCACACCTCCCTGAGGCTACCTGGCTACTTTGATACAATCAGACATTGATTAGATTATACTTCTCTTTGTTCTATGTCTCATAATGAAAACACTTTATACAATAGACTTCCTTATCTTGTGAGGAGTCTCTGTAATAGGATTATCTATTAGCCTAGTAGCTGTAATATTCTGAGCCAATATATTCTGTAGAACATAAAACAACATATCTACAGTACAGCAATTTGATCATATTTTAACCATAAGAATTAAATAACCATAAAACAGGGTAAAACAGTGATGGGTTCCGTTACACACCTCCCCCGTGACCATAAGCCGGCATACACGTTCTGATCCCAAAGGATCGGCCTGGGGATGTCCGGACAAAAGTATTTGTTGGTCAATTCTCTAGTTTGACAACCCATCAGCATTACTGCAATTCACCTTTACTCACATTTCAAGAACAAAACAAATGCACACTTCATACAGCATTCACAGCAATAAACATTTAAAGGAGAGGGAAAATACATTTTACAAACTGGTTTTACAGAGGCCTCTATACTGGAGACAATGGGGAAAGTAATCCAATTATCCAGGGATAGAGGCAGACTCCATTGAGCACATGGTTGCAAAAAAACATAAACCACTTTAAAATACATAAAGTCACCTTTTACACATAACACACAGACATTTCACATATCCCCAGATAGCTGGGATCTGAGCGCACAAAACTACCGAATAGCGCTCAGATCCTATTCACTCAGTTCAATTGCCATCGAGCTAAAGTCTTTCCCATAGTCTTTCATTATATGAATGGGCTCCATGGCATAGCTATCTGGGGTATCACCGCTCACACAGGGCAAGTACAGAATGACCCCACTGTATTTAAAGGGCCAGAATGAGTGACATACTCTGGTATGGCCGAATACTGTTTCTAAAGTGCAATATGTCCCAGGGCCATAGTCGCAGGGCAGGAGGCTGGCTATAAGTCCTCTCCAGGACAAAGTGGCGAAGGGCACTTCGTCACAGTTACGCAAAGAAAATACGAGACACGTTACGACCCATTACGACCTCGCAAAAATTGGCCGCAACACGCGCACATAAAAACATGAAAAATACAACAAATACACACAACAAATACATTAAAAGCGAGGTTACAGCAGTCTAAAGACGCAAACACCACCAAACACCTACATATTTGCCAAAAAACACCTATGAGAAAAAACAAGGACGCAACCCGCGCAACCCCAAAAACATTACAAACACAATAAATACAAACAACAAACACATAAAAAGGTTACCCACAGCAAGAGGCCCTCTGCAAGTGAAGTTACACCTCCAATTAAAAGCAAATTTCGGAGTTTAGAGACCCGAAAATCACCTAAACGAGAGAAAAAATGGCCGCCGAACAAAACAAAAACGAGGCTAAAGGTCCCTAAACACGCAAAACAATACCATAAACACCACCAAACAGCTACGGATATTCCAAAAAAGTCGCACGACATAGAAAACGAACGACGCTAGGTCAGCCACATTATATACACCAAACACCCTTAGCTCACTTACAATTTCATTGCCGTCATTTTTTGATGGGCAATTCGCTAGTTGGTTATAATTGTCATGCTCTTCTATAAATATTTGTGGAATTGTGACCTGAATTTGAGCAGGAATTAAAAGGGAATTTTTAATCTTTACAACACCCATGACAATAAGATAGATCAAGAAGTTCATTCATTTATTTACACTTTATTAAAATGTTGTTGTTATTGTAATTAGTCATTATAATATTGGCCATAGATTTTTTTAAGAAATCCTCAATTTAACAAAAAAACACCACGTGGTTTAAAAGCTATAAGCAGCAATCATCATAGTTTACTAAGAGTAGAACCAAGATATTACAATTTCATGTACAGTTTCAGATTTTTTTGTAATCTATAATTTGGGGTTGGAATGAAAACAGTTTTGCTCTTTGGCTAAAATGTTAACATTTTGTTACGACAAGCTAATTCTGGATAGCTTTTCTTCCCATGTCAAAATGTATTTGCATAATAGTAATGTATTACCAAACTTTTGAAGTTCTGGAGGTTATAATTCATATGATAAACATGTCATACATTTGAAGGAATAATGAATATAAATAGACATGATCTGTAGTTATTGGTTATCTCCTGTGAGATTATATGTCACTCTGCAGAGACCGAACAGGACTCCTCTGAAACAAACATCAGAGTAACAGTTCATTTAAGTACCAGTGGAAGGTAGGAATTTACTTACAACCACATGAGAGGTTGATTCACAGCACAATCCAGAGAATAACTATCAATCTTATGGTTCTCATTGGAATTAAAGGTTCCAGAAGAAAATAGTGAAAGTGTAATCTACTAAAGCAGTTTATTTACTTTTGTTTCTTCCATTTTTCCTTTGTATGTTTTAATTGAAAAGACAACATTCTTCCAAATATTATAGAACCAATGTAAAGGTTACATAGTTACATAGTTACATAGTATTTGAAGTTGAACATAGACTGTTAGTCCATCCAGTTCAACCTTTTTAGATCTCTTCTGATCCTTTTAATATGTGGACTATTTGTTAATAATTGTTAATTGATCCAGACAAAGGCAAACAGAAAAAAAAAACCATTAAAACTTTGCCAATTGTCTCATAAGGGGAAAAAAAGCAAAATTCCTTCCTGACAGAAACTGGCGATCCAATTTCTCCCTAGATCAATATTCCTTCGCTAGTTATCTAGGATAACCTTGAATGCCCTCTTTATTCAAAAATATATCTAACCCCTTTTTTAAAGTTATCTATCGAATTCGCAGTCACCACCTCCTTTGGTGGAGAATTCCACAGTTTAACCAACCTAACTGTGAAGAACCCTTTTCTTTCTTTAAGGTGAAATCTTTTTTCCTCTAACCTCAAGGGATGTCCTCTTGGTACAAAAAGTTCACTTGACAAAATTTTTTATATAGACCCTGGATGTTTTTAAATAAGGTAACCATATCCCCTCGTAGACGCCTTTTTTGTAGGGTAAATACATTTAATTTGTTTAGTCTTTCTTCATAACTTAGCCCCTCCATTCCCTTTATTAGTTTTGTTGTCCTTCTCTGTACTTTTTCCCGCTCTAAAAAATGTCCTTTTTATGAAATGGTGCCCAAAACTGTACTACATATTCCAAATGAGGGCGTACTAGGGATTTGTACAGTGGCAGAATTATATTTGCTTCCCTTGCTTCTATACTCTTCCTAATACATGCTAATATTTTACTTGCCTTTGCAGCTGCTGCTTGGCATTGAGCACTGCTACCTAGGTGGTTGTTCACAAATACTCCCAAATCCCTTTCAAGATCAGATATCCCTAGATTTGCTCCATTAAGATTATACATTGCATGGCTATTTTTCCTTCCCAAATGCAGAACCTTACATTTATTGATATTAAATCTCATCTGCCATTTAGCCGCCAATTTTTCTAATTTATGAAAAAATCCCTTTGTAGGGAAAGTACACCATTATCTGATTTAATTACCTTGCACAACTTAGTGTCATCAGCAAAAATGGAGAAATCACTTTTGAGTCCTACTTTTATGTCATTAATAAATATGTTAAAAGGGAGAGGACCTAATACTGAACCCTGGGGAACCCCACTTACCACATTAGTCCAATCGGAGTATGTTCTATTTACAACAACCCTTTGCTTCCTGTCTTTTGGCCAGCTGTCGATCCATGATCAGATATTTATTGCAATTCCTGTATCCCTTAGTTTGCTCAAAAGTCTCCCATGTGGCACTGTATCAAACGCCTTTGCAGAATCCAAAAAGACTACATCCATTGAGTTGCCCTGATCCAAGTTCCTACTAACTTCTTCATAAAAGCTAATACGATTTGTTTGACATGACCTATCCCTCATAAATCCATGTTGACTGCAACTTCTGATCTTGTTCAAATAGACATATTCTTGTATACTGTTCCTTATTAACCCTTCTAAAAGCTTCCCAACTACTGATGTGAGGCTCACTGGTCTATAATTCTCCGGATTTGCTCTAGATCCCTTCTTAAATATATATCACCTCTGCTTTTCTCCAGTCATCTGATAGCGACCCTGTGGTGACTGAGTCTTGGAAAATTTGATACAATGGTTTGGCTATTACAGAACTCAGTTCCCTCAGTATCCTTGGATCCATTCCATCAGGACCCAGGGCTTTATTAACATTTATTTTTTCCAATCTCTTTTGGATTTCTTCATGCATTAACCAATTATTTAGTGATGGTAGTGTAGCCCCATTTTGTTAAAGTGTCCGAACCACTGGTACCTCCTTTGTTCAAATTGAAGAAAATAACCTATTTAGCTCATATGCCTTTTCCTGGTCACTAAATATCAGATGGCCTGTGTCACATTGTAATGTTCCTATAGCTTCCATCCTTGCCTTCTTCCCATTAATATATTTAAAAAATATTTTAGGGTTAGTCTTACTTTCCTTTGCAACTGACTTCTCGTTTTCTATTTTAGCCAGTCTAATAGCCCTTTTGCAAGCCTTGTTGATTTTCTTATAGTCACATAAAGCTGCCTCTGTTCCCTCCTTCTTGTATAATTTAAATGCATGTTTCTTTTTCCTTATCATGATCTTTAAGTCATTGTTAAGGCACATTGAATGTTATTTACTCCTATTCATTTTATTTTCACATGGTACATGCCAATGTGTATGTATATTTAGTAAGGATTTGAATGTTGTCCATTTATTTTCAGTATTTTCCCTTTAAGCTCTTTATCCCAGTCTATATGTTGTATTGCTGCCCTTAGCCCATTAAAGTTAGCCCTTTTAAAATGTAAAGCTTTTTTTGGCCCCTTACAACTTTGTTTTTTGTATTCAATCTCAAATGATACTGTGTTGTGATCACTGTTCCCCAAGGGTTCCCCTATTTTATCATTTGATATTATATCAATCTTACTTGTGATGACAAAATCCAACATTTCTAGTAGGTTCTTGTATTACCTGGGCCAGACAATGATCCCTGAGGAAACATTTCTGGAAAGTTTTGGAAAGGGACGCCATTAACCAATATATTTCTGCATATGCCAATAAGGGCCAGACCTAAGGCAACATATTTTGCAGATGCAGCACCACATTGTCACAGAGTGGTATGTTCATATGCACAGGAATGTCTCTAGACAGTGATATTCTGTCATACTGTATATAGCGAGGGAGAAAAGTATTAGAACCCCCACTGATTTTGAACGTTTGTCCACTGACAAAGAAATGATCAGTCTATAATTTTAATGGTACGTGTATTTTAACATTGAGAGACAGAATAACAAAACAAAAAAAAACACGCATTTCAAAAAAGTTATAAATTGATTTACAGGTCAATGAGTGAAATAAGTATTTGATCCCTTCGACTTAGTACTTGGTGGCAAAACCCTTTTTGGCAATCACAGAGGTCAGACGTTTCTTGTAGTTGGCCACCAGGTTGCACACATCTCAGCAGGGATTTTGCCCCACTCCTCTTTGCAGATCCTCTCCAAGTCATTAAGTTTTAGAGGTGGATGTTTGGCAACTTGAACCTTCAGCTCCCTCCACAGATTTTCATCAGATTAAGGTCTGAGGACTGGAACACTCCAGGATCTTAATGTGCTACTTCCAGGATCTTAATGTGCTGCATGGGCCTTTGTCATGCTGGAATACCCATCCACGACCCTTTTTCAAGGCCCTGGCTGGGGGAAGGAGGTTTTCACCCAAGATTTGACGATACATGACCCTGGCTATCTTCCATTTGATGCATTGCAGTTGTCCTGTCCCCTTAGCAGAAACACACCCCCAAAGCATAATGTTTCCACCTCCATGTTTGACGGTTGGGGATGGTGTTCCTGGAGTTATAGGCAGCATTCCGTCTCCTCCAAAGACGGCGAGTTAAGTTGATGCCAAAGAGCTTGATTTTGTTCTCATCGGACCACAACACTTTCACCCAGTTTTCCTCTGAATCAATCAGATGTTCATTGGCAAACTCCAGACGGGCCTGTACATGTGCTTTCTTGAGCAGGGGGACCTTGCGGGCTCTGCAGGATTTCAGTCCTTCACAGAGTAGTGTGTTACCAATCATTTTATTGGTGACTATGGTCCCAGCTGCCTTGAGATCATTACCAAGATCCTCCTGTGTAGTTCTGGCCTGATTCCTCACTGTTCTCATGATCACGGAATCTCCATGAGGTAAGATCTTGCATGGAGCACCAGACGAGGGAGACTGGCAGTTATTTTGTGTTTCTTCCATATGCGAATAATCGCACCAACTGTTGACAACTTCTCACCAAGCTGCTTGGAGATGGTCTTGTAACCCATTCCAGCCTGGTGTAGGTCTACAATCTTATCCCTGACATCCTGGGACAGCTCTTTCGTCTTGATCATGGTGGAGAATTTAGAATCTGATTGATTGATTCCTTCTGTGGACAGGTGTCTTTTATACAAGTAACAAGCTGAGATTAGAAGCACTTCCTTTAAGAGATTTCTTCTAATCTCAGTTCATTACCTGTATAAAATATACCTGGGAGTCAGAAATCTTGCTGATTGATAGGGGATCAAATACTTATTTCACTCATTGACCTACAAATAAAATTATAACTTTTTTGACATGTGTTTTTTTCATAATTTTGTTGTTGTTGTTATTCTGTCTCTCACTGTTAAAATACACCTAGCATTAAAATTATAGACTGATCATTTCTTTGTCAGTGGACAAACGTTCTCAGCAGGGGATTAAATTCTTTTATCCCTCACTATAGAGAATACAAATATACACATATGCTACTATATATATATATATATATATATATATATATATATATATATTGCCCAGATATTGTGTTATCGGGTAGAGTTCTACAGAACCAGAGCTGCATAGCTAAAACCTCTAGCAATAAATGATGGCGCGCAAACTCTTGATAACTGCATTTAACTGTAATACACTAGCTGATTGAAGAGGAGTGTAGAAAACAAAGACTTGCTCTGGGTAGCTGGGGCCCTGATCGTTTACAGCAGGAAACAATGTTTTTAACTTGATTTAGACATTCAAATGTGAACACAAATGTACTATTTATTTACTGTACTATGGGACAGTGGAGGGCTTCTATCGCTCTTTTGCCCACCTTATATTAAATGATTGTTGTGGTAAACTACTTCCTCATAAAATCTACTACTCAAGCTGGGATCCAGCCCTACGCTGATGAGAGGCAGTGGCCTTGAAACAGCTGTTTGTGGGTAGGATTCCCAGCTTGTGTATAATCCATGCTGAACTTTGCAAAAATGCTGTGTAATACAGTGGGCATATGCTTAAAGGAAGCCATGCTTAAAATGGTTATGGATTGCAAGGGCGAAGCCTTTGTGGGGACATTTGCATGTCCCTGCCCAGGTTCCCAGAAAACTAGTCACTTGCCCGTCACAAATGATGGGATTATATTTTATATTGTCCCCCCCCCCCCTCCTGTATCTTTCCCCCCCCAGAGCTGCTTACATAGGCATAGTGAACCTCCCAATAGAAACACTGCATCTGGGTACAGATATTAACTCTTTACTAAACTTCAAGACAGCAGCAGTTCAATGCAGAGATCTTACACAGCAGTTTCTGGCTCCTCCTGCTTCCTGCTGCAGACGACTACACATCTCATGACTCCTTCCTGCTCAAGCTGCTACTACAGATTACTACAATGTATTAAAATGTATAGCTGCCTGTGGTTGGCCCAAACAAATTATTAATTTTATGCTAATTTTATCAGGGATGTCCAAGGGTGTTAACTCTGAAAACCAACAGCTTGCAAACTAAAGAAATCCAGCAAACATCAGATTGTGTTTGTTAATGTTTATTTTGGTATTTTTTTCATGCAATTTTTTTTTCATACAGTGATTCTCCTTTATCAGATGAACTCATAACCCAGGAAACTTAAATATTCCTTTAAAGGACCACTGTATATTTAATTCACATGCTTGTAAAATCATTAACAAACTAATAATATGAGCAGCTTTATAAGCCATTAGCATAAACATGTTTTAGAGAAAATGCTAAATTTGGTTTCATGGACACTTAGGGCCTCATTCAAATGCGATTTGGCCAATTGAATAGGGCTCTACATAAGCACATGGCATATTTTTTTACAGATGTTTTTAGTTAGTAAACTTCTATTAAAAAGCAACGTCTTCACTAACTAAAAACTTCTGTAAAAAAATATAGATTTGAATGAGGCCCATAGTCTGAGTGTAGCGTGGAAATGGAGATCATCCTGAGACTAGCTCTTCTATTCAGTCCTACTGTCATTTGGCAGATTTTTTTTAACAGAGCTGAAATCAGAATCCAAGGCTCCTTCCATGTGTCTAATACTATTAGGAATTTATCTAACTGTTAAAGCAGAATTAAATCCAACTATTAAAAATTAAAGGCTATATTTATTTCTCCACAATAGCATATTATAAATAAGACATTTAAGTGGACCTTTTAGTCTAATCAAGTAGCAATGAAACACCATTTTCTAGTGTCAACTTTCCTTTAAATATTTAAAATGCTACATTCTTATGTCTAGTTACAATATATAAATACAGTAGTAAATTCTCCAGTAAGAATCTGTCAATTCTAATTTGTAAGTTTGGATAATTATCTATTAAACTTTTAGTTTTAATGCTGGCTACCTGTTGTTTTTTTTTTTTTTTCAAGGAAAGTTTTGCCTGCTGACATTGCACGTTTGTTAATTTCCACACCGTGAATGTATTGTGGAAGAAGATACAACGGGTAAAAAGTTTGCTTATCACTGGCAGTATTTGCTCTCTTGAAGAAATCGCCTTGCCACTAGACTGTTGAAATTAAAATAAACACTGCAGTCAGCTCTTTGCTGCTTACTTATAGTTTTGACAGCAGCAAAGCTAAATAGCACCACAGCCTTCCACTTATTTAAAATACATCAAAGAATGGAGAAAAAGGTACAGCCAAGCAAAATTTTCAAAGCAGATTTTCTAGCTTTCCTGACAGCCTGTTAAATGGATATTATAATCACCCAGTCTACAGTCTGTCTGCTTTTAATGCAAAAGTGACACTTTTGTTGCCATGCAGGGCCGGTAAACTCTAGGGTATTTGTAGAGTAACTGAGTACTTTTCTAAGATAGCTAATAAATACTTGAAACTCAGCCAATGATTCCCCAATGATCGTTTGGTGTCATAAGAGATCATGGAGTTACAGTTATGGATTGATGTAATATTTCCTGTATATTCATTTTAAGATGTTTGGCTTTAGCCACAGAGAAATTTCACACAATTTACTTATACTAATAAATATGCCAACGCTGATTAAAGAGATGCAACAAATGTTCACAATATGATATAATATACAATAATATGTAATACGTACTTTATCAATTGAATATTGTTTTAAAACATTTTATTTTTTAGGCTGACACTGACATTTATAATGTTTGCCTGTCAATAAGACTTTCTTAAGCTCCTCTCAAGCTTGACATTTACCTTTGTTGTAGCCTAACACAAAGCTTGTGTGGTCTCAGAGTATTTTAAGTATATAGCAATCGAAATGCTGGACACTGAGTTCAACCTCCATCCATTTACTACAATCATTCTGAGAATGGGTAAACTCCTATGGAGTAATTAGCAATCATTGGGTTCTAACACAAAGATAAGAAGTCAATCGTGGTGGTAGAATCATAAAAGCTGATTATTAATTTTCCTGGAATCTGGCCAATAGTAAAGAAAACCTTCAGCCAACCCAACTGACTTGTAAACAGAAATCGGCAACTGACGAATTGTATAAAAAAAACTTAATCTAAGCAATGTAGAGATGATGGTGTATGTCTCTTTAATCGTATTCTATGCAAATGTTGAACTTTTAATTTAGGGATTGCATAAAATTTAAAGTAGGTACATTTATTTGACTATAAACATAAACCTACTGACATTTGTCTAAGAAGCTGTGAATTGGTTGAAATTAACAATGTATGACAGGAATCTTTTGGCCTTGGAAGGAGTCATTGCAGTGCCCACTTGTCTTTCATGGCATACTGAAAAGGCCATTTGGTGTGTCTATGTAATTATTTAACATTTTGTACAGCGCCATAATTATTTAAATAAATGTATAACTGTTTGCTTTGTATTCACATTTACAGGTTCTTGCTGATAAAGCCACCATTAAAGTGGCATGAAACTCATAAAAGGCAGCCAAATATATTATTAATATTTAAGTTGTCCATAAAAGGATTCCCAGTCACGTTCTAACGTTACTCCACATCTTGGTACAAATGAAGTATCATCTTGTGGCAGGGAACTTTAGTGCCTTCCAATTTCCTTTCTAGTGGTATTTGTACCAATGCTATTTTGATATTGTACCAATACAGCAATTGGGTCTTTTATTATATGTTTGTCAAATGTACCGTATTTTCTGGCGTATAAGACTACTTTTTTGCCCTGAAAAACATGCCTCCAAGTGGGGGGGTCATCTTGTACGCCGGGTGCACTTCAGTTGGGATAGACATAGCTGCCCATAGTGGCTTTCCGATACTCGCCCGGTGCCCATAGTGGCTTCCCGATGCCGACCCATCTCATTCTATGGCGGGTCATCAGCGTGGCTGCGGCGAGCATCAGACCAGCCTTTTCGGCGTGACCGTCCCGTTCTGCTCGGGGGGAAGCAGCGGAGCACCGGCCTGCCCCTTGTCTACGCAGAGCTCGTACATGCAGATTTGCGCACTAGTGCTGGTCACAGGGAGATGCAGGGGCGGGCTGGAGGCTCTGCGGTCGCGTTGTGGCCGTACAATTGTGACAATGACAGGTACTGTAAAGGTGTGCGGAAGAGGAGGTAGTCTTATACGGCGAGTATATAACAAACTCTATATTTTGAGTGGAAATGTTGGTAGGTCGTCTTATACGCCCAGTCGTCTTATACGCCGGCAAATACGGGTAGCAACTTTCTGTGACCAAGTGGCATCACACAAGAAAAGAATCCCGAGGCATACCCTTGTCTGTCCTCTCTGTTGTATATGTATATATAACCAGTGCAGAACAGTCTGCTCCTCATATGGTACCACATGCTAGTGGACAAAATACACATCAGGGAATGGGCAGCTAAACCTGAGTGAATGATTTGGCAATGTTTGCTTATCACTGGCCCTTAATCTGCCCCTGGTCAATTATAACATCAGTAATCCTTAGTATGATGGCATGCATGACAGATGCCTAAGATGTCTAACCTAAAGACTCTGCAAACAGCCTGTTTCACTTGATGGACAGTTATCAAGGTTTCTAAAGGATTATGTTATATGTTCTTTTTTTTGTTCTGTATATCTACTGTGTGGAATTATTTGGTGAATAAAGGAGGAGCAGAAATATAGAAGTTTAGGAAAAATTAGCTTTGAGACAACACAAGAACTTCCACATGGACTGCAAGCCTTACTGTGGACCTGTAGTGTTTGTGGCT
Source organism: Discoglossus pictus (assembly GCA_027410445.1). Classification (NCBI taxonomy): domain Eukaryota; kingdom Metazoa; phylum Chordata; class Amphibia; order Anura; family Alytidae; genus Discoglossus; species Discoglossus pictus. The sequence goes on from CM050167.1 coordinate 176,419,570, forward strand.
GTAGAACATAGTTACATAGTTACATATTAATTGAGGTTGAAAAAAGACTTTTAGCCCATCAAGTTCAACCTTTTAAGAACTCCTCTGATTTTAAATATGCGGATTAGTGGTTGATTGATCCAGAGGAAGGCAAACAAAAAAAAAAAACAGTGAAACTTTGCCAATTGTCTTAAAAGGGAAAAAATTATTTCCTTCCTGACCCCAGATACTGGCGATCGGATTCCTCCCTAGATCAATAATCCGTCTCTAATTAACCAGGATAACCCTAAATGCCCTTTTTAATTAAAAATATATCCAATCCCTTTTTAAATCCTCTGTCAACCCTTTTAAAAGCTTTCCCACTACAGAAGTGAGGCTTACAGGTCTATAATTCGCCGGATTTGCTCTTGCCCCTTCTTAAATATAGGTATCACCTCTGCTTTTCTCCAGTCATCTGGCAGTGACCCAGTGTTGAATGAATCTTGAAAAATTAGATATAATGGTTTGGCTATTACAGAGCCCAGTTCCCTCAGTACCCTTGGATGTATTCCATTAGGACCCGGGGCTTTATTGACATTTATTTTTCCAACCTCTTTTGGATTTCTTCCTGCGTTAACAAATTATTTGGTGAAGGTAGTGTACCCCCATTATGGTGCAGTGACCCAACCACTGGTACCTCCCTTGTATATACAAAAGAAAAAAACCTATTTAGCTTATCTGCCTTTTCCTGGTCACTAATTATCGCTATAGCTTCCTTCCTCGCCTTCTTCCCAATTATATACTTAAAAAATATTTTAGGGTTGGTCTTACTTTCTTTTGCAACTAATTTTTCATTTTCTATTTTAGCCAGTGTAATAGCCCTTTTGCAAGCCTTGTTGATTTCCTTGTACTCCCGTAAAACAGTCTCTGTCCCCTCTTGTTTGTATAATTAAATGCCTGTTTTTTACTCTGTATCTTGGTCTTTAAATCATTGTTAAGCCATGTTGGATGTAATTTACACCTTTTACTTTTATTCCCACATGGTATATGCTGATGTGTATGTATATTTAGTATGGATTTAAATGTTGTCCGTTTATGTTCAGTATTTTTACCTGCCAGTTCTCTGTCCCAGTCTATACTTTGTATTGCTGCCCTTAGACCATTAAAATCTGCCCTTTTAAAATCAAGAGTTTTTGTTGGCCCCTTACAGTTTTTTTTTTTTTAATTCAATCTCAAATGAGTGTTGTGATCACTGTTTCCCAAAGGTTGCCCTATTTCAACATTTGATACCATATCAATATTATTTGTGATGACTAAATCCAAGATGGCCTCATTTCTAGTAGGCTATTGTATAACCTGGGCCAGATAATGATCCTTGAGTGTACTCTAGAACCATGCTCCCTTTACTCGTCCTGCTCAATAATCCAGTTTATTTCAGGGTAGTTAAAATCTCCCATTATTAGAACTTGCCCATGCTTAGCTGCATTTCCGATCTGTAACAATAATTGTATTTCCTCACTTTCAATTATATTTGGTGGTTTATAGAAGACTCCAACCAATATTAATTTGTTATTTGCTGCTCCGCTAGTTAACTCTGCCCACAAACCTTCAACATTACCGCTAGTTCCACCATAAATATCTTCTCTGGCTATAGGCTTAAATTCAGGCCTAACATACAGACAAATCCCTCCTCCCCTTTTACCATTGCCCCTATCTTTCCCAAATAGGTTATAACCATCCAGATTAACAGTCCAGTAATGAGATTCCTCCAACCATGTTTCGGTAATGCCTATTAAATCGCATTTTTCGTTAATTGCCAATAATTATAGCTCTCCCATTTTATGAGTTTGTAATTTTGAGGTGCCTGCCTCTGTACTTGAATTGCTTAGTAATACCTCCCTATTGACTATACTATCCCTCCCCCATCTCCTAACCCATGAGTAGTTAATTCAGCTCTTATCCCCTCTACACTTTCTACGCCATTACTTCTATCTAGTCCTCCCCCCACCTATTAGTTTAAAAACACTTCCCCAGCAGTTCTACCATCCTTTCCCCTAGCACAAAAGCTCCCTCATCACTAAGGTGCAATCCATCCCTGCTGTAGAGATTGTACCCAAGTGAGAAGTCAGCCCAGTGCTCTAAAAACCCAAACCCCTCCTTAGTGCACCACATCTTTAGCCACGCATTAACCTCCCTAAGCTCCTTCTGTCTCCCTGGGCTAGCACATGGCACTGGTAGTATCTCAGAAAATATCACATTGGAGATCCTTCCCTTTAGCTTATTCCCTAATTCTCTAAAATCATTCTTTAGGGCACTCCATCTTCCCCTAACTTTGTAATTGGTACAAATATGTACCAAGACCGCCGGTTCATTTCTAGCCCCTCCCAATACTTTATCTACCTGATCCACAACATGCCCAACCCGAGCACCCGGGAGGCAGCAAACTGTTTGATTGCTGGGATCTGGGTGACAAAACACCCTGTCTACCTTCCTAATAATAGAGTCCCCTACCACCAAAACCTGTCTCTTGCTCTGCCTGTGCTGCCCTCCCACTCCTCCAGTAGAACTGTTCTCCCGGCTGTTAGAGGACACAGCTCTATCTGGCATTGCCATTCCTGAATAACTGTAACCCAGCTACCTCCCTGGACATCCTCACTAGCCCCAGCTCCACCCTCCGTGCTAGGCCCAGCTAAACTGTGCTCCATGAGCACCAACCCCCTTTCCAGTGGACTATCAGTAAGTGCTGTAATTCTGTTCTCCAGTTCTCCAATCTGAGCTTCCAGAGAGGCAACATGCTCACAAAGTTATGGACCCTGGATCATCTGTTCCAGCAGTGCATACATATGACAGGATGTACACTGAGTGAGGTCACTACTGGACTGACTCATAATTACATAAAATACTACAATTTGACCCTTTTTTTTTTAACTCCCTCCTGTAAACAGTCACACACAAGGCCCAAACTTATATGCAATTGTAACCCAGGCAAAAACACTCCCCTCTCACCTGTATTAAATCACTGCACACAGGGAATAAACACACTTTACTTGTCTGAGTAAATCAGATGCAGTCACACACTAGGCCTAAACTTACTGTATATGCAAGTGTAACCTAGGCAAAAACACTCCTCTCTCACCTGAACTCTATAATAGAACTCCTTCTATTATTCGTTTGTTATATTATATGCTTACTAGCGACTTGCCCCGTCAAAAATCACTGCAATAAAATTGTTAGGCATGGCAATGCTGTTTACCACACAATGTAAGGCTTTTGGACCTCATCGCGTGACTCCCAATGAGCGCCTTTGGCGCTTATTGTGAGCCTTTCCACTTGTGTACTTCAATTTTTACCTTTGGCGCTCATCGCAAAGACAGATATATAGTGTACAACAAAACAGTGAATTAATAAAGTAATATGAATTAATAAATTAATATACTTTACCTATTTATATGTAATATGCAGCAATCAATATTCTGAAGAGCTAACAATCTATTTGTATTTTCCTCCATATGAAAATGTCCAGTTCGACTGTTGATCATCTGAGGAGAAAGTGTCAGCAATGTGGCAAGTGTGCAGTGTAAAGAGGCTGCGTGGGCGAGGGCAAACTGTTTGTTTAGGGGGGTAAAGCAGCATTTTAGAATCCTAATGTTATTAATTTCAAGTTAGTGTTGTAAAATGGCATTTTTTTTTGTGTGAGTTACTTGGCTCGCGAGCATTTTCCGTCCGTTGTAATGGTATATTTTGTATCTCCTCCGTTCCTTGCTAACTCGTACGTGCTTGGCGGTTATTTGCGAGCTTCGGTCTCCTTTAGCCTCGTTTTCCTTTTTTTTATCCTCCATTTTTTTGTTCAAGTGCCAAAACTTCTCAAATGCGTCTTAAATTGGCGTGCAACCTCAATCCTAGACGTCCTGACGTTACCCCCGTGCTGTGTGTGATGTTGGTTTTATTTTTTATTTTGTGCTTTTCAATGTGCGCTGTTCAGCCGGTAACTTATTTTTGCGAGGTAGAATATTTTTTTTCTAAGTTCCGCGGGTCGTAATTCTTGTTTTTAAAAGTCGTACATCCTTGTTGGTGTTTTGCGCGCCTCTGGGTCGTGTAGCCTTGTTTTCATTTTTTTCACCCTCCATTTTTTCTCTCGCTTAGCCGATTTTCAAGTGCTGAAACTTCTTAAATGTGACTTAAATTGGCCTACAACCTCACTTCCAGGCGTCCTGGCAAAAACACTCCCCTCTTACCTGTACTAAATCACTGCACACTGACGTCCTGGCTGTCCCCCTGTGCTGTGTGTGATGTTTGTTTTATGTTGTATATTTTTGTTGTTGTGCTTTTCGTGGTTTTTGATATGCGCGGTTCGGCTGTTAACCTCGTATTTTTTCAACCTCGTAATTCTTGTTATTAAAAGTTGTACGCTTGTTGGTGTTTTGCGCGCTTTGGGGTCGTGTAGCCTTGTTTTAATTTTTAGCGTCCGCCATTTTTTTCTCGACGATTTTCACTCCTTAAATTCAACTTTAATTCCCGTGCTACCTCACTCCGAGACGTCCTGTGTGTCCCCTTGCTGTGTGTGATGTTTTTTTTAATGTTTTTTTTTATTTTTTGGTGTATTTTGTGTTTTTGTATGTACGCGTTTGGGGCGTTACCTTCATATTTTTGCGACCTCGTAATTATAATTTTTTCTAAATACAGGGGGTCGTATTTTTGTTTTTTCTAAATACTGTGGCACTAATTTTTTGTTTCAACGTCCTGCTTTTCAGGGTTGTTTTTTACTGATTTGTAGGCGCCTTAGCGCCTCCACCTCCGCAAATGCGGACATTTGCTTCGCAAGGCCTGCATTTTCTGCCTGCAATGAGCCTTTGGCTCATTGCAGTTTATGTCCACCTCCGCAAATGCGGACCCTTCCTTTGCGAGGGTACGCATTTGCGGCCTGCAATGAGTCTTCGGCTCATTGCAGCTGACGCGGGAGCCTTTACCTCTACAAATGCATCTCTCGCTTTGCGAGGGACGCAGTTCTGCGAGCTCGATTTGCGAGCTCACAAAGCGTGACGACAACTGGCAATTATAATATGTGATTTCCTTCCTTTCCCTCTCCCTTGCAGGCTTTTGCCATGCGCTATGAGCATGCGCAAATTGCAACTTTCAGCACCCATTGCGGGTCTTGGCATGCACTTTGCACATGCGCAACCCGCAAACTTTGCGATAGTTACACACAAACTCACTGTACGACAACTGTATTAGTGATATATATGATTTTCTTATATTATATGTTTCATAGGAGTGCTGCAGTAAGCTCAGTGCATGATTGTGTCTCTTCCAGTCTTCTCCGAAACAGAAGATTCAACGTTGTAGTTGAAGCTGAGTTTTTGTGAAGCATTAAGGACATTAAAAAAAAAAACGCAATTTCTTCTTTTTTACATACTATTGTGAAGGAGTAATGTTATATTACAGGGTTAAATGATAACAGGGTTACAATGATACTCATCTTCTCTTTTATGGAATACTTGAAAATGTTGTTTGATGCATCCACGCAGTTTTTTTATTTTGTAAATCTACGTCGTAATTTAAATAAATGAATACAATGCATCACTGTGATTACTCAAAGCATTATTTACTTTGTGTGGGCATTTGAAATTAAGATGCTGATTCTATTAACAAAAAAACAACAATATGAGCAACTCTCTTAGTATATGACTAACAAAATGAAATTCATTGGAGTCTAGCCGTACAAAATGTCATATGATAATATCAATAACTGGTTTTGCAGTCTATTCCTTTCTCTTGGCATCATGCCTGATCTGTGTAATATGGTATCATCTACTTTAAGTTGATGTTATTAGGAAGATAATAGGAAAAACAACATAGCGTATTACCCATATTAGAGACAACTACTCTCTTTTATCCACGATCTGATGACAGTCCTGCATCATCTAATGAATAGAGCCAGGGCCTTTTTTTGTGAGTCTAATAACTCAGGACTGTTTGGATGTAGCTGTTAAACATGAAGGACGGGTTTTGCTTTCGAGCTGTCAGGTTTCATTTTATTGCTGAGCATTGAATACAGTGCTGTCTCTGTTATGCTGGGGAGATGTGATGGACTTGCAAGATTAAGCTTCACATTTCTAGTCACAGAATCTAAGTCTAGGAGTATTTTGAAGAACATTCTTATAACTTGGTCAGACGTGTTGCTGTCTGCCTATCCTGTATTTGTGTATCTTGTTTGTCTCTCTGAAGTCTTGTTGTTTTGGTTGTTTACTTGCTTTTTCAGGTATTGATGTTAAATTGGTAGATTCCTCAAGTAGTAAACTGTTGGGGTCATGATTGTTGTGTTTGTAATTTTCCTATATAAATTTGGAATCACATATATAATTATCACTGTTGGGGATGTTTGCGATGTTGGTAATGCAGTTGCGTCCCTCGCAAAGCGAGGCGTATCAACCGCGCAGCACGTAGGCTGCAATGAGCGCCAAAGGCGATCATTGCAGCCAGCAACGCCGTCACGCAGCACTTAGGCTGCAATGAGCGCCGGTAGCTCGGCACTGTTCAAGCACATAACACTAGTGATGTCGCGAACATCACATTTTCGGTTTGCGAACATCGAACACGAATTTCAATCAAATGTTCGCGAACTGGCGAACCCGGCGAACCGCCATAGACTTCAATGGGCAGGCGAATTTCAAAACCCACAGGGACTCTTTCTGGCCACAATAGTGATGGGAAAGTTGTTTCAAGGGGACTAACACCTGGACTGTGGCATGCCAGAGGGGGATCCATGGCAAAACTCCCACGGAAAATTACATAGTTGATGCAGAGTCTGGTTTTAAGCCATAAAAGGCATAAATCACCTAACATTCCTAAATTGTTTGGAATAACATGCTTTAAAACATCAGGTATGATGTTGTATCGATCAGGTAGTGTAAGGGTTACACCCACTTCACAGTAACAGACCAATCTCCCCATTTAATGAACCGCAAACAACCGCAAACAGTCCCTTTGCACAACCGCAATCTCCCCATTTGCACAAGGTTGGATACCAAGCTAGCCATGTCCTGTTCCTTGTTCTCACTGATGTCATTGAAGGTCTCTTCCTCCACCCAGCCACCAAGGGTCCCCAAAAAGTGACAACAAGCCCCCTGGGACGCCTGCTGTGTTTGGTCCTCCACCTCTTTAAAGCCACCTTCCTCCTCTGACTCCTCTTCTTCAGACTCCTCTCTCTGCGTTGCCTCTGTCTGCGTTATTATAAGGTGTGTACTGTTAAGTAGTACTATTCCTATCGGTTTAATCCCTGTTACGTCCACTATTAGGGGACGTGTATATGGCATGGATTTACATGATTACAGCCAAAAAAGTGTTTTTTTTTTTTGTCACTGTACACTACGGTTGCACCAGATATGACGTATCACTGTGCACTGACAAAAGTTGTCAGTGTAGATGCAATAGGCTTCACACACACACCGGTAGGCAGGCAATTGCTATTCAATCTATTACAGTCAAAAAAGTGCTGTTTTATTTCACTTAGCACAATATAAGCTGTGAGCCTGACACAGGCAGGCAACTGAAATCAGATTAATTGTAGTGGAAGCTAAATACACAGCCTGGCTATCTATTTCCCTATTAAATCTCCAGCAGCTACACTATCTGTCCTCTCACAACGAATGCAGCTTCAGAATGACTCTAAAATGTATGCTGTCCTTCAGATGGAAGGCCCTGGAAGGGAGTGTATGCTGCTGATTGGCTGGAATGTGTCTGCTGACTGTGAGGTGCAGGGTCAAAGTTTCCTCAATGATAAAGAATAGGGGGCGAACCCAAAATCGCATGTGTTCGCCGTCCGATGCGAACGCGAACATGACAAAATCGCAGCGAATAGTTCAGTGGGCGAACTGTTCGCGACATCTCTACGTAACACTAATAATCCCCCCCAAAAAAAAATGTTCAAATAATTATAACACACTCACACAGCACAGGGGGATACACAGGAAGCCTGGAAGTGACGTTGCAAGCAAATTACACCCATATTTGGCGTTTTTCATCACTCAAAAATCGCCTAAGCAAGGAAAAAAATGACGGCCGAAAAACGCATAATTTCCGAAACAGCATGAAAATGAGGCTCAGCAAAGCCAGGCTTGCAAAACTTACAAAATGACGATGAAGACAGTAACACATACACGAACAACGCCAGGCACGCGGGACTTTAAAAATAAAACCAACGGTAGTCACTGCGCGCAGTGCAAACATTCAGCAGACACACAGAAGGAGAAGGACACAGGGAAGGGACAGGGGGGAGATGCTGGAAAGAGACAGATGGCATTCCCAAGCACTAAACTTGCAGGTTAATGAACCCTGCAATGAGTGGCCTGTACATTAGGCGAGAGGAAAGGCTCGCAATGAGCACCAAAGGCTCACATCGCGGGCCTCACAATGAGCATCGTAGAGTGGGAGAGGCTTGCAATGAGCGCCAAAGGCGCTCACTGCGAGGCCAGCAAGGAGCGGCAAAGGCACTCAGAGTGGGGCTCACGATGAGTGCTGAAGGTGATCAGTGCAAAGCAGGAAACTTGAAGTACACGGGCGGAGAGGCCAACAATGAGCGCCGAAGGTGCTCAGAGGATCAAAAGACTCACATTGTGTGGCAAACAGCATTGCCAGCCTTACGATTTTAATCCTGCCATTTTTGGCGGGTAGTTTCCTAGTGAAATCACATATTTGAAAGTCAATATGTTCACTCATCATCTAGACGTAAACAAAAAACTTAGCTATAATTTTAACTTAAACAGGGATCATCCTATATCCAGGACACTCAACATAACTGACATCTTAAGCATTATTATTTTTGGATTTAACTGCTATATTACCCAAGGGCAATATTCAGAATCATTTAGAGTGAGAGTGGTAAGGAATAATAAAAAGGGGAGAGAGGGAGGAATGGTTAAGAAAGAAGGGGGGAAATGTTGGGATGTTGAGAGAGGAGACACTTAAATATAGTGTGTAAAAGAAAGAAGAAACAGGAATAATTAAGAGGGGAGAGAATAAGATAGAAGCATCAAAAATAAAGTACTATAAAATAGAAGAGAAAACGGAAACAATGAATGAGAGAGGGTAAGAGGAGACAACGGGGATGGAAGGCAAGAAATGGAATAAGGAATATGGTGAGAAAAGTAAATAAGATAGAGATAATTAAAGGACTGCTGTGTAATGAATATGAATATACAGGGAGTGCAGAATTATTAGGCAAGTTGTATTTTTGAGGATTTATTTTATTATTGAACAACAACCATGTTCTCAATGAACCCAAAAAACTCATTAATATCAAAGCTGAATATTTTTGGAAGTAGTTTTTAGTTTGTTTTTAGTTTTAGCTATTTTAGGGGGATATCTGTGTGTGCAGGTGACTATTACTGTGCATAATTATTAGGCAACTTAACAAAAAACAAATATATACCCATTTCAATTATTTATTTTTACTAGTGAAACCAATATAACATCTCAACATTCACAAATATACATTTCTGACATTCAAATACAAAACAAAAACAAATCAGTGACCAATATAGCCACCTTTCTTTGCAAGGACACTCAAAAGCCTGCCATCCATGGATTCTGTCAGTGTTTTGATCTGTTCACCATCACATTGCGTGCAGCAGCAACCACAGCCTCCCAGGCACTGTTCAGAGAGGTGTACTGTTTTCCCTCCTTGTAAATCTCACATTTGATGATGGACCACAGGTTCTCAATGGGGTTCAGATCAGGTGAACAAGGAGGCCATGTCATTAGATTTTCTTCTTTTATACCCTTTCTTGCCAGCCACTCTGTGGAGTACTTGGACGCGTGTGATGGAGCATTGTCCTGCATGAAAATCATGTTTTTCTTGAAGGATGCAGACTTCTTCCTGTACCACTGATTGAAGAAGGTGTCTTCCAGGAACTGGCAGTAGGACTGGGAGTTGAGCTTGACTCCATCATCAACCCGAAAAGGCCCCACAAGCTCATCTTTGATGATACCAGCCCAAACCAGTACTCCACCTCCACCTTGCTGGCATCTGAGTGGGACTGGAGCTCTCTGCCCTTTACCAATCCAGCCACGGGCCCATCCATCTGGCCCATCAAGACTCACTCTCATTTCATCAGTCCATAAAACCTTAGAAAAATCAGTCTTGAGATATTTCTTGGCCCAGTCTTGATGTTTCAGCTTGTGTGTCTTGTTCAGTGGTGGTTGTCTTTCAGCCTTTCTTACCTTGGCCATGTCTCTGAGTATTGCACACCTTGTGCTTTTGGGCACTCCAGTGATGTTGCAGCTCTGAAATATGGCCAAACTGGTGGCAAGTGGCATCGTGGCAGCTGCACGCTTGACTTTTCTCAGTTCATGGGTAGTTATTTTGCGCCTTGGTTTTTCCACACGCTTCTTGCGACCCTGTTGACTATTTTGAATGAAACGATTGATTGTTCGATGATCACGCTTCAGAAGCTTTGCAATTTTAAGAGTGCTGCATCCCTCTGCAAGATATCTCACTATTTTTGACTTTTCTGAGCCTGTCAAGTCCTTCTTTTGACCCATTTTGCCAAAGGAAAGGAAGTTGCCTAATAATTATGCACACCTGATATAGGGTGTTGATGTCATTAGACCACACCCCTTCTCATTACAGAGATGCACATCACCTAATATGCTTAATTGGTAGTAGGCTTTCGAGCCTATACAGCTTGGAGTAAGACAACATGCATAAAGAGGATGATGTGGTCAAAATACTCATTTGCCTAATAATTCTGCACTCCCTGTATATATATATAATAATATATATATAATCTCACAAAAGTGAGTACAGCCCTCACAATTTTGTAAATATTTTATTACAGAACAACAAAGTCAGAGGTGCTCATCAGAGAACGAACCAACCTTAATAGGTTTGTTCTATAGCCATGATAAGCCACTCTGAGAGCAACCTCTTTTAGCTCACTTGTGCCCTTCACAGGGAGAAATATCCTGTAGTATATCAGTCTGGTGCCACTCAAAAGAGTGACCCAGCCCCGAAATACCAGGCAATTCTACCCTGAACAGGAGAAACAGCATACCCCAGACGCGTTTCGGCCTTTATGGGCCTCGTCAGTGAGGTGCAGCTGAACTCCCTAAGGCACAGTGAGCAAGGGGTCCACGTCTGGAGTCCCCTATTACCCTTAGGGAGACTAAACCCTAAAGGTAATTTGCATATACAGAACAACAAAGTCAGAGGTGCTCATCAGAGAACGAACCAACCTTAATAGGTTTGTTCTATAGCCATGATACGCCACTCTGAGAGCAACCTCTTTTAGCTCACTTGTGCCCTTCACAGGGAGAAATATCCTGTAGTATATCAGTCTGGTGCCACTCAAAAGAGTGACCCAGCCCCGAAATACCAGGCAATTCTACCCTGAACAGGATAAACAGCAAACCCCAGACGCGTTTCGGCCTTTATGGGCCTCGTCAGTGAGGTGCAGCTGAACTCCGTAATGCACAGTGAGCAAGGGGTCCACTTCTGGAGTCCCCTATTACCCTTAGGGAGACTAAACCCTAAAGGTAATTTGCATATACAGAACGACAAAGTCAGAGGTGCTCATCAGAGAACGAACTAGCCTTAATAGGTTTGTTCTATAGCCATGATACGCCACTCTGAGAGCAACCTCTTTTAGCTCACTTGTGCCCTTCACAGGGAGAAATATCCTGTAGTATATCAGTCTGGTGCCACTCAAAAGAGTATTTATAAATATTTTATTACTAGCAACTTGCCCGTTGCAATAAAATTGTAAGGCAGGTAATGCTGTTTGCCACAGACATGAATTTTTTGGGTGGTCTGAGATCCTTCGGTGCTCATTGCGAGGCTCTTGGTTGTTGTATTTTTTTTAGCAGAGGCGCTTTTGCTGTCATTGTAAGGTCGGCGCTGATGTGTTTTTTGTGCTTATTGCAAGGCTGTCCCCATGTGTAGTTTGTGTGCTATGAGCAGCGTTGGCGCTAGTTGTGAGTCGCGCAGTGAATGGCTTTTGTGTTTATTGCGGTAGTGGATTTCTTTTGTGTATATGTATTTTTGTATGTTAATGAAATGATTAATAAATTAATAAATTTATATACTTTACCTATTTGTAAGTAATATATGCAGGAAGCATTGTGCTGAAGAGATGACAATCTGTTTTGATGCCCCTGCAGCATACAATGTAGGTTTGCACTGTTGTGGTGCTGAGGTGTAAGTGTCAGCAATGTGTGCAGTGTGTAGTGTAAATAGGCTGCGTGCGTGAGGGGAAGCTGTTGGTGTAGCTGGGTACTTCCACATTCTGTAAGTTAATGTTTGGAAATGGCAGCGAATGTGTATGTGGTACGCCGGTGTGGATGATTTAGCATTCTTGCTAAAAGTGTATCTTGTAACCTCGTACAGCTTTTTTGAAAAGCGGTATGTGCTTGGTGGTGTTTTGCATCTTTAGGGTCATGTAGCCTCGTTTTTGTTTTTTTCGCCGGCCATTTTTTCTCTCGCTTAGTGGATTTTGTGTGTCTAAATTCTGTAATTTGGACTTGAGGTGTAAGTTCACTTGCAGAGGTCCTGGGTCCTCCCCCCCCCCCCCCTGCTGTGGGTACGCTTTTTATGTCCTTTTTCTGTGTATCTCATTGCAGCCGACGTTGGAGCCTCCACCTTCCGCAAATGCGGCCCCTCGCTTTGGGAGGGTCTATGTTTGCGGCCAGAACTACGTCCCACGCTTAGCGTGACGACGATTCGTAGTTTGACAACTATTATATGTGATATCTTTTCATGTGACAACACTGAAGAAATGACCCTCTGCTACAATGTAAAGTAGTAAGTTTACAGCCTGTATAACAGTGTAAATTTGCTGTCCCCTCAAAATAACTCAACACACAGCCATTAATGTCTAAAGCGCTGGTAAAAAAAAGTGAGTACACGCCTAAGTGGAAATGTCCAAATTGGGCTCAAAGTGTCAAAATTTTGTGTGGCCACCCTTATTTTCGAGCACTGCCTTAACCCTCAAGGGCATGGAGTTTACCAGAGCTTCACAGGTTGCCACTGGAGTCCTCTTCCACTCCACCATGATGACATCACAGAGCTGGTGGATGTTAGAGACCTTGCACTCCCCCACCTTCCGTTTGAGGATGCCCCACAGATGCTCAATAGGGTTTAGGTCTGGTGACATGCTTGGCCAGCCCATCACCTTTACCTTCAGCTCCTTTAGCGAAGCAGTGATCATCTTGGAGTTGTGTTTGGGGACGTTATCATGTTGGAATACTGCCCTGCGGCCCAGTCTCCGAAGGGAGGGGCTCATGCTCTGCTTCAGTATGTCACAGCACTCATGCAGGCCCAAGTCTCTTACCTCTCATTTGTATCGCATCAAAGCCATAACTTTCGGGCTTTGTGATGAGTGCCTTCGACGCTCATTGCGCATGCACAACCTGTAACTTTTGACATATCATTAACGACAAACTCGCAATTACCACAACTATTATATGTGATATTTATATTTATAACAGAAAATGAATAATACATCAATAAGCCCATTTGCATGTCTAAAGGGCAGGGACATGCAAATGAGAATACAATGTACCTCACTCTTTCAATCCAAAAGTAGCAATTTTTTACATTGCTCACTTAAAGCATATGCCTACTGTAATAAACAGCTTTTAAGCAAAGCATGGGGTTGGATTTTGAACAAACCAAGAATCACTCATATACAGAACTGTAAATCTTTTTATTAGAATCAAGTCATAAATAATAAATCCATGTTAATATACATAAAAGACTTGAAAAAAGCATTATTTGTCATGCAAACAATTTTCAAAGTATAAATACATATTCCAATAAAATCCATTAAATATACTTTGCTTCATAGTAAAAAAACAGAAATATACATGTGAATTAAAAACATCTTACTGCACACAGTAAAAGTAGATTACATAGTTGATAAGTGAAACTTGGTGGCAAGAATAAACCAGCACGTTTGTATATAAAACTTTCAAAAGCAGAAAACAAAAAAAATCTTCCCTGATTGTCTCACCCTCGCCTTTATCAGCTGTTCCTGTTTCTTCCTAGAAACTTCTTCAGTTGACTACAATGTCCCTTCATCTCGCCCTCCTCTGTCCCTCAAGTCTGTCCCTCCTCAGTGGCGTTTCGATTCTGAAACAGAAAAAAATATATAATAATACAAGCATAAAATCACCAAGAAATCCTATTTTGCCAATAATGTGGTTTCCATAAGTCACATGCTAAAACAAAGTCTTTTTTCTTATCCAATAAAAAATATGTATAAATGTTTGCTAGGATAAAACCCAAACAATCATGTGGTGAAAGCTCTTCTTTTTTTAAAAACCACAAGTTTCTAAATTTCCATAAGGATATTTAAACGGTATTTAAGAACTGCCAAGCTACTTTATGTTTTGTATTTTGCATATTTAAACCTTGTCCATACAACATCATATTAAAATGTATTGTGGGAATAGTGCTCAATTCACATATGAGAGGTGAACACTTTAGCATAGGCACAGTTCCATAACAAATGAGATATACCGTATATACTCGAGTATAAGCCGAGTTTTTCAGCCCTTTTTTTAAGGCTGAAAAGGGCCCCCTCGGCTTATACTCGAGTCACTCTCCCCCCCACCCCCATGTCTCTCTAACCCCTCCGTATTTCTCTAACCCCCTCCATGTCTCTTTCCCTCCCCCTTCCTCATCCTCAACCCCCCTCCTCATCCTAAACCCCCTCCTCATCCTAAACCCCCCTCCTCATTCTAAACTACCCCTCCTCCCTTTACCCCTCTAAATACCTCCCCCTCTCCCTTTCCCTCACTTACCTCCATCTGCAGCTTCTCCTCCGCTCCTCCACGCTCCTTCCTGCGTCGGGACCCGGCATATGCTAATGACTTGACGTTGCATGCGCGCCACATCATTAGCATTGGCCGGGTCAAGATGCAGGAAGGAGCGTGGAGGAGCGGAGGAGCAGCTGAAGATGGAGGTAAGTGAGGGGAAAGGGAGAGGGGGAGGTATTTAGAGGGGTATAGTGAGGAGAGGGGTTTAGGATGAGGAGGGGTAAAGTGAGGAGGGGGTTTTAGGATGAGGATGGGGGGGTATTAGGATGAGGATGGGGGGGTTTAAGATGAGGATGGGGGTTTAGGATGAGGATGGGGGTTTAGGATGAGGATGGGGGGGGTTAAGGATGAGGATGGGGGGTTGAGGATGAGGAGGGGGGTTGAGGATGAGGAAGGGGGTTGAGGAGGGAGGTTGAGGAGGGGGTTTAGAATGAGGAGGGGGGTTGAGGTTGAGGAGGGGGTTGTGGATGAGGAGGGGGGTTGAGGAGGGAGGTTGAGGAGGTTGAGGATGAGGAGGGTGGTTTAGGATAAGGAGGGTGGTTTAGGATGAGGATGGGGGTTGAGGATGAGGAGGGGGGTTGAGGTTGAGGAGGGAGGTTGAGGAGGGGGTTGAGGATGAGGAGGGGAGTTGAGGAGGGGGTTGAGGATGAGGAGGGGGGTTGAGGAGGGAGGTTGAGAATGAGGAGGGGGGTTGAGGAGGGTGATAAGGGAGGGGGGAAGAGACACAGGCAAAGGAGAGGGGGGGAAGAGACACAGGGAAGGGAGAGGGGGGAAGAGACACAGGGGAGAGAGAGGGGGGACACAAGAAAAGTGCACACAATTGGGGGACACAGAGGGCACAAGAGGGACACAGGGGGCAGCACATTTCCCACCCTAGGCTTATACTCGTCACTCATTTTTCCCAGCATTTTGTGGTAAAAAAGGTGCCTCGGCTTATACTCGAGTCGGCTTATACTCAAGTATATACGGTAGTTTCTGTACCTCACCAAAGGAATCATGGACAAATCTCAGATCCTACCAATCTCCGTCTGTACTGAAAAACACATGAGTAAGGCATTTGTCAGACACTTTTCTCCAAATAGCAGTGCACACCATTTCAGAAAACCTTTCTATATGCAAAACAGGTACTTTATCAATTACATAGGCAGTTAATTTTCTCAGATTTTTTAAAATGTTAAAAGAAACTGAACTTAAATCATACCCTTCAATAACTTTTTCTAAGAATCTCTAACATTTTGGTAAAGATAATGCATAGGGAACTTGCAATGACAATTTACCCATCCGTACCTTGCAAAAAAACGCCCTGTAAAATAACGAATCATTGAGGCATTTTTACTTGTTTTCTCTGTGGCTTTAACAATATAAGAGAAGTATAAAAACATCCAAATCCTGAAAACCTTTACCACCCAAATATTTCTTGCGACACACCTTTTCTCTACTTAGCTTCTCCATCTTTGAATTCCATAAAAGAGGCTTTTTAAAACGTTTCAACCAAAATAAGTTTGGGGGAAACACAGAGTTATAAAACAAAATAATGGGTAATAAAACAGATTTAACAATTAAAACTTTTCCCTCTAATGATAAGTCACGCAATTTCCATAAAATAATTTTTTTCCAAATTCTTGTTTATAAAATCTCATAATTGACCCTTTTGAACCGGGTATAAAAGTCCCTCTGATAAGTTTATCTCTCTGAATCTTATTTAAAAGGGGTTCAAGTGCACAGATAAAAATAATCGGGGACAAAGGGCACCCTTGTCTCACTCCTGATTGAATTAAAATATCCTCACCGCTAAAACCATTAATTTGAATTTGGCTCTTGCTGTCTCTATAAAATTATTTAATGACTTTGATCATTTTTTTAGGGAAATTCAATTTCTCTAAAACCGAGAACAGGTAAGAATGAGATACTGAATCAAATGCTTTCTTGTAGTCTAGGCTAAGCAGGGCCACCGATTGTTCCCTTAAAATGGTATGTAAAAGACTATCTCTAATTAAAAACAACCCATCTAAAATGCTTCTCCCAGGTACTGCACACACTTGCTCTTCCTCTATAACACAATCGATAACCCCTTTCAAGCGACTGGCCAACAATTTAGTAACAATTTAAAAATAAACAATTTAAAAGTTTTATTGGCCTCCAGTTTTTTAAATTTTCTTTCTGACCTTCCTTAGCAATTAAAACAATTACACCTTTTTTTTAAATCAGGAGGGATTTCTTTCCCTGACAAACAATGTTTACAAATGTCCATCAAATCACATTTTATTAAATCCCAGAAGGTCTTGTAAAATTCATCCCATCAAATCCTGGGGTCTTATTATTTGCGCTAAAGTCAATACATTTTTAACTTCATCAACTAAACTTTCTTTTTTTGTTTCTGGTAATACAGAGGACACTGATGATACAAAGTCATACATACAATTTGTATCAATGAGCGTGTCTGTATATAAATTAGAATAAAAATGGCTTGCAAGTTTTAACATACCCTGCATATTCGTATTTTATTATTAAAAGTCTTCTTTTTTTTTAAATACCTTGAACAAGTCTCATTTTCTTCTATATATCTTACTCTGGAATTAAAAATTATAGTTTTTCCAACGTCCTCCATTTTTTCTTAATTTCCTTTTTAAAACAGCAATTTCTCCCTCCACCATTAGACCCTGATTTTTTTAACCTATATAGTAATTGTAACTTGTTTTGTAAGTTTTTATAGATATTTTTTCTCCCCAAGGCTCTCTTTTTACTCCAAAGTATAAAAAAGGATTTAATCTCATTTTTGCCATCAGCCACCAGTTAAAATGAGAAACAAAAAATTTCTTGAAAAACGGTAATCCTTTATAAAATGTATAAAAACTTTCTAAAAGCTCAGGGTCTTTAATAAGGAAGTATTCAGTTTCCACTTACCTTTACCCATTTTATCTGGGGGGTGATAAAACCACCAACAGTGCCTTATGGTCAGAGAAGATGTTTTCCTTAAGTGCTGCCTGCTTAGGGGGAAAAAAAAAAGAGAGGAGAAAATTAAATCAATGTGAGATTGGGAAATGGAGTCAGACCAGGTATACCCCTGATCTTGCTTATGGAGAGAACCCCATACGTCACAAAACCCCAAATCAGAAACAATCTCCTGCAAAATTTTGGAGGTAATATCCAAAGCATTATCCCTTCTCTTTCTGTTCCTTCCCTTCAACTCAAGGATAGTATTAAAATCACCCCATAAAATAAAAGGCTCAGTTTTAGGAAGAAAAATGGCGAATTGTTCTTAAAAACTCTGCTCTATCTTGCGTATAAGGAGATACATAAATATTTAAAATAGTAAAAATGTCTTGAATTAAAACTCACTTTTGCAGACAGGCGCTCTACCTGACACAATCTCATTGGAACTTAAAATATTAAAATTATTATTATTATTTTTATTATTAACTTTTATTTGTAACGCGCCGACATATTCCGTAGCGCAATACAGGGGATAAAAACAAGGGAAAATACAGCATTAACAAAATTCCAAAAATGGAGGACCCTGTTTTGAGCTTAGAATTTTTGCAGAAAGTGCTTATTCCCAAAGCATCCTATCATGGGAGTTAAATAAAATGCCTACACCTACATATTTATTTTGATCTCCTCCTGACCAAATAATCGATACTATGCAAAGCACACTCCTGCAATAAAATCATTTGAAATTCTAAAGAGGCCAAATACGCTAAAAAGGTAGCTCTAAGCACCTGAGTCCTCATACAGCATGCATTCAAAGTAAGAATTCTCAGCTTCATTATCATGATATACCCCTCTTTACTTCTAATGCAGAAACATCATAAATCATGGACTCATTATCAGATGACTCAGAAACGATTCTAAGGATTCCATTATCTGATGAAATTGGTGACATTGGGTAATCACCGGTATCCCCAGGGTATGACACTCTGGTCCTGCCGACGTTCTCAATTGCATATTTTTTAGCCTCTGGTTCTCCACCTCCATCCTCTGTACACAGGCTCCTTTTTGAACTTCCACCGGTAGTTCTTCTAACAAAGCCTCAAATCCAAGATTGTCTGGCCCAGAAGTCTCGGCCTTGTGTGACCGTATGGATTGCCCCATCTGGATACCTGACAAGGAAGTCAGCGAGGATTTTACAGCATTCTCCACAGAAGAGGAGGCATCTAGAGTCAAAGCAGCTCATTCAATCCAAAAGTAGCAATTTTATACACTGCTCCCTTAAAGTATATGCCCGCTCTATTAAACAGCTTTTAAGCAAAGCACTGGGTTGGATTTTGCATAAACCAAGAATCACTTATTTACAGCACTTATTTACAGTTTCAAGCTTTTGGCTATCATCAGTATGAGGCAGATTCTGTTTTTTGCAGTATATTTTTGTAGGATTGGGTATTCCACAACTACTTTTAGACTGAAAGAGTGAGGTACATTGTATTCTCATTTATATGCCCCCCTCCTTTTAGACATGCATATTGGCTTATTAATGTATTATTCGTTTTCTGTACACTGTACGGTGGAGAGCTTTTCTCACTCTAGTGCTCACCATACACTAAATGATTGTTCTGGAATACCCAATCCTACAAAAATCTACTGCACAAACCAGAATCTGCCTCATACTGATGATAGCCAAAAGCTTGAAACAATTCTGTATATGAGTAATTATTGGATTGTGCAAAATCCAACCCAGTGTTTTGTTTAAAAACTGTTCAATACAGCGGGTATATGCTTTAAGGGAGCAATAAAATTGCTACTTTCGGATTCAAAGAGTGAGGTACGTTGTGTTCTTCTTTGCATGTCCCTGCCTTTTAGACATGCAAATAGGCTTATTAATGTATTTTTCATTTTATATTTATATATATATATATATATATATATATATGGATTGTTGTGAGCATGAAGGGGCTGTTATCAATTTCAGTCAAATCTGAATGTTTTTTGTTTGTGTCTTACACTGTTCCTAATGTTGTTCTTTTGTTACATATTTCAAAAGCAATTGCTGTCTTTCTTGAACTACAGTGAGCCTTTAAGAATAGTGAAAGAGGGGAATAATGAAAGGTTAAAACTCACTATGCACTTCTGTATTCCTTTGTATGCATTTGTAAGCGTTTTTCACATTTTATTTCATAATTATTTGCTGTTTCAGTTACATTATGGACCACCTGAGGGAAGTTACCAATCACTGATGGTCCAAAGACCACAACTTGGGATCTTCTGCTGTAGAGTATGTTAAGGCCAATGGAGGCATTAACAGAGGTGCAGTGGAGGAGTGGCGCATAAGACAAACAAGTCTTTTTGCAATCATGATGGACTGAAATTGAGAATGGTGGTTGAATTAGCATAGTCATTGAAGATAATATGAGTTTTTTTAAGCTTTTTTGCAATGTTATGTATGTTACAGTAGTAGATATTGAAAGAAAAGTGGCAGGATTTTAAATGTGAATGGGAATAAAAGTCTAGAAAATTCCCATATCACACCATGGCTGTGAGCTTGAAGGGTTGGAGCAATGTGGTTGTAGCAAAAGGAGAAAAATGTTATTTAAGTAAATTTTTCAGCTTTCTGCAGGATGAACATATTCCTGGAGAGAAAATCAATTTGGGCATTGGTGAGGGAGACGGGCACAGTCTGGTCTTCCCCTAAGTATTCATGGCCAAACTCTACCCACTGCTACCACCATTGAACATGCAACAGTCCTAAAGTGCCATTCCAGATTTCTCCTCTTTTCATTAACTGAGCTTAAAAACCCAAGTTGCATCAGTCCCCCACTTTACACAGTTCATGGTCTCTTCTGCTTAATCTCTAAAGGCTGCTCCATATTCCGAAAGGTACAGTATAATTTTATATTCTGTTATTTACAGCTTGCATTAACACTGGTGAGAAATGTTTCTCAGCATTTTCACACTTTAATAGGCCATGGAAATACAGTTTACTTCCCTACCATTGCAATAAGAAACAATGTATAGGAAGAAATTTATATGGGAATCACACAACAAATTTAGAACTTACCATCAGCAATTTCTATAAAGAAGAAGATTTCCAAGAAAAAATGACTTTAAAAGTCATTTCAGCAGGAACGAAGATTAAATATCTACTATATTAGTCACAGAGCATTAGATGGAATTGGATTGACTGGGAAGGGGTCAAAGAGTTTGCTATAGGTTTAGCCCACCAGAGGAGTAATAAAACGCAGTCGCACTTAAAATCATTAGCTTTAAACCCTTTAATATGAGCTGCTAGACTCCAGCATTCACACAAGGAACATCATAGCATCAAGTTGAAAAGAAATTAATCAGCTAACCTATATTTCACACTATGCATTGAAACAGTGAATAAATGAGTGTGAGGCTTCAAAGAAAGGAGAAATAATAAAAAAATCAGCAGAACCATGCAAAGCTGAGTTTATTTTAACAAGAGAGCCTGAGAGGGTCTTAGTTCATATTCAGTAAAAGAGGAAACCCCCACACTGTCATATGAGAACGTTCTAATGTTTATTCTATGTCCTACTGGGGTGTCCAAGCTCTTGTTTCCAGCATAGACTTTATAGGCGACTTATTGCAATGTGTTGTCTCCCTCTCCCACTGGGCTCCCCCTGGCCAAATAAACAAACAGGCATATAAATGTAGAAATAGGAGCACAAGCGCATTAAGGGTAAATTTTCATATAAAGCATAGTTGGAATGAAAGTCTCAAAACTTTTGAATTAAAGTCAAAACAGCACCACTGTCATGATTACATTGTTTAGTGACTGTAATATTACCAGTAATTATGCATATGGCCAAGGGCACATGCCGTTGTTGAAATTTAATTATGTGTTGCCTGTACATTGTTTTCTTGTATCCTAGTTATAATATGTTGTAGAGGGAAAATGTCATATAGAACAGAATATATGTGTAAATGGTGAAAATGCTCTGCATAGAAGCTTAACTGCAGAACATTGCATCCTCAAACATACAGGCCTTGATTCAAGGCAGATGACTGCTCCTTAGTAGGCCTGAACAAACACTTGAGATTAACATCAAGTTGTTTGCCCTAGCTAGCTATAGACACCTGTCATGTAGTTTAGACATCTGGTTTCTATAGCAAACAAGGTTGCAAGGCAGATGAGCTGATCTCATACACATACACAAAGGTACATAAGGGTGTGGTATGGGAGATGTATAAATATATGTTGGTTCTATGATTCAATAAATGTTCAGTTCTAGTTTCACATATCCACAGTGTGGTGCTGTTTTGTGTTTGGATCCTAAATTGGGGAGTGATCTTGCTGGATTCCACTAGTAACCTGTATCCAGTATTCTCTGCCTGTACCTTTGGGCGTTGTCCTCTTCAGATGTCATCTTTTGTCCCACAGAGAACAAGAACTACACGATTCTGCTGGGGTAGGTTTGAACTAAGTTCATATCAAGCCCGCTTGAAGAAGCAGGTCATGACAACCACATATTCTGTAGGACTTAAAAATCACTGTAGTTTAGAAAAAAATCATGTTTACAAAGTATGTAACTAACTAATAACTATCTACAATAACTCATGAGCCTAAAACTGTTTTAGAGAAAATCAGACATTTAACAGACTCTGCTGGTACATAGGGTCTGTCATGCCTATTTGTCTACCTGCTCAATACAAGAAGGGTTGGGTACAGAGCAGTGAAAGCTGGATTTGCAACTAGCCGTGCACCTGAATTTCTACAAGGTGTCAAGCTACAAAGCTTGAACTCACTCACCAATGAAACTATTATACCCCTTCCCCCTTCCAGCACTCTCAAAAAAAACAAAAAACCCTCTCTTGGCATCAAAGTTGCTAATGTTATGAGTTATTTTCATACTTCACAAATGTAAAGTCTTTCCCAAACTATGGTGGGGGCGGATTACTTTTAATCCCTCTGAAGACTGAATTATGACAGCCTATAGTTGTTATGACAGTCTCTAGTTGGGTATATCAAAGCACTGCCCCTGAGTAATTGAGCTACATAGATAAATAATTTACTCACTCTAGACTATTTGGCCTCACATGACACTCTCAAATTAGAATTTGTCAGTGGACTAATTTATCAGAGTATGCATTTCTAATTAGTTTTATTTAATTGCTCATTTATAACCCGATAATTACGAAAGTTAAAAACATGGGGCCTTATTAAATTCCAGCAGTTTAGAAAATTGCAACAGTTACCGAGCGATTTAATTGAACAAGCCCACAACTACATGGTCAAAAGCCAAAATCGTAAACCATGAACCCATAAGTAGCATTGCAGGGCATGATCATGATCAATTAAGCAAGCCCATAAGTACAGAGTTAGAAACAGCCAATAGTAAATGAGACCGTCATCACAACATGATATTTAAACGTCAATCAATTAGCGTTTAGAAGTCTGATATGCGCCCGGGCTCACAGTCCAGCGATTTAAAGATTAATAAAAATGTATGAAGAAATTGGTCTAGTCCATGTGGGTGGCTTGATACGTATTAACTCCTTGATTGCCGAGATTGATAAAACACAGAAATAAAACCGGAAAATAATACTTTTTTATTGCAAATTTGCAAGCTTGAGACTTTTGTGCAATTAATTCTAATGTCTTACATCGCTTTCCCGGTATTTTAAAGTGCAGTATTTACAGATTTGAAAGCCATTGTGTGCTTGAGGAATTGTAGCAATGTAATAGCGATTTGCAATTTTAACAATTGTAACATTTGTGGGTTTGAAAGATCAAAGGCTTAGATGGGTCTGAGTTATGATTTTGACAACTGCAGTTGCTTTTCAGCCTGTAACCCGGAAATCGATAGCAGGTAGCTAGAAGAGGCCAATTTTATAGCAGTTACCTTTGCGGGCTACTCTATGGACTTCAGTAATTACAATTTTAACAATTTATTGAGGCCCATGGTCTACTAAATTCATGCTAGACAAATATGTTTTATGTAAAGTACACAGGACTCTACTAATCATACACAAGATGAATAGTATGAGCTGAATACATTTTATTGTAAATATAAAATAAAAATGTTTAGAAAGTTAATTTGAGCATGTTATCTAGCTACTCCTTAGTGTGGGCTTTCCTCCACCCACTGATAACTTATTATGATAGCCTAGTTGTTTGCCCGTCAAAAATGACGGTATAATATATGATCTGCTCTGTCTCTCTCTCTCTCTGCGCCCTCTCTCTCTCTCTCTCCCTGAGCGCCCATCTCCCTCTCTCTCTGTGCACCCTCTCTCTCTCTCTCTGTGCTCCCTCTCCCTCTCTTTCTCTGTGCAACTTCTCACTCTCTCTCTCTCTGTTCGCCCTCACTCTCTGTGAGCGTTTTTTTCCTCTCCCTGTGCGCCGTCTCTCTGTCTTTATGCCCTTTCTCTCTCACTGTGCCCTATCTCTCTCTCTCTCTCTCTCTCTCTCTCCCTCCTTCTCTCTCTCTCCCTCTTTCTCCTTCTCCCACCCTTTCCCTCCCCGTCTCTCTCCCACTGCTTCCCCCCTTGTGCACAGCATCTCTCCCACTGCTCCCCCCCTTTGCTAGATCTTTTTTTTCAGTACTGCGCATGCACACGCAAATACGTAGTCTTTAGTCAGCATTCTGCACAGTGCTGAAAAGCCGCACATGCGCAGCAGCTACGCATTCGGGCGCATGAATATATATCGTTCTATGCCCGATTCTGTGTCCTCATATAGTTTCTGTATGTGCGCTGCGCAGCCAGTGTTACACACATACGGAAACTATATTAGTGATTAAATGGCAGCTTTAAAGGCAGAAGACATTTTACTTGTGTTCTGAACAAGATTAAAACCCTGGTCGCAATGGGAAAAAATTTGAATTCAGATAAGATATATATTCAATTCTTTACAATAGAATTTAATAGAATTCAGTACCTGGACAGTCCAGGACACATGCAGCTAAATATAACATTATCTAAAAAATGACTTCATAGAAGTATGACAATTTTTTCCCGAAATAACAGTAATGTGGTGATAAAATGAGATGAGTTATAAATATATCAAATATTGTTTATCAATATATAATTTTAACATTAATTTCCAGTGAAATTATGCCTTTAATTTATAAGACTTCCCTTCAATTAATTCATACAATAAATTTCAAAATTCTTGATAGACTACCAAAAACGATATTTACGTAAGTTGTCGTGTTTGTTTATGTTACATTTTTTTTATTTCTGCTAAACAACTACAATGAAATTAGTTCATGATTTTGAAGAGTTTTCAAAATGTTTACTACCAAACTGTAAAATACTTTAATATTTAATCTCTCAGCTATCATTGTTTATATCTGAGTGTCAACTGAAAGATTGGCTGGTTGATATGAGGAGCAATGCATTTTATATGACGTTTTATTTAGAAACAGTGACTCTAGGCAATGCAAACAAGAGGGGAATTTACTAACGATTGCGGGTGCTAATGCATCCGGGGTAAACTGAGTTAACCCATAATCCAGTTTCCCAGCTCATTGTGGAATTTATTAAAGCCCCTTATACCCAGCTCATCATGGCTCATTGCAAGTTATAGTGAACAAGATGATTGGGTATGTTAGGGGCGTGTTACCTGCATCTACCGTGAAAATCCAACTACTCCAAATTTACTAAACCCTCATCCTAGTTTTTACTACCTGCAATGTTGATATTCAGCAATGCATGTTTAAACCCTGCATTAGCATTATATGTTATACTTAAGTAAAATCATATAACCAAGATATTCAAAAGTCCTAAAAATAGTCTATAAGGTAATGACACCTTCAGAAAACTGTTCGGCACGGGAGCTCCGTTAGTTATGATATTGTTTTTAGAGAGCGGCAGGTTCATTTAGATGGAGGATCTTTCTATGGGCTAAATATAAAGAACTGAGATTCTTCAAGCAACATAGAAATTAACCAATGTCGACTATCAACATGGGGCCTCATTCTATTAATGGCCGTAAAATGGTCGGAAAAGCTGCGATTCCTTGCAAGGGTGCTGCAGCCCCTCGTAGCCCTATGTCTACGTTGCTATTCAAATGAAAGGGGCCGCAGCACATCCCTTCCTACGGCCGATCGCAATCCATGCAATCGGCCGTTAGCTTTGGTGGGCTTTGACCAGATCACAGATCAGAGTGCAACCCGCCAAACTAAAGAGTGGAAAATAAATTAAATGCAGCACTGTACAGTGCTGTAATTGATAGGGGACACATTGGGGGACATGAGGATGACATGTAGTACATTGGCTAGCTGGCACATCGCCGCTAGCCAATTCTGTCATTTGTGGCCGGTCTTGGAGATCGAGTTGCTACTTTGGAGGTCATCCAAGCCTGGGACTTGGCTAGCGGCAATGTGCCAGCTAGCCAATGTACTACATGTTATCCTCATGTCCCCCAATGTGCCCCAATCAATTACAGCACTGCACAGTGCTGCAATTAATATCTATTAACCCATAAAGATATCCAAGCCCGTCCGAGTAGGGGCTTAGATTCAAATCTCCCGCTGCGGCTCCTTAAAGGGACAGCGGCACACTCATGATTACACCAAGCCACGGGGGTACTGTAAGTCCCCCTCGGCAACTAACATTAATCCCCCCATGCTGCGGGCGTCCCCATCGGGCCCCCCAAAGGGGCCCAACGCTAACCATTGCAGCGGGGGTCCCATCCGGACCCCCGCTGCATTTAAAATTCTAATTTCTCACCCGCGCAGGTCCTGAAAGGACCTTAAAGGTCCATACATGACCTGCAAGAAATAAAGAATTAACCCCTGCCATGGGGATACTATAAGTAGCCCCCCCCCCCCCCCCGTCACCTAAAATTAACCACAGCAATCATGGGGGTCAATATAGACCCACATGAGACCAAAATTAACCCCCATTAGTCCAATAAGGATCTACATAGACCCCTAAAGGACACTATTAACCCCTAGGTTAATCCCATAAGGGCCATGAGGGCACTCCATACTAAACCCTATTTAACCCTAACTGTACCTATCTAACCCTAACTGTGCTTATTTAACCCCTTCTAGCCCTATTTTACCCCATCACTTATGGGGGTCTATACAGCCCCTCATAAGCCTCCATCTAACCCATCACTTATGGGGGTCTACACAGACCCTCCATAAGCCTCTATCTAACCCCATCACTTATGCAGGTCTATACAGACCCCCATAAGCCTCCATCTTACCCCATCACTTATGGGGGTCAATGCAGATCCCCATAAGCCTCCATCTAACCCCATCACTTATGGGGGTCTATGCAGAACCCCATAAGCCTCCATCTAACCCATCACATATGGGGGTCTATACAGACCCCTGTAAGCCTTTATTTAACCCAATAAGTCCCACAATGGTCTATGAAGAACCTCATAGGACAATTAAAACCCTATAATTAACCCCATAAGTGCCATGAGGGTCCTCCAGAACCCTCATAACACTAAGTACAAACACTACACTATCCCCCCCCCAATAAACATCTAAATCTAAACTACCCCCCACTACCCTAACCTATTAACCTCTACCTACCTAACACTACCTAGCTACACCCTAGTAAACCCCCCGCTCCACTAATTACAAAAAATAAAAAAAACTATGTCACAAAAAATAAAAAAAACTATGTCAGCAAAAATAAAAAAAACTATGTTAACAAAAATTTTAAAAAGTACATTACAGCCCCCACTCCAAAAAAAATAAAAAAGGACATTACAAACCCCACCCCAATACAAAAAATATAAAAAGGACATTACAACCCCCCCACTACAAAAATAAAAACAAATTACACACCTGCAAAGAAAAGGCATACACAAATATACATAACATTACAGTAACAAATATATTATAAATATACCCCTAACTACAATACATTACCCCCTATCTATACATGACCCCCATCTATACATTACCCCCTATCTATACATAACTCCCTATCTATACATAACCCCCATCTATACATTACCCCCATTAATACATAATCCCCCAAACTATACATTACCCGCTATCTATACATGACCCCTTTCTATACATATACATGACCCCTTTCTATACCCCTATCAATAATAACCCCATATCTATTAATTACCCCCTATCTATACATAACCCCTATCTATACATTACCACCTATCTAGAATACATTAAACCCTAAATCTAAGCTAAAATAGAATAATTTACACCACTTACCTTTGCAGATGTCCCTTCAGGAAAAAAAGAAACCCCTAGGAAAAAAAAAACATCTAATTAGTACAAAACACTACACATAACAAATACACATTGTAAATACAGTATTAAACTCGCCTTTCCAGCATGTGTCCCCATCCATCTTCTTCTGTTCCTCAAATGGCCCCTGGAAAAAAAATACATAACATTAGTACAACATATCTTAGATTTGAAGCTATCTTAGATTTACTCATCACAAATAATATTGATATAGTATCAAATGTTGAAATAGGGCAACCTTTGGGAAACAGTGATCACAACACAGTCTCATTTGAGATTGAATTAAAAAAACAACATTTTAAGGGGCCAACAAAAACTCTTAATTTTAAAAGGGCCGATTTTAACGATCTAAGGGCAGCAATACAAAGTATAGAATGGGACAGAGAACTGATAGGTAAAAACACTGAACATAAATGGACAACATTTAAATCCTTACTAAATATACATACACATCGGCATATACCGTGTGGGAATAAAAGTAAAAGAAGTAAATCCCATGCAATGTGGCTTAACAATGATTTAAAGATCAAGATACGGAGTAAAAAACAGGCATTTCAATTATACAAACAAGAGGGGACAGAGACCGCTTTACGGGAATACAAGGAAATCAACAAGGCTTGCAAAAGCGCAATTAGACTGGCTAAAATAGAAAATGAAAAATTTATTGCAAAAGAGAGTAATACTAACCCTAAAATATTTTTTAAGTATATTAATGGGAAGAAGGCGAGGAAGGAAGCTATAGGAACATTAGAATGAGAAACAGGCTGTCTGAAAATTAGTGACCAGGAAAAGGCAGATGAGCTAAATAGGTTCTTTTCTGCGGTATACACAAGGAAGGTACCAGTGGTTGGGACACTGCAACATAATGGGGCTACACTACCTTTGCCAAATAATTGGTTAACACAGGAAGTAATCCAAAAGAGGTTGGAAAAAATAAATGTTAATAAAGCCCCGGGTCCTGATGGAATACATCCAAGGGTACTAAGGGAACTGGGTTCTGTAATAGCCAAACCATTATATTTAATTTTTCAAGATTCACTCAACACGGGGTCTCTACCAGATGACTGGAGAAAAGCTGATGTGATACCTATATTTAGGAAGGAGCAAGGGCAAATCCAGGGAATTATAGACCAGTGAGCCTCACTTCTGTAGTAGGTAAGCTTTTAGAAGGGTTAATAAGGGATAATATACAAGAATATGTCTATTTGAACAGGATTATAAATTGGAGTCAACATGGATTTATGAGGGATAGGTCATGTCAAACAAATCTAATTAGTTTCTATGAGGAGGTTAGTAGGAACCTGGATCAAGGCAACTCAGTGGATGTAGTCTTTTTGGATTTTGCAAAGGCTTTTGATACAGTGCCACATGGGAGACTATTGGGCAAACTAAGGGATACAGGAATTGCAGTAAATATCTGCTCATGGATTGAGAGCTGGCTAAAAGACAGGAAGCAAAGGGTTGTTGTAAATGGAACATACTCCGATTGGACTAATGTGGTAAGTGGGGTTCCTCAGCGTTCAGTATTAGGTCCTCTCCTTGTTAACATATTTATTAATGACTTAGAGGTAGGATTGGAGTGTGGGGTCTCCATTTTCGCTGATGACACAAAGTTGTGCAAGGTAATTAAATCAGATAATTATGTGCTTTCCCTCCAAGGGGATTTACATAAAATTGAGGAATGGGCATCTAAATGGCAGATGAGATTTAATACGAATAAATGTAAGGTTATGCATCTGGGAAGGAAAAATAGCCAAGCAATCTATAATCTTAATGGAGCAAATGGTGTATCAGATATTGAAAGGGATTTGGGAGTGCTTGTGGACAACCACCTAGGTAACAGTGCTCAAAGCCAAGCAGCAGCTGCAAAGGCAAATAAAATATTAGCATGTATTAAGAAGGGTATAGAAGCCAGGGAAGCAAATATCATTCTGCCACTATACAAATCTCTAGTACGCCCTCATTTGGAATATGGAGTACAATTTTGGGCACCACTTCATAAAAAGGACATTTTAGAGCTGGAAAAGGTACAGAGAAGGGCAACAAAACTAATAAGGGGAATGGAGGGGCTAAGTTATGAAGAAAGAGTAACCAAATAAACTTATTTTCTCTAGAAAAAAGGCGTCTAAGAGGAGATATGATTATCTTATATAAATACATCCAGGGTCAGTATAAAGATTTGTCAGGGGAGCTTTTTGTGCCAAGAGGTTTTCAACTGACAAGAGGACATCCCTTGAGGTTAGAAGTAAAAAGATTCCACCTCAAAGAAAGAAAAGGGCTCTTTACAGTAAGGGTGGTTAATCTGTGGAATTCTCTACCAGACGAGGTGGTGACAGCGGATTCAATAGATAACTTTAAAAGGGGACTAGATTTATTTCCAATTAAAAAGGGAATTCACGGTTATCATGGATAATTAGAGAGACAGTATTGATCCAAATTTTTTACATTTCCCTTTGAGACAATTGGCTAAGTCTCGCTTGGGTTTTTTTTTTTTCATGGGGCCGAATCTCTTGCAGCCATGTGGGATCAAAGGCTTTCACTGCGGAGCCCTC
Organism: Discoglossus pictus; assembly: GCA_027410445.1. Classification (NCBI taxonomy): domain Eukaryota; kingdom Metazoa; phylum Chordata; class Amphibia; order Anura; family Alytidae; genus Discoglossus; species Discoglossus pictus. The sequence continues at coordinate 176,450,030 of CM050167.1, forward strand.
GGCCGCATGTGAATAGAATAGCTAAGTATCTTGTGGCCATCCCTTGCGGCCACGCAGCTCCCATGGCCATTAATAGAATGTGGAGTCCATAGCGACTACCATGGTAGGGTTTAATTACCATGGGGAACTGTAAGGACCCTCATGGTAACGGGTTTATGCTAGGGACCATAAGAGTCCATATTTTATTTATATGTAATGCAACTGGGCATGGTATCATTTTGCCAAGTTTAATGTTATTATATATCATTATTGATATATTGGCAACTGCACGTCTGCCAACCGATGGTGCCTGTGTCAACAGACAGCGCTGCGCATGTCTGACCCCTATAACACACATGCGCTACTCCGAACACGATATGTAAAGCATAGGGGTGGCTTCACAGTGCTGAATCAGGCATTATTGCAGGTCATAGTGGACCTAATTATAATACCAATAATTTAGTAAATTGCAAGGAGATTTGAGTAGATTTGAGTACCACTGCTAGTAGATCATGGCTCATTGTGTGTCCTGTTATTAAATTCCCTCTCAGGTCAATGAGACAGTGCACAAAGATGTCTAAAGTGGTGGATAAACCATTATCTGAACCAGTTATTAAGATATTATACAGTGTATACCCCATTTATACTAAAAGTTAAGTGTATCATAAGATAAAAGGAATTCTGAGATTCTTCAAAAGTCCTCGAACAGTACACTGTTTAATATATCTTTAGTATATATAGGGCCCTGTTAAACTCCAGTGGCAGTTGTACAGCCTGTATGTCTGCTGGCTTGAAATTTGCTGTAGTTACAGAGCGATTAAATTAGAAAAGCATGCAAGGACATGACCAGAATCATACAGCCTTATTAAATTGCAATTCGACCAATTGAAAAGAGCTCTATATAAGCACATAGCATATTTTTTTACAGAAGTTTTTAGTTAGTGAACTTCTATCCAAAAGCAAGGTCTTCATTAACTAAACATTTCTGTAAAAAAAATATGCTATGTGCTTAAATAGAGCCCTCTTCAATTGGCCGAATCGCAATTTAATAAGGATGTAGACTAATCCGTAAACCATGCTTGGCACGTAGCAAATTATTCAAACCTGTAGTTACGGGTTTAAACAGAGCCAATAGAAAAAGAGACCGACATCTTACATCACTAAAACATGGAGGTTAAGTTTCAATCACTTACGGTTTTGAAGTCCGAGTTGCGAACGGGCCAGCATTGCAGAAATAATGCAATATGAAAAAATCAATAAATATATTATTCTAGTCCATGCGAGTTCAATTATATGTTTTAACACATTGATTGCCGGGATCAATATAACACAGAAATTAGACATAAAAAAATATTTTTTATTACAGATTTGAGGCCTTGATAATGTTGTACTATTAATTTTAATATATTTGATTGCTTTCCCTATAATTTAAAATACAGTAATGTGTTTATATATGCTTTTACAGTGCTACGGACAGGTTTTTAACCCCCTTGAGGGTCCTTCCTAGTACCCGTAGGATTTTTGTCTACATTTGCCATTTACAGGTGTGAAAACAGTTGCAGGCTTGAGGACTTGTAGCAATTTAATAGCAACTTGCGATTGTAACATTTACGGGATTGAAAGATCAAAGGATTAGCTTGGTCGGAATTCAGATTATGACAGTTTGTAGGATTTTCCCCCCATAACCCCGCAGATCATTTGCGGGTAGCTAAAAGAGGCTAATTTAATAGCCGTAACTTTTGATGGCTCCTTTACGGGGTTCTGGAAATGTGATTTGGCAAATTTAATAGGGCTCATAGTTTTTAGGCATGTTCTCTTACTTTTATTTACATATTGTCAATAATGTAGTAGTGATTTCCAAATGCACAACAGATTTTCCAGTCTATTTCACCTAAAAACAAATAATTTTCTTTTTTATGATTGTTCAAGTAAATAATTCTACACATATGCTAATTTTGTCTCTGTGACACATCATGCTAATTAGTGACACATAATGATAAATGTAGATACAGTTTTGAGGTCACTGCGTTAGTATTCAGTTTTTGCATTTAGGTCTCCCGTCCTAACCTGATCAAAATTAAAATCCTCCAAATACACATAAAGTACAAAAAATTTGTATACCACAAATTTGTGTACTATGCAAATGCAGATTATAGGAGATCCACTGGTTACTGCAATGATTTATTTTTATATGAACTTGTGCTTTAATTTAAGTTACAGTGAAAGCAATAAAAGAAAATTATTTTTATGGATGCATAGATATATGCATGCTGCATGTGAAGAAGATATGAAGGCAATGAGATGGTAGCCAGGCTTTCATGTATTGAGAGGCATGTAAGCATAGAGCTTTGAAGGTGTGAAGAAGCACCTTGTCTATTTTTTTATATTACATGAAAGCCTAGAAAAAGCTTTCAAGAGAATGAGAGGGGGTACCACGTTAGACAAAAGGGGGAAATTATTATATTGAGAGAATTAACTTTGGATTTCAGTATGGGCATTTGATAGATGGAGTAGCCACTAAATAATACAGATGTAGACTTTCATACTGTACCTATGTCTAAGTTGATGTTTCGCTGTGTGCAGTCAATATAAACCTCTACAACATTTGCATTTGGCTGAGCATATTACGTCAGAGGTTCTTCTGGTGATAAATATCAAAACAGTAGGAAACAGCAACAAAAGAGATGAATATTCTCCTCTACATATATAGACTTGTCAATAACAATAGTTTTAGTCTTTTATTTTGTGGAGTCTGGTGTTGGTCATGAAATGAGGTGTGTGTGTATGGGTGTAGGAGCCCCAAAACATTGGAAGCAGTTATCTGAGGCAATACATATTCTCTCTCAATTCTAATGGTATCAGTCCATGAAGATCTTGAGACTTCCCTGCAGAGTAAATCAGCTTGATGAAATGGAGAGAGAAATGGAGAGAAAAAAAGTAAAGAAAGTTATACTTTACAGAAAGAGTATTAGATAACTGGAATATCCTTCAAGTGGAATTGGGGAGGAAGGGGGGGGGGGAGAGGCACAGGGGAGGGACTCAAACCCAGTTAAGGAAGTGAAACATGGCTGGGATAAGCATAAGGCCACCTTAGGGTTTAATAAGCCAGACATTTGGGTCGATAGAATGGGTAAGCTAGATGGGCCTTTTTTAGTTATCTGTCCATCAAATCAATGTTCCTATGTTTAAGGGAGACATAGTAGAGAAAAAGGAGGGGAGAGGCTAGAGGGAAGGAGACAGTAAGGATAAGAGGGAGAGAAGGGTGCAAGTGATGCAACTGCTAGACATGTTCCATTGTTCCCGTTATTATTATATACTGTACATCACATATATAGTTGTCGTAATTGAGAGATTGTGTGTAACGCTCGCAAGTTGCAAGCTTTAGACACAAACTCGCTATGCTAACTGCGCAAGGAGCGGGGGAAGGAGACACAGGGGAGGGAGAGGAGGGGAAGGAGACACAGGGGAGGGAGAGGAAGGGATGGCGACACAGGGGAGGGAGATGGAGGGATGACGACACAGGGGAGGGAGAGGTAGGAAGGAGACACACAGGAGGGAAGGAGAGGGAGGGGTAATGACACAGGGGAGGGAGAGAGTGGGGGAAAGAGACACAGGGGAGGGAGAGGGAGGAAGACACCCGGGGGAGGAAGAGGGGGGATAGAGAGGGGAGAGAGACACAGGGGAGGCAGAGGGGGGAAAGAGATACAGGGTAGGGAGGTGGAAGGAGACACAGTGGAGAGGGGGAAGAGACATGGGGAGGGAAGGGGAAGACATACAGGGGAGGCAGAGGGGGAAGAGACTCAGGGGAGGGCGAGGGGGAAAGAGGCACATGGGAGGTTAAGGGGGAAATTAACACAGGGGAGGGAGAGGGGAAGGAGACACACAGGGGAGGGAGAGAAACACGGAAGGGAGAGGGGGGAAGAGAGGGAGGGACAGACACAGGGGAGGGAGTGGTGGAAGAGACAAAGGGGAGGAAGATGTGGGACACACACAGGGGAGGGAGGGGGAAATAGATAGGAGAGGGGGAAGGAGACAGAGGGGAGGGAGAGAGGGAACACACACAGGGGAGGGAGAGGGGGGAAGAGACACAGGGGAGGGAGAGAGAGGAAGACACCCAGGGGAGGGAGAGGGAGCAAACAGAGGGGAGAGAGACACAGGGGAGGCAGAGGGGGGAAGAGATACAGGGGAGGGAGGTGGAAGGAGACACAGGGGAGAAGGGGAAGAGTCATGTTGAGGGAAGGGGAAGAGATACAGGGGAGGGAGAGGGGGAAGAGACACAGGGGGTGGCAAGGGGGGGAAGAGGCACAGAGGAGGTAGAGGGTAGAATAGACATACAGGGGAGGGAGAGGGAGAATGAGAGGGAGGGATATACACAGGGGAGGGAGAGGGGGAAGAGATACAGGAGAGGGAGAGGGGAAAAAAGGCACAGGGGAGGGAGGTGGGTGAAGACACAGGGGAGAGGGGGAGAGACACAGGGGTGGAAGAGGGAGGACATACACAGGAGAGGTAGAGGGGGAAAGAGGCAAAGGGGATGGAGAGGGAGGAAGACACCCGGGGGAGGAAGAGGGGGGATAGAGAGGGGAGAGAGACACAGGGGAGGCAGAGGGGGGAAAGAGATACAGGGTAGGGAGGTGGAAGGAGACACAGTGGAGAGGGGGAAGAGACATGGGGAGGGAAGGGGAAGACATACAGGGGAGGCAGAGGGGGAAGAGACTCAGGGGAGGGCGAGGGGGAAAGAGGCACATGGGAGGTTAAGGGGGAAATTAACACAGGGGAGGGAGAGGGGAAGGAGACACACAGGGGAGGGAGAGAAACACGGAAGGGAGAGGGGGGAAGAGAGGGAGGGACAGACACAGGGGAGGGAGTGGTGGAAGAGACAAAGGGGAGGAAGATGTGGGACACACACAGGGGAGGGAGGGGGAAATAGATAGGAGAGGGGGAAGGAGACAGAGGGGAGGGAGAGAGGGAACACACACAGGGGAGGGAGAGGGGGGAAGAGACACAGGGGAGGGAGAGAGAGGAAGACACCCAGGGGAGGGAGAGGGAGCAAACAGAGGGGAGAGAGACACAGGGGAGGCAGAGGGGGGAAGAGATACAGGGGAGGGAGGTGGAAGGAGACACAGGGGAGAAGGGGAAGAGTCATGTTGAGGGAAGGGGAAGAGATACAGGGGAGGGAGAGGGGGAAGAGACACAGGGGGTGGCAAGGGGGGGAAGAGGCACAGAGGAGGTAGAGGGTAGAATAGACATACAGGGGAGGGAGAGGGGGAATGAGAGGGAGGGATATACACAGGGGAGGGAGAGGGGGAAGAGATACAGGAGAGGGAGAGGGGAAAAAAGGCACAGGGGAGGGAGGTGGGTGAAGACACAGGGGAGAGGGGGAGAGACACAGGGGTGGAAGAGGGAGGACATACACAGGAGAGGTAGAGGGGGAAAGAGGCAAAGGGGATGGAGAGGGAGGAAGACACCCGGGGGAGGAAGAGGGGGGATAGAGAGGGGAGAGAGACACAGGGGAGGCAGAGGGGGGAAAGAGATACAGGGTAGGGAGGTGGAAGGAGACACAGTGGAGAGGGGGAAGAGACATGGGGAGGGAAGGGGAAGACATACAGGGGAGGCAGAGGGGGAAGAGACTCAGGGGAGGGCGAGGGGGAAAGAGGCACATGGGAGGTTAAGGGGGAAATTAACACAGGGGAGGGAGAGGGGAAGGAGACACACAGGGGAGGGAGAGAAACACGGAAGGGAGAGGGGGGAAGAGAGGGAGGGACAGACACAGGGGAGGGAGTGGTGGAAGAGACAAAGGGGAGGAAGATGTGGGACACACACAGGGGAGGGAGGGGGGAAATAGATAGGAGAGGGGGAAGGAGACAGAGGGGAGGGAGAGAGGGAACACACACAGGGGAGGGAGAGGGGGGGAAGAGACACAGGGGAGGGAGAGAGAGGAAGACACCCAGGGGAGGGAGAGGGAGCAAACAGAGGGGAGAGAGACACAGGGGAGGCAGAGGGGGGAAGAGATACAGGGGAGGGAGGTGGAAGGAGACACAGGGGAGAAGGGGAAGAGTCATGTTGAGGGAAGGGGAAGAGATACAGGGGAGGGAGAGGGGGAAGAGACACAGGGGGTGGCAAGGGGGGGAAGAGGCACAGAGGAGGTAGAGGGTAGAATAGACATACAGGGGAGGGAGAGGGGGAATGAGAGGGAGGGATATACACAGGGGAGGGAGAGGGGGAAGAGATACAGGAGAGGGAGGTGGAAGGAGACACAGTGGAGAGGGGGAAGAGACATGGGGAGGGAAGGGGAAGACATACAGGGGAGGCAGAGGGGGAAGAGACTCAGGGGAGGGCGAGGGGGAAAGAGGCACATGGGAGGTTAAGGGGGAAATTAACACAGGGGAGGGAGAGGGGAAGGAGACACACAGGGGAGGGAGAGAAACACGGAAGGGAGAGGGGGGAAGAGAGGGAGGGACAGACACAGGGGAGGGAGTGGTGGAAGAGACAAAGGGGAGGAAGATGTGGGACACACACAGGGGAGGGAGGGGGAAATAGATAGGAGAGGGGGAAGGAGAGGGGAGAAAGAGACACAAGGGAGTGAGGTAAAAGGAGACACATGGGAGAGGAGGGGAAGAAACACAGGGGATGGAGAGGGGGAAGAGACATAAGGGAGAGAGATGGGGAGAAGGAATAGACACACAGGGGAGGGAGAGGAGGGAAAGAGAGGAAGGTATATACACAGGGGTGGGAGATGGGAGAAGAGATAAAGGGAGGGAGGGGGCAAAGAGGCACAGGGGAGGGAGAGGGGGAAAAGAAACACAGGGAGGGATGTGGAAGGAGACAAAGGGGAGAGGGGGAAGAGACACATGGGAGGAAGAGGGGGGGAGAGACACGGGGGAGGGAGAGGGGGGAAAGAGAGGGAGAGAGACCCAGGGGAGGGAGAGGGGGAAGACACACAGGCGAGAGAGGGGGGAAGAGACACAGTGGGGAGAGGGGGAAAGAGACACTGCACAGGAGATGCCCTGCACAGGAGATGCCTTCGCAAGCTGACAGATTTGGAGCGTTTTTGCAAAGAAGAGTGGGCAAATCTTGCCAAGTCAAAATGTGCCATGCTGATAGACTCATACCCAAAAAGACAGTGCTGTAATAAAATCAAAAGGTGCTTCAACAAAGTATTAGTTTAAGGGTGTACATACTTATGCAACCATATTATTTTATTTTTATATTTTTTCTTCCCTCTACCTAAAAGATTTCAGTTTGTTTTTCAATTGAGTTGTACAGTTTATAGGTCACATTAAAGGTGGAAAAAGTTCTGAAATGATTTATCTTTGTCTCATTTTTTACAGCACATAAACCTGACATTTTAACAGGGGTGTGTTGACTTTTTATATCCACTGTAGGTGAGGGAGAGGGTGGAAGAGACACACACACGGGAGGTAGATGGAGGAATGAGAGGCAGGGACAGACACGGGAGGGAGAGGGTGAAGAGACAAACAGGAGGAATAGGGGACACACACACAGGGGAGGGAGAGGGTGAACGAGATACAGTGGAGAGAGGGGTAGAGAGACACTGGGGAGGTAGAGGGGGGAAGATATACAGGGGAGGGAGAGGGGGAAAGAGGCACAGGGGAGGGAGAGGGGAGGGACAGGGGGAAAGAGACACAGGGGAGGGAGCTGGAATCAGACACAGGGGAGGGAGGGGAAATGAGACACATGGGAGAGAGGTGAAGAGACACAGGGGAGGGAGAGGGGGAAGAGACACAATGGAGTGAGAGGGGGAAGAGACACACAAAGGAGAGGTGGGGAAAGAGAGAGGGGAAGAGACACAGCGAAGGGAGAGGGGAGAGACTCATGGTAGGGAAGGTGAAAGAGATACAGGGGAGGGAGGGGGGAGACAAAGGGGAAGCAGAGGGAGGGAAAGGGACACAGGGGAGTGAAAGGGGGAAGAGGCACATGGGAAGAAGGGGTAATAAGACAGAGGTGAGGAAAAGGGAAGGAGACACAGGGGAGGGAGAGGAAGGGAATAAGACTCAGGGGAGGGAGAGGAGGGGGAGAGACACATGGGAGGGAGGGGGAAAACACACATGGGACGGAGAGGGGGGAAAGAGACACAGGGAAGGGAGGTGGGAAAGAGATGCAGGGGAGGGGGGGCAAGAGATAGATGAGAGGGACAGGGTGGAAGAGAACACATGGGTGGGTGAGTGGAAGGAGGCACAGGGGAGGGAGATTGGGGAAAAGAGAAACAGGGTAGGTAGAGGGGGCGAAACAGACACAGGAGATGGCGAGGATGGAAGAGACACACTGAAGAGGGAGAGGGGGGAAAGAGAGGGAGGGACAGACACAGGGGAGGGAGAGGGTAGAAGAGACACAGGGGAGGAAGAGGGGGGAACACACTCAGGGGAGGGAGGGGAGGAAAGATATACAGTGGAGGGGGGGAAGAGACAGAGGGGCAGGAGAGGGGGGAAGAGATACATGTGAGGGAGAGGAGGGAAGAGGCACAGGTGAGGGAGACCATGGAAGAGACAAAGTGGAGGGAGAGGGGGAAGAGACAAATGGGTGGGAGATGGGGGGAAGAGACACAGGCGGAGGTGGGGAAGAGACACAGGGGAGGGAGAGGGGGGGTAAACACAGAGGGGAGGGAATGGGGGAAAGTGACACAGGGGAGGGAGAGGGGGTAAACACAGAGGGGAGGGAATGGGGGGAAAGAGACACAGGGAGGGAGGGGGAAGAGACATGAGGGAGGGCGAGGGGGAAAGAGGCACAGGGGAGGAAGAGGGGGAAGGAGACACAGGGGAGGGAGGGGGAAAGAGGAACAGGGGAGGGAGAGGGGGAAAGAGCACCAGGAGAGGGAGAGGGGAGAAAAGAAACACAGGGGAGGGAGAGGGTGGAAAGAAACACATGGAAGGGAGGGGGGAGACTGATGGTAGGGAGGGGGAAAGAGATACAGGGAAGGGAGGGGGAGGAGATACAGGGGAGGGACAGGGAGAGAAAGGGACACAGGGGAGTGAAAGGGGGAAAGAGGCACCGGGGGAGAAGGGGGAAGGAGACAGAGGGGAGGGAGAGGGAAGGAGACACAGGGGAGGGAGAGGGAAGGAGACACAGGGGAGGTAGAGGGTGGGTGAGAAACAGGGGAGGAAAGGGGGGGAACACACTCAGGGGAGGGAGGGGAGGAAAGAAACACAGGGGAGGGAGAGGGGGGGGAGAGACACAGGGGAGTGAGAGAGCAAAAGAGACACAAGGGAGAGAGATGGGGAGAAGGAGACACAGGGAGGGAGGTGGGGGAAGGGACACAGTGGAGAGAGATAAGAGGGAAGGAGACACAGGAGAGGGGGGAGAGACACAGGGGAGGGAGGGGGAAGAAACACATTGGAGGGAGAGGGAGAGAGAGATGCGTGGGAGGGAGAGGGGGGAAAGAGACACATCGAAGGGAAAGGGCGAGAGAGACACAGGGGAGAGAAAAGGGGAGAAGAAGAGAGGAGAAAGAGACACAGGAGAGGTAGAGGGTAGAATAGACACACAGGGGAGGGAGAGGGGGATGAGAGGGAGGGATATACACAGGGGAGGATGAGGGGGAAGAGAAACAGGAAAGGGAGAGGGGGGAAAAGGCACAAGGGGGAGAGGGGAGAAAGAGACACAGGGGAGCGAGGTGGGTGAAGACACAGGAGAGAGGGAGGCAGACACAGGGGAGAAAGAGGGGGTAACACATGCAGAGGAGGGAGAGGGGGAAAGAAGCACAGGGGAGGGAGAGGGGAGAAAGAGACCCAAGGAAGGGTGGGGAAAGGAGACACATGGGAGAGGAGGTGAAGAGACACAGGGTAGGGGGAGGGGGGAAGAGACACAGTAGAGTGAGAGGGGGAAGAGTTGCATGGGAGGGAGAGGGGGAAAGAAAGGGGGGAGAGATGCAGGGAAGGGAGAAGGGGGAAAACACACATGGGAGGAAGAAGGGGGGATGAGGCACAGGGGAAGGAGAGGAGGGGAACTCAACACACGGGAAGGAGGGGGAGGAGACACAGGGGAGGGTGGGTGAGGGAAAGAAACACAGGGGAGGGAGAGGGGGGAAAGAGATACAGGTGGAGAGGGGAAGAGACACAGGGGAGGAAGAGGGGGGAACACACTCAGGGGAGGGAGGGGAGGAAAGATATACAGTGGAGGGAGGGGGAAGAAGACACAGGCAGGAGAGGGGGGAAGAGATACAGGGAAGGGAGAGGAGGGAAGAGGCACAGGTGAGGGAGAGGGAGGGAGAGACACAGGGGAGGTAGAGGGTGGAAGAGAAGGGGGACAGACCGAGGGGAGGGAGAGAAGGAAGACACCGGCGGGAGAGGGGTCGAAGAGACACAGCGGGAGGTGGGGAAGAGACAAAGGGGAGGGAGAGGGGGGAAACACAGAAGGAAGGAATGGGGGGAAAGAGACACAGGAGAGGGAGAGAGGGGGAGAGACATGGGGGAGGGAGAAAGAGACACAAGAGAGAGAGAGAGGGGGAGAAGAAGAAACAGGGTAGGGAGGTGAGGGAAGGGACACAGGGGAGTGAAATAAGGTAGAGGGGGTGAGAGAAACAGGGGAGGGAGGGGGAAGAGACTCAGGGGAGGGAGAGGGGGAAAGAGATGTGGGGGAGGGAGAAGGGGGAACGAGACACAGGGGAGAGAGAGGGCGAAAGAGACACAGGGGAGAGAGAAGGGGAGAAGGAGACACAGGGGATGGAGGTGGGGGAAGGGACACAGGGAAGGGGGATGGGAGGGAAGGAGACACAGGGGATGGAGAGGGGTGAGAGACACAGGGGAGGGAGAGGGGGAAGAGATACAGGGGAGGAAAATGGAGGAAAGAGGCACAGGCGGAGAGGAGGAAAGAGGCACAGGGGAGGGGGAGGGCGAAAGAGAAACAGGGGAGGGAGAGAGGGGAAGGAGACACAGAAGAGGGAAAAGGTGGAATAGACACACAGGAGAGGTAGAGCGAGGAATGAGAGGCAGGGACAGACACAGGGGAGGGAGAGGGGGAAAGCAATACAGTGGAGGTAGGGGTAGAGAGACACTGGGGAAGTAGGTGGAATGAGACACAAGGGAGAGGGGTGAAGAGACACAGGGGAGGGGGAGGGGGAAGAGACACAGTAGAGTGAGAGGGGGAAGAGACACACAGGAGGGAGAGGTGGGGAAATAGAGAGAGGAAGAGACACCGTGAAAGGAGAGCGGGAAGAGACACAGGGGAGGGAGAGGGGGAACGCACACAGGAGAGGGTGAGGGGGAAAGAGGAACAGGGGAGGGAGAGGGGGGAAAGAGACACAGGAGATGGAGAAGGTAGAAGTGACAAACAGAAGAGGGAGAGGGATGAAAGAGAGGGAGGGACAGACACAGGGGAGGGAGAGGGGGAAGAGGCATAGGGGAGAAGGGGGGGAACACACGCAGGGGAGGGGAGGAAAGAGATACAGTGGAAGGATGGGGAAAAAGACACAGGGGAGGAAGAGGGGGAAGAGATAAAGGGGAGGGAGAGGGGGAGGCACAGGGGAGGGAGAAGGGGGAAGAGACACAGTGGAGGGAGAGGGGAAAGAGACACAGTGGGAGAGGGGGAGAGAGACACATTGGAGGGAAAGGTGGGGGGAGACACAGGGGAGTGAGGGGAAAACAGTGGGGAGGGAGAGGGGGGAAATGAGACACAGGGGAAGGAGAGGGTGTAGAGACACAGGGGAGGGAGAGGGCGGGGAAAGGGACACGGGAGGGAGAGGGCGAAAGAGACACAAGGAAGAGAGATGTGGAGAAAGAGATACAGGGTAGGGAGGTGGTAGAAAGGGACACATGGGAGGGAGAAAGGAGGGAATGAGACACAGGGGAGGGAGAGGGGTGTGAGAGACACATGGGAGGGAGGGGGAAGAGACACAGTGAGGGAGCTGAGGGAAAGAGACACAAGGGAGGTAGAGAGGGGGAAAGGAGACACAGTGGAAGGAGAGGGTGAAGAGACACAGGGAAGGGAGAGAGAGGGGAAAGAGACACAGTGGTATGAGCGGGCAAAAAAGACACAAGGGAGAGAGATAGGGAGAAGGAGACACAGCGGAGGGAGGTGGGGGAAGGGACACAGGGGAGGGAGATAGGAGGGAAGGAGACAAAGGGGAGGGAGAGGGGTGTGAGAGACAAAGGGGAGGGAAGGGGAAGAGACACAGTGAGGGAGGGTGAAAGAGACACAGGGGAGGGAGAGGATGAAAAAGACACACGGGAGAGAAGGAGACACAGGGGATGGAGGTAGGTGAAGGGACACAGGGGGAGAGATAGGAGGGAAGGAGACACAGGGGAGGGGGGTGAGAGACACAGGGGAGGGAGAGGGGGAAAGAGACACAGGGGAGGGAGAGGGGAGGAAAGAAACACAGGGGAGGTAGAGGGGGGAAAGAAACACGTGGAAGGGAGGGGGGAGACACATGGTAGGGAGGGGGAAACAGACACAGGGAGGGAGAGGGGGAAGAGACACACTGGAGGGAGAGGGGGAATACACAAAGGGGAGGGAGAGGGGGAAAGAGACACAGAGGAGGGAGGTGGGAAAGAGACACAGGGGAGGGAGGGGGAGAGATACAGGGGAGGGAGAGGGGAAGAGACACATTGGAGGGAGGGGGAGAGAGGCACAGGGTAGGTTGAGGGGGGAAGAGAAAACAGGGGATGTGAGAGGAAGGAGACACAGGGGAGGGAGAGGGGGTAAAAGAGAATCAGGGGAGGGAGAGGGGGGAAAGAGACTCAGGAGATGGAGAGGGTGGAAGAGACACACAGAAGAGGGAGAGGGGGGGATGAGAGGAAGAGACAGACACAGGGGAGGAAGAGGGGAAGAGACACAGGGGAGGGAGGGGTAGAGAGACACATGGGGAGGAAAAGAGGGAAGAGGAACAGAGGAGGGAGAGGGGGAAAGAGACACAGGGGAGGGAGAGGGGGAAAGAGACACAGGGGATGGAGGTGGAAGGAGACACAGTGGAGAGGGAGGGATGAGACACAGGGGAGGGAGGTGGAAGGGGATACAGTGGAGAGGGAGGGATGAGACACAGGGGAGAGAGAGGGGGAGAGAGGGGGAAAGACACAGGGTAGGGAAAGGGGGGAAGAGACTCAAGTGATGGAGGGGGAACACACACAGGGGAGGGAGAGGGAAGAAAGAAACACAGAGGAGGGAGAGAGGGGGAAAGGAGACAAAGGGGAGGGAGAAGGGGGAAGGAGACACGAGGTAGGGAGATGGGGAAGGAGACACAGGGGAGGGAGAGGTTGGAAGGAGACACAGGGGAGGGAGAGGGGTTTAGAAACACAGGGGAGGGAGAGGGGGAAAAGACTCAGGGGAGTGAGAGGGGGAATGGGGGAGAGACACAGGGTAGGGTGAGGGGGTAAGAGACAAATGAGAGGGGCGGAAGAGACGGAGGGGGAACATAAAAATAAAATATTATCTCATCATTTGTGACATGCAAGTGACTAGTATAACTATAAATATACAACATGTATGCAAATCAGTCAAAAACCTGATTCAGAGGAAAACACAGAAATTAGTTTATGCTGTAGTCATGGATGGCTTTGAATCTACTGGCATGTTTTGCTAATGTATTATACTACTATCATATCACTGTATAACACAGAATTCTTTTTACCTCACTATCATATCCTGGCATAATGCAGGCTCCCCCACCTCACTATTATATTACTGCATCACAGACACTTCCTTCCACTTCACTATCATATTCGTGCATATCACAGGCTTCCCCCCACCTGACTATTATATCACTGCAACACACAGACTTCTTTGCACCTCACTATTATATCACTGCATAACTCAAGCTTCCTCCCTCATCAATATCATATCACTGCATAACATAAGTTTCTTTCCTCCTCATTATCATATTACTGCATCACACAGGTTTCCCCTCACTTCACTCTCATATCACTGCATAACTATCATATCAGAGCATAACACATGCTTCTTCCCTCCTCACAATCATCCCACTGCATAACGCAAGCTTCCTCTCTACTCAGAATCATATCACAGCATAATACTGGCTTCGGGGAATAGTGAGCTTGAGGTTAGGTGGAATATGTGGGATGATTGAAAAGAAGGGGAAGGAAAGAGAAATATGTGAAAAACAAAAAGCAGAAGAATTAGAGGGGAGGTAGAAAGTTAGATGGGGAAAAGTGAATACTAGAAAAAAAAAGAATATAGAACAAAGAGTAGAAGTTAGTTGGAAAGATATGAATCAACTGCAAAAGTCAGGTGTTTTGGGACAAAAATACATGACAGAAAAAGTATACTAGCCATTTGTAATTACAATATTGTGTATAACTTTGTAAAAATACTACTTCTGCTGCTACAATGGCTGCCCATTGCATTCTCATAGGGTTCAATGCTTTCCTAAGAGAGACATACTGCTCCCTAGCACTCTAGTGGTGTCCTCTGGTACTGCATGATTAAGTTTAATTTTGCTATTTTATGTGTCCCCTACACATAAAATGGTAGGGTTATCCCCCTATCCTCCCAGTGCCTATGCCCCTGTGTATGTGACTACGTGAAGTGGTAGGAAGTGGGAGGAGAACACTGCTAACAGAGATGTCTATGAAATACAAGTGTTGCATGTGACCAAATAGGAGGGGTAGCGACAGCAGTAATATCTCTGGCTATGGGGAGTTGTTCTCCATATCCAGAAGTTGGGCATAGTCAGGACAATTATCAAGTAAGAATTTCAATGACTTGCTGCATAGCACAAAAGCTAAAGAGGTGCAAAATGGCATGCGTGCTGTTTGCGATTTGAGGGTTCTTTGCTGCTGTTTCCTTTTCTCACTTTTTCCTTTTTTTCCTGTTGGTTTGTGCCTGATCTTAAAGTATTATCAAAGAAACAGCAGTTATCTCTTACCCTAACTGACTACAAGGAATGTTTGTTACCAAGTTTCTGAGATGAGCATTGTAATCTATTGATTACAAAACTGTTGACTGTTATAAGTCTTCTGAGCTCGCAGGAATTAGGTAATGAGCCTCGCGAAGCATGCTATACTTAGGCTGCAAGCAGTTGAGGAACGCAGGACTTACTTAGGCTGCAAGCAGTTAAAAAACGCCAGACTTAGATAAAAAAAATCCAACCTCGGAATCTCGGAGGCAAAAAAATCTGATCTTGGAAAAATATGAAGTTAACGGCCGAACAGCAGAAATTTAAAAAAATTACAACACACTTACACACAGCATAGGGGGAGAGCCAGGAAGCCTGGGAGTGAGGTTTGCAAGCGATTATGAGCCTTATTTGCTGTGTTTCGTCAAAATCGGCTAAGCGGGGGGGAAAATGGTGGACAAACAACGAAAAAAAATCTGAAACTGCATGAAAACGAGGCTGAGCAATGCCTGGCACGCAGGACTTAGAAAATACATGACGGCAAAAACAGTAACACTTACACGAATAACTCCAGACACGCAAGTCTTAGAAAATACACAACGGCAAAGACACTGCAAGCAGTTGAGGAACACAGAACTTACTTAGGCTGCAAGCAGTTTAGGAATGCGAGACTTAGGTAAAAATATCCGACCGCGGAATCTCAGGGGCAAAAAAATCCAACCTCGGAAAAATAAGAAGTTAACGGCCGAACCGCAGAAATTGAAAAAGACGAAATACACAAAAAATAATAAAAAATAAATTAAAAGACACTCACACACAGCACAGGGAGAGAGCCAGGAAGCCTGGGAGTGAGGTTGCAATCGATTTTGAGCCTTATTTGCCGTGTTTCGTCACTCAAAAATCGGCTAAGCAAGAAAAAAAATGGCAGAGGAAAAACTGAATCTGGGAAAAAGTAAAAATAACATCATATCAGGTGTTTGGTGGACGTGCTAGGGATTTTCTTAGGCAAATTATGGGCGCCGCACAGTGAAAATCCAAGTTCTCCAAATGTATTAACCACAAATATAATTGTTAACTACCATGCTGATGATTCAGTATTCCGCGTGTCAACACCATGATAGTAGATTATTTTAAAGGTACATAAAATTATATTACCAAAAGTCAGCCATTAAGATAGAACATAAGGGGCTAACTATAACAGAAACATTCTCTCAACACAACTCACGTTTAAAGTAGCATAAATAAATTCCAGAAATGTTATGGAAACATTAAATCTTAATACCATCCATTTCAGCAGAAGCATCCAGCAACGGACATTTCTCACGTCACACATCACCACTCTTCTGCCTCTGATCTCATATAACAAAGTGTAAGATATATATATATATATATATTTTTTTTTTTTGGTAGTGTTGCCTTCTTCCTGATGTAGGATAATATCGTCTCACAGCTTCTCTTTTCTCCAACAACAGACTCCAGATTGTTTGTCTCAGCTTTCTCCTAATGCAGGTGCAGCTATTTTTGAAACAAGACCTCTCTCTCTGCAATTTTTGTTTCTTAACACTTTCATGCTTTATCTCAGGGACATAATCAAGAAACACCACACCCTCATTTTCGCTGCAGGCCTCTTAACTCTCCTCCTGCCTGATTTCAGGTGCAAACACTGATTGAGCTGCAGCTCAGTGAAAACTCTTTGCTCTAGACTGGACATACACCTCCTCTCAGTCTCAGGCTCAAATAGATTACTTATATATCTATAGGACATCCTCCTCAATGATAAATAATTCCAATAGATGGTACCATCTATTAGAATTATTTATCCTTGAGGAGGATGCCCTATAGATATATAAGTGACTTCATATTTATTTTGGTAGAGTTGCCTTTGAGTATATTATACAGAAATATCTGATAGCCCATGTGTCTTTTTATCTTCTAATAAAAAGTCTCAAAAACATTAAATAAATGGCTTAATTCAGCAACATAAAATAATCATCTATGTAAACAAGCTGAGTAAATTGCAAGAACATCCTGACTAGCTCTGGAGTCACTTCTCAGCTCTCAGGTAATATAAATCAGGATTCTGCTAAACAGTCCACTTTCAAAAATTACTTCTTTCCCAGGTATTCTTCAGATGCAGCTTTTAGTGTTATTCCTCACAAGCAGATGGGTGGTGCACTGGCCCACCCTCCTCTCCAAATGTTCCACCCCATGGACCCTTAACACACTTTTTGGCATGTGCTGTTTTCTTTACCCACACACAGACTTCTTTCTGATATAAGATAATATCGTCTCTTTACAAGGTACCTTTTCTGCTGTAGGTTTATTTAGGGTTTTGTGTTTCTCACAGCTTCTCTTTTCTCCCAAAACAGACTCCAGATTGTTTGTCTCATCTTTCTCCTAATGCTGGTGCAGCTGTTTTTGCAACAAGACCTCTCTCTCTCTGCAAGAAAAAACCCACCCTCATGTTGGCTGTAGGCCTCCTAACTCACTTCCTACTTGATTTCAGGTGCAAACACTGATTGAGTTGCAGCTCAATGAAAACTCTTTGCTCTAGACAGGACATACAGCTCCGCTCAGTCTCAGGCTCAAATAGATTACTTATATATCTATAGAGCATCCTCCACAAGGATAAATAATTCCAATAGATGGTATCATCTATTGGAAATATTTATCCTTGAGGAGGATGCCCTTTAGATATATAAGTGTCTTCATATTTATTTTGGTAGTTTTGCCTTTAAGTATATTATACAGAAATAGCTGAATAAAGTCTCAAAAACATTAGATAAATGGCTTAATTCAGCAACATAAAATAATCGTCTATGTAAACAAGCTGAGTATATTGCAGGAACAACCTGACAAGCCCTTGAGTCACTTGTCAGCTCTCAGGTAAAAGAAATCAGGTTTTCTCTCCACTTTCAAAAAATACTTCTTTCCCAGGTATTCTTCAGATGCTTTTTGTGTTATTCCTCACAAGCAGATGAGTGGAGCACTGGCCCACCCTTCACTCCAAATGCTCCACCCCAATGACCCTTAACACATTTTTTGGCATGTGCTGTTTTCTTTACACACACACACAGACTTCTTCCTGATGTAAGATAATGTTGTCTCTTTATAATGTACCTTTTCTGCTGTAGGTTTATTTAGGGTTTTGTGTTTTTCACAGCTTTTCTTTTGTCCAAAAACAGACTCCAGATTGTTTGTCTCAGCTTTCTCCTAATGCAAGTGCAGCTATTTTTGCAACAAGACCTCTCTCTCTGCAATTTTTGTTTCATAACACTTTCATGCTTTATCTCAGTGACATAATCAAGAAAAAACACACCCTCATTTTGGCTGTATGCCTAATTTCAGGTGCAAACACTCATTGAGCTGCAGCTAACTAAACACTCTTTGCTCTAGACTGGACATACAGCTCCGCTCAGTCTCAGGCTCAAATAGATTTCTTATTTATCTATAGGGCATCCTGCTCAAGGATACATATTTCCAATAGATGGTACCATCCATTGGAATTATTTAATTATTTATCCTTGAGGGGGATGCCCTATAGATGTCTTCATATTTATTTTGGTAGTGTTGCCTTTGAGTATATTATACAGAGATAGCTGATAATCCACGTATATTTTTATCTTCTAATAAAAAGTTGAAAAAACATAAAATAAATGGCTTAAATCAGCAACATAAAACAAGCATCTATGTAAACAAGCTGAGTAAATTGCAGGAACATCCTGACTAGCCCTGGAGTCAATTCTCAGCTCTCAGGTAATAGAAATCAAGTTTCTCTTCAAAGTCCACTTTCAAAAAATACTTCTTTCCCAGGTATTCTTCAGATGCAGCTTTTCGTGTTATTCCTCACAAGCAGATGAGTGGAGCACTGGCCCAGCCTTCTCTCCAAGTGCCCCAGCCCAGGGAGCCTTAACACACTTTTTGGTTTGTGCTGTTTTCTTTACACACGCAGACTTCTTCCTGTTGTAAGATAATATTGTCTCTTTACAAGGTACCTTTTCTGCTGTAGGTTTCTTTGGGGTTTTGTGTTTCTTACAGCTTTTCTTTTCTCCCAAAACAGACTCCAGATTGTTTTTCTCAGCTTTCTTCTAATGCAGGTGCAGGTATTTTTGCAACAAGACCTCTCTCTCTGCAATTTTTGTTTCATAACACTTTCATGCTTTATCTCAGGGGCATAATCAAGAAAAACCACACCCTCATTTTGGCTGTAGGCATCTTAACTCACCTTCTGCCTGATTTCAGGTGGAAACACTGATTGAGCTGCAGCTCAGTGAACACTCTTTGCTCTAGATTGAACATACAGCTCCACTCAATCTCAGGCTCAAACAGATTACTTATATATCTATAGGGCATCCTCCTCAATGATAAATAATGGTACCATATATTGGAATTATTTATCCTATAGATAGGTGTCTTTTTTCTTCAAGTTTAGTTTATGTAATTTACACTCATCTGTATGGGTTGGTCTCCGGTATAATTATATACATACACTTGTTTAAACATAGAGAACTGAATTGGAAAATATATATTATTGGAGAACCAGCTCCATTTAGTATATTGTCTGTTCTCAAAATATATCAAATAGATTATTAGCTTTACTTTGTCACTATATATATATATATATATATATATATATATATATATATATATATATTGACATTTGTAAATAATATATAATGGCATATAGACTGTAAAATAAATTGTTACAATTTTTTTTCATTGTTTCATGATATGGTCAACAGATGGACATTATAAACAAAAGCTATTAATAAGTAGTGCTAATGACAATACACAGGCATGTTTTTAACTATTCTGCTTTTTTGTGATTATAAGTCATCAATCTTGTTATGCCAACCATTGCATCTTTGCCAAAAAACATTGCACCTTTGAATGCAAATCCGCGGAATATATATATGTTGGCACCGGGGGGGCCCAAAACTTTTTTTTGGGGGACCAGGGCACTCCATTGACTAGCTCAGTCACATTATCAAAAGTTTGCAAAATCCCAAATCTGTGGTCCTGTGCTGTTATGGGAACCCACTGGGCTGTTTCAAGCAAGGATACATTCAATAGGGACCAAGAGATGAGACCATCATAAACCTGTTTAAGAGGATGGGCAATTGCCAGGTATGCAACAACCACCGTTAAATATTGCTGCTCTCAACAATGAGGAAAATTCTTGCACAAGTTCAGCTAAATCCTCAGATCAATCATCTTGAGCAGTGCTTACTGACAGTTTGGTTTCATCAAAGGACATGTAACCATTGACATCATCTTAGCTACGCATCAACTACAGAAGAAGTGTCAAGAGCAGAATCATGAACTCTACACAACCTTTGTGAACTTCAGGAAAGCATTTGATGACAGGGACTGTGGAGGATTATTTCAAAATTCCCCTGCCCTGATGATGGTGAAACATCTGAGGCCTCCCCAGTCACCAATTGCGTCAAGTAAGAGTGGGTTCTAGCACCCAGGCTGTTCAGCATGATATTATCTGCCACTCTAACAGATGCCTTTCAGCCCTGTGGAATAGGTCTTAAGTACAGAACTGACTGGAAACTCTTTAAATCACTAGAGTATATTCCTGAGTGCTTTACACCTACTTGTTTAATTAAATTGATAATAGATTACAGGAAAATAATAGGAGTACCTGTTAAAATACCAGAATGTATTCATAGCCAAAAACATTGCCGCATTTAAAAGGGAGACAGCTACACACTACATACTTATACTAGAATAGGCATACTTTTCTTTTGATGCCTGATTGGTCAATACAAGTCCAAACCACTATGCAAATACCAGTAAAACAGGTGATAGTGAGGAGGGCAGGTCTCTCCTACCTGGAAGGCTTACAAGCTGAAGCCACAAATCTGACTGTAAAGTTTATCCTTAGGTGGAAAAAGAGAGTTTCCTGCCCAAGAAAATCTTAAGTGAAGAACCCCACAACTAGATATTCAATAGTTAGTCATAAATGACTGTTGCAGAGTACTAAGCATGAAATAACGTATCTGGTTTCAAATAGTAGGCCAGTTTTCACTGGTTTCCAGGTAGTGTGTGCTTTTTCTTTTAAAAACAATGATATAAACTAAAGCTTATAGGGGTGATTGACCTTCTTGATTATTAGTTAGTTTGAGCTGTAGGCCATAACGTCCAATTGCAATATAATTGCTAAGAATGGATGTCCTACTTAGGAAGCCTCATAGCTTTAATCCAATCTATAAATCAGGGTCAATATGTCTCCCTAGAGGCTGCCTTACAATCATTTCACCATCTGTGCAGCATGCTCATAGGTTTAAAATTATAATTAAAATTTGAACTGCATGCCATCACCAAGGTGAAGGAAACTGTGCTGCAAGACATCCTCTTTGCTGGTGATTGTGCTCTAAATGCTTGTAAAGTGCCAGAAATGCAAATCAGTATGAACACGTTTTCATCTGCATGCAGAAACTTTGGTCTCACCACCAGCATCAAGAAGACTGAGGTCATGCACCAGCCAGCTCCCCACTTCTTACACTGAACCATCCATCACTGTAAATGGACAAAGACTGCAGGCAGTGGACCACTTCACTTACCTGGGCAGTAACCTTTCCCTAGCAGTGTTGATTGATGCTGAAGTAAACTGCAGAATTGCAAAAAAGCCAGATCTGCATTCAACAGATTCCACTCCAATATTTGGGAACATTGAAAGATCAGCTTCCCAACTAAGCTGAAGGTATACTGAGCAACGGTGCATCCAGGTCTGTTGTATAACTGTGAGAGTTTCTATATAAGAAAAAAACGTGTTTATATCTTTACTAGGTTTTTTCTCTGTGCAACGGAATTTAGCAAATATTGGCCTGGGCATATTGTCAGAATGTCAGATGAGCACACTCAGGGAAAGCACTCCTATGCAGTACAAAAGAATCAGTTCAAGGACACTCTGAAGGTGCAGCCTCATTCACGAAGGCTGCCAAACCTGAGCTGAGACATACAGCTGAGACTGAAAGAAAATGTGTGCTGGCAAAGTCCAAAGTTGCCTGCATATCACTGACGATGTCATCACATGTCTGCCCAACATGTGATAGGACATTCCATTACCAAATCCATGATAAAATGGCGGATGTTGTCTGTGAGAGGGGCATTTACATTTCTGGAGAGCTATGATTGCATCTTTGATGCATCATCCTGCTCCTGGGTCAGTGAGGGAGAAGGGGGGGGGGTGTTAAGTTCAGTATTATCCAGTTATCATACAAAGGCTAGGGATTTCGTCCTGCTCCCTTCTCCTCCACAAATCCCTCCACTGATAAGCATAAGCATACCTGCCGCCAGCATTATGCTCTCAGGATGTGATGAACTGAAAACAAAAATAGATTCATGTACTCACAAACAGAGTTTTCAAAATTAGTTTTTTCCAAAAAAGTGTTTTATGCCTATAGCTTGCCCTGCTGTTAATGTTGTTCATTTTTAGGCACATACTTGACAAGCAAGTCTTTTTTTTGTACTCTGCAGTGGTCCTTTAAGTTTCACTATACAGTGAAAGTATGTCAGTGAGATAACATTTTTTCCTGTTATGTTGATATATCAACTCAGAACAAGAAATTAAAGTTGAACTGTGTTACATGAGCTGAACACTGAACCTAATGTTCCTTTACATCTATTTCAACTGCTTAGCATAATGCTAAAAACTGCCCTAGGTCATGTGGCTCTCATCACAGTTCATGATAGTATTCATTATAATTGTTTAATTAAATCAACTTGTAACAATTTTTTTGAAGATACAAGAAAGTTATATTCAAATCTGTCTTTCAAATTAACATAGAACAATTCCAGCAAAGCATAATTTGTATTAATATAACAATGAGCAGAATTTGCATGTATTACTAATTTCTATATATTACCGTATTGGTCCGAATATAAGCCGCACCTTTTTTCCAATTTTTGAGCTTGCGAGATACGGGCGCTGCTTATATTCGCAACCGTAAAAAAAAAATCATTGCCGATTTGCGAACTTTGCTTGTTAGGTGTGCGGCTTCTATTCGCGAACGCAAAATGACTGCCGATTTGCACGATTGCGTGTTAAGGGTGCCGATTTTCGTGCTTGAGACTGCGTTATTGAATAGCGATTTACGGTTTTAGTGATTCTAACATCCTATAAAGCCTGTAACCTGCAAAAAAACTACCGTGCTAATTAGAAAGCCTGTTTCTTGCAATGGCTGATCACTTTGAGAGTCTTTTTCTCTCTAATTTTACCGATGCGGCTTATATTTGAGTACTATCTTTTTTCAATTTTTTCCCCTTGAACTTTACAGGTGCGGCTTATATGCGGGTGGGCTTATATTCGGACCAATACGGTACATGGATATAACTTTCTGGAAATTATTTTAACATTACTTTCATGACCTGACTTGTGAAACAAGTTTAGAACAAAATTATATCTTGGTTTGCTTTTAATTTGTGCAGTAAGGTGCATGGTACTTGGAGGTGTGTAGGCTAGGATACCTGAAGAACATCAATAGACACAAGCTTTGTGGACAAATTAACTGGTCACAGTTTACAATGGGTAGGAATGTGTATGGTACATTGTATTATTTCCTAAAAGAAAGAGCATTTCATAGTGATTTAGTGCAGTCATCTTCTTACTTTGCTTATACATAGCCCAGTCTCCCATGGTGCTATGGGGGTTTAGACATCTAACTGTACTCTACATCTTTAAAAGTATTACTGATTTAAATACTTCCTAACTCCTCTCATTAAGGAAACCTAAACAGATTGAAATAGCATATATACCTTTTGCTGTTGAAAGCATTATATTACAATGATAACTCATAATATATACCGTATTTCTTAAGTCTTTTTTTTATATTGGTTGAGACAGTCCAGTAACTAAATTTTGTCAAAACTTTAAATTGAATTTTCAATTTGTAATGAAAATGTTGTATTGCACATAAAACAGTAAATGGTAAACCCAGGTAAGTCTTGATGGAAATGAAATCTGTAATATGAAAATCATAGTAACTTTTAATATACAATAAACATTAAGATACTTTGCCTTCCATTATCATATGAAAACTGAAGGTAAATCATCAAGCAGTAGCCTTTGGCAATGTGTTTGCTTTTGTTAATTCATACATCTTGTGTGTCGCTCTGTTAGCCAATAAATATGTTAATCCTTCTTTTATTCTTATCTTTCTTAATTAGGATTCCTGTATTACAGTAATACAATAAAATATTCTTCAAGGGAAATGCTAGATCATTAAAGGGATACTGCATTCCCATATTTATAGTAGACACTTTTATAAATACTGCAGTTGATAATGGGTAAATGGGTAAATATTTTTAAAAAGTAAAAAAAAAAATAGATTATGTTTTTAATGTATTAGCAATTTTTTTTTTGCTCTGGGCAGCCATTGTCTTATTTGAACTTCTTGTTTGCACTGCTTTCTTCACAGACAAGGGTTTGCCAACTAATGAGATATCCATTAGCCCTACTGAAAGTGCAGACACAAAAGATTGTAACATTTCAATTGTAGCATGTGAAAGTTTCTCTGCATTCAAAGTCTCTATCCTCCAGTAAAAGCAGTTTAGTAAAAACAAATATATATCCATAGGTCCCACTAAAGCATTTATTCATATAATAGTTATTAATGCAAAACTGTTTTATTTTTTATTGTCTATAAACATATTGCCCAAGTGTGGTTCTTCAAGGGGCATATTATAATTATGGTTGTATAGTCATCAATTCTGTGTATAAAAAGCAATGTTAGTAATGGGGGTATGTTGCAATAAAATCAATATAAAATGTGAATATCATATTTAATGTTTTGTGCAAGGAAGGATGTCTCTCAACCCTAAGTCACACGTGTGTTATGTTGTCAAAACACAGGCAATGAAGGTGTTAAAATAGTTTGGATAACTAGTTTATTATGTAAGCTAAAGGAGGTTATTTTGCAAATAGAAAAAAAAATAAAGGCTTGTTTGACATTTCTTGTGTTTGTACTCTGTAAAATCTTATGTTTCCAATCTCTAAGAGTTTATTTTTCTTTCTAAAGATGGTTTGAGGCCTAGGGAAGCACTTAAAGTTTCTGCTATCCTCAGCCAAGGAACACAACGTGTGGGTGAAGTATAAACACAGAGCCTTTCTCTTTGACCTGCACTGCTATGAGATGGGACAGGATTGTTAGTTTATGTGAGAGAAAATAGCATAGACTCGCTTGAAGAAAAAAAAAAGCGGCATTGGATTAGTCCTTTGTCAGAGTCTCAATGCTAAGGGGAATTAGCCATAGATGTAGGCACTTAAGGGTACGCTCATGCTAAAGCTTATCCCAGATTTTGCACAATAAACATTTGAATATCAACAGTGTTTTGCAACTTTCAGCACAAATGTATAAACTTCCCTCTTTTGAATACACCCAAATCCTTCCCAATGTTAGTCGCTCAAACACGCAGGCCACTGGCTGGAGGCGGCTAGTAAATAATTCAAGTCCAATTTGTGATTTGCAAGAGCTGAGTCTCACAGGTTTTCTTGTCTTAATAGTCATTACAGACACAGGAGGAAAGGGACATTTTCTTCTTCCCTTTACTTTCATCTAGGTTTAGTTCTTTGAAAATTGACTTAATTTGTCATGGTTGGAAGAAGCTTATCACCTGCACCAGTATTTCTCTCTGTCTTTTTTTGCAAGGCCTCTACTGTAGGAATTACTTTTTGAAATATTTTTTTTATTATCCTCTTTCAAGTCATTTCTTCTAGTTAACAACTAGAGACTCATTCCCTTACATTTTTATGCTTCTATTTTTCTTTCAACCCTTTAAATTCCAGAGGATGTAGAGGCTTCAAAGAAAAGCTTTTTTTTTTTGTGCAGACAGAGCGCAGTACCTAATCAGAACATAGTCTAGCCCAGCAGTGAACAGGTTGCAGGATGTCACAAAGTATAATTCACTAAGCAAAGACTGATTCACTAAAAAATAACAAGTAATAAGTGTGCATTCTTTATTAAAATTAACATGGATGCCAAAATTCATAAATCTTCACAGGATCTGCAAAAATGTTCCCTGCTAATGCAAAAGCAGTTTTCCCATTTTGCAACCCCTACGAAGATTTGTTTATTTTGTTAGTGTCCTTATACCAATACAAATATGTTTTTTTTTTTAAAGCAATGCACAGCTGAGCCTTATTGCAGGTGACTAGAAAATATACATAGGTCATTCCTAAATCTTCATGAAGAAGTTGTTTTCAGCTCTTAAAGGTGTGAAGCATTGTAGTTACATGTGAATTATTAAAAAATTGCAAAAGTAGTGACCAAAATAATAACATTTTATAATAATTTGACATAAGCAACAAATGATAATTAGATCTATAGGAAACTTATTTAGATGACATGGGTATTACTGAAGACTTTAATACTTGCAGCAATTAGAACTGTGAAATATATTGCACTTTATCTTGGAGAATATGCAACTCTCCTACAGGCTGCAAACCCATTGATTTTATACTTATAATATATAGGAAAAAAGCACAGTATAGATACCGGATAGGAATAAAAGTACTTCAAAACCCATCATATCTATGGTAAGGGTTTGGGATGGTGTGGAATAATTATAC
The DNA here is from genome assembly GCA_027410445.1 of Discoglossus pictus. Classification (NCBI taxonomy): domain Eukaryota; kingdom Metazoa; phylum Chordata; class Amphibia; order Anura; family Alytidae; genus Discoglossus; species Discoglossus pictus. The sequence goes on from CM050167.1 coordinate 176,476,387, forward strand.
TCCACTGAAGATAAAGCTGTGATAAGGGTCTCATGGTATCTCCTTGGAAAGTAAAATAAGACATTACTGGCCTGTCTAAGTCTAAAGAATATTAAAGCAGTTTGCCTATTGAACTTGATACAATGATGTGTTGTTGAATAAAGTTATCTTCAGGATTGAATAGGATGGTGTCAGTGGGAGGGTAGAAAAGGAGGAACTTGAAAACTGAAAAGAAGTCTCTTTTTTAAAGAATTTGGAGGTCAGAGACCAGCTGCTTTGCAAGGCAAGAGGACAACTAAACAGTGGATAGGCCTAAATAAAGACAACTATAGAGATACACACACTCACACAAATAGTCTCTCTCACACACTCTTCCTCTCTCGTTTTCTCATTCGATTTCTCTCTATGTTCCTCTCTGTCTTTCTTTGTTGACATCTTTTTCTGTGTAAAATCTTAATCCATATGAACATTTCATCCACTTTTCTCCTCTCCTACAACTAGCTATATTTTATGAACTCATATCTTCATATGCTAAGAAAATTTCCTTTTTTTCTACACTCTGATGATCAAGAACCTGTAAACTTGAAGCTTTAAAGGAACAGATGAAACAAGCAGTCAAAGGTAGGAAAAAACATGAATTCCATTGATTGTGGGATATTAACATGTTGATTGGAAGAAAAAGATACTGTGAGGATGTATGTCCCCTCCCATGTCTGTTTGGAAATTCATTGCCACATATAAATAATAAAATAATAGTCTGATTATTCTGTAAGAATTTTCTGTCTGACTGAACACAGGGCCTGTTTCCAAATACAACATGTGAATGGCTGGAACATGTTGCAGTATTAATAATCCCAGAACAAGGATCCAGACAGGCTTTCTGTGGCTATGCTGGGAGGGATCTTCAACTTCCTATAAATGTATATAATTAAAATTTAATTTAAAATTAAAAACATGTCTCCAGGGTCTATGTAGACAAATCTGTAGCTATTTAAACAACATGGATGTATTTGGTTGCCTATCGAATGACAAGACTCATCACAAATTCTGTTAAATGTGATATCTGCATTTGATTTCCACCATGTATTCCAGAGAACGTCTTTAATAAAAGTTCAATGTTTGTAAAAGATTGTAGATGTTAAATACATTAACGTAAAATGAAGTTTCAGCAGAAATGCAAAATAGTTTTTTATTGTACTAAATAAGTAATTTGGAATAGAGACAGTATGTGCTCTCTGTGATCACAGGAGTCATCAAATGAACTCGTGTTCCTGGATTCAGATGAGCATTATACCTCCATATAAATTGGCGTTGCACTGTCTTTGTGAATGGCATGTTGCCTAGCAACCTATTAGACGTCCCAATGTTTTAGAAGCTTCTGGCAGGGCAACTGATCAAAACCTTATTAGTTTTTAAGTATATTTAAGGAATATCCATAAACTAACAAGCCTATACTCATATTTCTTGCCACTGTATCCCCCGAATGGCATTCCACAGCTAAAATAATAATAAAAAATAACAATATGGTGGAGCTATGGAAAGTTAAAAAGACAAAAGTGATGGCTGTGATATGTGTAGAAAATAATGCAAAAAGATTCATTGTTAATTTAACTTGGACTAATATGTTTGAAAGCGCAAATATTCAAAGTTATATATTTTTTTTAATTATTTTCTAGAAGTCATCAGAAATATGGGGAAAAATCTTATTCTCTGCTGTCTTTTATTGCTAAAAGTGGAAGAGTAATTTAGTCGCCATGTTTGACCATTAAGATCATGTAATCCAGAAAATTAAATTGAATTGCATATCCTACTAAGGGATGTGCCCAGATCAAGAGCTCCCTATCTCCGAGAACATAATGGTATATTTCACAATTCTGTATTCTGTCTGCTGAGGGTTTTTTTTTTGGGGGGGGGGGGATGAATAAGTCATCAGTAGTTGAAATTTTTATAATTATATTTTATTTGGCTATTGTTCTCTACATGAAAGAGTCTTTAAAAATGAGAATGTTTTATTTTGCCAAATGGCCCCCAGAGTGCTTATATCTGTAAATCAGTTTGCAAAGAGACTCTCTCGCATGGCAGTTTAACCAATGACTGGCACAGATTAGCAGGCTGTCAGATTCATGTCAGGGAAGGTTTATAGGGCTGCCTTCTGAAGTTGTCCTGAATTAACAATTAATGGATTGCGTGTTGTGATAGCTCTTTTATGGAGGTTTACAGCTGGATGACAGTCAAGCACAAAAGCAAAGTGATTGTGCTCTCCATTATTAGCATCATATGAAGATTAAACCGTGGCTTCATCAAATTCATTAGTAAATTATTCATCTCCCAAAACAGTTTAAGGTGGTTAAAAATCAGCTGCTTAATATTACAGTGGGTTATTTTAATAGTCAGTGATATAACATAAACGCAAATACCACGATTCTAACACTTTCAATGTAATTGACAAGTTTCTGAAAATCTATGATCATGGAACTGCTTTCCAGTAGAGATGGTAGTACATTTCAAAAAAGCAATATATATTATGTGTGCCAATGACTATAAAATGCTTTGTGCTTTATGTCTATGGTCTATGTAATACTCTTGTTATGGATCTGTTTTAAGATTGGCTTGTATATGTAATTAATATGGTTTGTGTAAGATTTCCAACTAGTATTCCAGTATTACTATCATATGAAATCAATCACTATGCAGAATGTGCTATATATATATATATATATATATATATATATATATATATATATATATATATGGATTAAGATCATAGAGGCCCTAAGCACTATATATATATATATATATATATATATATATATATATATATATATATATATATATATATATATTTGTGTGTATAGATTTTTTTTTTTCATTTATCATGGGAGCTCCTTTTTACTTGAACCTGGTTCAGCTGCACCACTTCCAATTTTGCACATATGATCCACCCAGTAATGGAAACGCTCTGCCCCTTTTCCCTTGATGCCCTACGCATGTGCTTATTTTGCTTAATAGTTAATCCAGCCTTATATATATATATATATATATATATATATATATATATATATATATATATATATATATATAAATATATATATATATATATATATATTAATGAGATATCTTAAATAATTAATATATATCAATATCGTGATTTCTACACATTTTAATGCCAGCTCAAAGGTGGTTTGCTTTAATGTTCAGCATTTTAGTAACATTTATACCTTTCTGTTTGGTGGCCTATGCTGGTCACTTCCAACTGTCAGTTATGAAAGAAAAACAGAACTGCATAGTAGTCACAGTGTCCACTCAGGGAGAGATGAAGCCAATATATTGTAACAATTTTACAGATGTGCGATTTAACACAGGACCCCCATATAACAGTGAACAGAAAGATAAAATACTATAGAATTCACCAGCTGAGTTTGAAGAATTTGATAAACCCTTTCAAGCAAATAAGTCTTCTTTAGTAATGCAAAGCAAGTTTTTTAATACATATAAGGTTTGTTAGTTCATGATAATGCATTTTTAAGATTTTGAATCATGTTCATAAAGTTTTCTGTTAGACACTTATACTTTATATGTTATTCTATATATCAAAGGATCTAAAGTTTTATGCACTTTGATAAATAGACACCATAAATCAAGATAGCAGTTGGAGTAATATTTTGACCTTTTCAATTCACTTTTGTAACTAGGTTTAACCGTTTTCTTTTCTTTTCTTTTTTTTTTTTGCAAAATAACCTGACCAAGCACAATTAATAAAACAATTAAAAACAAAAAAAAGCAGAGGTTCACACATTCTGAGAGATGGGGGTGGGAGGGGATGTGAAGGGGGGCGGTTGAGTTTCTCTTGTATACAATGAGTATTTGCAGGCCAAACAAAAATGAACAGAAAAGAGTTGTGAGGTGGAAATGATGCCAAAATGTTACCGCCACTTAATTGTCCCATTTAATGTGATGTGTTTTGTTAATCTGATAACGAAACAGCTAGTATCTGCATTCATTGCCTCTAATGAGATAATTTTCTTTTATTATTTTTGCTTTGATTTAAATAAACAGAAATTTAATATAGAACCTCACACGATTTCATGTGACTCATTCTGAAATGTTGCCTCTCAGGTTCTCACAGCAAATATCATTTCCCTGGCTGCCAGTCTTAATAAACAAGGTTAGGGAATAAGACTAGATTTTCCTACAATTATATCAAATGAAAGGAGAGTTACATGGTGAGGTTCTACAGAGACTGACAGCAAAATATATGGATTATTTTTGGATTTTCCTTTACCCTGATGTGAGTTTTGTGAACTAAACTGGCTCAGCTATTAAATTATTACTTGATTACTTGATTAATTATTATTTTTTTATTATATATTTATACGTAAAGCACAAGCAAATACATATACAGTAGGCTGATTTTTTTAAGTAATCATTTTCATTATTATTATTCAATTATGTAATAAACTAGTGATATGCTTTTGTTTGCTGCATCTGCCTTTCAGATTTGAAGTTATCATATATAGTATATAATATATTATAGTCAGATAATATTATAGTAAGCTGATCAACTTGTGCTTTGCACTATCAAATAGTGAATCTGCCAGTTAAAAAGGGCATATGTTACCCTTAATCTGTAAGAGTGAAAGGGGTAGATTGAATATTCTTGGAATGTGTAAGTAAATGAATTCAGCATTTAAATAACATATTTAGATGAACTAACAAATATAAATATAGTACACATGCAAATATATAGATGTAGTAAGTCATCCTACTAGTCAGATAGAAATTAAACTAAAGCCAGTAAACTACATTTTGTTGCTTCATATAAAACACACCAATATATATATATATATATGTATATATATTTATATATATATATATATATATATATATATATATATATATATATATATATATATATACAGTAAACTTCCCATTATACGGCACCTACGGGGATCCCTATTGTCAGATACGTGTAGTTTCCGGTTAATTGTGAGTCCACGAATTTAAGGGTCTAAGCAAACCTTAAATACCCCAAAACCCCTCACAATGCCTTTAAAAAAGCATTAGCGCCTAAACTGGGCCATTTAGGCCCAGGAAAAATAATTAGAAAAAAAGTTGCATTTTTTTTTGCAGTCTCGAACTCCGTATAGTGGCGGATAGCACCGGTTATGCCGGTTTAGCGGGAGTAAATTTAAAATGGGGAATTGATGCCGGTGCCGGTTGCTTGAGAGTGCCAGTTGGTTAGGTGCCGGATAATCAGGAGTTTACTGTATATATATATATATATATATATATATATATATATATATATATATATATATATATATATATAGTAAATAAATAGTACATCTGTGTTCTCATTTGAATGTCTTAAGCAAGTTAAACAATCTGCTTCCAGCTCAGAATTCCGATGTATATATATATATATATATATATATATATATATATATATATATATATATATATATATTCACATGGCTGGCATAGCTGCTAATGTTGTTACTTAGGTAAATATTTTCCAAACATGTTATTTCTCTTCTCCAAAGGCTCCCTATCCCTAACTATACAGATGAACTGCTAGAGGAACAACTATAGTGCAATGTTCTGCGTGACATGCCATATTATACATAATGACATTTAAAAAAGTGTTTTATTAATTTTTAACTTTAAAAAAAATGTTGGCCAATTTTATATTCTTGTTTTTTAAATTTAAAAAAGGTACAATGTATACACATGATTATAGTGCACAGTACAGTTTAGTTGCTGTACTTACTATGGACATTGTAACGTGGGTGATTTTTTTTTTTTTATTTCATTTATTTATTTATATATTTATTGTCATCAGCTAAATAACCCTGCTATGCTTTACTTGCCACAAACTTGGCTGATTAATGATCTGCATCAAATGGAATGCACCCATTTTACATGCGGCGCAGATGCAATGATAGACAGTATGGCATTTTAAGTAGAAAAACGATATGGAAATACAAAATTAAAATTATGTTTTTATTTTTTACTAGAGTCTAAGTAGTAAGCTTGTTTAAAGAACTAGTCTTGATAGTAGCAAAATTCTTTAGAAAGTAAAAAAAAAGTAAATACAAACTGATATTCTATGAAGCCTGCTCATCAGACAGGATCACATTTTTAAATGTTCCACAGAAAACACATTGAGTTATTAAGTCCACTTATTTCCCATTATTTTTAGCCACTTTCATAAAATGTAGCCTAATAGCTTACTTTATTATATCAATTTAAGGAATAGGCATGTTTGGAAGCCTTTTAAGAAAAATCAGCATCTTTAGATTTGTATGAATTGATGCATGTAATAAACTATACTAAAACAGTATAGTTTATCATAATAGTCTATACACTGAAATTAGCAAAATATTGAATTTGGCATTCCTAACCAGGGGGAAATTACCTTCAAAGAGGAAGTTTTACAGCCCACCAACCAAAGTCTCTAAGGAGACATCGCTCTGCATGTGCAACAACAAAGGCTATAAATCCAAAGACCTTCTCAATTCTGCATTAAAGCAGAACAAGACTCTAATTCCAAAAAGTAGCAAGTCAGAGAATTTATATAGAATATCATAGCATTTATAACATTGTAAGAACATTGTAGGATTCTACTAATATATATAGTGTAATATAGTGAAAACACTACCATATTCCCTTAATGGATCATATATGGTATAATAAACCATTACATGGGAAGAAAAGGGCAAATGATATAGATTTATTGAGTTATACATTTTGACATCAGTTAGGCAAGTACTGTACCCAGTGCAGAACTGCCTTGCCTATGCTCCTTAAGGGCCTATCAGTGGGGCTGAATAAAGTCTGGGTAGCTTCTTGCCAGTCATGTTAAACATCAGAATATTGTGACATCAGCAAAGATTCAAAGTGGCATTAGACTAAAATCTGATTTAGTTAAATAGTTATATAGCAAAGCAAGTGGACCCATGATAGTTAACCATTTGTTGTTCTGACAGGCATTTTGCTACCAGATAAGTCTGCCATGCAATTACAGGTTCTTCTTTTTGTAGGAGAAAAAAAAGGTTAGATGATAACAAAGCACAGACCTCATGCTAAATTGGCCTAAACTTTAAGGGCACTGGGGAAGCTACACTAAACCATTGCAACCTATCACCACCTCTCAAAATCTGTTTGTATTATGGTTATTGTAAGGGTGCTGTATGTAAAACAGTATGTGTGATTACTACCCATTAAATTAAGGTTTTGAGAGATCCAGAAGCCCATAAGTGAGGTCGCAAGCTATTTTGCTATTCAATTGGCGTCTTTTTGCGGGCTCGGAAAGGCTTCAGAGTTATAAGCTTGAAAAAATGGTGATGGTTAAACTAGTAACTTACAGCCTCCAGAAGCCTTTGATCTCTCACTTTCGCAAGGCTAAAATAGATCAATTTCCCCAAGCCCGCAAATTTTTTCACACCCGTTAATGGCAAATGAAGGAGAAAACCCTGCGAGTGCTAGAGAGTACTGCACTGTAAATGCAACAAAAAAAAATCAATATTGCCCTGTAAATAACCCGGAAATTGATGATAGACATTTGCATGGTTTACTGCTTTGGCTTGGGGCTGCAACTTGCGGACTTGAGCAATTGAATAGCATCGCAATCAGACCAACAGGATCCCACAACTCACTCTCAGACATTTGGCTGTCTACGATCGAGTTTTGGGCTTGTATATTGCCCTTAGTATTCACTAAAGTACCTCTTTGTTCTTACTACGAGCCTGCAAAGACCTTGCTCCCACAACTACAACTATTTTTTTTAGTTTTCTTTCACCATGAGATGCACAAAAAAGTTATGAATATGTTTATTACTGAATTATGTATGTGATATGCCACAGGATTCCTATTTTAATAGAAGCTACAAGGTTGGTTTAAAATCTAGAGCAAAAGTTGCACAAAAATCAAATTGTACTTGATAATGTCGATTTGGTTCATATATGTGAAACAATATTCTGCTCCAGTTCTGCCACTGTTTTGATGCAGAAAAACGTTAATATGACTAGGGCATCTTATCAACAGCTTCATACTTTTCTGTGGATATGATTTTTTTTATGAAAAAATGATTTTTTCCTAAAAAGGGTATTGTGAAGGGTGGATAGTATTGAAGTAAAACACATCACAACAAGTGTCTTCTCCTACATGATATCAATTTGTTTATTCCACTAGGTTAGCCAAAAATGGGCCCAATCAGTTTATTCCTGTTGCACTTCTCTCACACACCATTTTTTTACGAAAACTGTGTTGGTCCATTCACAACTCCATGGCTTACCATAGAGGTTTATTATACTGCCACATGAGACAATGGAGTGACTGCAGAAAAAGGCACAACTAATACTTGTAGCAATAAAATGGTTAATAGAATATGGAAGACATGCCTGTCACCACAGCATGACAGCGGTGTCACTGATCCTCTGTAATTGATAAGGGCATCTCTGTCTATTCATCTGACAGGTGTCAGCCAGTAAGGCTCAGAGACACGTTGAGGTCTCACTATATTTCTTTATGTTGGTCCCTGTTTACACAGAGAAGGGCAGATTCAGATAGTGCCCCTCTCTTCTCGCAAGCCTGATTGCTATGAGTGGACCTGACACAGTGTCAGAGAGAGGTGCACACAGGACATGTTCGGTGTCCCTGCGCCACTTTATAGTTGTTCATTTATTCCTAAGGCAACATGACAAAGATATAATTACATCCCTACGTAAACACACTGAGTGTTGGCTGACCGTCATAGACACTGCAGCGCTTTTATAATGTGTGTGTATTAAAAGTGTCATCCCCTGATAATCTACTTTCAGAGAAAACACAAGAAAAAGGGACTTTTACACACATTAACTTTATTTTACCTCTCTAATTTAATACACATATAATTGACAGTCCCACTATAACCTTAAAAGAAATGTGAGTCACAAACACACTAGAATGCACATATTTCTACTTGATTAGAACATACAATATAATGTCCTATTACTTGTATTAGTAATAGGAACCATCTGTCTGTTATTGTTCAATTAAAAGACAGACTGCTCTTTACCCTTTCAGTGCCAGAAATGGACTCAGCTCATTTTATCTCTACATTATTACAGATATGTATATTATTATTATTATATTTCATTTTTAGAGCGTCAGTAGATTCTGTAGGACAAGATTGCAATAAACAATGGATAAAAAGGCAGAGAAGACATGGCAGCACATTATACATACACATACATAAGAGGAGGACGGCTCTGCTCTCATGAGAGCTTACAATCTATAGATGAATAAATATACTTTTTCTAACTTTCTTGTACATGACATATAGATAGATAGATACAGTTTATTTGTAATTATTTAATTTACTACACCATCTTGTATTATTACTTTCCTTCCCTCTCCCTTTCCTGTTCATTTTCTTCTCCTTGTTTTTTTGCATATATATATATATATATATATATGAACATTAAATGCACTGCAAGTACAGCACACGCCTTATTCAACTCCCTTCAGCTACAAAGAGGTTAACATTTTGCTCAGCCTATGACAAAGGATCCTTATCAAACTCTGTTACCTCTCTGACAACAGTGGACACCTTTTCACAAGACAGATGTTCCCAATTAATGAAGAGAAATAATTATAATAAGCAGGGACCCCATTGCTTCAACTTTGCTCTGACAGTTGGTAGAAGAATAAAGCTTTGACATATAAAGATGCAGAAAATTAATAATACTTTTGTATAAGCTGGAGCATCAATGCAGGGAAAGACAATTCAATGACTACTTAAAGCAACACTGTTCATTGCATTTACTTTAAGAGTGGACACTTTTGCAGTTTTAATGGGGTGGGGGTTGCTAAACATCTTGGGCCTGATTCGATTGCCAAATTCGTAAATGTTTACACACTTAAAATCACTCTTAATATTGCTACATATTCGGCAAATAATATTTATTGGCATGAATGAATTCTTAATTCAATAGAATGCATATAAACATTTATTTACAAAAAGCACCCAAAGCCAAATTTACGAGTTCAAGGCATTTGCAAGTAGCTAAAAGAATATGGCCCTAAATTATTAAGATGGAGAAATAGATGAGATTATATACTTGGTACTATTTATTGTTCATAAAATGTAGTATTACAAACTAGTCTTGAGCCTTAATCATCTGCTGCTGCATAATCATCTAGATCTCAAAAGCTTTAGTTAAAACCTCATGATCAGAATACAAACACAATTGCTAGCCATACTACTCTCAATAGCACTTTAGTTATTGTCATTTTAAAACTGTTAGTTTACTCCTAAAGCACTTTTTCCTGCCTTCTGCAATGCACCATATTATTGTGCTTTCTGAATTTACCCAAATCTCCAGCCCTCAAGGGAGGAAAATGTAAGGGTTCTGTTAAAATTGCAGGAATGTATTCTGCTCACATATTGCAGAAATTAAATAATGAACTATTCAAAACAGGTTCACAATCAGCACAGCTGACATGGCACATGGTCACCTGGTGCATCCTTGTAAGGTTGGCCATTAAAAGCTATCATTTTCTCTTTTTTTTTCCTTTCCAAGCAATAGTTTCTGTAAAGAGGTTTGTGTATTGGATATTTTTAAAGCATTGGTATTGTTAGCCCTTAAATCCATTTTCTGGCCTTGCTGTAAAACTACCTATTGAAGAACGCCTTATTATATTCTGTAGCCTTGAGACAACCACTCACCTTCCTCTCCTGCTCCCAAAAATGGAACATTAAAATACCTTTCTTACCCAGCACCTGCTTGACCCCTTTCTTAAGATTTTTGTCATGAGCCTGGGATAAGTAAGAGATAGAGATATTTTTTTTTAAAAAAGGTATCACTTCCATACACTTTAAACATTCCATTGTATGTGATTATATTCAAGAGATGAAAGATCACAAGCAAAGCAGCAACTTCCATCTAATGAAATGTATTGTAGTATAGAGTGAAACTCTACAAAAGATGGAATGCTGCCCTTGATAGACCCATTTTATGTAACTCTTCACAGCAGTGTAGATATTGTCCATATTACACAATGTGTTTCATTGCAGACTTCTAATCTAAGATACCTGACACACACACACTGCACTGAGCCTGCACAGTCAGATCCATATTGCAGTATCAAAGAATAACATGCACAATAAAGGAGTCTTGTAGGGCTTTAATAGGGCGTTTGTTTTTCCCCTCTTTAAAAAAAAGATCTGGTGTGAAATAGTCTCTAAATGAATGATACAAGTAAAGTTCTGTAGAAATCAATGATCTGCACAGACTGCAGGGCTGTTTACCATGCTGAGAGCATACTGAGTATTTAAGAGTGAAAGAGATTTAACATGGGGGGTACTGATAGCTGCATAAAGGGCTCCTTGATATCTGGAGGTTCTTTGAAGAGTTTTATTGATTACTGCTCACCGAGGATGGTTCAAATTCCACTAATCCGTATTTTGTTTCTCTATAGCAAAGTAACAAAAACAGCTGAAATTCAATGGATACTTTGGATTCAGGATTGTAAGTAATTTAGTCAGCATCTATGCATAATAATTCTGTCATAATGATTGCAATAGATTGCTATAACATATATATATACACACACACACACACACACATATATATATATATATATATATATATATATATATATATATATATATATATATATATATAGATCTACACCTTTTACAGCAATATTTATCTATATCTATCTATCTATCTATCTAGATTGCTATAACATATATATATATATATATATATATATATATATATATATATATATATATATGTATATATACACACACACACATATATATATATTATATATATATATATAGATCTACACCTTTTACAGCAATATTTATCTCTATCTATCTATCTATCTATCTATCTATCTATCTATCTATATATATTTATACACACATACATATATATATATATATATATATATATATATATATAAAGATCTACACCTTTTACAGCAATATTTTGTAATCATTATAACATAATTATTATGCATGTATGTTGAAATTATTGCTTACAACCCATTTTCCATATTATCGATTGAATTTCACATATATATCTTGATAAAGACTCAAATATGGAATGCTCTCTTTGTCTCTTTCTATTTATTATCGTTTTTATTTTATTTATTTTTGCCATTACACATTATAATGTAATTGGAATGTAATATGAGTATATTACAATGCAAACATTCCTATGACATATTCGTCTATCCAAGCCTTGTTATAATGCAGTTACATTGCAGCAGACTGAGCAGCCACCCACAATTGCATCGGGGATAGCAAAGAGTTTAGGTTTTGCTAGCAAACAGAAGTTTTATTTCATATTAAATGAACATTTTACTGCAAAATATGCAACTGATGCTGACACTGATTTTGCAAATGAAATAATTACACTAAATGAAAGATGCGATATACAAATCCAGATGTGCATGTTTTATTGCATGTGTAAATGAACCCAGAAACCGGAAAAAAAATATCCGTGATTTTTTTCTCTAATAAATGTATTTATATAAATGCATGTTTTTATTTAATTGTGGTAAAAAGCATTACTTTTCTTAAATAATGGACGTCTCATTTGTTTATAGAAATAGTATTAATCATTTATGAAAAAGTGTAAATATTAAATGTATTAAAAAGTCGCAAATTGCTAAAAAATAAATTATTTTTAGCAACAGTAAAATAGTAATAATTAACAAGTTATTGTGTTAAAACTGTATGAATTTACTGAACTGAACATGTTACATTTGATTTCCTTTCGTATTGAGGTAATGGACATTAGGTGGATAGATAGATAGATAGATAGATAGATAGATAGATAGATAGATAGATAGATTTATATAGAGATAGATAGATAGATAGATAGATAGATAGATAGATAGATAGATAGATAGATAGATAGATAGATAGATAGATAGGTAGATAGATGTATATAGAGATAGATAGAAAGAAAGAAAGATAGATAGATAGATAGATAGATAGATAGATAGATAGATAGATAGATTTATATAGAGATAGATATAGATAGATAGATAGATAGATTTATATAGAGATAGATAGATAGATAGATAGATAGATAGATGATAGATAGATAGATAGATAGATAGATAGATTTATATAGAGATAGATATAGATAGATAGATAGATAGATAGATAGATAGATAGATAGATAGATAGATTTATATAGAGATAGATAGATAGATAGATAGATAGATGATAGATAGATAGATAGATAGATAGATAGATAGATAGATAGATAGATAGGTAGATAGATGTATATAGAGATAGATAGAAAGAAAGATAGATAGATAGATAGATAGATAGATAGATAGATAGATTTATATAGAGATAGATATAGATAGATATATAGATTAGTTAGATAGATGTATATAGAGATATATAGATAGATAGATAGATAGATAGATAGATAGATAGATAGATAGATAGATAGATAGATTGATTGATTGATAGATTTCCCTTGTATGTTAGGCAGGCAGCATTCATTCAAAAAATAAAAAAAATTGCTTGGCAGAAAAGTATTACAATTATATGTGAATGTTTTTTCGAAATTATTTTTCTCATTGTGTTTTAAAAAGAAAATCAAACAAAATGGAATTTATTCACTTTAATTCATCAACGTTTTAAATATGTATTCTAAACAGGATTATTCATTGCAATTAAATAATGACAAAAAAAATGTTTTTAATATGCTTGTTATTTGTGTTAATATAATCTGTGAACATGACAGCTTTGTAGGGTGATTCAGTTGCCATTTCTAGGAGTCTCTTGTTTTCCATACTCTTCGGACTAATATGAACATTTTCAGATATTTAAATTTCTGTAGATTAAATCATTTTAACACTGTATCTACAACACACTCTCAATAATGTAGCATGGGTGTTTTTTTATATTGTCCACACAAGCTGCAGCTGAGTGTGGCTGTATCTGGACCTTTGCACCCTCTTACCAGCTTTACTAACCATGCACAGCAGACATTTCTACACAGTAATAGCACATAAACTGCTTCAGTTCCCTTTAACAAGACAGCTAAGACATATCCACTTTTAACATCTATAATATAATACAGAGCTATTATTAAATCATTTGGTCTGTGTTGCAGTATACTGTGGCTAAAAAGGTGTCCATATTCTTGTGTAAATGTCCATTGATTCAATGATGTTGGAACTTGTACCCATTTATAGATTAGTAAAAAATGCTGCAGGTAGAATATGCAATGACAATTTTGGGCTAACATATTTGAAGCTTTTCTTTGATTTTTGATATAAGATATAATATAAGAAGTGAAAAACACTGAAAAGAAATAATACACCCTGAGTCTGTTGTTAGAGGTATTATTATTTTACAGAAAGAGTAGTAAATGAGTGGCATGGCCCTCTGGCTGAGGAGGTGGGGGCACACAATGTAACATAATGCAAGCCTTTAGTATAAAGCTAATCTGAGTGTTTAATAAGCCAAGCTTTGCAGGTAGATGTAATGGACAAACTAGATAAACCTACTTGAGGTTATATGCTGTCAGCTATTTGTGTATGTAGGGTAGATCCTCAAAGCCTTGCAGCATCTGTGAATTTCTTCAATGAGGCTCCTGTGAAAGTCTTTTTTTTCCTTACAAAACAAATGCTGCTTCCAGTTAATGGCTTGCAGCACCTGCAAAGCTTAGTGAATCTGGGGGGTTATTGTATTTGTGCTCCTACAGAAACATCTGCAAAATATGGTCCAACTCTGATCTGTTGGACAAGCCTGGGTGAATTTTTTAAACTTTTTTTTTTGTATTCCACAGGCAGAGCTAAGAGGGTGAACTCTTTAAAGTGATACTGTGCTAATATAAGAGCAATAATTGCACTTTCACAAATCACCTATGTGCCAAAAACTGGCATAAAACCCCTGTGCATCATTATTTGGCTTCATATTGGCATACAGTGTAGGATATTTAGCTCACATTGTGTCATGCCCATATCAGCATGTGAGGTTCACCAACAATTAGTGCACACCCACCACTACAGCTTTGTGGCAGTGTTCCAAATATTCATTTGGTTGGCTAATTATAAATTAGTTCTACCTCATTAAGTTTCATTAAGAATAGGACCAAAATATTTGGGAGGCAATTCTTCATGTCTGTTTCGAAATAGCTCTGATTTATCAATATCAGATCATATAGATCAATGTGGTACTGAGGCCAGGTGATGTCCTCATGTCCTCTTTTGGATTGTTCTCTTGAGCCAGAAATAATTGTCCAGATTCACTAAGATTCTCAGAGGTTGTGGTGGAGTTGTCTTTGATTGCAATTGCTGTTTTCTATTTGATGGGTGAATAGAAACCAGTCATCAGCCTCAGATGAAAACTACAGGCCTGTCTTACTGAATTTGGCAGAGTATACATATCATGGCTCCACACAACACACAACTTTGCAGATTTTTTCTCATTTTCTTTTTCCTTTACTGCACAGACAAGGAGTGGCATTTCATGAAAATGTGTAAGGGTAATGCTATTGAGGACTGCATTGGCAATACTTTAAAATAAAAAATAATCATTGTCCATCACTACCTCCAAATTGAACCAGGTCCATCCCATTGCTGTTTCTTCTAATGTTACCCACTCATTAAATTTGTATTCTGCTGAGTTCCACCTTTGACACATACCCATATATGTTTTAAACTTCTCAACAGCAACAGTCTGCAAATAAATATGATCTTTACAGTAAAATGTATGTTTTTTGTCATTTCCAAATGTGGACTGTGGTGGTAAGTTATGGAGCAGGGCAAATGTTGCTTGAGCAACCAGTGACTTGTACCAAACAAGTATGATCCCACATACTGGTCTTTTGAACCATTCTGATTATAACTATGACGTCTAATCAGTATCAGTTTGCTTTTGTGTTCTCATCAACTTGCCCTGTCTTCTTTAAAATGCTGATTTCTTTGAATAAGAAAAGGCAAAATGAGCATTATTTTCTTCTAAAAGGAACATATATTTAAGGATGATTGACTATTTTAAAACATCTAAGCATACAAGATGTAGGATATTATTTTAGCTATGAATATGGTCTTTTGCATACAGTAACTTTTCTGATATCATGAGCAGAGCTTTGAAATATAATTTGGCTCTTTATTTATGTATATGAATATATTTGGCCCTAATAATATAAAGGTGATGATAGAAATGTTTAAAGGACAACTTTAGTGGTCTCATAAAAAAATAAGGAAATTATGGCTAGATAAGAAAAAAAGTTATTAAACAACTTCTCTGCATTCAAACAATTACTATCAACACTCCCTCTTCTGGATCGCTACCTAGTTGTGGTGAAGGGGCTTGTGTACCTCAATGAAGCTGTGAGCAACACCATGTAGGGCCAACCAAGATGGGCAGGTCATAGCAGAAGGGGCAACCCACTCCAATAACTTAGCCAAGAAAACCTTATCGAAAAGCACAATTAGATGCCTGGCATGCTGCTGTCCGTAGGGTCACGGATAGTCAGACATGACTGAACAACTAACAACATTAGCAGTGTGTCAAAATAGTTTTAATGTATTAAAATAGTTTTTGCCTTGTACTTAACAGATGTATAGCGCTACAGAATATGTTGGTGTGTTAGAATTTTTTTTATAATAATAACACTAATAATAATAATTAGGAGCATTGAGCCAATAGAAACAATATAGAGAAAATCTTATATTTAGCTGACACACAGCTTATTAAATTCAAAGCCTGTAGCAGCATCGGCACAGCCGCAAAGTCGCAAAGCCTGCAGGCTTTAAATTCAGCTGCGTTACAGAGCTATTAAATTGAACCATGCCGTGGGTAACGGACCGGAGACGCAAACCCGTAAACCATTCTTGCGCATGTTGGATGTGCGGCCGTGAACATGATCAATTAGTCAAATCTGTAGTTACGGGTTTAGACGGAGCCAATGGCAAATGAGATTGTCGTCATTACGTCACTGAAAAATGGAGGTTAGATTTCAAAGCGTAACAGGTCTCAATTACGGGTTTCGATCGGACCCGCATTCCAGAAATAATGCAATATTAATAAATCAGTAAATATGATATTCTAGGCTATGTGAGTTTCATTATATGTATTAACACATTGATTGCCAGGATCAATATAACACGGAAATTAAACATAAAATAAAGTATTTTATATTGCAGATTTGCGACCTTGACAATGTTGTGCTATTAATTTTAATACCTAACATCACTTTCCCTTTAATTATAAGTACAGTAGTGTGTGTATATTTGCATTTACAGTGCTATGGATAGGACTTTACCCAATCTTGCTTGTCCTCTCTAGTACTTTTTGGCTTTTTGGCTCCATTTGAGGTTTACGGGTTTGAACACTAGTGGATTCGTAGCAATTTAATAGCGATTTTCGAATGTAACAGTTACTGGATTGACAGAACACAGGATTTGCGGCAACGCAGTTCAGATTTTAACATCCCATAGGGTTTTTTGCCCTTAATCCGCAGATTGTTAGCCGGTTGCTTTAGGGGGCCAATTTAATAGCCGTAAGTCTTGCGGGCTACGTTATGGGCTACGGTTTTACACGTAGGGGTAATTTAATAGGGCTGACAGCTTTTGTGATGGGGGATTCTTTCTTAGACTGCTAATTTGTCTGTAACATGGGGACTTACTCTTCTATTTAGTTGTATTATCAAGTGGCAATCCATAGTGTCAGTCTTTTTACAGAGCTGAATCAAGATCTTTTTCTGAAGGTTTATTTTATTTCTCCCAGGTTTCGAATCATGTTAGGAATAAAAGCAAAATTGCATCTGCCATTAAATTTGAATAAAATTATTAAAACAAAAAGGATATATTTATTTATTTTAAATTCTGTAAAAAATAATTTCTCATATCAAGTCATATTCTTTATGAAAGCATGCTATAAACATCACATATCATTGGCATAGCCATGTAATATTCTATGCTGAGCCTAAGCCTAGGTCTTATAGGTAAATTAAATAGGCATGTCAGATGACCATATTAGTTCTACTGTCAAATGCTGTGTTGCTAAAAGTGAGACTAAAACCATGTTTTTTGTATACAATATGGAACTACATTCTGAATTCCAGTGGTCATAACTGGCTCTTCTGTACAGAATAAAACATTTTTCTCAGTTCAAGAGAACTTACTGACCTTTGGCCAGAAATCTGAAAGAAGATTATTATTCCTTTCTGGAATGAAGTTTAAAGTGGATAGAAATATGTATAAGTTGAGCAGAGGCATGTATTGCATGATCCCATATAATGCAGTTACATTTCTTATGAACTCTACAGTACAACATAGTGACACATCTCGCTTGCTTTGAATTTGGCAGAGAGGTCAAAAGCTGTTTATTAGCTTCTCAGCTTCTCTTATTTTCCTGACTCTCAGCAAATCATCTTCATACATCTTGTTGGAAGTCGATAAGCTCCTAAAGAATCTTCTCTTTCTCGTGAAGGTCACTCCATCAAATTACAAATGAGAAATATATCCACAAAGTAGGGTTGGGAAAACTTAAATACTTAAAGTCATACCATCACTTTAAAAAGACCACTTAACAGGGTCTAAAAACGACAAGACAAGTAAATAATGAATTAGGATGCAAAGTGTGTTTAAAATAATACAGAAAAATACATTTTTATTAGGGAAGTCTCCATTTTTTCCCTGATTTGTTCATTAGGTAACACTCATCAACAGTATCTGTGTCACTGTGGGCATAGAAATATCATTTGCCACTTTACAGGTATCTAAGTTTCACTGTTTTTATCTTTTACTGCTTATATAAGAAACACACATTACATTTAGTCATTCTATACACATACAGATTTATTTTATTTTATTTAAAAAATGGTTTCACACTCCCAGAGCTGCCTACGTAGACATCTATAGCCTTATTCAATTAGCTACTTGCAAATGCCTTAAACTCATAAATGTGGCTTTGGGTGTTTTTTTTAATAAATGTTTATATGCATTCTATTGACTTAAGAATTCATTAGTGCCAATAAGTAATATTTGCCGAATACGTAGCAATATCTAGAGTGATTTTAAGTGTGTATAAATTTATGAATTTGACTATTAAATCAGGCCCCAGGTACCTAGCAATAGAAACATTGCTTTTGGGTATGTTTTCTAACCCTATACTGACTAACTAATAGCAGCACAGTGCGGAGATCCACATAGCAATGTCTGAGCTTATTTGTGCAGGGGAAAAACAATACTACATATCCCATGATGCTTTGCTTCACAAACTGACTTCGCAGTCACTTGAAACAATGTTTTAGCTGCCTGCGATTGGCCAAAACAAATGATGAATTTTATGCTAATTTAGTTTTGAAGGGGTATGAGGTCTCAAAATCAAGTGGCAGAAGCCTGAAGAAATTTGCAAACATCAGGGTAAGTTTGTTAGTATTTATTTTGGTATTTGTGTCATGCAAAAAAATGTTTTCATACACTACTGATTTTTCAGATGCACTCATATTCCAGGAAATTTAGATATGCCTTTAAACTAAGCCTGCAATGTTGGAATTTTGGAGCTGGCAATGCTACGGGAATAGAAACTGCTGTTTATGACAAAAATAATAAAAAAAAAGTATTATAACTATGCATGGATATCAGTTTATTGCTTACTTTATTATACCTGGTGATAAGACATTGTTTGATTTTGCTGAATAATATAATTATTCTCTTAAACTACTGGGGCAAATGGATAGATGTAATATAATTCTTATATACACGAAATGCAGCTTCATTACACAGTGATATATGTAACAGTCATGATGTGTGGTAATAGTTCTATGTTATAATGCAGCACATTTTTTGGCATGCTTGCATTAATACCCTTTTACTGCTAGCAGGCTCATCAAAAAATATTTCATAACCAAAATACATTAAGTATGCTTTAAGTCAGATTAAAAGTTTTAAACATAATTCATTGTGAAATGGTACTTTAAATGCACTGGGCAGGAGCCACTATGCTTCACATAAACTGCAAAATATTTTACTGAAGCCTGGCTGGTAATAGCCGTATACAATCCACTTCACAGTACCTGCAAAGCTTAGTGAATATGGGGACTGTGAAAATTGTAAATGCAGCAAAAGCAAAAGCAAGCACCCACAGGATTAAAATACATTTAAACTTTATGAGTGCAGTCATTTTGCTTCTCCTCTGTTTTTAAAAATATAAATAATAAAGTCAACTATTATTGCAGTAACAACCCAAGTAGTTCTGAACTATTAGCGACAAATCACATGCATCATGTAGGTGTCACATGCAGTGATGTGTCCTCCTTCCCAGGACAGGTGTTGAGCTGCTGACCCCTATTCTGCAGCTTTTTCAAGCAAAACTAAGGGTCTCCTGTCTGGCTTTTGTGTAATAGTAACAATCACACTCTCAGGAAATGGAAAGTCTAACTGGTCTCTGCTCTTTATAGCGTTTCTTGGGTTCAGGGTTCACCTGCATCTATATCAAACTCATTTTAATAATAGAAAATACATTGTGATTGTGTAATAGTTGCAGATGGGACCCTTCCAACAGAGTTTATTACTGAAAGGAAGGAAGCAAGACTGAGAAGGATGTACGATTGTGGGACTTACTCCCAAATTATTTGGGGCTTTTTAAACATTATAGTAGTGTTACAATAACAGGTTACAATACCATTACTCACCACAAATAGAAGCTGTCATTATGGTTTGGTAGCTGGTTTGAATTTGGCACATGGCAGAAAAGTGGGCAAAAATAGAACTGTATAGAAAGGGTAGTAGACAGAAGGAAACAACTTCAACAAACTTCAAAAAGGCACATATTGTAAAGGAATACATGTATGCCTAGGGCAAGAATAAGGACATAATTTTTAAAATAGCTTTTAGGTAGGTAGAATGGACAGACTAGATGGGCCTTTTTTGTCTCCTCTCCTATCAAATCTATATACCATAATCCATAGCTGCTCCTCTTCCCATAGCCGCTCTCCTTCCCTTACTGGCTGCCTGCATAAAGCTCCTCTGCCTACAGCAGAGCTCCAGGATGTGCACTCTCCAACTTCCGGCAACATCTTCTACAGGGTTGTGGGGCTGGTGTTACTGAAAGGGCCCAGGGAGAGGCTAGGATGGGGGGCCCCTACACTACACTATAGAAATATATATACTATATCTACATAGCACCCACCCCTCCCAGCAGCCATCCCCACAAAGCACCCAACTACTTTGTGCACCCACCTCACAAAACACCCATCCCTATCTCCTTTGCTCCCCCTCATAGAATCCATCCTTCTGTACTGTGCTGGGATCCAGGCCTTGATCGCTCACCTCTTCCCTGATACACATCCCCAGCATGATGAACTGCTCCACACTGCCCCCTCTTGGAGCTTCAATAGCAATGCTCTTTTTTAAACAGGCACAGACCAATTTCTGACCACGTGGTGTGCAGACTATGAGACTCAGAAAGGCCCAAGGGGTCTGTGGTGGCTTGTGCTGGGTGGGGATGCCCCAGGAGGGCCCCTATACTACAGAAAAAAATTATTGCAAAAAACAAACTTACACAACACTGGGCCCCCTCCCCAGAGGATGACCCAGGTGCATTGCACCACCTGCACCACAGGTAGCACTGACCTTGAATGCACCATCTTTCAGTAAAGAAGAAAGCATCATTTAATTTGCTAAGAATATTGCTACCTGAGACACAGAGAAGTAATTCAATAGAAACCTTGAGTCTCAGAATCAAAGTTGAGAGATCCCATATCTGACAATAATGCAATGCAGTCTATATTTATTACTTTAGTTGTGTATTTATATGAGCCAGTCTAACACCCAGTAGAGAATAGAAATAGCAGAGGACCAGACACAGTAGTAATTCTATGACAAGCATTTCTAGCTAACATGCAATATGTGTAGAATAACAAGTGTTATATCTGTAAGTTCCAGAGGTTATAAGAAAGAACATCATCCTTGGCTTCTCCATGACTGAAGGAGTTAGAACCTAACACTTCCTGCATTAGAGTGCTAGTAGCAAAAGTGCTTGGTTTATGCATCTATTATAAGTACACATGTTTTTAGTATTTGTATCGTTAAGAGGATTACATGATATGTGCACTTATATCTTTGTCTTGAAACAAGTATTGTACCCTTGCACTAACAGTGACGTAGGAGAAGTATTACTGGCCTGACACAGGTAATAAATGTTCACCCCTCTTTGTGCTATGAGAGGGAAGCAGCAAGAAGTGAATGATCTGATCAGAGGGTTTAAGCCGAGGCCATCCACAACTGTGCTAAATGAGATCTCTCCCTGCAGTGTCACTCCTAATCATTCCTTTAGAGGCAGAAATTGATGGTGATAATTTAACACTTTCATTCCTATTAACCCCTCTGCAGAGAGAGCAGCGAAGAGCAAACTGGGTTATAGGAGCTATTTTTTTTTAATTTCATGTGTTTGGGTGTGCCTGAGTGTGTGTCTGTATATATGTGTGTGTATGTGCCTGTATGTATGTGCATCTGCCTTTGGCATCAGTCTATATGTGTGTGTGCATGTATCTTTGTGTGTCTATATATATGTGTGTCTGTCTATATGCATGTGTCTGTCTTTGTGTGTGTGTCTTTGTCTATATCTGTATGCATGTCTGCGTGTGTGTCTGTCTGTATGTGTGTGTGTCTTTTTCTGTTTATGTCTATGTCTATCTGTCTATATGTGTGTGTCTTTGTTGTCTGTCCATATGTATGTGTTTGTCTATAAGTGCATGTCTGCCTTTGTGTGGCTGCCTACATTTGGGTGTCTTTTTGTAATTCTGTCTGTGTGTGTGTGTGTTTATCTCTTTTTGTGTGTCTGTCTGTGTGTGTATATGTATGTAAGAATCAATGAGAGAGACCTGTTGTTAGCATATATATATTTCATCAACATGGATAAAAAACAAAGGAGCAAAAAATAAAACTGCATCTACCAAAGAGAGTTTTTGGTCATGCACAAGCACAACTTACAGTACATTTACAGGCACAACTTATGGTACATTCATTGAGTAAATAGAGCAGAACTGTAAATTTGCCTCAAGTTCTGTTTGATTTTCCTTATGTTTTTTTATTAAAATAGAAATCAGCAAGCAATTGTCAAATATAATACAGTAACAAATATGTCCATAATATTTTTATCACAACCCACGATACATATACAGATTTAAATGTGTGTGAGCAGGCACTTTTCCATTGTTCAGATTGTAATATTCAATAGTGGTTTCACCATTTGTGGATATAGTGGCTTCATATTTTTGGATACAGTTATGCTAGTTATCTATGTACAACACACTTCTAAAAAGGCTTGTAATGGCATGAAAAGATACTAGGAAAATTATCTTAGTGAATGCCGTGAAAGCTATAAATTGACTACTTTTCAGCATATTTACAGTTGTGGCCCTTTGCAGCTCTATGGAACCTTCATAAATATTTACTGGGGTCCATTCTTACCCCTAATCCACTTTAGTATTTAGCACAACCGGAGCCCATGCTGTCACAGCAGTCTTTATCTAAACTATGTTTAAAAACAGACAAAATTCATAAATGAAAGAGTTATTCCTTTAGAGTGTTAGTGGGTTCAACCCACTAACTACACATAACATGGAAATCTCTTTTATTTATTGAAGAATGCAATATATATATATATATATATACATATATATATATATATATATATATATATAGCTAAAAAAATATAAAAATTGGAATATTGCAATTGATCAGACAAAATGACTCAAAACAATAGTTAAAATGACAATTCTTAGAAAAAGAAAATCTGATGGTAAAGATTTAAATGATCCCATCTTCCCAGGAACAATGTGACTCTGTTTGGTTTTGTGTTTGAATAATTTTGCCCCATTTTTCTCAGATGGGGAGTGTGAGGAGGGAGTGGAATATTGCACAATGATTGACATGAAAAGTCATAAATCACAGTCTGAGTTGTGGAACAGTGATTAATGGCTTCTCCATTCCAAGCCTGTGATTTATACGAGGCCTGTGTGAAGGTTACATATGTTCGATACACATGTATCTCTTTGTAATTCTGCGCCTGGTCCATCTTCCTCAGGCTCTTTTCTTAAATTAGTCTTTATTATGTTTCTGTATTAGAAGCATTTTTCTGGGTCTGACCCCTTGTGCATTTTCTACATTACACTAATGCTGCCATGTCTGAGGGGAATTAATGATTTGTGAGTTTGTGTCATATTGAACCCAAAGCATTGCCAGCCATTATTTCTTAAGGATGATCATACTTACTCAGTGATGAATCTACTCTCAGCTAGTTCCATGTTCACACAATTGCTCTTCTTAATTTTATATACTATGGTCATCAAATGAAAATGGGTGCTTTAGACTATTTAGATTGTTTTTTGTTTGTTTGTTGGTCCTACTAGATATGGAATAATGTATTTATATATAATACTCGAGGCAAATATATTTAATGGTGATGTGTTGGAGAAGTCTAGAAATGCCCTAAAGAGCCTCTCTAGACCTATCTTGTCGACTTGAGTCATCAACCATGCAAAAATCAACTTGGACCGATCCATTCTCTGACTTTAAAATGAGCGTATGTAGGTTTTGCACAGTCTCTGCTAACACCAGAGTATCTATGGCTTCAAAGAGAAGCAAATAAGTTTTATTTTGTCCATTTAAAGTCACCATAAAGCTTCTTATTCCATAAACAAAGTTATATTTTGCAACAAGGGTCCATTGGTAATATTTTGCTGAATTGATGTTGGGCAAATATCTTGATGGTGTGTTTCATTAAAAAATATATATATTTGAAGAGTATTGATATTTTACACATTGTTATTATAGAGAAGTGTATAACACAGTGCTTTATCTCATTAGCAACAATGCTGGGAACACAATGAGATAATTCATTCAGCATTCAAAGCCATTTATACATTAGTCTCACATTTATAGTATTCTCTTTTGAAGAACTTTTTCTTGGTTTAATAGTGTCTGTCACAATCTGCTTCTTCAAGAGGGCTTGATATGAACCTAGTTCAAACCTATCTCAGCAGAATCATGTAGTTTTTGTTCTCTGTGGCACAAAAGATGGCATCTGAAGAGAACAATGCCCAAAGTTACAGGCAGAGAATGCTGGATACAGGTTACTAGTGGCCTCCAACAAGACAATTCCCCAATTGAGGATACAAACACAAAAACAACCTCACACTGTGGATATGTGAAACTAGAAGTGAACATTTATTGAATCATAGAACCAACATATTTATGCATCTCCCATACCACACCTTTGTGTACCTTTGTGTATGTGTGTATTGTCAGCACATCTGCCTTGCAACCTTGGTTGCTATAAAAGCCCTTGAGATAAAAATCACCAGATGTCTAGTGACATATGACAGGTATCTAAAGCTAGCTAGGGCAAAAAAACTTGATGTTAATCTCAAGTGTTTGCCCAGGCCTCCTAAGGAGCAATCATCTGCCTTTAATCAAGGCCTATATGTGTGCAGATGCAATGTTCTGCAGTTAAGCTTCTGTGGAGAGCATTTCCACCATTTCCACATATACTGTTCTATATCACATTTTCACTCTATAACATATTATAATTAGGATACAAGATAACAATGTATAGGAAACACATAATTACATTTTAACAATGTCATGCGCCCTTGGCCATATCCATAATTACTGGTCACTAAACAATGTAATCATGACAATTTCTTCCCCTTTCCTTTCTAGTATATAATTGGAAGTTTATACTGTTGGATAACTTTCCATATATACAGTAGGTTAGCAGTCCTCTTGACGTGACAGTCCATCCAAGTGATAGCCTCAGTGGCTCTCTGGGAACCCTGCCTCCCCCTGTCCAGGGCAAATACTCCCTACTTCCCAGTGGCCTAGTGACGTTTGCAGGCCATGTGAGGAGACTTATAGGACCACTGCCCTGGAGGACCCTTCAAGGTAGTCCAGGGGAAACAGTATATCTCAGCTAGTAAGCCCAGCAAAAACTTGGGAGGGTCCTTCCCCAGCAAAACCCTCTTCTTCCAGGCTAGAGAGACCTCCTGTCCTGCTGATTCTGGAGCAGTACTCAGTCCCATAGTTAAAATTGAGGAGCACAAGTTTCCCTTAATCAGAGCTTTCTCCTGAATTAACTGGGATGCTGGGGTTGCTAGTGGCATTCTCTGCTGTCATCCATGACGGATTAATGGGCAGTTCTGGTATAACCTGTTGTGGTTCAGTAGCCAACTCCCCTCCCAAAAAGACTGGCCAGTGGCCCCTCCTTTCCAGTGTTAAAGCCACACAAACAGCCGCAGGGGAGTCAATGTAGGGAGGCGAGGTGACAAACTACACTATGGAGTACCCTCTGTGAAAATCCAGGCAAACTGGCCAAGCCAGTGGTGAACCAATCTGGAACAATCCTGTGGCCTCACCCTAACAGTCCCTGGGCCTAGGGGATAAGTGGCCACCATTCTTCCCCTTGCCCTGTCTGTTCCTTCCCCTGTCAAGTGTTTGAGTCCTGGGGGATCTATTAGGCTTTCTGGCTTACCCAATTCCGGTGGTTCCAGGGGAATAGCCATCTCAAGTGACTGTTCATCAGGGGTTATCACTAACCCACTCAAAAGCCAGGGCCATTAGCCCTTCCTTTCCCCTTCTCTGGGGAAAATATTCTTCTGGGACATTCCATAAAACAATAGTTCCACTAAGGACTGTATCTGCTGCATCTGCCAGTTTGTACACCTCCTGATAGCCGTGTCTGGGGCCTCCACTCCTTGGGGCTGCGCTAAGCTCATTGTCTCCCAGTCTCCTTTCTCTGCAACTACGGTCTGAGCACAGCTCCCTCTGGCTCTTTGGTCTCTGGATCCTCAGGTAGAACCCCCTGGCTCTCTCCATCTGAGAGTGCCTGGTGTGCAGTTACAGGCAGCCCTTGAGAAGCAGCTGCTACTGCCACTTGTGCAGGTGAAGAGCAGGGCTGCTTTCTGCTTCTACCCCATCGTCTGTGGCTGGCTCCTGGACAATGGTAATCCAAGGAACCTCCCCACTATTTTTACGGTCCATTAGTAGGGCCCAGTGTTCATTTGGTTCTTCTGTGACTCTAAGGGCAGGGTAGCTTTGCCCCCAGTCTTCCCATGGGCCCAACACTGCTGTGGTTTGGCCCTGTCCCCATGCCTATAACTGGGCAATGCTCAGCCCCCTAAAGATAGGTACCAGTTCTTCCCAGTCAACTCACTGCATGAAGGCATCCTTGTTACTTTTAGAATCCCTGAGATCAGAATTCTACCCACAGTCCACACCTTTATCTTCTGACCTAGCCTTGGCAAAATTTAGCTGGGTCCCTATAGTCTCTGCTAGGTGGTTCTGTTTCATGCCTGGCTGGCATAACCCCTCCAACTGGGTGGACACAACCCATCCAGGGATGCTTCATCTAGCAAGTCTATAAAATCCACCTCCAGCTGTAGCTCCTGCTGGATCAAAGGCGAAAGTAAGATAGCTGCCTGAGAGCCTGTCTCCAGTCCATCTGTCTCCAGACATCTATTTATAAGTTGACATCTTTCTGTACTTTACACAGAGATCCCACCACTGCCACCAATTCCTGATGATTCCTTCCTGCACATACTGCTATCACAGATTGATACATTGTTATAGATGCCTGTGATTGTCAAAAATGAATTATGTTTTCTATGCTAATTTTAGAAGGAATTTCTAAGGGTGATAACTGCTTGCAAACTCAAGAGATCTAGCAGACCTTTGGGGTAAGTATAATAATGTTTATTTTGGGATTTTGTCATGCAAAAAATGTTTTCATACACTACTGATTCTTCACTATCACATGCATCTATAACTTAAATATGCCTTTAAATCCCACATAGAACCCAACAAATGCTTTTATTTATTTTACCTTTATTTAATGCTGAAAATAAATATTCTGTATTTAACCTAAATCTTTAATTGCCAAGAAGAATGTATGTTGCTTCCAGATTTATTTTCTTCATTTCAAACGTAATTATAAAAAATAAAACATTTTAATCTAATATCATTGAGCATAAACATGATTATAATTAATAATAAATTAGTATTATTGAAAACATTGTCCGGGAGATCAGTTTCTCATACCAGAAAAAAATATATATTTTAAAAGCCGGCAATAACCGAAGATGAGATTAATACAAATGTTTGCACAAAATAGATTCTAATGGGCTGGTTATACAAATAGTTTCAAGCTGACAATACTAAGTTATAAAGGATTGCTGTATCGGGATTATTGAGAGCACAAACAAGTAAATAACTGGTTCCTAACACACAATCCCAATAGATGCTGGCACATTTCCTGCATAGCATTTGCTGCCTGCCCTAAGCTTCCCTTTAGCCAGATTACATCCTGCAGATTTTACAGTTCAAAAGTTCACTCTGCAGATATTTTTAGTTTGCCTGGTTCTCCTTTACTTATGCGTTGATTCGCAGCTATTTCTTAAGCGCTCCAGCTCTGGAAAATTTGGCATTTACTGCGTCGTTTTAAAAAGTGGCGATTT
This sequence comes from Discoglossus pictus, assembly GCA_027410445.1. NCBI lineage: Eukaryota > Metazoa > Chordata > Amphibia > Anura > Alytidae > Discoglossus > Discoglossus pictus. The sequence continues at coordinate 176,504,862 of CM050167.1, forward strand.
TTAGCTATATATATATAATTAAGTTTATCAGTTTTTTTACATTTTTATTATGTAAAGTATCTCACTGATCTACTCAAAGGATCTCTGAGCTATTATCATATTATTATTATGATCTATTAAAGGCATATCTAAATTTCCTGGATAAGAAGTGCATCTGATAGAGGGGAATCAGTAGTGTATGAAAACATCAAAATAAACATTAATAAACTGACTCTAAAGTTCGCTAAGTTTCTTGAGTTTGCTAGCAGTTTTGAGAGTTAGCATCCCTGATAATTTCTGCTAAAATTAGTATAAACTTCATAATTGACCATTTTTGGCCAATCACAGGCAGCTATAACATTGTTTCAATCTGTGATGGCAGTTTGTGCAGCAAGGCATCATTGGATGTGTAGTCTTGTTTTTCCCATGCATAGGGAAGCAAAGAGGAGCCCATACACTGCTGTGTGGATCTCTGCATTGAGCTGCTGTTGGCTTGATGGTTTGTAGAGTGTTAAGAGCTTACCCAAATGCAGTGTTTCTATTAATAGGTACACTGTGCCTATGTAAGCAGCTCTGTGGTTGTGGTAAAAAAAATGTATTTTTAAATAAAATAAATCTGTATGTTTATGGAATGACTCCATGTAATTAGTCTTTCTGATATAAGAAGGCATGTGTTAGATTAGAGTAAGTGAAAACAGGGGAAGTTATATAACTTTAAAGAACTTGAGTTGCAGATGGACAAATGTATGTAACAAAGTATAAATATTTTTTTTCCATGCAATTTCTCCTTAATGGAGGTAGACCACTGCCCTTCTAACCTCATCTCAGGTGAGAAGGTCTGTGGTCTAATAGGAAATAGTGCAAGGTGAATCACGTGCATTTGATATGCTTAGTTAATTCCCCCATTATTAAAGTTCCCATCTTTATAATAAAGACAAAAAAACAATTTTGTTTTTTGAAGCCATTGAATTGTCTTTCCATGTAGTGACGCTACAGCTCATGAAAAAAGTATTATTCATTTTCTGCATCTTTCCATGTCAAAGCTTTGGTCTTCTACCAACTGTTGGAGCAAAGTTGAAGAAATTTTGTTAACCTGATTTGTTACCTGGTAGAGTATCTACTGGATGTAGATAAAAAAAAACATTTTGTTCTATTGAGATGTCGGACACTTTGGAGTACAAACAACCATAAAACAATTAAATAATTTGTTGTTGTTTAGTCGTTCAGTCGAATCTGACTCTCTGTGACCCTATGGACCTCAGAACGCCAGGCATATTTGCCGCTCAGAGCTCAAGCAAGCTAGAATTCATTACTTTGATGACCTCATCTATCCATCTTCACCTCTACTGTCCCCTTCTTCATGTGCTTTCAATCTTTCCCAGCAACAGAGTCTTCTCTAGGGAATCCTGTCTTCTCATGATATGGCCAAGATATATGAGCTTCAGCCTCATGATCATACCTTCTAGTGAACAGTTTGTCTTCATTTCCTGAAGTACTGATTTATTGGATCTTCTTGCAGTCCAAGGGACTCTAAACAGTTTTCTCCAAAACCACAATTCAACAGCGTCAATTCTACAGCGATAAGACTTCTTTATGGTCCAGCTCTCACATACATATGTTACTACTAATTAAATGCTTACCAACTGACAACTCATTTAAGCAGACACAACAATGATGCCTATCCCAGGACTCCACAGTAGACCCAGGACCATCAAATCCATAAGAAGGACCTCATACTATTTTCCTAGGATCCTTTCCAGGTCACCACAATATTTTACATAGAGTGTAACCTTTTAGAGTAAATGTATTGTAATCCCCTTTTCATAGAAAATGCAACCCCAAAATGGTACCATAGGATTTTACTGTTCCTACACCCATGCATACTACCCACGTTTTTTGGGGGAAAAGGGGGTCTCAGGACATATGAAATCTAATATAATTCTGAATTTGCATGATAGGGGTTGCAGTGCAGAAAAATACATTGGCTCAAGTAATAACAAAAAAAGAGATGTACAATATAGCAGGATCAGCTCAGGAGACACTTGGGGAAGTATTTGTGGATAACAACTGACATGCTGAGTAAGTGTAAGTAAATTTTGAATTTGATGTTGGTAGATAAATAAATAGTAATATTTTATGATAATGCTAAAAGGCAGCTTCCAGTTTGAAGTTCCAAGAGGATATCTTTATTTATTATTTTTATTTTGAACGGTCACACACATACATCAGTGCTGTTTTCATTTAAGGGAATATAATTTAAAAAAATCTTCATATAACTAGAACTGCACCTTTAAGACTCCACCAGCCTCTTAAAATAATTAATTGTTTCAAATGTGAGCTACTAACCTAAAGTCGTGTACACTCCAACTGTAATAAAGAGAGGTTTAAGAATTGGCCAGTTTTAATTGTAGAGGGAACTTGACATTTACTGATTATATTAGTTCAATGTGAAATGCCCTTTAGTGTATGATGATCTAATTTTTCACAAATATCTTGTATGCATTGATTGATGTTCTTTATTAATCAAATAAAAAGAACAGAGACTTCAGTTAGAAAGCAGTGATGGGAACCAACATTTACTGTATATAAAAACTGGTTTATGTATCCATATTCTCAGATGAAGTAGGATGGAGCTATGAGTATGCTACTCTTCTATCTATCTATCTATCTATCTATCTATCTATCTATCTATTTATCTATCTATCTATGTGTCTATCTATCTATATTAGTGGCCTGCAGGTTCAGGTAAAATGACAGATGAATGGAACTCCTGTTTTGGGATGGTGTTTCTCTGTTCCTGTTGACTGCTCTGTTGCTGTCTCCTATGGTCATACTATTTGTGTGTTTTTTTCTTGATCAGATTTTAAAAACAACTAAGGCCTAGGGCAACCATAAGCCCAAGGGTGCAACAAATACCTATCCCCATTTATTTATTAATCTTCTTTGTAGAGATTTTTCCCATTTCCTTCTCCTCGTGTCCCCCCTTCTCCTCATTTCATTCCCTCTACGTCCCCTCTCGTCTTTCTTCCTATTCTACATGAATTCTACATCTACCCTCTTTTCACATTCTCTGTTCCCCTTGCTCACTTTGTTATGTCTCCTTTATTAATCTCTGCCTCTTCCCATTCTTTTGTTTTTTGTCCTCTCTCTATTTTCCCCTTTGCCACATCTCTCTTTCCAACATTTTCTCTTTTTGACAGCAGTGCTATTAAAGGGACACTGTAGATCCATATTTTATGTGCTTTATTTTAAAGAAATAGAATTAATAATGGGCAAAATGTTTTAGAATGCTAAAAAATAAAAGCAATTAACATATTATATGCAATTACATGTAATGTATACCATCTTCGTTATTGTCTTTTAAAGACCTCCTCCTATCTGCAATGTCTCAATTTCCAATGTTTCTACCTGGTTGATGGGCAGAAAAGTAAAGTCAATTATATGTATTAAAAAGTGAAATAGCAATTTACTTTGTGGCAATGAACTAATCTCAGTCTCCCTGCCCCCCCCCATAGTTGATGAGAAACATATATACTGACAAGGGTTGGCATTAGAAGACAACAATGGAACTGCTCAGGACTGCATATAATTGCATAAATACATGTAAATATTGTGTTTATTTGATTACATGGCTAAGGTTTTTGCCAATTTTCAATACTAATTCTTCAAAAGAGCATAATAAACAATCTATAGTGTCTCTTTAATGTGACCTGGATCTCATCCATTAGGAAAGCTATTTCTGAGTTCTACGTTTATAACACTTACATCTACAAGGTCAAGTAAATGGTAAAAACCAGCATCTTGAAAGCTCATTTCCAGGTTGGTGGAATATACTGTCTGCAAATGGTCTCTGTTTTATGTGGTTTTCTTACTAAACAGCTGTGATCTTTCCTTTCAAACTCTTGTTTCAGCAGAAATATGAATGGATTTATGAAGAACATGCCATCTTGTGTAATCACGTCTAATCATTGTGTGGAAGTTTGGTAACCTAACACATGCACAGCAATTAAATTACAAACAGCAGCATCTGGAAGTGAATGAGATATCACAGAATATTAACCTCTTCTGCCTCACAGGATACAGCTTTACATTGCTGACATATCCTTACACACTTATGTTAAAGTGGATAGAAGCAAGTAGTAATATGCTAGGAGGGACCCTCGTTAGCATGTAATTACCCAGAATCCCTGGCTGCAGTGGAAGGTAAGCATGCAGTATATGGTAGGACAGGTATATGGACCTCCCAAATTAATGTTTCAGGTTGTCTGTGAAAATGCGCCCACCTATGATTTGTGTTCATTTATAGTGCAGGTTTCTGCACTATCACCTATATTTTTCACAGCTGATATACCCACAGACATAATCACTAATTAAACCTTCTTTCATTTGCTTGCCAAGTCCTTGTTTCTTCCCTTAAATTACTTCAACTTTTGTTTTATTTATCCCTTTAGATTGTAAGCTTGCGAGTTTTAAATATTATTAGGTACTTTTAAAAAAGCACCACACATGTAAGACTTTAAATGCAAAGACATGGCACTCTACTTTTTGTTGTTGTTGTTGTTTAGTCGTTCAGTTGCGTCCGACTCTCTGTGACTTTATGGACCACAGCACTCCAGGTGTATCTCTCAGTCACTGCCCCTCTGAGCCATCAAGTTCATGTTCATTGCTTCAGTGACCTCATCTATCCATCTCCACCTCTGTCGTGCCCTTCTTCTTGTGCCTTTAATGTTTCCCAGGATCAGAGTCTTTTCTAGGGAATCCTGCCGTCTCATGATATGGCCAAAATATTTGAGCTTCAGCTTTAGTATTGATTTATTGGATCTTCTTGCCGTCCAAGGGACTCTAAGCAGTCTTCTCCAATACCACAATTCAAAGGCGTCAATTCTACGGCGCTCAGACTTCTTTATGGTCCAGCTCTCACATCCGTATGTTACTACTGGGAATACCAAAGTTCGAACTATGTGAACCTTTGTTGATACTTTTTACTAGCTTGTCCAAGCTTGCCATAGCTTTCCTCCCCAGAAGCAAACATATTTTAATTTCATGACTACAGTCACCATCTGCAGAGATCTTGGATCCAAGGAAAATAAAATCTGTAAACTTCCTCCACTTCTTCCCCATCTATTTGCCAGGAAGTGATATTAACATTTGCCATGATCTTCGCCTTTTTAACGTTTAGCAGCAGGCTAACTTTTGCACTCTCTTCTTTTACCCTCATCAATAAGTTCTTTAGTTCCTCCTCACTTTCAGCCATCAGAGTAGTATCATCGGCGTATCTGAGGTTGTTGATATTCCTTCCAGCAATATTGATTCCGGCTTTGGATTTATCCAGTCCGTCCTTACGCATGATGTACTCTGCATATAAGTTGAATAAATAAGGTGACGATATATAATCTTGTCACACTCTTTTTCCTATCTTGAACCATTCTGTTGTCCCATGTTCGGTTCTGACCGTGGCTTCTTGGTCGACATACAGATTCTTTGGGAGGAGGATGAGATGATCTGGTACTCCCATCTCTTTAAGGACATGCCAAATGTTGTTGTCATCCACACAGTCAAAGGCTTTAGAATAGTCTATGAAGCAGAAGTAAATGCTTTTTGGAACTCTCTTGCTTTCTCTACTATCTATCGGAAATTGGCAATTTGATCTCTTGTGCCTCTTCCTCTGCAGAACCCGGCTTGCACATCTGGTAGTTCCTGGTCCATATATTGTTGGAGTCGAGTTTGTAGAATCTTAAGCATCACCTTGCTGGCATGTGAAATGAGTGCAATTGTTCAATAATTGGGGCACTCTTTGGCACTGCCTTTTTTTGGGATTGGAATGTAGACTGAACTTTTCCAGTCTATTGGCCATTGTTGAGTTTTCCAAATGTGTTGGCATAAGACAAGTATCACTTTCACAGCATCATCCTGTAAAATTTTGAATAGTTCAATTGGGATTCCATCACCTCCTGCAGCCTTATTATCAGCAAGACATCCTAGGGCCCATCTCACTTCACTCTCCAAGATGTTTGGCTCCAACTCATTGGACAAACTACTGAGGCCATCACTTCCTGTATAGATCTTCAGTGTATTCCTGACACCTCTTCTTTATCTGATCTTCTTCTGTTAAGTCTCTACCATGTTTGTCTTTTATCAATCCCACTTTGGCATGAAAGGTGCCTTTTGGGTTCCCAATTTTCTTGAAGAGATCTCTTGATTTACCCATTCGGTTATCTTCTTCAATCTCTTTACATTGCTCATTGTAGAATGTCTCCTTGTCTCTTCTTGCTATCCTCTGGAATTCTGCATTCAGTTGGAAAAATCTTTTCTTATCTCCCCTACCTTTCACTTTCCTTCTTTCCTGGGTACTTTCAAAGCCTCATCAGACAGCCAATTTGACTTCTTACTTTTCTTTCTTTTAGGGATATTCTTTGTTGCTGTTTCCTAGATAATGTTGCAAACTTAAGTCCAAAGTTCTTCAGGCATTTTATCTTCCACGTCTAGTCCCTTAAATCTATTATTTACTTCCACTGTATATTCAAAAGGGATATTATTTATTTGGTATCTACTTGGTCTGATGGTTGTCCCTCTTTTCTTCAGTTTACTTATCAACTTTGCAAATAAGAAGATCATGGTCTAAACTGCAGTCAGCTCCATGGCTTGTTTTTTGCTGACTGTATAGAGCTCCTCCATCGTTGGCTGCAAAGTATATAGTCAATTTTATTTCTATGTAGACCATCTGGTGATGTCCATGTGTAGAGTCGCCTCGGAGGCTGTTGGAAGAGGGTGTTTGCTATGACCAGAGAATTATCTTGATAAAATTCTACTAATCTCTAACCTGCTTCATTTTGTACTCCAAGGCCAAATTTGCCAGTAATTTCAGGTGTCTTTTGGTTCCCTACTTTAGCATTCCAATCTCCTATGATGAAAGCAATATCTTTTTGTGGTGTTATATCTATGACGTGTTGAATGTCTTCATAGACCTTGACAACTTCAGCCTCTTCAGCATCCGCGGTTGGAGCATAGACTTGGATCACTGTGATGTGATGTTAAATGGTTTGCCTTGAATTTGAATTGAAATCATTCTGTAATTTATTGGGTTGTAACCGAGCACTGCTTTGCCCAGTCTTTGATTGACTAGGATGGCTACTCCATTTCTTCTGCGGAATTCTTGACCAAAGTAGAAGTTTTCGTGGTTGTCTGATGTGAAATGTCCTATTCCAGTCCATTTAAGTTCTCCAATTCCCAATATATCAATGTTTAACCTTGTAATTTCCTTCTTGACCACATCTAGCTTGCATTGGTTCATAGGTCTAACATTCCATGTTCCTATTCTGAATTGGTCTTTGCAGCAGCACACTTTCCTTTCCCCTTAAGACACATCAGCAGCTTGGGGGCCTTCATTAGATCTGGTGGGAATTGTACTTGTCCTCTGCTCTTCCTCGGTAATGTGGTAGGCACCTTCTGACCTGAGGGGCTCATCTTCCGGTGCCATATCGTTATGTCTCTGCTTGTACCTGTCCATAAAGTTTTCTAAGGAGTGGGTTGCCTTCTCCAGTGGACCGCGATTTGTCTGACCTCTCTGCCATGACCTGACCATCTTGGCTGACCCTACATGGTATAGCTCACAGCTTCATCGAAGTACACAAGCCCCTTCACCACACAAGGTAGTAATCCAGAAGGGGCTTTTTGCCATGTGTTTAATATTGTATTATTCTCTATTTGTATTTAACCCCAGTATAGTACTAAAATGTTGGAGCATTACAAAAAACAGTAATAATAATAATAATAATAATAATAATAATAATAATATTAATAATAATGCAGTCTTATATATATATATATTGGTATTTTTACCATGAGAGTAAGGTTTACTTTGGTAGAACTTGAAGTCGAAATAAATGAGACCGAGAAAGCTTATTTTAGAAGGGTTGTTGGATCCTGGTTAGAAGCAAGCCAAAAAAGTCTCTCTTAAATGGACAGAGAACTCCAAAATTGTCTGTCATATGTTTAAAAGCTCATACACAAATTGTATTTTATGTATTACAGTAAAAATAAGTGGTGTTCAGTGCAGAACATATTAAAGTGAGACATGGAGATAGAAAACGGAGGGGCATGGAGTCTTGTGAATCTCTGTGCTGTAACAGCATTGTGCTTTTTCCCAATTCTTTTGAAAGTTAATAATAATAGATAAGAAAACAAGTTGGTCATGAGTCTTTGTACACATTTAATTTCATGACTCTTTCAATTTATTAGTAAGTCTAAGGCAGATTCAGAATGTTTTTCTTTTGTTTTTGTTAATTTCTTAAATTAATATACCGGTAATTAATTTTAAATTTAAAAAAATAACTTTAGTAAAGTATAAAATAGGGCTTTAAATGCACCTTTGTCTTTAAATGTTGGCAAGGAGAATAAATAAAACACACTCGTTTTAGATATTGCAGGAGGGTGGAGTCATTTCTATGGAAGTCAAAAGTGCACAAATTAAGATTGATGAATTCAAATCACTAATTCTTCTTGTAATAATCAACTTTTATAATGAATAAAATGTGAAAAAAAATAATGACAGAACATTTGAGGCCTTGAAATCTCTTAAGAAGGTAGTTGGGAGGGCAGCTAAGTTTACATTTTTTGCTGATGATGTCAGTGATTGGTTACATATGCCTTCATTGTGGGTCTCTACTCATTCCTATTCTCTTTAATCCTATTTGGACCTCAAAGTAGCTACCATGCTGCTGTGTGATGAGCCCGTACACTACCAGAAGGACCAGCTTTGCTATCTGGTAATCAAAATATACTAGTATTAAAATCAAATGTCAAGATCACAAACAGCATTAATATATTTATTTGTTGGAGGCAAACATATCAATTTTTCTTACAAATCCAATTTCATTATGAATGTCTTCATATGCTCTTATATACAGGGATCAAGCATAATATTTGTAATGTATTCTAGATTGATTTATTGGAACAAAACATGCTAATCAAGTTTGTGCACCCAGGGGGTGAAAGATTTACCCACCACAAGTGTAAACAGGTTCACTGTAATCAATACCTCACCATTTAGTATGTGATGATGATAATGTGCAGTCATGTAGTTATGGTGGGAAATATGTGAATATGAGAAAAACACTGTTATTTGTTATCCAACTTTTTAAAGATAGTTAAACGAAAGTAAAATTTATATTTTTTCTTTAGAATAAGGTTCAGGAGGAAAATATTATAAGATGTTGTAGTGTGAAGATGACAGAAAGGGCAGTAGATGGGGGGAATAGTATTCCAGCGGAAGTGGAAGGTGTAGGTGCAATAAGAGAATTTAAGAATATCTGGCATAAAGCTGTCCTGTAAAGTAATTAAAGGGACCCTGTAGTTCCTACATTTCTGTCATGTATTAAAAATAATGTGTTTTAACATTTATTGTATGACTAATGAGTGATCTGTAGTGTTTGAAACATATGTAAAAGTGAGACAAGAGCAGGATTGTCTTGATCTGATAAATGATGCAGACTGGCATGGAGGACTGGTAATCTATTCTACAGCCACTGTTATGTTAAGTCATTCAGTTGTGTTCGATTCTCCGTGACCCTATGGACCACAGCACGCCAGGCACAATCATTATGTCTCTGGTAGTGCTTATCCATAATGTTTTCATGGCAAAGATACTGGAGTGGGTTGCAAGTTCCTTCTACAGTGGACCTCTCTGCCATGGCCTGCCCATCTTTGGTGACCCTACATGGTATAGCTCACAGCTTTATTGAGATGCACAAGCCCCTTCACCCCAACATGGTAGCGAAGCCACTAGCTTCTGTTTTATTATCATGTTTTTTAACATAGCTAAACAAACACAGAAAACAAATTTATTGGGAAATTAAATTCATTTCCTTCCAAATCTGTTACAGTTTAAAAGACTGACTTAAATCAGATCAAATTTCAAGTTTTGTGTTTCTTTAGTTTTAATTTTCTAAAGTTAATATATATCTTCAAAAAAAATTTAATCAATGGATAAAACATGCATTAGAAGAAATTTGGCACTATATTGGCCCTTTAAGTGTTAATCTAGAAATTATCAAAAAGGATACAATAGGAAAAAATAGGCACATCACCAACACGTATATGGATTCTGTGCAGGTGCCCAAATGGGTAAAATTCCTTTATATAAAGCCAGCAAGTGCAACTTTGTCCATAATTTATATCTTGCAATAGATTAAAATTGTGCCTGGACATTGCTGTGCTCAAATTGTGAAAAGTTTAATTGAATAAAGGATTATTCATATGTGCCAATCTTGTCCTGGTTGTTGTTGGGGGCGTAGGTGGCGCAGAATAAATTAACTTCTGTAGTCTTATATTTACAGTATGTTTTTATTTGAAGATAATACAAAATAACAAACATTAAATGAGCACTGTCATCATATGTTTATATTATATTCTTTGCAGAACTACACTTGAAAAAATATATAAAAAATTAAATTTTCAATTTACTTACTACCTTTTATATACAATTATGTTGTAGTTGAAGTGGATATTTTAATTTCCACTGATGTGCTTCCTGATGTGGGAGATGGATTTAAAGTGCTTGGATGTGTGCAATGTGGCAGCTAAAACTGCCAGTGCTTTCATTAGGGCTAATTGAATGTTGATCAGTTTACTACGACACACCCTCTTGAATCTGAAGCTGCACAAAGCAGCCCAGTAAAGAAAATGGAAATCTATTGGCACAAAATTATTGTATATAAAAGCACAAAATGTAAAGGCTGTGTTTATTTCTTTATATTTTTTTTAAAACATATTTCCCATTTCGAAGTGTAGAACCATAGAGATGAAATGTGATAATAATGGGATTTAAAGGTACATGGTGTTTTGTTTTTTTGTTACATCAGTAAGTGGATATTTCATAAGTGTTTAAAGGCATATTTAAGTTTCCTGGATTATGAATGAATCTGATAGAGGAGAAGCAGTAGTGTGAAATCATTTTTTGCATGAAAAAATACCAAAATAAACGTTATTAAACTTAACCGAAAGTTTGCTAAATCTCTTTAGTTTGCAATCAGTTAACACCCCTGAAAATCCCAAAAGTGTTAAATTCATAATTTGTTTTGGCCAATCACAGGCAGTTTGTGCAGGAAGGCATCATGGAATGTGTAGTGCTCTGCATAAGTAGGAGGACAAACATTGCTCTGTAGATCTCTGCATTGTGCTGCTGGCTTGAAGGTTAGCAAAGAGTTAAAATCCGTACCCAAATGCAGTGTGTCTATTGGAAGGTTCACTGTGCCTATGTAGGCAGCTCTGGAGGCGTGGAAAACTAGTTTTATTTTGAAATTAAATAAATCTGTGTGTATATAGAATGACTCAATGTAATGTGTGTGTCTAATATAAGCAGCATATGTTAGATTAGAAAAAATTAAAAACAGGGAAACCTCCATATACCTTAAAATAAAGATCTCAGAGCAGAAAAACATATTCATAAGTTGAACTGCTATTTAGAGGTTGCCCTCTGCAAGACTCAAATATGCTCTCTGTATTTGCAATTAGTTTCAATGAACAGCTTTAATGTCTAAAACATGCTCTTTTAAATGCTTAAAAAAACTGTTCTGTTCCGTGTCCCTTTAACCGAAAATAGTTTAGTGAGATAATTTTTCTTACTAACAATTTTCTGTAATCAGCTTATGTATTTTTTATATTTCAATAAAAATAAGATAAGATATGTAGTTGTAAAAAATTGCTCGTTTGAGATTAAATCTGCCCGTTCTATCAAACTTTCTCCGTCAATTTATTGTACAATAGCACTTAAGGAAACTGTAATGGGCCTAGCTCCTGTGAATTGGAGATGTGGCTTGTGAGAGTCTATAGCATGGAGATTAGCTGATGATATTTTAATGAGATTTCCCAGTGATGGGGAGCCCTATTTAATCTTCATTTTCATACGGCCTATCGCGTGCAAGTTCCTTCCTTACTGATCTTTCACCTAATGATGGATGAACTGTATGTGCAAACGTATCACTCAAGCACGGCTTCTGTCAACCTCAGCCTATGCGACAAAAAAACATTTATTTTATTTCCAGCCCAAGTTTGAGAAATTCAAGCAACTGAACAAACCTTCAAACACAAGCTTTCAAGCTGAGAAACTAGTGAGGAGAAAAGAATGCTAATGATCAGCCAAAAATAGCCAGCAACTATAGACAACAGGGTGCCTTTCAGATACTGAAACAATAGGATGTGTGGCCCTCTCATTAAAATCTAATTTGTTATTTCAGTGGTGTAACTCGCACGTTGTATAATGTTTCAAAGTCTTTAAGACGGCTGCCTTGTGCATCCAAGATGTTTATCAAACATAAAATTGTAAATCTTTTAATGAGTCCTTGGTATACCCACCTATGAACAAGGACTTGCATTGACTCCGGAGAAATGTACTTTATAATGATGCAAAGACTGTGATTAAGGCTCAAAAGGAGATATCAGGCGGCAATAAAGGAGTGACAAACAACAAATGCAAGGTAAAAATGATATCATTAAAGATGATAAACCATCAATTTTTCACACCCCTGCATTTGTCATGCACAATAAAGCATCTGTGACAGAGAATAGGCATAAACAACAGGTTGTGTCCTGTGTATAAGGAGCTGCTAATGAACAGCTCATTTTAAAGCTAATCAGAAGAAGTATATTGTACAAGAAAGTAGCAGTAATATGCTGACGCACATCGCCGACACGTATATGGGTTCTGTGCAGGTGCCCAATACAGGTAAAATTCCTTAACTCAAAGCCAGCAAGCACAACTTTGTCCGTAATTTATGTTTAGCAATAGATTAAAACTGTGCTTGGACATTGCTGTTTCAAATTTGTGAAAAAAATATTTAATGGAATAAAAAAATATTCATTTGTGCCAATCTTGTGTTGATTTCATTTCGGAGGGCGTAGGTAGAGCAAAACTGCTTTAGTCTTATATTTATAGTATGTTTTTGTTTGAAGAGTTACATGTAATGGCAAAGTGTTTTTACTAAAATAATGAACATTAAAGGGCCACTGTAGTCATATATTTAAATTATATTCTTTAAAAAACTACAACTGAATCTAGGTAAAATGTTTGTATAAAGTAAAAAAAAAATAATACAGCCTGCAATGCTGTCTACCATTTTTGGTTGCAGCTCATCATCTTCTGGAAATTGGAGGAGATTTTGAATATGGTGGACGCTTCTATCAGCATAATAGCAGCGTGGCATGGAAAACTGTCAGTGCTGTAAACAGACATGATAGAAAGGTCATTAGTTTACATGGACATACCCTCATAAAACAAAACTAGCAGACATGATTTAGTGAGAAAAGAATGGAACCCAGCAATCAAGAATAATTGTTTGTAATTTTTCATTTACTGGTTGTCTTTGAGTCTCATTCAATTGAGGTTTCGGACGATCCGGTAGCCCTTAAATGAGGTCGCAAGGTAATTTGCTATTCAATTGGCTGCTTTTTCCAGGCTCCAAACAGGTTACGAGTTACGGCTTAAAAAAATTGCGATGGTTAAACCCATATCTTACAGCCTCCTGAAGCCTTTCATCTTTCACTTTCGCAAGAGTAACAATGGCTAAAATCGCAAATCGCTATTCAATTGCTCCAATTTCTCCAAGCCCGCAAATGTTTTCACACCCATAAATGGCAAAAGAAGGAGAAAATCCTATAAGTGCTAGAGAGCATCCGCAAGGGGGTTAAACACCTATTCGTAGCACTGTAAATGCAAATAAAAAATCACTACGCACCATAAATAATGGGGAAAGCAATGATAGACATTAGAATTAATTGCACAACAATCTCAAGCTCGCAAATCGGCAATAAATGAAATGTATTTTTATTTTTAATTTCTAAATCGATCTCCAGTATCAATGAGTTAATAAATATCAGGCCACCCACATTACCTAGAACAGTATTGCCATTAATTTTCATAATTCTTTATTTTGAGGGTTTGCGAGTCCCATCGAATATCAGGCCACCGAATCTAATTGATTGACATGTAACCTCCATGTTTTACTGCTGTAATAATGTCTCATTTTCTATTGGCTGATTCGAAATGGGAGGTTACGGGCTTGCTTAATTGATCCCACCCTGAACTGCTTCGAACCAGTGCATGGTTTATGATTTCAGCTTTGGAACAGTAACTTGAGGGCTTGAGCAATTAAATAGAATTGTAATCGGAGACGAACAGGAGCCCGTAGGACACCCGCAGACATATGGCCTACAGCGATTGAGTTTCGGCATTGCAACTGAATGGAGGCCTTAATTTTCTAAAACAAAAATAAAAAAAAGTATATATATATATATATATATATATATATATATTTATTCATTTATTTATTTATATGTACATATATTTATATGTATATATATGCATGTGTATTTATATGTGTATTTATATGTATGTGTATTTATATATAAAATAAGTTAATGCACTTAATCCAATACTACTTTATACAAAGCTCTTTTAGCATTTGCATTTCAATATAACACAGCTTTCATGCATATCATAGGATGTATTTGCACGAGTTAGAAAACACTCATTCTAATCCTACGATTTTTTAATAAGTAGCTGCAAGGGGAGGCTGCAAGCTACTTAGCATTTCTATTTGCGGCCTCCGGCGGCTTATGGCCGTCGAGCTGCGATACCTTGTGATTTTATCACTCACAGCTTACTTCTATCAAAGCCTTAGATCTTGCACTGCCGCGAGAGTTGCGGCCGCAAGAAATCCCAATTTGCTGTTCAAATGCTACGATCACCCTCCCGTCAAGACCGTAAATCGCTAAAATCGGGCCGCAGCTTACTTACACCAAAGAGGTCCTGCAAAGCTCTTACTTACAAAACGTAGCACTAATTAAGCACATAAAAAAGCCATCCTGTACTTTTATTAGAAGTGAAAGTGATTTTCGGTCTTAGAATTAATAGCTCAACATTCCCCTACTCTTAAACAGGCAAATAAAAATAGTTTATTTCATGTTCAATTTTCGTCATAAAGTCTGATGGGCTTCAACCTCCATGCCAGTAGGACTTTTGAATCCAGCCTCCGGGCCCGGAGGTTGAAGCCCATCGGACTCTATGACGGAAATTTAACATGCAATAAAGTGTTTATTTATGACAATTTGACAATGTTGTGCTATTAAATCTAGGACCTAACATCACTTTCTCTTTTAATAAAAGTACAGGATGGCTTTTCTATTTGCTTATGTAGTGCTACGATTTGACAGTAAGATCTACGCCCTTGAATGACCTCCATGCCCGTAACTCGTGGTTCAAGCCTGCAAGTCCATGACTCGTGGTTCAAGCCCGCAAACTGGAAATGCAAATATAAATTCAAGACAGCATTGTAAAGCACTGTAAATGATGGGGTACAGAATGGGTGACATGAGGATTAAAGGCACAACATTCTCAAGCTGGCACATTGTCACAATACAATACATTATTTCATGTTTAAATAATTTCCAAAGTCCGATGGACTTGAATAACCACCAGGCCCGTATCTCGGTATGCACGCCCGACGGACTCTGGAAATAATTTAGACGTGAAATAAAGTATTGTATAGCTTGAGAATGTTGCCCCTTTAATGCCCATGTCACCCACTGTGTACCCCATCATTTACAGTGATTTACAGTGCTGTCTTGCATTTATATTAGCATTTACATTTCTACAAGGCTTGCAGCTTTGAAACACGAGTTACGGCCTTGCAGCCATGATACTGTTCAAGCACCGAAGTGCTTACTGCCGATAGCATGGTTTGCGATCGGCCGTAGAGGGACCTCCTTGCGGTGCTGTTCATGTGAATACCAACGTAGACATAGCGCTACGCGGGGCCATAAACCCATCGCAAGGAATCCCAGGGTTGCAGCCGTTTGGCGGCTCCGATTAGAATAAGGCCTATAGAGAGCATCCATTACCAATACATTAGCTTAAGCAGATAAACGGAAACAGGGTCTCCTTACACTTTAAAAACAAATACACAATACATAGATCCACAAAAATATATAAACAGAGCAATCTTATAGAGCAAACTAAACCAAAAACTTTTTTAGCAACCTTTACTTAAAATCCACTCTTCAAGAGTTTCCACTGGTTTTCATTAAGTTTACACACATTGTAAGGAACTTCTTATAATCCACTTAATTATCATAAATGCCCACTTATTTCATGGAGAGCCTAGAGTGCTCTCCCTTCTATATGTTTCCAGCTTAAGGTGTAAAATGTTTTCTTCTGGCGTCTCTCCACAGCTTCATTGTCCTCTTGGTCTGGTCATGCTCTACTTCTCGCATAATCTCTTTCCTGGTTCCCATTCTCCTCACTCTATCATGCTGCCCATACACCTGTATCCACCTGTGTCCACAAACCCATATGGTGTTGTTATGTTTATTTATTTGTAAAAACATGGTACCCATTACCAAGTTAATTTATTAAAAATACCATATAAAAGAAACCAATGACTATATTAAAGAACAATACGTTTAGTATATGGTATTTTAAATAACTTAATAGGGACATGGAAATATGTTTTTCTCTTTGTCGCATCAGAAAGTGGGTTTTCTATTTTCAAATAAAGGTCCCCTAGAACAAAAACCTATTTAGAAATGGAATTCCTCTTGGGGCTTGCCCTCGCCCATTGGCCTTTTACTGTTTGTTTCAATGAAGTTTAAACAAGTTTTACTTAAAAAAAAATTCATGCAAAAAAAACACAACTTGTATTATATTTGAAGCACCCTAACATACTTGAGAAAAACAGTTGTCTTTCATGTCCTGTCAACTATGGATTTATGCTGCTGTAGGAGTTACTATTATTTATTTGTTTTTTATTATTTGTCAAATCTACATTTTGAGAAAACAATTCAATCAAAGCAATTTCTCCCTATAGAAAGTAAATGCTGTATTATTTGTTTGTTTAGCTTTCTAGAAATGTAGATGTAATTCATTAGAAAAGTAGATTGTAAATATTAGACTAAAGTGCTCCTTAAGAGCTAAGATTTTTAGGGATACGTCAGTATAACTTAAATACATTCATATAAATAACCATGCTACCTTATTTAGATGTCGACGTAACCTGAGACTTGATTGTGCTTCTCTCTACTTCATGAGGATTCTACTTTGTTGCAAATGTACCAACTTCCCAAACCTCAAATACCCATGGGGGGGAAATATCAGCCTCTTGTTCTGTATGTGTATATATATATATATATATATATATATATATATATATATATATATATATATATATATGAAAAATTTGAGCAGTAAATAGGTTTAACTTATTTTTTAGACATTCAAATGGAATCATAAATGTATTATTCATTGTCTGTACTACTGTACTATGTACAGTGGAGGGCTTCTATCACTCTTCAGCCCAAACATAAGTTTAATAATTGTTGTTGTGAACTACTCTCTACAAAAAACTACCACACAAACCAGGAACCAGCCCACACGGATGAGCGGCAGTAACCGCGAAACAGTGCTGTCTGTGGGTCGGTCTCCTGGTTTGTGTATAATCAATCCTGTGCTGTGCTTAAAGCTGTGTAATACAGTGAGCATATGCCTAAAAGGACACTTATATATAGTGTTTTTTGGATTAATAGAGTGAGAGTGCATTGTGGTCTCATTTGCATGTCCCCGCCCAGTTTCCCAGAGTACAGTGCATCAACTGTATTCCTAAAAAAACTTGAGCAGGGAATAAGTTTATAAGCTTAATTTTTTAGACATTCAGGTGTAATCACAAATGTACTATTCATTTTCTGTAATATATACATATATATATATATATATATACACACATATAAGTTTATTTATTATTAGTCAATAATATATTTAATGATTCAGTACTGAATATGACACCAATTTTAAAGACAAGCCATGGAGTTTATTCTGGAAGATTGATTCTATAGGCTATTTTAATAAATATTCAATTTTTCAGTACATCAATACATATATTATATTTGCTATTACATGTATTATTAGTAATAATCTACGGTAATTAGAATCTCCTTTCTATACATACCCATTCTGAGTTACATGTATTTCCCACAAAACATAAAGTTATCACTGTGAGAATGGACATGTATGAACCCTAATTTAAACAATGTTTCAAATAATTTTCTTTGGTGAAAAAAAAAACATTTGGTCAGTTTCCCTCAGTCTTTGATAAATGAGCAATCAATGCTAATCCAAGAGCCAACCTTGGTGTCTATCAAAGGCATGCGGGAGTGTGATAGACCCAAAGGCTGTGTTTAAATTATAGGGACATGCTCAGGTAATCCTGCTTTATAACATAGACCGGTGCCTTGCCTAAGGCCCACTGGGCTCCGACTCTGATTCAATAAAACTGCATAAATTATATTATTGAGATAATATCTGTATGAGGGAAAAGAGAATCAAATAGGAGACTGAGCCATATTAATTATCAATATAAAATGATAGTTTTTTTTTATCTGCATGTTAAACCAGTATAGTATGAAATTGAAATATACATTTACACAGTAGATATATATTAAGCTGCATCCTACCTAAAAAGATATAAGGGGCTGTCTACTAACCTATCGTATGGGTTTCGTTGGATTAATGACAATTTTCATTATACAAAATAAACATTGCAGCCTTCTGCCATATACATATTGCAGCCTCTGTGGTGATGCTAAGTAAATATATAAGTAGGCACACTATAAGTATATCAATATATATATTTGTATATATTTATATATATATATATATATATATATATATATATATATATTTATATATATATATATATATATAAGTATAGATAGATAATAAGTTGGTGCGTTACAAATAAATGATAATAATATATAGCAATAGTATATATAGAGGAATAAAGTTGCATTGTACCAATGGTCATTATTATTGAACAGCCAGGGACTAAGTGACAAGGGACATCTCCTAAACAAAAAGTCAGCAGCTTCTAATGAGGCTTGTTAGTGATGCTAATCTATGTAAATGTTATTAATTGAGTACATCTATCTTTTATCTCCAACATTTGGTAATCAGGCAATTAAAAAACAATGACATTCCCGGGGGTTGTTCTCCCAGCAAAAAAGTGATCAAAGAGTTTAGCAGAAGGAAAGAGAAAGTCCCTTATCAAGTAGCAGGCCTTGCCTTGGGCAAGCAGGCCTCATTAGAGTCAGAAAATCTCTGTTGATCACCAATTAACCTGATTTGCAGGAACTCTGATAAAGGCCTCAAACAACATGAGTTTTCTTACTCCCGTAAATTACACAGTTTATTGACAAAAATAAAAGCTTTCACTTTGAAAAGGAACATAAAGGGAGGCTTTCAGTTTTAATGGTTATACCAAACGTGTGTTATGGAAATAAAGATGGTTTCATTTTTTTTTTGCCACCTTAGAGATATATGGCCATGGTCATTGCCTGGGAAACTTTTGATTTTCACATCTGTAAGTAGGTTAGATGGCAATCTCTAAAATGGTTTATTGACAACATATATATTTTTTTAATTGATAACTAATTTAAAAAAATCACATATATTTTGTTGACAGTTAAGGCTCCAACCTATGGTTTGGTTTTGGTGTAAATGACTTGAAAGGTTTCTGGAATCCACTAGGAATATAATATACCATGTATCCATTTACTTTATGAAGAAGTGCTCGAAAGCTCTGTATTTTCTGCCTAAAATTATATACTTTTTACCTGTTTAGGTCTGCCCACTGTAGCTAATGCAACTAATGAATACACAGACTGGGAAGTGCAGTTTTTCAAACTAGCCTGTCCGTGAGCTCTCAAGTGACATATTGCAGAATGATGCCACAGATTGGTTATTATGAGACAGTACAGCCCCTGTACATATAAGAACGTTGTCTTCATGAGCTGCAGAACTATCTGAAGGGTTTTTAAGGGATATCTAAGTTTGCTGGATTATGAATGCATCTAAAAGAGGAGAATCAGTAGTGTATGAAAAAAATGTTTGCATGAAAAAATAGCAAAATATACATTTAAACACTCACACTGAAGTCAGCTGAATTTCTTGCATTTGCAAACAGTTGGCTTTCAAAGTTGACACCCCCAGCCAATCTCTTCTCAAATTAGCATAACAGTCATTTCAGTTTGACCAATCACAGGCAGCATGGTATCCATTTTGTTTTGGAATGATGCAGACATGAGTCACGTTTTCATACACTTTTCATCATCAATTTCTTATTTTAGTAATTTCTGAAGGTTAACCCCCTCCAAACCCAGGCTAAATTTAAAATGATTTGCCAATTAGGTTAGCTGAAACTCTTGAATGAACTCTGGGTTCCTGTCTGTGGTGCAAAGCAGCTTGGGAAATGTACTGTATCACTGCTATGTGGCAGGAAGCTGCGAGGAGATTGGCTGAGCAAGCAAGAGCAGGTAAATAGTGGGTTAACACTGCTCCCAGGATGCTGCATGCTGATGAAGTAAAGGGGTATAAAGTTATATTATATTTCTAGTGAAATCCAGAAATCTTCCATGTCTCTAAAGAAAAGTTGACACCTAATATAATGTTACTCGTAAATTGAAGTTTTCCTTTCTATTTTTGACCACATATGAGTTGTAAATAAAGATAATAACGTTTTTTTTTTTCTCTATCACTGCTATCTTAACAGTGTGTGAGTGTGTGTGTGTGTGGGGGGGGGGGGGGGGGGGGGTACTAAGCATCTCTAATGCATAACATGCCATCTCCTGATTCTCATCTTATCTCAGCTCTTCCTACCTCATTCCAGGTCAGAAACTACTTGAAAGAGAATACCTGCACAATTTAGCCTCTTTAAACCTGGTTTATTTTGGTCAGTCTGTTTTGTACTCTATATATATATACATATATATATATATATATATATATATATATATACATACAGTACTTTCAATAAATAAAAAGTTGACAAACAGCTTTAAAGGAAATGTAGCCATGTAGTCTCAAAAAGCAAATCTGTGAAATTGTATTAAATATATTAACTCAGATTAGGCAAAACTGTGGCTTTACTGGTAGGTATGGCATCTAAATATTATGAAGAATGAGAAAAATAAGATTTTTTTCATCTACCAACTCTCTCTCCTTCATAAAAAATGTTAAAATCACATACCTGCAATTCTTTAGAGCTTCAGTGTTGTCTTCCATACAATAATACAATGGGGTATCTGACATCATATTCATTGTGCATTAACAGAATACCATGATCATTTCATTTTAATATTTCAAACAAAATTAAATAAATTAAAAATTAATTTTAAAAAATTGCTAAAAGTTGCTAACATGTTCAACTTACTCACAGACTGTAGTGGACTCCTTAATAAAACTTGTATTCCATGACACTAATTTGAAAATAAGATAGCTTCTGGATCACAATCATGTAAATTGATCCAATATTGGATAATTCTTTTTCGTGCATATTTTAAGTTAAATAATACTAAGGGTTAAGTTAGACATAGCATGCAGACCAGTTATATTCATTGACAAATACTGTGATGCTGGGACCTTGTATTACAGATAATAATAGGTGGCCATGACATAATGAACAATAAGCACCTGGCTTATATAGACATCTGTCCTGTCTACTAACACAGTGCAAGTCACAACTGGTAGGTCAAAAAGAGTATAGTAAGGCATAGTGACAAGTGGTATACAGCAGGACAATTGTCCATGGAGCCTCTCCCATAAAAGCAAAGGTGGTAAAATCTGTAGGGTTCCCTGGGGATACCTCTGTCACAAAGCACCAGGGTCCACTGATAATGGTAACAACCTGGAGTAAAGGGCGATTCTTGATTTATTAGGGAAAAAGGAACAGTTAATTATTTTTATAGAAAGTTGAACTGATAACCTTAGGGGTAATCACTAATCAGACCACCTGTATATACTGTTTGCTGACCCCCTTCAAGCAACTACCTTGTATACAGAAGCTGCAAAAAGGAGCCTGAAATTATTTTGCACATAGAGCTCATTGACTAGCTCGACCACTGCCTTTATCTGTTGGTATACTATTTACGGGACTTAATGTCATGATATTAAAAATACATATGCATAGAGCATGATAGATGGATGGATAGATGGATGGATGGATTAGACAGACAGAAAGAAGAGATATTTGTACTGATGCTGGTAAAATGGATGGATTAGATTAGATTAGATTAGACAGACAGACAAACAGACAGAAAGAAGAGATATTTGTGCTGATGCTGGTAGTTACCATTTGTTTGGAACACTAGCTTTGCCATATATTTTATAGAG
The DNA here is from genome assembly GCA_027410445.1 of Discoglossus pictus. Taxonomy (NCBI): domain Eukaryota; kingdom Metazoa; phylum Chordata; class Amphibia; order Anura; family Alytidae; genus Discoglossus; species Discoglossus pictus. The sequence continues at coordinate 176,527,051 of CM050167.1, forward strand.
ATAGATGGATGGATGGATTGGATTGGATTGGATTGATTGGATAGATAGACAGAAGAGATATTTGTGCTGATGCTGGTAGTTACCATTTGTTTGGAACACTAGCTTTGCCATATATTTTATAGAGATAGATAGAAAGAAAGAAAGAAAGAAAGAAAGAAGGAAGGAAGGAAGGAAGGAAGGAAGGAAGGTAGGTAGGTAGGTAGGTAGGTAGGTTGGATGGATGGATGGACGGACGGACGGACAGACAGATCTCTATATCCCGCCAGCTACACCAAGCATTAAATTGAAATATGAATGAAGTAATTGATGTAAGTAATTTTCTTTGAGTGATGATTGAAATGTTTTTACACTGTAGCTATAAACCTAGGGCAGATATCCCCCTGTAAATATTAGTGTGTGAGCTGCAGATATCTTCATGCTAGTGTTACACAGAGCTCAGTAGTTACTATGCAGCTCTTGACCGATGGTCAGATAAAGTGAAGATCACATCCCAACCTCAATAAAGAAAGCAGACCCTTAAACGTGAGCAAGGGAGGAGGGCAAAAAAATCAAAGAGATTAGTAACTCATCACATTATTTATGGGTTATCATGGAAGAGAGGTAATGAAACTGAGACCTGTATCACTGATCAATAAGAGTTTGACTGCATTTTCAGTTCATTTTCTCCTGCAGTGAAATAGACAGTAAGTTTATTATTGATCCTTTTGTTAATCCATAAGGAGTCAGAGCTAAAGCCTACTGGAAGGAGGAAGAAAAATAAGATAATAAGCAGGAACTCTTGATCTTTTATTATGGAGAGTTAGATAAATAGAAAGCAGTGCTTAGGGTGGAACATTTAGAGAATAACCCTTCCCCTGCAGGCCAGGCAGCCACCACCTTGTGCTCACTTCTGGGGCTGTGTCACTCACTGATTTAACCCCAATGCTCTTCAAGTGGAGGAGGCTGCAAATGTGCTATGTCTTACTTTATAGAGACATGTCTGGCTTCTCTGATTATCAAGGAATCCTGAACTGCCTGCAAAAATACCATATCCACGAATTTATATAAAAAAGAGAAATACATCATTTTCTGTATTTTATAAATCTGCAAAATATACATGAATATAGAAATGAGCTGTTGTGTCAGTGATAATACTATGAAAAATAAAAAAAAATATGTTAATATTGTAATCACAGCTAATCAAATTATATTTGCATACTGAGTTTATGTGGTTGGATTATTCTTTTTTATGCGTTTATATTTTATTTGTAAAGCCTCAGCATTTTGTGCAGCATTGTACAAGGACGTAGGATCATTAATATTACAAAGTAAATGCATTATTAGTATTATTATTATCAATAACTATTTTTAGTATTATTGTTAATAATAATTACTACCACTATTATTAACAATAATGATAATAATATTAATAGTGCGGTTAAATATTATCGGTGCAGTTTAAACGAAAATGAGTTCATTTAATATGTATTAAAATGTTTAGATCATAAGTAGATTATGCAAACTTATAAAAATAGATGGTATTTTTTCCGGTTTTATATTCAGATTTGAAATAAAATTCGAATTTGCAAATATGTAAATTAACTGAGTGTAATATAAACGAAGTTTATCGCAGATAATTAGTTTTGTAATTAATAATTACATGACAACGCATTTGTTTAAATGTGAGATATCACTGAGTTGTGCATTTATTTGACGAAATGATCAAAACAGTTGTTATAGCTGGTATTTTATATATGGAAACAAGAGAGCGCAGGAGGCTGGATGGAAGTAATCAATGTATTGACAAGTCTGGGTTTAGGTATTCCTTAGTTCTTTTCTTCTAGCCTTTACAATATTGTGGGTATTAAAGAGATTCAAATTGAGATATATTGAAGGTGTCTGGGGATTTAAAAGCAAAAGGTGCAGTGTACTTGTAGAAAATGATTTTTGTGCTTGCAGTAATGACATAATCAGGATACTTAATTACTATGGGGACTAAAACATTTAGTAAAACTTCACATTCCCAGTAAATAATTTATTTTCAATAAGTCAGTTTTGAGCCTTATGCCAAGGCTGAGTTCTATTGAAATGGGTCATCAGACAGAAGAATAGGGACATTTGGAGATTTCTACATTCTGAGATGTATATATGTCCTTGCTTGATTTGTACATCCATTCATTTATAGGTATCATAACACAAATAATAGATAGATAGATAGATAGATAGATAGAAAGAATGATAGACACAGACAGACCGATAGATGGATAGATAGATAGATAGATAGATAGATAGATAGATAGATAGATAGATAGATAGATAGATTAAGTTGAAATATCCGAATACAGATCTATATTCGTACTGCTTTATCTAAGAAAGCAAATCTATAACATTAGGAGAAAAAAATCAAATCATCAGATCTGCATAGTTTCTAATATCAGTTAATTGAGTACTGCACACCTGTTAAAATCGCTTTCAAAGCTCAAATGTATAACAATTAAATGGTGCTACAGTCCAATTCAAAGCAATTAGTATATATTAAGTAGAATTAATTACAGCATTAAAATGGTAATGCTCTTTTTCCAAGTATAGAGGTTACAGTGTGGTGATATAGTCTAAAAATCATATCTGATCATTGATCGGTATTGTGAAAATGTTTTTTATGGCATTTTTTACAAAGTGTTATACATCTGTTTATGTAAGTTCTGAGGAAAAAAATATATGTAATTTTGTCTTCACTACTGAGTATTGGGCAGCATTATAGTGGCAGATTTATGTATCATATTAATATTACAGCTGTATCAGGAAGCATAACCTAAACATTGCACGTTCTCATTGTGACCCTGAGCCCTGTTCTTGGTATCATTGAAATGTTTTTGCCACTGGCCATATTCCTTCTTAGTAACTTGTATTTTCTATAATACAGGTGCTTTAATGATTTGTGACACCACCTGGAAATTAGCAAGGGATAATATACAGCAAACCTGAGAAAAAGACAAAGGAGCTGGAACAAACAAAGCAAAGCAATGTAGAACAGGCAATCCAACCACATAAAAGCAGCCAAATGGGCAAAATGGTGGTTAACTTAAGCTTTGCCTTTCAGTTTTTACTTCTACATGTTTTTTGGCTAGTGGTGAAACTCTCTCCAGACAAGGTAGAGATATAGAACAAATGACACTGAAAGAAAATATCCAATCTAAGATTCAAAATAGGATATTTATAACTAAATGGAGAAGGTCCAGATATGTCAGAGGCATATGCAGTGCTGAATTTGTATTTGTCGGCTTTTCCTTTTTGAACTAGATAACACATTTAGCTTTAAGTGAATTTACACTATTGGTAATAATTTAGGGTAATTATGTGGAAGTACATGCATATCCTTCTATAGGTGTAAGCACACACATAAATATAAAAAAAACAACAACTCACAATTAATGAAAAGAAACAACAGAAAAACACTACACAAACATACTATTACATTATATATATATATATATATATATATATATATATATATATATATATATAACAATTTCTACAAGCACATTCAAAGCAAGTGTAATACACACAATCACTACACAAATATAAAACACTAAACAGTACACTTACACAAAAAAACGTAAGTAAAAACATGAATGGATCAGTAACCCATACCATATGCACTTTGAATACATATATAATAAAATAAATATCATATTCACAGAAAATGCATGCATAAAATAAAAAATAAAAAACATTAAAGAAATAAATAATATAAACACCACACATAGTAAATGGGTACATAACTTAATGATCACATATATAACCAGACAAAAAAACACATGGTGATATACCACACATACATGGCACACACAGGACACATACATAACAACAAACATACAAGCATGTTTAATCAGTTCCTACAGTATAATACTACCCACCTAAGTAACATAAGCACCTCACATATACACACCAAAAGGCACCCACACCATTTAAATCTATATTTAGATAAGGGTAGTGAAATATTACAAGATGTACAAGTCAGATCTGGAGAACTTTGTGACATAGTGACACTACTTTCATGTGAAGTTGTGATACATCATGCCATGGAAGTCTCTTAGATGGTGCTCTACATGGGCTTGAAGGAGATGACAAAGTTCTTATTAGTCCATCAAAAAGATGAAACGTGTCAGACTATCTCTCCTGTGACTGACATCTTTTCATTGAACTAAATGAAGGTTTTGATGAAAGCTTTTATGAGCCCTACCTTCTCGTTTCATCTCCTATCAATCCTGACCTGAGAGATAGAGAGAAACTTTCCTCTCCACAGATGCTGACACACTTTCTTCTATAACTGTGGGCTTTGGAAACACCAAAACACTATTTTATATACTTTAGATGAATAAGAATGTTTTCTTTAAGTACACATATAAGTTCTTATGATAAAATGCATACAGGTACTCATATATAAGGTCAGGAGTCTTGGGTGGAATTAGAGCATCGAGTTTGTCAACTGTTCTGCATGAGAGTGAATCCCAGCTTTGATAATTGGGACCTCTTAATGAGTATACCATTGACAGATAACTATCTCTCAATTGTTGGTGGATCTTCTCTCACTGTGATCTTGCACAGCAACCAGTAATTGGCATGACTCTATGGGTGAGGCTAGGCACAATAGAAGCTCTAGTCTATGTGATGGTTCTCCACAGATATAGTGAAGATCAGCAAGGTCATGGTTTGCAATTATGGTGGAGATTTAAATGGTTTAGGCTTCTCTGGAGCAGACTGGGGGATGGGTCAGAACCTGCCACTGATAAGCTTCAGATGTTGGTTTCAAAATCCTGTGGATAACAAACGTGTTTGACATCAATATCATCCCAACTCTTCATCATCAAAGGGGTGAAGACTTTCAATTTCTGATTTGGATTAGCTTTCATTTCAATAACAAAAACGAATTCAGTTCCATGCAACTATCTCATATTCTGAATTTGTTTTCTAAAAAATATGTGATCATTTAAGGCTTTATTATATCATGCTACATTGTATTGCATTACTTTATGTTATATGTTATATTTATTTTATTGGATTCTGTTTATAAAATTGCATTGTATTGTATTTATTGTACTGAGTTATGTTATATTGCATTGTACCATATAACTTTGCATGGTATGGTATTTTACAGTGTAATACAATACAATATAATATAATACAATACAAATTAATATAATGCAAAACTGCAATATAATGTAACAGAATAGAATACAAAACGTTATATTTAGTGTATGATAAATACACCAATACATTACAATAGATTGTATGATATATATATATATATATATATATATATATATATATATATATATATATAAACATTATATGATATGATAGATAGATAGATAGATAGATAGATAGATATTGCATAATTAATACACGCTACAATATATTGCAATTTATGATACACATCCCAATTAAGACCCGACAATCTCATTATTTTATTTACTAGGACAACTTTGCTTCATTATATTGTATTATATTACATCACAATGCAAAAGATTGCTTGTTTTATGTTATCTTTTTATATATATATATATATATATATATATATATATATATATATGTGTGTGTGTTTGTGCTATGTGACATAACAATACATTCCAAGCTCAGATCTAGTGGTTTTAGTGTGATCTTTTTGCAGAAATCATAATTAATACTAAAGGATATTCATACAAGTACATTGCCAAACAGCAATAAGTCTGTAGGAGTTACAGAGGCTGCAAGTAGCACACACATCCAAAAACAGATTCATCAAAGTGTTTGTTTCCACAATACTAAGAAAAGAAAACTAATGATAATTACTTTTTAATAGATAATTATCTCTCAAGTAGGCCATCAACCCTGAGTCCCTGTGAAATACCAACGAGCATGGTAACTATGAGACTCCCTGAATGGGGGGGAGCAGCATCCCCCCAATTTGCAGCGAGGTGGGGGATGAACCAAGGCTAAATTAAGAATTTGCTGAAATGAAAATGAAAAAAAGCCTTGAGTCTTAACAAACAGACTTGCTTAGAAACTGATGCTGATGTCTATTCAACTGAAACAATGCTATGCCTGTTTTGGGGTATTATCTGTGGGAAGGGGCTTTTAAGGTCAGTACCCCACCTGCTACCAGTTTAAAAGGATAGATAATTAACCCTCTGCTGCCAACGTGATAGCAAAGCATAGCTTACCCCTGGTAGGTTGATACTAAGTAAATCCTTTTACTTTCAATTGCCTTTTTTTCAACTTTTCTCACTGGCAGTCTTTGATTCATTTCTTTAATAACCACCAAATAAATTACATGCATTTTTTTTTAAATCCCTGTGAATGCAAAAATTATACTTATTATTATTATTGATCGATATGCATATAAAAAAAATAGGGGATGTTTGTCTATATCTTGCCCTTATGTCATAAACCTATAAGTCTTCATAGAAATACAAGGTTTAATGAGAAATTGCTAATTTGTATTGCTGTGGTTCAGGGTTGATTGTGATTAAAATAATATAAAAGACATATTAAGAATACTTAAGGCTTAAGGATGTATGTGGAAATACTAATTTAATAAACTGTGCTCTGATGCAGAAAGCAGACTAATATAATATGCTTAAACTGTTCATCCTGAATGGAAAAGTATATTTTATGTTGATAAGAAAATACACATAAGTAGTTAAGAGCCTTATTAAGATCATGGATATTAAAAAAATAAATCCGTTTCTGCTCATTAGAGAAGTTACAGTCAATTTAATTACTACACATTAATCCACAGTTGACATTAAATTCCTCCATAAACCAACATTGATATAGATTATTACAAGTCCTGCAGTGTTAAAGGTGATTGCTGCTGGATGTGAGGGGGAGCAGCACATAGCATTACATGTGAGGTAGTGGTAATGCAGAGCAATTCAGGACTAATGTGGCAGATCTTATATAGGTTGGGTCTATGTTACATACACCATACGACTTAAACAACATCTTTAAGGAAGATCTATATTACTAATAATATTACTTAAAAGGGATACACTACAACTGTATTCAGTGCTGTGTGCAGAGCACTGCTGACTATGGGCCTCATTCAATTGCAATTTAGCCAATTGAATAGGGCTCTATATAAGCACAGAGCATATTTTTACAGAAGTTTTTAGTTAGTGAACTTCTATCCAAAAGCAATATCTTCACTAACTAGAAACTTCTTTAACAAAATATGCTCTGTGCTTATATAGGGCCCTATTCAATTGGCCAAATCGCAAGTGAATGAGGCCCTATATGGGATACTGTGTGCAGAACACTGTAGGATGTTAATGCTTAATGCTCTTTAGTAGCAAGATTTGCAGAGCCCAATGCTCTACAATGTGTATTCAATATGCAGAGCATTGCATAGTGCAATATATAATTGGGGTATGATAATGACAGTTTATTGCAATATGTCATTTGCAATGTGCACAGATGACTGTGTACAATATTAAATATGTGACCATTTGTGCCTTGCAGTAGGTGGTTATATATGAAGAGCATTGCACAGTGCAGTGGGTAATGGTCACTGAGTAATGTATTGGACAGTGTTAATGCTGTATACAAAGTCATGCACAGCTCAATATGTGAAGCAGAGCACTGAGTAATGTAATGTGCAGACCAAAGTATAGCCAATACCCAATTCAGTGTGCACTGCACTGCAGTACATTATGTATTGAAAGCCCTGTATAGTAATGAGGGCATTTACTAAGCATATCAAATACATTATCATGTTTATCTCCGGATTTACTATTTTCTATGGGGGAAAACAATACTTCTCAAGTTAACTCAAATGAGAAACTGCTTAGTAAATCCACATCCAATGTGCAGGGCTCCCTGTAGTGCCATATATATGTATGCAGAGCACTATATATAGCACCATATATAATAATGTATGCAGAGTATAATGTAGTGTGTGATGCTATATGTTTGGCATTGCATAGTGTCCTTTATTATATTGTGGTCACTGTTTGGAGGCTGCTGTAGCTGATGAGACTTTAGATGTACTTTAGATGCTTAGTAAATTCCCCACATTGATGTGTAAATGTTAATGCAGAATGAACATGGTATATAGTGCCACTTAGTGATTTGCATGCCATCACTTATATATCTGCCTGTAGAGCCTCTTTAAGATGAAGGGAGAAGAAGACAGTGTAATGTAATAGTATACAAGTACATAATGTCATACTAACCTTTGATAACTACTTGTAACATTTTATTGTTGGTCTCCACTACTGGTGTAATATGTGATGCTATAACTGGCACTCCCACAGTCCTCTCTGTCTGTTGTCCTATACAAGCTTGCTGATGTGGTGCAATGTTTCTGGGAGTCTTTACTTGCTTTGTAGTGTAGTGGCTGAGCTCAGCATCACCAGGCTTGTCTTTGTCAGTGTACAATAAGCTATCCAATTGTGACTGACCCTGTGTCATGATCTGTACCACCATTCTCCTAAATACACTAAAAGGACCACAGAAGGTTTTTAACAGTGAAGATCTACATAAAGAGATTGTTAAAATTCTAATTTCCTAGTGATAGTTTGCTGAATATACATGTAACTAACCCAGAATTTGTCCACTCCTGTTATCAGTATCAGTGCCCAATACACCCTGATGTCCAATCTTAGGATCTATATTTCTGTACTCCATATCAATCCATGCTCCTGAGCTATTACAGACCAAGGGCCTTATTCTATTAACTACTTGATAATGCCTTCAACTCATAAAGGTGTGTTTTTTATAAATGTTTATATGCATTCTATTGACTTAAGCATTCATTAGTGCCAATAAGTAATATCTGCCGATTATATAGCAATATTAAGAGTGATTTTAAGTGTGTATAAATGTACGAATAGGGCAATTGAATCGGGCCCCAGACCTTCTCACACTTCATCAAATACTCATTGTTTCTTCCATGATGATTTAATATGTTGGAGCAAGTATATTGTATCTTCACGTTGGGTAATTCAGTGTGTTCATTTTGCCACACTCATCCATTTAAACCACTAGTGTATACTATATGTTGGTCTTATTTTAACAGGAAAGGAGACAGTTAGTTGATAACTGAGTAATCCAATGGGAGAATGAGATCCTTGTTTTGTTTGTGTGTTGGCACAAGGATTTATAGATACAACACAACAGCCCAAACATATAAAAAAAAACTAATTGTTAGGCAGCATAAATACTGTTAAGAAATATAGAGACACAGAGATGGGAGTTTGCATGGGAAATGTTTTTAAAAAGACATAGAACTAGATTTATTAAGATTAACAGATGTTGTGAATTGCTTCATTGAGACCATGATGGCAATGTACCCTATAGTAAAGAGTCACTGAGGCCTTTCAGTGATAATGCAGTGAGTCTATGCCAATGTGTGTACCAGTGTGTCATTGCCTGCATCACTCCCATGTGCCCATACAGAGACCAACACACACAGTTACATCCTGACCTTACAATTCATGTAAGTTGTGTTAATGACAATCATTTTCTTTTTACGTAAATATACTTTTAACTAACCTAAGTTGTGTATGTCTTAATTTCTTGGAGTGCTTAGTATACCAATTTATTTTTATACAAGTTGAAAATATAACAGCAGTATCCTTGCATTCACAATCCCACTATCTAAGTGTTAATGTGACACAACAAAGGTCCCGATTGTTGAGAAAATGAAAGCGCACATATTAATACATATAGCAAATGCATGTTAGTATTTTCTTTTGAGTGGATGTTTTAGATAATTGAGCTTAAAAGTTGGGCATTTTAAATATAAATTACATGAAATGATCCTGCTAAATGCTGTTGCTAAACCACAGTAGCATGTCAGTTGGATACATAATAACAGTCATATAGTGTTAATGGTTTACTAATATTCTAATACATTCCAGGGTTCCTTGGTGGTCCAGTGGTTAGGATTCGGTGCTTTCACCCTGCGACCTGGGTTTGATTCCAGTAAGGGAACCAACAGGTCACACCACCCTGAAGCCATGTAGGGTTGGGACTTGTCAATATTTGGATGGGAGACCACCTAGGAATACCAGGAGCTGAATGTTGTGGCCCACTGGAGAAAGAAGTGGTAACCCACTCCAGTATCTCTGCCATGAAACCAAGTGGATCAGCGTGGTGTGTTGCAGTCCATGAGGTCACAGATAGTCGGACACAACTGTATGAGGCACAGTGAAATGCCAATTGGAGATGCTGTCTATACCTAATTAATTAGGAAAGAGGGCAGACATTTATACTGGAAATACCCCACTTTGAATCCCTCAATTATTAGTCACATCTATTCATAAATTTTAATAACAACTATCCTTAATTATATTGATTTTTATATGTTCTTTTCTTTTTTGCAGTAACAGATGTTTATTGTGACTTGAATATATTAGCTATAGTTCAAGTTGTTAACATTTGTTAAGTTGTGGTTACAATGTAACAGTTCATAACCACATGTACAAGCAGTAGTGTCACAGTAACATGAGAGAATAAGCCTTTATAGCGTACGTGGTCAGGTGGATCTGTCTTTCCCCCCACTCCCATTATTCAGCATATTTTCATTTATGTGTAAATCAAGAAAACGCGTTGAAATTACCAGCCCTGGCTCCTGGATCCTGGCTTCTGCTTATCTTTCAAACACATGACTGTCCCCATCATATAGTTGCCCAGCAAATACAGGGCAAAGCTTGTTTAAACTGCATCTGCGCCCCTCAAAGTGAGCTGGGAGCTGATTAGCTGCTAGTTCTTTACTTGTTATCTCATACTGATAACAGTGCTATGGAAAGGTAATAAAGCAAAAAAGAAAGCAAGTTAAAGAGTATAATTACTTAAGGGAGTAGAAGCAACAAAGGGATTCTTAACTGTATTAGGAAACCGGGGCTTTTTTTTCTCTTAATAGGAAACTTTGAATAAATCCCTTTCCTGCATTATCACATATCATATTTGTCAAACTGTGAGACGTCGTCACACTTTGTGTGGTGCGTACGAGTTAGGCGATGAGCGCCGCAGTCTCTCATCTCTTGCAAGCCTCGCAAAGCGAGGCGAGCCAAAAACGCGTAGCACTTAAGCTTCGGCGCTCATTGCTGTGAGCCTCGCAAAGCGAGGCAAGCCGTTAACGCGTAGCACTTAGGCCATCAGCTCCAAAGGCGCTTATCGCTGTGAGCCTCGCAAAGCAAGGCGAGCCATTAACGCGTAGCACTTAGGCAATGAGCTCCAAAGGTGCTCATCGCCTGCGAGCCTCGCGTAGCGAGGCGAGCCATTAAGACACTACAACGCACTACAACTATCACCACAAACACGATGAGGCAATGAAACACGCGGGACTTAGCCACAAAACACTTACTAAATGCGACATTGCCTTGGCGTGCAAGCAGTTGACATACGCGGGACTTCGGAAAAAAAAAAATACGAGCCGCCAAAAAATACGAGATTTACCGCGTAAATCAATAAAACACAGTAAATACGCCAAATAATATTACAAAAACATCACACACAGCACGGGGCAACAGCCAGGACGTCTGGGAGTGAGGCGTCTTTGCAAAGCACGCGATGAGCGCCAAAGGTGCTCAGCGCAAGGCTTGCAATGAGCACTGAAGGTGCTCAGAGTACAAAACGGTTTACATTGTGTGTCAAACAGCATTCTCATTGCTTATAATGTTATTGCTTCGTCATTTTTGGTGTTTGTTATAACTTGGAATTCAACTTTAGTATTGTAGCTTTCAGTAGAACTTCTTATCTCCACCCCATTAGATATTCAGGAGTCCCCCAAGAAGCTCTCCTGATAGGAGTTTTTGCCTGGTAAAGAGTCTGATCTGTAACACTGGACAACCTCCTGGGCAGACCCACTCCCACGCCCTGGACAACTAATATTAGGTGGACAAAAGCAAATCTGATGTGCCTGCTACATTAAACTTGAAATGTAAGTTTTAAAAGCCACATAGATTTGTTTTTTTTTAACAGTGATTTATTTTTAAAGAAATAAAATACATATTTTATTACTAATTCAGTGGTCCTTTAAGTTGTGGGAATTTCTTTCCATTTTAGTTAAAGGTTTGTAGAAGTTGCGTGGATTATGTATCGTTAGTGTATGAAAGTATTTTTTGCATGAAAAAATACCAAAATTAATACTAACAAACTTACTTACTAGGTTTTGAAAATGTCTTTGATTTTCTGGCAGTTGATTTTGAGAAGGAATGCCCCATAAACCCTAGCTAAATTAGCAAAAAATGTGTAATTCATTTTGGCCAGTCAGAGGCAGCAACTTTGTTGCAATGAATGTCTGGGGATCGGTTTCCACAACAAAGCATCATGGGATGTGTAGTCTTTTGTTACCAGCACAAGGAAGCAATGCTGTCTGGATCTCTGCATTATGCTGCTGTTGGCTTGAAGCTTACTACAGTGTTAAAAAAACATACTTGAATGAAGTGTTTCTATTGGTTAGTATCAGTTGTCTATGTAGGCATATGTAGGGGTGTGGAAACCAAATGTATTGTTTTAAATAAAATAAATCTGTATGTGTATAGAATGACTGCATGTTTTTGATATAAGCAACATGTGTTAGAAAAGTTATAAACAGGGACAAATCCATATACCTAATAATAAGTTCTGTAGAATAAAATACAACTTGGAGAGGACACCCATGACTAGAGAGAAGAAACTCACCTTATTGAATATAGCCTATAAGTGAAACCTTCCTTTGAGGTTAGGAGCACACATCTAGACTGCCCTCTATCCCTTGAGGACCTTAGGGATTTGCAAAGCTCAGTTGCATAAGCAACACTGTATCCAGCATGTGTATTCAAGTTCGGTCCTGGTGGACGGCACACAGGATTTCCTTTCTGTGCACAGGTGAGTCAGTCAGCATGACTGAAAAAGTGATAGTCTCATCTGGGTGCAGCAGGGATGTCATCAAATCCATGTCTTTGTGCAGCCCACTAAGGCAGAACATGGACACCATGGTATACAGCCATGGCCGGATTACCCATTAAGCCAACTAGGCAGCGCCCAGGGGCGCTTCCCTGTGAGGGGCGCCACTTTAAAAAAAAAATGTTTCCTGGCTTTAAAATAAAAAGGAAATGTTGCAGTTCATAGACTGGCTTCTAGGGGGTAACCGCCTAGAACAAAACAGTTACAACAGATAAGGGAACTTACATGTACAGAAAAGGCAAAAATTGATCTGTGGAGGGGCTCCTCCACTTCACTGCCTAAGGGCCCCAAAAAGGTAGATATGGCCCTGTATACAGCATGCCACAATGTGAGGTACACTTACATACAGAAATGCCACTGCATATATATATTTCTGTGCATATGGACATACTACTATGTTGCACCGCACTTGTGCCTAATGCTCCCCAGAAAAATGCTGCCCTAAGCCATGTTGGTCTAGGTAGCAGAAAATCACTGGCATGTATTGCTGCATACAGTAATAATCTTGTTAAATAAAAAGATATGTATTTCTTTAGACCTCACACTGATCAGTCAATTTATATACATTTTTTAGCATCCACTCGGTGTAGACGATATTATACTTTTACAAGTGCAATACATAATTTCTAATTTGGTTACAAATCATTTCTTCTTAATATATTACTTTGCAGCAAAGCCTGTCTTGTTATTTTAACAATATCTGGTGAGAATGAATTCATTGTTTTGGTTTATAACAATGTCAGATTAGCACAGTGTGTTATCACTGCAATATGTATGCATTATATAGAACAATATAAAAACATGTATACAGCTTCTAAAATAGCTTAAAGCGGAAATAGTCATGTAACTATTCACATGGCTCATGTGCCACTTACATGTCACATTACATTCTTCATCAGTGGTTCCCAAACCCCTTATCAAGACCCACCAGACCGGCCATGATTTAGGTCAAACACTGTGAATAAAAGTGAGGCAACTAGTAGTCAATGAGGCTGTGGAGCCTCAAATTGCTTCACCTGTGTGTTCACATAGTGAACCTAAATCATGGCCTTTCTGGTGGGTCTTGAGGAGAGGGTTGGGGACCACTGCTCTACATATTTGCTGAGAGATATACAATAAATTATGAGTATGTTTATTATTTAATTAAGATTATTATACTCTGATTACACATGATTATACACATGATTACTTTATTAATAGAAACCAAGTGGTAAAACATTTTTACCACCCACCTTCTATTAAATAGGAATCAGGAGGCATGCAATTCAATAATACATATAACTGTATTCAGTTTATCTCATGACCTATGATAGATTATACAGTTTGCTATAAATATGTGAATAGGCACTGTGCAAGGCTTTAGTTTATGATGCTCAATAGCTGCTGAGGTTAAAACAATTACTGGAAATGCAACTTTGCAACACTGTCAGGACTTCCTTCTTAAACATTCTTATCAGTTTGGAAGTGTTAGCCGAAGCCAATTAACCCACACCATTTTAAAGTATATAGAAGTTTTCTGGATTATGAATGCATCTGATAGAGGAGAATCAGTAGTGTATGAACAAAAAAAATTTGCATGAAAAAAAAATCCCAAACATTAATAAACTTACCCTGACTTCTGAATTTCTTTAGTTTTCTGGCAGTTAATTTTGTGAAGGAATGACCCTGAAAATCCAAGTTAAGTTAGCATAAAATGCATATTTCATTTTGGTCAATCACAGGCAGGTATAACATTGTTGCAATGTCTGGAACGCCAGTCTCTGAAGCAAAGCATTATGGGATGTGTAGTCTTTTTTATCACAAGGAAGCAAGGGTGAGCTCAGACACTGCTGCTGTGGATTTCTGTATTATGCTGCTGTTGGCTTGAAGGTTAGTATAGGTTTAAAAAAACATTCCTGGATGCAGTGTTTCTATTGGTAAGTACAGGTGTCTATGTATGCAACTCAGGGGGCGTGGAAACCCTTTTTTTAGAATACAGTAAATCTGTATGTGCATAGAATGACTCAATGTAATGTGTGTTTCTAATATAAGCAGCGTGTGTTAGATCAGAAGAAAGGAAAAAAAGGGACACTTATATAAGCATGATACACAATGGCAGAAGGGCAGAAAGTCTTCAACTTGATGAAGGAAAGTTTGCAGAGGGATTACAACTTCATCTTTTTAACCATTTGCTTGCAAAGAACATATTTATGCTTTAGTACATGCTTTTTAATACATCCTATGACAATATGTGAAGTTCGTGTCCCTTTAAGAATAAACTTGTCATTAGGTTTGTTTTGTACAATAGCCTGAAATCAAGCCCAGAGAGTGTCACACAGTTCAGATCCAGCTAATAAAAGGTGTCACACAAAGATAACACACAGAGCAGTGTACAGGTTAGTTCACACCACCTGCTTGTCACACCATGTATTTACCTTGTTACAGAATGCATGTGGAGGTGATAGGGTGAAAAGAAAGCTTGCTTACACTGAGGAATAATGATCCCTAAACATTTTAGCCTGTGGTGAACAATAGGTAACATTACAGATTAACATGATCTGTCAACACTCCTCTGACCCACATGATTATGGGAGATCTATTAAGTGCCACTTACAGTGCACTTTTGCTCACCTTGGTACGACTTTGTACCCCTAGCCACAGTTGAGTCATAGGCAAATATTGTCCATGCCAGGCCGCCCTTTCTCTTCGGACCTGGTGTGTACTCACCTTGATAACAACTGTTTTCCTAGTAGAAAGATGGACCTCCTGGAGCCTTGCAAACATTTTTGTCATCCAACAATATCTGGAGCACAAATACCAGGTCCCTGAATGCAATGTCCAACAATGACTTATCAGCAGAGGACGTGCCACTATGGAGACTGGGTTTGCCAAAGCATCAGTGTATTTATGATAGAAAATGACCTTTGGATGTATTTATTTTTGTTAAAAGCATCCAGATTTTCCACGCCGAGCTTGATGGCTTAACCAATACAATGCTGGAGGCTTTTACCTAGATTCACTAAGCTTCTCAGGGGCGCGGAGTAGATCATTGAAGGTTGCAATATAGGGAAACTGCTACCATGCAGCTTCCCAGCTGTTGGGATATCTTAGTGAACAGGGGTGTAGGAACCAAAATAATTCTGGAGGGGATGCAGCTCACTTGATGCAGAACACTTAACAGCTTCTATAGGTATACATACAAACAATGAGAAATCTGGGGGGGATTTGTCCCTCTCAACCCATGCCCATTTCCTACACCCATGTTAGTGAGTCTAGGTGTTTGGGTTCTTTGGCGTATAGTTTATTAAATAATCTTGAAAGAAGGTTTTACATTTTACAAAAGCTGATTTTTGCATGAAAATATTAAGTAAAATCTGTTTAAATTTGATTGAAACAAACAGAAAGCACACAGAGTACACTGTAGTATGCAGGTCTCATTGGCAGACAATTATGACTTATATATCTATATTGCTCATTGGCTGACAGGGAAAAGCCCGCAGAGCAGTTCAAATTTGAATCAGGGCATAATTGAGATAAATAAATTGTATTTTGAAGCATTTCCAATTATACAAAAATACAATAAATATGCACATTCCTTCCATTTTCGAATAAATCATATCAATCAAATAACAATAATTATTATATCATTAAACATTGATTCTCAAAATGAATATAAATTTGCAGAAAAGAAGAATAAAGCCAGTGTAGCCTCAAAATGTTAGATTAATTAATTCCACAAATATATCCCCCAAATTCTTGATTTTGAAGAACCCCTGTAGTGTGGGGAACACTTTTCTTGCTTGTGATGTTTTAACAAACTTAACACATTAGTAGTTATGTAGGCTAGGAGCATAAAGCTGATACTCCTTGTATTTTGTGTATTCCACCCTGGACTCATAATTTGCCTGAGAGGGAGGGTTATCCTATTAGGTTATACTGTTTATTCAGCTCTATTGTACTGTATAGTACTAGATTATCAACAGAACTGAATAGAGATCCTTCTCCCATTCCTCCCATGATTCTAATCATTATCGTAACAAAAAAAAATGTCTGCTGCCATTAAATCACAATTGAATCCAATAGTTAAAAATGAATGGCTATATTTATTTACTTGAAACTTAGCAAAACATTTTGCATATTATCAAGACAAGTTCTTCATCAGAGCAAACTATAAATATGAAACCTCGGCGGGCTTTTAATTCAGTGGCTCTTGGACTTTTTTGGCCTGGGGGCCGGCTGGTCATATCCAGTGTGCATAGGGTTTGCCCGGGAGATCCAGAACATCTGTAACAAGGTGATGCTACATGTGATTTACTGAACACTCATTTAGTTTTGCACCAATTTTAATAGTGAACATATTAACTGCTTATAAGTTCCTCTACCATCTGGCTTTAACTGTGACAAATTGGGATGGTATTTAAAAAAGTGTTACACTCTCATCATCCCTGAGTAGATAAGGTCTCAGGTGCTGGCACCAGTCCTAGGACCGGCTGTTGACAACCACTGCTTTAAATGGTTTATCACATTAATAACATGGATAACCATTATCTATTATATACATTTATTCTTTGCTTTGCCAATTATTGCCTTGGATGTTTTTATTTGAGCTGCTTTTTCAACATAGATGGGTCTTGCATTCGGTCCTTTCCTGTTATGCTGGCACAGCACAGGGCAGCAGCAGATGGCGCTGCCGATATTCCAGTTCCATATCAGAGTCAAGTCTTAGGTAAACTGTTAGGGTTAGGGTTAGTTTTGGGGTTAGGGTGAGGGTTAGTTCAAGGGTTAGGCTAACATTATAAGCTTAGAACGTCTCTCACATATCGGCAGCGCCGCAAAATATCAGCAGCACCATCTAGCGGTTGGGGGCCGCACTGCAGCGGCGGACCTGTCCCGACAACATAACAGGGTATATCCTTGCATTCTAATGATATTTTTATAGTTTCATTATGTTAAAAGCACTGACACTAAGTATTGTCACATTTGAACTGTAATAACTCAGGCTTTCTCTGGACTCATGGAGGGGATATTACTAAGCACTTTCTCACCTGAGAGGAGGTCAGAAGAGCTGAGAGAAGGTGAGAAGGACTGGTGTTCCTAATATGAAATCAGCACATTGTTAATCAGGAGTTAGCACTTGAGATGCTTAGTAAATTTCCCCAAGATCTCCTACTGTATAAGCTGAACAACAAACATGAAATTGGTTGCTAATACTGCAGCATAATTGCAGATAATAGTTATCAATTTAATGGTCTTTTTATTGTTATTCAGTTTCTAAAAACTGTCATCCACTATCAAGTGTAATTCTTCATAAGAGGGTCCATACAGTCAGCCATGCCAAGGGTTTGTTATCTAAGATAATAAAACTACTTGAGGCAATGAGAAAGTGGAGAGATGTGGGAGAAGAAATAAACACATAGGAAAGGAGTGTAGCAATGTAGACAATATAGAGGGCAATGTATTAAGTATTTTTTTTTACCTGATATGAGGTGAGAAGGGCTGTCTTTCCCCAAAGAAAATAGTGCATAGTAATCTAAGAGATTCACTTTAAATGCTTAGTAAATCCCCCCATTATCTCATTAATGTTACCAAGCCACTATTTTGCAAAATGTATTGAAAAAAAAGTTGATATTTGCATGGTTATAAAAATGAGTTTCTTTGTTTTTTGGACAATAAATGCTAAAGGACCAATGTGGTCCCCTTTATATGTTGTATTATTTATTTACACAGAAAAAATATTTTGCCTTGTTTTTCTATTAAAAATTGTATATTTAAAAAAGGCATTTTCCTTTCTTGCATCTTCAAAGGGATATTGAAAGCAATTTTTTTCTTTGTTGCATCTGAAAGAGTAATTGGCCACAATTTGTTGCTGTTTTTTTTTTTTTTTTTAAATGTGGTCTTAGAGCACAACAAACTGATTTAGATATTTAACTGGTTTTGGAGGTTTGCCTCTGTCTTTACCCTGGATTACCCATTAGGCCAACTAGGCAGCCACCCTGGGGTGCTTCCCTGTGCGGGGTGCCTCTTTTAAAAATAAATGGTTAAGGGCTTAAAAAAAAAAATGCTGCATTTAATAGACTGGCTACTAGGGGGATAACCACTTAGAACAAGAGAGTTACAACAGAGAAAGGAACTTACACGCACAGAAAAGGCAAAAATGGGTCCATGCATACCTTGCGTACTCACTCGCAGGGGCTCCTCCACTACACTGCCTAGGGGCTCCAAAAAGATAGATCTGGTACTGCAGCCAGCGATCAGTAATATAGTGTTCGGAGTCATATTAGTCTGCCAACGAGTCACGTAAATACTACAGTATGCTCTGTGCATTTCCTGTTAGTTTCTGTGAGGTTTAAACAGATTTTCTTAAAGGGCCAGTGTAAATGATTTTCATGTTAAACCCATTTTTTGTTCACCATTAATTAACATTAAAATCACATGTGCAAATGGCAGCCAAGAACACGTTCAGTCAGAATGGATCATTTTAAAACACTTTTTATCTCATTATTCTGCACTTCCCACCTCCATCATTGTCCTGAGCACTACTGAAAGAAAGCGAATGATTTTAACTATGATAATATTGTTCAAGCCTAACCAAGTCAGCCTAATCTGTATTATTGCAGTAATGTTCAGGACAATGAGAGTGCTGGGGAGGGTACATTACTGAGATACACTTTGTTTTAAGTTATATTTTCTAGCTAATTATTTAAATAAAATACAGATTTATTTTAATTAAGAAATAAAACTTGTTTTGCATACCCCCAGAGCTGCTTACATAGGTACAGTGTACCTACCAATAGAAACCCTGTATTTGGGTACAGATTTTAACCTTTTACTAACCTTCAAGCCAGCAGCAGCACAATGCAAAGATCTACAGATCAGTGTATGGGCTCCTCCTTTTTCCTTGTGCAGGGGACTACACATCACATGATGCCTTACTGCACAAACTGATGTCACAGATTGATACAATGTATTAGCTGTCTGTGATTGGTCAAAACAAATGATGAATGTTATGCTCATTTTAGAAGGGATCTGCAGTGGTGTTAACGCTAAAAAAACAAATGCTTGCTAAGAGATTTGGCAAACTTTATGATAAGTTTAATAATGTTTATGTTGGTATTTTTTCATTTACAAAAAGTGTTTTCATACACTACCGATTCTCCTCTATCAAATGCATTCATAATCCAGGAAACTTAAATATGCCTTTAATGTTCATTAGTTGTGAACTAAGATATAGATTTAACATGATAATACCCTAATGTTTTTTTATTCCATGCAAAAACATATTTTGCAGTGTTTTAAACATCATGTTTATAATGCATGTTCTTATAGTGTAAATGCTTCCCTTTTGATCTCTGGGAATGGAATTGTTATATCCCATCAGCACAAGCTATAGTAATGGAATTGTTATATCCCATCAGCATAAGGTATAGAAATGGAATTGTTATATCCCATCAGCACAGGGTATAGGAATGGAATTGTTATATCCCATCAGCACAAGGTATAGGAATGGAATTGTTATATCCCATCAGCATAAGGTATAGAAATGTAATTGTTATAGCCCATCAGCACAAGCTATGGGAATGGAATTGTTATATCCCATCAGCACAAGGTATAGTTATGGCATTGTTATATCCCATCAGCACAAGGTATAGGAATGGAATTGTTATATCCCATCAGCACAAGCTATAGTAATGGAATTTTTATATCCCATCAGCACAAGGTATAGAAATGGAATTGTTATAGCCCATCAGCACAAGCTATAGGAATGGAATTCTTATATCCCATCAGCACAAGCTATAGGAATGGAATTGTTATATCCCATCAGCACAAGCTATAGGAATGGAATTGTTATATCCCATCAGCACAAGCTATAGGAATGGAATTGTTCTATCCCATCAGCACAAGCTATATTACTGCTCCAAGACAGTAACCAATATCAGCCTTAGAAGTTAATAAGACCTTGTAATGTGCAGCCTGTATCTCTGAATCCCACCATTGCTCTGCAGTCTGTTTTTTTGCAATGAAACTCTTTCACTGGAGTTTTTGAAATGGAGCCTGTGATGTAGAACCTGCTGAGTTAAATTATGATCCAAAGGCTTTGGGTGGTAACAATCAATCAGAATACCTGGGGTAGTGTGTAATGTCTGTGCTCTTAGCAGCATGAGCAAGACGACCTAGGACACAGTCCCCCAGCAGGTTAAATAAATATCATACCACAGACAAGCAGGGACGATCACATGGCAGCTTCAATCAGCTGTTGATAAAATACAATCTTTCTTTAATACATGCTGAGAAAGTTATTTAACACTTACAAAACCTGCATTCCTTTTATTGCTCCCAGTGAATAAAAAAAAAAATCTTTGAAAGTATTGCCCTTTCAAGTGATAGGAAAAAGATGGCTTTCTGGGCTTTGATGCTGGGTGCAATAGGCAGTTTAAATTAAGTCACACAAACTGTAAAAGTACATCTGGAAAAGGAAACACAGAGCTATGTCAGAGCTGCAGGAAACTAGACAACATGGTAAGAACTTAAGTGGTTTCAAATTGAGGGGTGTCCTCCCTTCTCTTGTAATTCCAAAATACCTCCTAGGATCAGAAATATGCAGAGTTACTTAAGGATTGCTGGCTTTGATCATGGACAGAATGTGATATTGAGTTCAGAAGTAGCATGTACAAGGGGTTTATCTAGAAATGTGTGATATAAATGGCAATTAATTATACTCGGCACACATGACATGTTGTAATACAGTCATACAGTTATTACGTAGGGGTATGTTATTGTATGTGTGTGATATGTTACATGTTGTGGAACAAAAATCTTTACTATCACCATGTAATTCTAACAAATGTAATATTTACTACGTGTATTAAGTGATTACAGAAAACATAGTGTACCAAATTATATCAATATCTATCTATCTATCTATCTATCTATTCAACGTACATATTAAATGATAGATAGATAGATAGATAGATAGATAGATAGATAGATAGATAGATAGAGAGATAGATAGATAGATAGATAGATAGATAGATAGATAGATAGATAGATAGATAGACACACAGATAGACAGATAGATAGATAGATAGATAGATAGATAGATAGATAGATAGATAGATAGATAGATAGATAGATAGATAGATAGACACACAGATAGACAGATAGATAGATAGACAGACAGAGGTATGCATACATATATCTATAAATATATTATATGATCTATCTATCTAATATGTATGTATATCATTTAATATGTATGTTGGATAGATAGGTAGGTAGGTAGGTAGATAGATAGATAGATAGATAGATAGATAGATAGATAGATAGATAGATGGATGGATGGATGGATAGATAGATAGATAGATAGATAGATAGATAGATAGATAGATAGATAGATAGATAGATAGATAGATAGATGGATGGATAGATAGATAGATAGATAGATAGATAGATAGATAGATAGATAGATAGGTAGATAGATAGATAGATAGATAGATAGATAGATAGATAGATAGATAGATAGATAGATGTGCCATGTGCACAGGTTACTACTAGTATTAGTTGGTCTGTACGTTTGTATTTATGTTTTTTTGGACGTATTTTATTCAAGAAATGGTTAAACTGAATTTGTAAAACATTCTGAAGATTTATTAATTATTTGCATATTGTATTTCTATAACTGGTATAATTTATTTAGGGATTATATCTATATAAGTACACAATCCTGCTGAATTTAATGTATGTGTGTATGTATGTATAGATGGTATATGCTCATACACTTCTGTATTGAACAAATAACAGTTTAATACACTGAATATGATGTGTATATTAGGTAGTATTGTATCCATCTCAAACACACACTGCCCCTTATTTGTAATATGCTTTTAAACGACTATAGTAGATATATAATCTAAAAATACAATACAATTTTTAAATTATTTACTGTGATATCTAATTATACTATCCATATAAACAAAAATATTGCATATAATAATTAATTAATTTAAGGCTGCAGTTTTGCAAAAAAAATATTGTGTTTTGTACCAATTTCTTTAAATGAGTATACTGCAAAAATGGGACTGTGGTATTTTAAGGAGGACAGTGCATATTGAAGGGATGATTTGCAATTGAAGGCTACAGTGTGCAGCCCTGACCCATGTATTGTTCAGAGGCATCTCATTAATGGTAGCTCTCTATATAAGAAACATTTCTAAAAGGGACCTGGTGCATTATGTGTCATTTCTATTTATTATCATCAGTTTCAAACCTTACCAGCAATTAACTGTAAATTATAATAAGAAGGTTTAAATGTGTGTAGTTTGTAGTGCAAGAGTGGTATCTCCTGAAATGGGCCAGTTGGATATACTTGTTACTTTGCTGGCAGTGGCTGTGTATTTCTGAATGAAGAAGCAATGTAAGTGACTTGAGAAAACAGAACATGTACTTTAAGGCTCTCTCTAAAAGGCTCTTCACCTGTAACAGACACCCTCAAACTCTCTCTGGGGTCTTGTTGTGCAGATGGAATTGCAAGGCCATGGGGGTCGTGTTTGGCTAGACATGGGACATTTGTCACTAGTGACCCATAGACTGCAGCTTGTGAGCCTAACACTGTACAAAGAGATGGTGCTAATGTAATAAAGCAGCAGAGACAAGAGGGGAGGCCTGTCCTGCCCTGGGGCCAACACATGTTCACTCCCTTTTACTGTCACAGCAACATAGAAGCTGTGGCTTCATTTTATATTCCATTAATATTTACTGCATCTATTGAATTTCCCATCACAAAGTTCACCATACACACTGCTTCTATGAAATATTGATACTATTGTGATCATTATAAAAAGTATTACCATTAGGGAGAGGAGGGGTGGGCCAGGCAGTTTGCATAAGAAAAATGCAATTTTATGTCACTTTGACCATGGTAGCTTTCCTTTACCCAAAAAATTTGTGTTTCCAGAAACATTACCATTGCAAAGAAGGTAAATATGTCATTGGTGTGAAACAGCCTGGGGTTATTATATAAAGCAGTGTTATCTCACTAATTACATTGTATATCCAATTGTGTTGTAATACAGTTTGTCTATTAAAATACATTAACAAAACTAAGTGTGTCTTCTATATAGAGTTGAAGTTTTAATTGAGATTCAGATTCGGGGTCTTGTGCCATACCTGACCATTAGATGTAATACAAAATAACCACAAATTATAATACAAAATAATAATATTAATTACTATTATTATTAACATTACTGTTATTATTAATAGTATTATTAATATTAATAAAAAATAAATAAATTCCACACCAACATATTCTGGAGTGCTGCTCGTTGTTATTTTTTTTGCAAAATTAAAAACAGAGGTCTAACTCAAACATTAATTGAAGACTGTGATTAAAATGAAGAAATATATTTGGTGGCGAGTTTCAATAGTTTGTGAAATGATAACTATATAATACAACACGATTATATATCTACTATAGTTCTTCAAAAGCATATTACAAATAAGGGGCAGTGTGTGTTTGAGATGGATAAAATCCTACTTAATATACACATCATATTCAGTGTATTCAAATGTTATTTGTTCAATACAGAAGTGTATGAGCATATACCGTTTATACATACATACACACATACATTAAATTCAGCAGGATTGTGTAAATATATAGATATAATCCCTAAATAAATGATACCAGTTATAGAAATAGATTATGTAAATACTTAATAAATCTTCATAATGTTTTACAAATTCAGGTTAACCATTTCTCGAACTAAATACGTCCAAAAAAACATAAATACAAACGTACAGACCAACTAATACTAGTAGTAACTTGTGCACATGGCACTATCTATCTATCTATCTATCTATCTATCTATCTATCTATCTATCTACCTATCTATCTACCTATCTATCTATCTATCTATCTATCTATCTATCTATCTATCTATCTATCTATCTACCTATCTATCTACCTATCTATCTATCTATCTATCTATCTATCTATCTATCTACCTATCTATCTACCTATCTATCTACCTATCTATCTATCTATCTATCTATCTATCTATCTATCTATCTACCTATCATATTAAATGATAACATAAATATTAAATGATAGATCATATTATATATGTATAGATCTACGTATGAATCTATCTATCTATCATATATCCGTCTATCTATCTATCTATCTATCTATCTATCTATCTATCTATCATATATCCGTCTATCTATCCGTCTATCTATCTATCTATCTATCTATCTATCTATCTATCTATCTATCCGTCTATCTATCTATCTATCTATCTATCTATCTATCTATCTATCTCTATCTATCTATCTATCTATCTATCTATCTATCTATCTATCTATCTATCTGTCCATCTGCCTGTCTGTTGGTCTGCCTATCTATCTATCTATCTATCTATCTATCTGCCTGTCTATATATCTGTCTGCCTGTCTGTCTATCTATCTATCTCTATCTATCTATCTGTCCATTTATCTGCCTGTCTGTTGGTCTGCCTATCTATCTATCTATCTATCTATCTATCTATCTATCTGCCTGTCTATATATCTGTCTGCCTGTCTGTCTATCTATCTATCTATCTATCTATCTATCTATCTATCTATCATCTATCCGTCTGTCTGCCTATCTGTCTGTCTACCTATCTGTCTGTCTGTCTGTCTGTCTATCTATCTATAATCTATCTATATGTCTGCCTGTCATAATATATTATAAACACATATAGCCCACATAGTTTGATATTATAAACACATATATTTCTTTGTAAACTTGTTTGATACATGTAATAACATGATATTTTTTGCTGGAAACCTTATTATGGATATAGATTATTATATTTATGTGCTGAGGCATATCGGTGCAGGTTGGTTTCTTTTGCCATTGTCCTTGTATATTGAACACTAGCACCCTGTGCTGTTTGATGTTATCTACATATCACAGCTGTGTTTGAAATACTTTATAAGTTAGAATTGACTCTATTGATTTTGTCCCTATTATTTGCCTTAATGTAGAAATGAATACTCTGCAGATAAGGCTCTGTGCTGCTGCACTTCACATCTCTGCTCGGTTACATTGTGCCTTTATCAGGGCGTTTTCCATTGCAGGGATTCAAAGCTTTTATTCTTCAATTAATACTATTCAGAACTTTTCTTTGTGCAGTCTTGTTAATTAAATGCACATTGGTTAAGATAAGATACATTGTACAACCTAGTCCTTTACATGTGTGGTTTATGTTATTTGTAGGATACATTTGTCTGTATGTTTATGTGTATATCTCTAAACTAAACTATGGGAAATTATCTATCTATCTATCTATCTATCTATCTATCTATCTATCTATCTATCTATCAATCTATCTATCTATCTATGTATCTATCTATCTATCTATCTATCTATCTATCTATCTATCTATCTATGTATCTATCTATCTATCTATCTGTCTGTCTGTCTGTCTGTCTGTCTGTCTATCTATCTGTCTGTCTGTCAGTGTGTGTCTGTCTGTCTATCTATCTATCTGTTTGTCTGTCTGTCTGTCTATCTATCTATCTATCTATCTATCTATCTATCTATCTATCTGGAAGAGAGGTCTTCGATGGCTATATGTGATGTCTTCCAAGTGTTAAAAATAAATGCATTCTGAGAAGCTATTATAGTATTTGAGGGGCACAGTGGGCTCAGATGGGCGATAACATGCAAACCAATGAGACTCTGGTTTGGTCAGAGAAGCAGTGACGATCTTAGAGGGGCTTTGGTGTAGTGTCTCGGAAGGGTAGTGATGAAGTCAGAGGGGCTGTTAGTGGATAAGAGGCTCATGAGCAAGTTGTGATGCCTAAGATTGATTGTGATGATCTGTGAGGAGCTGTGTATCCGGGGGGCTGAGACGAGAGGGACTGTGATGGGCTAAGGAGATCAAGAATGTGTTTGTCTGTAAGGAGCTGTGATGGAACAAGGGGGCTGTGAGAGAATAATAGGGTCAGTAATAGAATAAGAGGGGTTGTGATAGAATAAGAGGGCCTGTGACAGAATAAGAGGGGCTATACTGGTCGGAGGGTGAATCTGATTAGACAAGGGGATTGGGAAGTCTATAATGAGCTCTGATAGTGTGTGGGGGTCTGTGATGTAACAAGAGGGTCTGCCTGTACTGAGGAAATTGGGGGAGCCTGTGATGGCAGTGAAGTTGCTGGGAGTGACATTTCCACGCTATAAGATTGTTTCTCCCTCCAGGCTTTGTCACATGCTCTGTGTGTGCTTTTTGAGTACATATGAATAAAAGGCTCTCTGCCAGGTATTGGTGACACAGTGGGTGGAGATCTCAGCCTCCCCACAATGACTTGGGAGCTCCTATTTGCATAAGGTCAGAGTGGAGCTTGTGACAGAACTTTAGCAGCATCTCTGTCGCTTAGCAACGCCCTGCACTCTTGGTCCCAGCATCACATTGACTGGTCCTTCCCTTTTCTTCCTTTCATAGCCAGGCTTACAATAAAATGTCACCCTCCAACCTGTGCCTGTCACCCACCAGGTCATCTGTGTGTTCTCTCCTCCAACCCAGCCAGTCTCCTCAGAAGCTCCAGCCAAGGAATGAGATGATTCATTTGTAGTGTTCCAAAAAAAGCACTGGATTTTGTTAATTAATATTGATAATATTCTCCCTTTGTGTTCTCAGAAACCCTCATAAGAGATAAGCAGCAAATTGCAGACACCTGCAAAACAATTGGATTGAAGATGGGTAATAAGGCGAGTTAAGATAGGGGGATCAAGTTCTAGGTCAGTCTCTCCACCCATTTAGTTGATACAAGGTTGCACACAGCATGGGGTCCCTCAATGTGCTCACAATGCAGACGTCTTGGCACTGGGATGAGAACTGATGACAGGATACAGATGCTGAGAGCTGGTGTTAATGGAGGGTCACTATTGGACAATAGTATCCATCACTTGTCTCATGACTTCACTGTCACATGAAGCCATTTGTGACAATCAGTCAAACATGGGACTGACCCCATTATATTATATAGAGAGAGTAGCAATAGTATATGCAAATCCATGCACAGAGCAATACTGTATTAGTGCTGCCTTATTTACTATGGAGATCTGATACAGGCACATCTACATTCTATTTACTATTTGCACAAGTAAAATGATATATAAACATAAACCTCCAAAGCATTTATCAAATGTATTATTCATATTTTATAACAAGTAAATTAATTAAATCAGATCATAAATAATATACAATTATACCGTGTATTATTAATATTCCTAATTTAATTTGGCTATCAATTATCAAGTTAAAGTTTCATCAGATTATTATGAGATGCTTTAAAGTTTTTAATTGAGGAAAAACTCGTATTTATCTGCTTTGTTTTATTCCAGACGTCTGTTAACCCTTCACAGTCAGAATCACAGTTTCATATGGAAAGCAATAAGCAATGCTTCCCTGGCAATGAAAGAGGTAAAACCTGTCCTGTTATCATGTGCCTATGTATTTAGGAGACTGGGAGCCTGCAGCTGAACAAGGTGATTCCTGTGGGTTAATGAGTTGCACTTTTATAGGAAATCCCATCCTCTCAGTGACATCTCTTATAGATAAACTCTTGCAGAAGCTAATTCGTGTCTTCTAACTGGTGCAGGCGATAGAAGTCAACTAGTTTCCCTTTAACAATTCAGAGATCATATTACTCCCATTTTCACTATAAAGTGTTCTTTCAGCTTATATTATAAAAAGGATGTAACAGCAAACTGCATATAGATATGTGTTTGCCTATCTATCTATCTATCTATCTATCTATCTATCTATCTATCTATCTGTCTGTCTATCTCTATCTATCTATCTATCTATCTATTTTTTCTCTATATCAAGGTATAATATATAGGAATACATATAAGTATAAATATATATATAGAGATACATACACAGATAGATAGATAGATATTGTGAACATGGTGTAATCAATATGCAGCATATGTAGTTATTGCACCTTTTAATTAGCTGCATTGGATCTCCAAGAGAGACCTGCAAGCTGAGTATATACATACATAGCATCACCCCTGATTTTAACACATGACCCATAAGGTTACAGAGTATTACTATATTTTTTTTTTCTAAAGCTGAATCTAAAGTTGATGATATCAAACAAAATGACATCTTCTGTAGCAAAAGTTTTAAGGAGAAAATATTAGATCATATGTTTGATTTTAGAGGGGGATTTAAGTGATATCTGTTGGATTTCATTTAGTGTATGTACAATAATAAAATAAGATAACTTTAAATACATAAAGTGATAAATAAGTAGCCTTATGTATTTGTTATGCGTTTACTTTCTCACAGTTGTAACAAAATAGGAATAGATAAATAAATAGCTAGATAGATAGCTAGATAGATAGATAGATGGATAGATAGATAGATAGATAGATAGATAGATAGATAGATAGATAGATGGATAGATAGATAGATAGATAGATAGATAGATAGATAGATAGATAGATAGATAGATAGAAGGATAGATAGATAGATAGATAGATAGATAGATAGATAGATAGATAGATAGATAGATAGATAGATAGATAGTAGCTAGATAGATAGACAGACAGACAGGCCAATGGATAGATAGATAAATAGATAGATATACTTTTAAAGACATTATAACAATACATAATAGTCGTGTGTATAGATATAGCTAGATAGACAGATATGGAAGCAGATAAATAGATGCAAAGATGTGTAGAACATTTCTTATATATGCCTTATTATCAAGCTCTGTTAATAAGAATGCAATCATACTTAACCTACTTTAAACAAAGCTAACAAAATTGCCATCACAAATACAAATCTCTCTCTCTCTCTCTCTCTCTCTCTCTCTCTCTATCTCTCTCTCTCTCTCTATATATATATATATATAAACACTTCCATACATGCACTTCTATCATATGTATCTGTCTCATTCTCCTGAAGCAGTGAGAATACAAATAGCCAGCACCCTGACCCCCCTGGCCTGTGGTTACAATGAATGTGCACAGTCACAAGTAAGTCTCTCCAGTATTAGACAGGTTACATTAGGTCTTGCTGGTACCCGGCAATTTGCATGTAAAAAGCAGCAGCCCTCAGACACAGTCACATCTGTGTAAACATCTGGGAACGATACGAAATTGGTGATGTGAAAATGAGTTTGGCATGTTTGGGGTCGGGGGTAGCCTTTTATACCTGCACCTATATACAAACTAGAGATGAGATGGCTTGTTTATTTAATTAAGATACATTTGGAGATAAATAACACTACTGTGTCTGCAGTGATGAAAGGGTTAACGACATGGGATATTTTATTTATTTATTATTCTTGACCCATTTGCCCCAGATTTTAAGTTACTCAGGCTTTAATTTTTGGATCCCAAGAATATTATTTTTTTTTCAATACATTTTTATTATACAGATAATCATAGGTACATACATTTACCATAAGTATACATTATATGAGATCCCATAAATAATTTTGAGTCAATGTATCTTCTATATCAAAGTGCATTAGAAATAAACAGATATCTAAGGATAAATCAATTTCAAAATAATGTTTTAAAATAAGTATAAATCCAATACTGTTCATATATACATCAAGTTAAGGCATTTAAAAATAGTTAGCATTTTGGAATTAATGACAATAGAAATTTTAAGGATCTGATTATTAATATTCGATTTTTCCACATAGTTTTAATACTGCAAAACAATATAAAACGTAATAAAATGACAGACTCGAGTGCAATGGAAAAGCAAATTTCAAATATGCTGATATTTTTGAAAAAAAAAAATCTCCACAGCAGTGTAGTTTAAAGTAAAATTATCCTGGGGCTTGTGACCTGGCTATGAGGTCTGTTAGGCACTGCTCTATCAGATGACATTTGGCACAATATGAATTGTAAGCCTTCTCTTTACAATTAGACTTAAACAAACATACGTGCATTGTTTCGTTTATAATTAGCAGTAATAAATATCTTTTATTTATTTAACAGAGACAGAACAAAGTAATGTCAAGGTAATATATCTAATAACTGACTAGGGGTCAAGAAAACAGCACAGACTTTGGGGCAGACAGCACTCTTCTTCAGTACTGACTGCAATATATATAGTTTATATACAATATAAACAAGGAACATTACAAGTTCTGCAATAAATAAAGAGATAGTAAAAAAGTAAGAGGTGGATATATATGTATGTACTGTTCTGTAGCATGAGAGAAAGAAAGATAATGAATAATAGACCCATATTGTGGATGGATGTATGTATGTATGTATGTATGTATGTATGTATGTATGTATGTATGTATGTATGAATGTATGTATGTTGGGAGTATATTTAACATTTGTGATCCAGTATTTTTTTTTTGTCATGCACAGAGGGCTGATTTACTAAGCATTACAATGCACTATCTCTTATTGAGAGAAATTGAGATTGCCCTTCTCATCTCATCTCAGCCATTTAAGATACTTAGTGAATCCCCCCAATATGTTGCACTTTTAATGAGGCAAGCTGATATCTTGGTCCAGTAAAAGGAATCACAACTTACAATGTACATGATGCTTACATTATATATCGAACACTCTGGTTTTTAATTTAATTTAATACAATTTATAATATTTTAGCCAGCATGTACAGATTGTTTTCAAATAGTTAAAATAACCCCATATTCATCAACTGCTATTTTACTCTGTATTGTACTAATTAATCTGCATGAAGACCTTTATTTAATTATTGATAGTGCATTAAACATATTTCTAATTTATACACATAACAACATAAACCTTAATTTCACATTATAATAAAAGTATTTTCCACAAACACAATGAAATAGCATGTAGTAAAAAAAGCCTAATCTCAAGGTTATGAAAGAAAATGAGAAGAAAGTAGCCATCAGCAGTGTAGCTGTGTGTAATCACAGCTCATTACTTTATGAAGAGCAGATAGCATTAATACTGAAGTATGCTCAGGGAGGCTGATCTGATTAGAGAGGGTGCACAGTTTGCTCAGGCTCTGCAGGCTCTCCTTCTACATACCCTGCTAAAGATGCAATGTTTCAAGTCTTGCCTGAGATTACTGATTATATCAAGAATTCTGCTAACACCTATCATTTGAAGTCATCTCTAGTCATCTTCGTTCTGTCTTCAAAACATCTAGAGCATTTTTGATTCCACTTGCTGTTTCTTCTTATTGAGTTCTCCATGTCTCTCTGCAACTTGTCATAACCTGTAATAAAATGCCCTTTTGTCGGGAGTTAAAGTCCAGAGGGCATCAGATCTATTTCCCACTGACAGAAAAGAAGCAGAGTAGCATTTTTATGCTTTTCTTTTTTAACTCTGCTGCTGTTAACTGTTTCATGCCTGCACCCACAAACTAAAAAACACAACAACTATAGATAGGTATCTATCAGAGCATAATTTGCAAGTGGTATCTCCTTCCTTATGTATAACTGTACAAACTATGAATGCACTAAATGGCATAACTTAAGTAAGTTCATGAATTAAAACAGGACAAATATGCTAAATTAATATATAAATAATATCATAGGGAAGATTATCTGTGATATCTTTGGCTTCCCTGTTTATTCTGATGCTGAATATGGGAAACTATTTTGGTCTTAGAACACAATTTTACTTTGCACTTGGGGTGAGTGGGTTTGTGGGAGAGGGGCAAGGTCTAAAAAAGAGTGTAAAACACTGAGCACAATGAGCATGCATATACACCTTGGTCCACAGACATGGCCCAATTACCCATTAGGCCAACTAGGCAGCCGCTCAGGGGAGCTTCCTTGTGAGGGGCGCCACTTCTTTAAAAAAAACGGTTCCTGGCTTAAAAAAATGAAATGTTGTAGTTCATAGACTAGCTACAAGGGGTAATCACCTAGAACAAGACAGTTACAACAGGAAAGGGAACTTACACCGACAGAAAAGCCAAAAATGTGTCAGTGAATACCTTGCATACTCACTTGCAGGGGCTTCTCCACTTCACTGCCTAAGGGCTCCAAAAAAGTATATATATTTTTTAAATAAACACATTTTTAAATATCACTGTTAAACCTTAATTTAGAAGCTGGGGCTCTTGGTTCTGTAGCCATTCAAAAAAAATATTAGGCTAGATTCACTAAACCAAGTTTAGCACAAAGGGTTATTAAGCTTCCCAGCAGTTTGCATCTGCCTTATTGTAATGAGATCTAGATGAATCTCGGTTACACAGCAACACCAGCTTTCTTACCTTGGAGATGCATAGGTGCAGACATTGCACAGGTCATTGGGACTTAGAATGAGCTGCAAAGAGTAATTATGACTGCACAGATACAAGTTATAATGCATTTCATTGGTACAAGAGAACTGTATATTCATAGTGTATGATACTATAATGATCAGTAAATCGCTTCATTATGTTCACTATTCACTGCATGATTTCTATTATAACAAAAGTCAAAAGGTAAAGCAAATTTCAATATTATAACAGGAGAATCAGTTTGTGTGAGAGCACAATTAAGTATATAAGAATTTTAATTCAAATAATACATGACATATATACAAATGTAACCTTATTCGTAATCTATTCATTTTTAATCTAGTGGATAACATCCAAGTAAAAAATTTGAAAAGATGGGAAAATAGCTCAATGAATACTGAAAAAAAGAGGCATTACAGACCATTCATATTAGTAATGTTTATTGGGGGAAAAAAACTTTATGGAAGGTAACACACACACAGTTGAAAATATGCAATTAAATAATTGGTTACTGGCATGCAACTGATATAAATGATGATAGAAAGACAGGTTGTCACGTGGGGGGGGGGGGGGGTTCCTAAGTATTTTATCACCTGAGATGAGAAGAGCTGAGTTAAGGTTACAATGGCTGCTTTTCCCAATCGGAAATCATGAATAGTAAATCAAGAGATCCCCTTCTGGACCACTACCTTATCATGGTGTAGGGGCTTGTGTACTTTATTGAAGCTGTGAGCTAAACCATGTTAGGTCACCCAAGATGGGCAAGTCATAGCAGAGAGGTCAGACAAATCGAGGTCCACTAAAGAAGGAACTTGGCAAACCACTCCTGTATCTTTGCCAAGAAAACCTTAACGATTAGCACAACCAGACACAAGATGTGCCTGGCGTTCTGTGGTCTATAGCGTCATGGAGAGTCAGACACAACTGAATGATTAAACAAAAATCAAGAGATGAGGTGAGATGCACTTGAGATGCTTAGTAAATTCCCCTCTTTGTGTGAATATCCTTGAAAAATCCTACACAGCCCTCACACCTGAAAAGTGCTGCAGCATATGTTGGTGCATTACAAATAAAGGATAATAATAATAATAATAATAATAATAATAATAATAATAATAATAATAATATCTCCATACAGTGTATGACCCTCATTAACATCTAACACTTGTAAATAAAGGGTTTTGGAGATATATATATATTTAAAATGATTTGGGAATTGTGTGGTGTGTGACCAATGCTTGCAATCTGTAAAGCTTTAGTTTGCAGTCTGCAATTCCCTTGCTGTTTGAACAGTCAGAGTTATGCATTGTATTTGCTCTCTGTGTGTGTACTGCCTCTTATTTTTTTATCAGACAAGCGAGCAAGCGTCGGCTGCATAGACTCTGTGATGATATCAGAAAGATTTGTTTCTTGGTCCAGCCAAAGAAAGGTCATTCTAATAATACCGAAGGTCATTGTTGGGAGCCAGAGTGTCTCCCAGTCATTTTTCATTTGGTTGCAGCACTTAATGACAGTTGCAGGGAACTTGGAACTGATGTCTTGTGATGTCACCAGCACATGCCAGGAGATTATAAGGGCAGGCAGGGGACAGGCTGCTGGATTAAAATGGTGCTGGAATGATTAACTAGTTCATTACAGTACCTAGCAATGGAGTAGCATGATTTAATTAACAGAAATCTCTGAAATATAAAATATATATCATTTAATAAGTAATATATATATATATATATATATATATATATATATATATATATATATATATATATATATATATATATATAGTAAATAAATAGTACATCTCTGTTCACATTTGAATGTCTAAAGCAAGTAAAAAAATCTGCTTCCAGCTCAGAAAAAAAAAAAAAATATATATATATATATATATATATATCTATATATATATATATATATACACATTTATACACACCTGTTTCAAGGCGGGAAGATTCAACAATCTTCACCTCTTAAAATGCCTCTAACTCCATCAGTTCAGTAGAAATGTCAAAATTAGAACATTTTTAACATGCTTTTGCTCCACACACACACATTGGATGTTTACTTAAAGCAGCGGTTCTAAACCTTTCTAGTGCCTTTGATAAAATTTCTTAAGTTGTTAGAATAGACAAAAAAAAAACAGGCAAATCGTCACCCGGCCCCCAAAGGGGTTGCGACCCACAGGTTGAGAACCACTGACTAAAAGGGTTATGAAAGTTTCATGGATTAAAAGTGCTTTGCTGATGCTGCATTAGTATTTTTCTCACATGTATCAACAGTGAAGCTGTCGGTGATCTGCTTTGCAGCCTGTGCAATGCTTGGTGAATCTGTCAGTGCCACAGGTCACTGGTGTGGCTGGTGTCTGGTACTACTGAGTGGGATAAGGCATCATGACAGACACTCAAAATAGTTTTGCCACATAAAGAAGTGATAGATGTCCTCTCCAGTGCAACATTCAGAAAGATAATGCACACATATACATACATTAAAATGTCTTGCCCCTATCTTCAATATTTAATATGAAGCTTGATCCCTATGCTTATTTACAGATTCAGGAAAGCACCACACTGATGGAAACATGACTGGGACAATTGCTCTACCAATGAAAGTTGTTTTATGAAGCTTATATATGTGAAAGGGCATCCACAAAAACTGTACGGATGCTAAACTGTACACTTGGACTTGTATATATCCATCCAAAAGCCCTGGCTACAAAATAATATGGTGTCTGAGAATTGTGGACCATCATCATATATGTGTATGCCAAGGCCGGCCTTGTGGAATTCACTTCCTTGCTGGAAGAAGTAATATATATATATAGATATATATTATGATAATAACTACCAGTCTTTAAAGGGACACAGTGGAGGTTTAAAATACAATTTCAAATTATCAATATTAAGAAGTACTTCAGTTGCATGTTATTTTTAAACATTGCATTTCTTACAGGAAACTTTCATTGAACCATTACTGGCCATTGAGAAAGGGGCTTCATGTTTTTTGACATATATTTATATTAAGATGTATTACATCATAACAGCCTCATAAAATTTGGGCCACGTGTTAAAACATAGCCCGTAATGTTGAAAGTAGGACTTACGGCTATCAAATTAGCCCTGTAAACGTCCCCGCAGACAACTTGAGGGGTAAGCCGTAGGATGGCCGAAAAATGCATATGGGACATGAACGTGGAACTTCGCAGCCCACAAATCTCTGTCAAGCCCGTAACCGCTACAAATCCAATCATGCTATTGAATTGCAACAAAGTCACATGCAAGCTAGCCCGTAACACGCAAATGAGCCCAAAGCCCAACGTGTGCTGGAGAGGACTCGCAAGGGGGGTAAAGACCAATACATAGTCCCATAAATGCAAATAAAAACACACTACTGTACTTTTATTAAAAGGGAAAGTGATGTTAGAATTCATAGAACAACATTCTCACTCTCGCAAATCGGCCCGAAAAAATATTGTATTTCATGTTTATATCGATAAATTTATATTGTGTTATATCGATCCCTGTAATAAATGTGTTAAGACATATACTGTAACTCACATGTAATAGAATATCATATTTACGGCTTTATTAATATTACATCATTGTGGAATGTGGGACAAATCGCAACTTGGAATTGTAGCCCGTAGGACTTTGAAATCTAACCTCCCCTTTTTCAGTGATGTAACGCTAACAATCTCTTTTTCCATTGGCTGTGTCTAAACCCGTAACTACGGTCTACACTGATTGATCGTCGGCAAGACGGCAAATCCAATGTCTTATGAGCGAGCTACGATTTGCGTCTCAAGCCCGTAGCTCACAGCCCATTCGAATTTGATAGCAACGTAACTCTGCCAAATTTCAAGCCGCAGCCGTTTCGAGCTTCACATTGGACATACGGGCCTCAAATGTAATAGGGCTGTATAGTATCATAAGTGGTACACAACACTCATGTTTACAAGTGGTACTTATTGCCACCATATATTGCATTGCAGAGTCAAGCCTGCAACTTTCATTCATAGGGAACAGTTAGTAATTTGATCCTTACTGGCAACAAATTGCCAGTATATTAATAGTATTATTGAATGCTACGCTGTTCGCAATGTCTTATTGCATGATAGTCACACAATTTGACAAAGATACCTTTTCTTACAAATCCTGTTAAGCCCCATAAGTATTTATATATTGAAATTTAAGCATATGATATTATTTTTAACAATATATTGAACAGAAGCAATGCAAGGTCTATAACATCTATCCAGTATTGTTAGTATTTCTGAACCAAGAAACATGCTTAACATCTTTTAGAGGACTTCAATGAGTGACTACCTCCTTCAGAAAAAAAACAGGAGAATGAAAAATGTAATGCCCTTTATCACTTCAATTACCGAGGAGAACTCCTAGAGACTTGTATCATGACTTCATCAGGCTACCTTTGATTTCTCATTTCTCATTCCCCTCATTTAATGGAGATATTCAAGACACTCTGTGCCATAATGCTGATGAAGATGACAATTCAACAACTTTAGCATCCCGTTTCAATTACTGACCCTATCTGTGGCACCAGATCAAAATGTAATTTTAGCTCTACATATTTCTGTATGGGATATTTGTCATGTCTAAGAAGCTCACTGTCAGTGTATGAGTGTAGCTGGTGTCTGGGACAAAGGGAAACATTGGAAATGTTCTACCACTAGTAGCTGATCTATTTTATATGGTAATCCATTGCATAGGTGCTGTGCTCAGTATTATATAAATTATATTAACTGGGAACTTAAAAGTATGCAGAAGCTTTTTAGGCTGAAATGAAGAATTAGTGTTACTATAATCAACCTTTTGTTCATATTAAAAAGTAAATCTGTGTTAGAAATTGCTTGATGTATTACCTGTTTGCCTGCTGTTCCTACAGCTATCTGTTTTGTTTTTTGTTCAGGTGTCTCATTATTTAAAGGGAGAGTTTCATCTAAAAACAAGTTGGTTTTAAATGAAAGAGTTCACATATAGATTTGCAAATATGTGTGTAAAAACTTTAGCACTTTGCTTTTATTGTCACACTAGCGAATTGCCCCGTCAAAAAATGACGGCAATGAAATTGTAAGTGAGCTAATGCTGTTTGGTGTGTAATAATCAAATAAATAATACACTAATAAATTAATATACTTTACCTATTTTGAAGTAATATATGCAGGAAGCATTCTGTTGAAGAGCTGACAATCTGTTTTGATGTTGCTGGAGCATTAGTGTTGTGGAGCTGCTGTGTAAGCGTGATGAATGTGTGTAGTGTAATAGTGTGCGTGCGCGAGACGAAACCATTAGCGTAGCTGTGTACTTCCGCATTGTTCTAAAATGGAGGCTAATGTGTGGTATGCGTCTGTAGTGGAATATCCGTAGGTGTTTTGTGGTGTTTTGC
This sequence comes from Discoglossus pictus, assembly GCA_027410445.1. Lineage (NCBI taxonomy): Eukaryota > Metazoa > Chordata > Amphibia > Anura > Alytidae > Discoglossus > Discoglossus pictus. The sequence goes on from CM050167.1 coordinate 176,565,600, forward strand.
GTGTTTCTTGTGGTGTTTTGCGTATTTAGAGTGCTGTAGCCTCGTTTTCGTTTTTTTCGGCGGCCATTTTTTCTCTCGCTTAGAGAATTTTTTAGTGTCTAAACTCTTTTATTTTCAGTTAAATTACGGTGTAACTTCATTTTTTGAGGTTGTGGATGCTCCCTCTTGCTGTAGGTAAGCTTTTTTGTATGTGTTGTGTGTATTTATTGTGTGTAGCGGAACCCATCACTGTTTTACCCTGTTTTATGATTATTCTTGGTTGAAATATGATCCTACAATATGTATGCTGGTTGATGCTCTGCAGAATATTAGCCAGACTTTTGCAGACCTAGGCTAATAGATAATCCTATTACAGAGATTCAAGAGATAAGAAAGTTGTAAAGGATCCTTGCATTTTCCAAAGTGTTTTAATTCTCTGATAAGAACAAAGAGGTGTAATTGAATCAGTGTCTGATTGTATCAAAGTTGCCAGGGAGGTGTGACCCCCCTATTGTTCTCTTTGTGTGTATTGTGTGTAGCCAAATATGGGCATGTGTATTGCCTGTGGCCAAAGAGATGTATATATAGTTCTGCAATAACAAAATAAAGTCAGTATTCATTTGACTCCCAAATTGTGTGTCGTCCAATATGGGAGGTCGGGAATGGTGAAACTGTAGTGCCTCGTGGGTATTTTATCGTATACCAGCGGAGATTTTGGACTGCGTGTTCCTGCTCCGTTACATTTGTTGGCAAGTGGTGGAATTGTTCCCACGGTCAGAAGGACAGCTACAGGAGACACCATTCCGTGGAGTACAAATTGAGGGCAACGCTAGTATCCGTACAGCGCCCCTGGCTACAGCAGGATGGAACCGGCTAGTTTTCAGACAGCGTTCCATCATGAGGAGGAGGAGGCGGCCGCGTACTACAGGGATGCAGACAGAAAGGAACTCATGGTTACAGTACCTCGTATTACCCCACAGAATGAGTTTGGAAGAGAACTCCAAAGCAGACTGGCCTTTTTCCCAGGTACGCTTCCCATAAAAACCTTGGAATGGTTAATGACAGATGTCCACAAATGCATAATGGAAAAGATGCGGGCACGGGAGCAGTCCATCTTGGGAGCTGCTAACCCACCTCCCACCATTAACCCCGCCCCAGCACTGCGTCCGGGTGGTGGGAACTACCAAACCCCTCCACGGTACATCAGGTGCCACACGTGTAACCAGCAGGGCCACATGCAGAGAGACTGTCGCAGAAACAGAAACCGCTCCACGTGGAATACTCCAACTAATTCCACCTCCCAGCAGCAGTGTGTACCCCAGGGGGCCGAAGGTGTCGTCCTTCCCCCCCAGCGACAGTGTGTACCCCAGGGAGCTGAAGATGTCGTCCTTTCCCCCCAGCGGCAGTGTGTACCCCAGGGAGCAGAAGGGGCCGTCCTTCCTCCCCAGCGGCAGTGTGTTCCCCAGGGAGCCGAAGGTGTCGTTCTTCCTCCCCAGCGGCAGTGTGAACCCCAGGGGGCAGAAGGTGTCGTCCTTTCCCCCCAGCGGCAGTGTGAACCCCAGGGGGCAGAAGGTCAGAAGGTGTCGTCCTTCCCCCTCAGCGGCAGTGTGAACCCCAGGGGGCAGAAGGTGTCGTCCTTCCCCCCCAGCGGCAGTGTGTACCCCAGGGAGCAGAAGGGGACGTCCTTCCTTCCCAGCGGCAGTGTGAACCCCAGGGGGCAGAAGGTGTCGTCCTTTCCCCCCAGCGGCAGTGTGAACCCCAGGGGGCAGAAGGTGTCGTCCTTCCTCCCCAGCGGCAGTGTGAACCCCAGGGGGCAGAAGGTGTCGTTCTTTCCCCCCAGCGGCAGTGTGTACCCCAGGGAGCTGAAGGTGTCGTCCTTCCTCCCCAGCGGCAGGGTGAACCCCAGGGAGCTGAAGGTGTCGGCCTTCCCCCCCAGCGGCAGTGTGTACCCCAGGGAGCTGAAGGTGTCGTCCTTCCTCCCCAGCGGCAGTGTGTACCCCAGGGAGCTGAAGGTGTCGGCCTTCCCCCACAGCGGCAGTGTGTACCCCAGGGAGCAGAAGGAGCCATCCTTCCTCCCCAGCAGCAGTGTGAACCCCAGGGGGCAGAAGGTGTCGTCCTTTCCCCCCAGCGGCAGTGTGAACCCCAGGGGGCAGAAGGTGTCGTCCTTCCCCCTCAGCGGCAGTGTGAACCCCAGGGGGCAGAAGGTGTCGTCCTTCCCCCCCAGCGGCAGTGTGTACCCCAGGGAGCAGAAGGTGTCGACCTTCCTCCACAGCGGCAGTGGGTACCCCAGGGGGCCAAAGGTGTCGTCCTTCCCCCCCAGCGGCAGTGTGAAACACAGGGGGCAGAAGGTGTCGTCCTTCCCCCCCAGCGACAGTTTACCCTAACCAGGGGAGACACCAATCTCCCAGACGGCGCAGATGGGACCATGGTCTCTGCGCCCACAGCTTGTCCAGATCCCCAACTACCGTCACTGGGACAACCGGAGGAGGGGGTAAGTACAAATTCCCCTCCCCAGCTAACTTCTAATGTGGCCCCAGGGTTAACAGAGGAAATGTTAACCCCCACTGACCCCCACGTTTCCCTGGCTACTGAGCCGGAATATGTCCCAAGTACCCCAGCAGAAGAGCTGACAGTGGGGCAGAGTGCAGTCGGCCTCTGCCCTCCCTTTGTCCCTTGTACAGAGCAGGAGGTCCTGCAGGTTATATCAGCAGAAGAGCTGGCATCAGGGCAGAGTGCCGCTGGCCTCTGCCCCTCAAGTCCCCTCAGCGTGTTGCACCATCACCCCAGCAAAATATCCAGGTGCCTGGTTAGACTTCCCCCCAAAGGGGAGATGTGTGACGAAGTGCCCTTCGCCACTTTGGCTTGGAGAGGACTGTTTGCCAGCCTCCTGCCCTGCGACTATGGCCCTGGGACATATTGCCCTTTAAACACAGTATTCGGCCATACCAGAGTGTATGTCACTCATTCTGGCCCTTTACATACAGGGGGGTCATTCTGTACTTGCCCTGTGTGAACCATGATACCCCAGATAACGGTGCCATGAAGCCCATTCATATAATGAAAGACTATGGGAAAGACTTTAGCTACATGGCAATTGAACTGTGTGAAGAGGATCTGAGCGCTATTCGGTGGTTTTGTGCGCTCAGATCCCAGCTATCTGGGGATATGGGAAATGTGAGTAAATGTGAATTGCAGTAATGCTGATGGGTTGTCAAACTAGAGAATTGACCAACAAATACTTTTGTCCGGACATCCCCAGGCCGATCCGTTGGGATCAGACCGTGTATGCCGGCTTATGGTCACGGGGGAGGTGTGTAGCGGAACCCATCACTGTTTTACCCTGTTTTATGATTATTCTTGGTTAAAATATGATCCTACAATATGTATGCTGGTTGATGCTCTGCAGAATATTAGCCAGACTTTTGCAGACCTAGGCTAATAGATAATCCTATTACAGAGATTCAAGAGATAAGAAAGTTGTAAAGGATCCTTGCATTTTCCAAAGTGTTTTAATTCTCTGATAAGAACAAAGAGGTGTAATTGAATCAGTGTCTGATTGTATCAAAGTTGCCAGGGAGGTGTGACCCCCCTATTGTTCTCTTTGTGTGTATTGTGTGTAGCCAAATATGGGCATGTGTATTGCCTGTGGCCAAAGAGATGTATATATGGTTCTGCAATAACAAAATAAAGTCAGTATTCATTTGACTCCCAAATTGTGTGTCGTCCAATATGGGAGGTCGGGAATGGTGAAACTGTAGTGCCTCGTGGGTATTTTATCGTATACCAGCGGAGATTTTGGACTGCGTGTTCCTGCTCCGTTACATTGTGTTTTTCATTTTTTCATGTCCGCGGGTTGCGGGCGATTTTTGCGTGGTCGTAATGGGTGGTAACGTGTCTCGTATGTTGTTTGAGTTACGATGTACAGTTTGCGAGGGTCGCAGTTGCTGGCATGGAGCGCCACAAGCGTGAGCAACAACTCGTGAGCAACAACTCGTATGCTCACAACTATATATGTGATGATTTCTGTCTATTAGATGATATCCGCTGCTGAGAAACATAGAACAAGTGGGTGCCATAAGCTGGCATGCTGCTATGCTCAGCTGCGGACCCCATGACATGGCAGGACTGAAAGGACTCTATCAGGCATAATGCGCCATATTTTCCTCCCCTGTTGTCCTCCCCTGTTGTCCCTTTGTCGTGCTCTTTGGGTTGCGACGTGAACTTTGCGAGGAACTTTGCCTTCGGCGCTCCATGCCAGCAACTGAGACCCTCGCCCAGTGCCCTCGCTTTGCGAGGGCCTTGGCTCGCTGTGCGAGCCGCGGCCCTCGCTACGCGAGTCCGGCTCGCTACGCGAGCCCGCAGCGTTAGCAACAACTCGTACGCTCACAACTATATATGTGATATGTTTTTAAAAAAAATCTATTTTAAAGGTATATGTACGTTTCCTGGGTTTCTAATGTTTGGTAAGAAACAGGCAGTGATTATCAAAAAATATGTGTTTTATAGATAAGTTCAATATACTTACAAAGTTATAGGCAGGAAAGTAAAATCCAGCTTTGCACACCCACAGAGAGCTTACATAACCAAGTACACAGAGGAAAGGAAGCCAGGTCCAGAGTTTTACCTTTCTGGTAGAGTCCAAATTAATAACTTGCTTCAGGGTGGAATTACATGGTTGGGTAGGGTCTAAGCTCACAGCTGAATCAGAGCATAAGGAGAGAGATAGACTACATATCCCAGGCTCCTTTGCATCACAGGAACCCCAGTGCTTAATAACAAATGTTTCAGCTAACATCTGCTTTCTCCTGATTGGCCAAAACAAATTATTAATTTTATGCAAACTGAAAAGATTTAGCAAACATCAGGGTGAGTTTGTAAATGTTATTTTGGAATTTTCCATGCAAAATAAATGTTTGCATACACTACCGATTCTCCTCTATCAGATGCATTCATAATCCAGGAAAACTTAAATATGCCTTTAAAAAAAAATATGTATATGTTAGTGGTGGTGGGGGGGAGTTGCTTACTTATCAGTGGGACAAAGGCTACGCCTCTCCCAACGGTAGAATGTTGGTTCTGCATTGGCAGCTTTAGACAGTGTTCAGGATTAAGAGATTCTACTGTAGGATGACTCCTCCCCCAGTACAATTATAATGCTGTATAGAGTACTCAATAAACTCTGTGGCCCATGTTACCCCTAAACAGTTTTGTTTTGTGTGAATTTTTAATGGGAATTCATGTAAAGGGTTCAGATTATAAATAAGGTGTGCTAACACCCAGCCAGACTGTGCTTGGGTCATGAATATAATAGTCAAAGCTTAGAAATGAGCTGCAGTCTGATTGGCTTTTGAACTTTTGGCCCAATCAACTCACAGAACTCAGTGTCACTGACAAAAAAAATCCCAAAATACAAAAGCATGTACAAATGCATATAGAATTAACAAGAAACTAGGCAAGTTCAATAACGTTTACATAGATAGTTAATATTCTTTAAAAGTGATATTTACTATAAAATAAACTTAATTTTTAACGTTTGTTTAAAGTTTGTTTTACTATATCAACAAAAGTCTCTTTATTATTTAAGCTTTTTCTTAAAGGGGCATGAAAAGTTCCTTGATTTTACTATTTATGCAAAATATCAATGTATTTCGTTTTTATGTACTTTATTGTATTAAGAAGTACTTATAAACTTTGTTTTTACTGCCTTAAATATAACAAATACCTAGTTGGGTCTACACTCTGCAGCTCATGAAGCCACATTCTCTGTACTGACTGTGCAGTGTCTCATATCAACCAATCATGGGTACAATCTAAGCAGCATGCTTTAACATACTGATGAGACATGATCACTGATTGGCTAGTATGAGACACTGCACAGTCTCTGTGTCTAAATAAGTTGCAGTGGGTAGATCCAGTCAGGTACTATTTCTTTAGTTTTAGGCAGTAATAACAAACTTTATAAGCACTGTTTAATAGCATGTAATACTTAGAGGTAAATAAACACATCATTATACACATAGTAAAATCCAGAAACCTTCCAGGTCCTTTTAATGTTAGATTTTATAACAAAATTGATTTTGTGTCCAATTGGAAGACTTAGGCTGTTTTACATACAAGAATATTAATTAGCTTTTAACAGTGATAAGAATATTGGCAACTATGTCCATTAAGAGCAAAAAGACAGAGGGGGGCAGGGGAAAAGTGACACAGGGGAGGGAGGTGGGCGGAAAGGGACACAGGGGAAAGGGAGAAAGAGACAGAGGGGTAAAGGGACACCGGGGAGGGAGGAGGGTTGAAAGAGACACAGGGGAAAGGAGGAAAGTGACAGAGGGAGAAAGGGGGAAGAGACAGAGGGGGAAAGAGACACAGGGCAGGGAGGGGGGGAAAGAGACACAGGGAAGGGAGAGGGGGAAAGAGACAAAGGGGAGGGGGATGGGGAAGAGACAAAGAGAGGGGATAGGGGAGGGAGAGGGGGGAAAGAGTCACAGGGGAGGGAGCGGGGGGGAAAGGGGGAAAGAAACACAGGGGAGGGAGAGGGGGAAAGAGACACAGGGGAGGGAGAGGGGGAAGAGACACAGGGGAGGGAGATGGGGGAAAGAGACACAGGGGCGGGAGAGGGGGGGAGGAGACAAAGAGGAGAAGAGGGGAGGTAGAGGGGGAAGAGACATGGGGAGGGAGAGAGGGAAGAGACACAGGGGAGGGAGAGGGGGGAGAGTAACAGGGGAGGGAGATGGGGGGAAGAGACATGGGGGGGATATACATGTAATATTATACCTTAATTTATGATGGGTAATCAGCTAGTATATATATATATATATATATATATATATATATATATATAAATATAGGGACCAAAAACAAATACATTACACTGTATACTTCACCTTGAAATGTTATGAAGTTAAACATGATTAGCCTCCTTTAAGGTGTTTTTGACAGCTCCATGAAGGAATAATGAGTTCTGCTATGGTCAGATGTATGCAATGCCATGTACATCCATGTTTTTTTCTGTTGGCCTACCAAAATATGCCAGCAACAATAAACCGATGATGGGTGTTTGATTTCCGAATGTGATTTGTCTCTATTGATAAACTGAAACAAGAATATCTTTAAGGAGTCCTGCAGAGATCACACTCATAGCATATGAAGGTTGGAATCAACAGGACAGCATATAATCAGATATAAGTGCCGAGCATGTGGAGAGTGTTCTTCTACAGATTGCAAACACACTAAATTGATGTATGCAATCAGCATGTTATAGGAGCCTAGCAACAAGAGGGACATTTATTCATTTTATTCTAGTGTTTTGTTCACTAATGTTTTGTTAACATTTATGACCCAGGAAAATTATGATCCATAATCAGTAATATGTAACTTGCATCACTAGTAGCCAGGAATGTCCCTTTAGGAAAACAGAACCATAGGACTAACAGACCTAAGTGACTTCTCACAGTACATCATATGGGATAAGAATATTTTATAGTAGGGAACGGCAGATCAGAAATTATATTGAGGCCACAGGCAAAGGTCAGGTGAAGTGAGTTGTATATTCATATGTGTGGCAGTATGGTGTAAAGGATGAAGTGTTGGAGAGCTCTTGAAGATCTCCAATTTTATTAAATATGACCAACAGAGTAACATATGTATCAAGGGTTTTTCAAGATATCTCACAGAACTGATCATGTAAAGACTGTTCATCTAGAAATAACCAACATCTAAAAGCATGGACTAGCAACCCTTTCTTACTTGATGCATATGGAGGTAACATACCGTACTTATTTCCAAGAATCCTTCATTTTTTCATAATATAGTGGTACTTATTTGTTAACATGTGCCCAATAGAACCAATAATTCATTTTTTACTTAGTAAAGGGACATGGAAGATTTCTGGATTTCACTAGGAATATAATATACCTTTGTATATATTTACTTTTGTGTACATATTTTTATTAAGTGCCTAAAACCTCAGTTCTTTTCTGCATATCATACCATTTTTATCTGTTTGGGTCTGCCATCTGTAGCTCATGCAGCCCATGAATATAGAGACTGTAAAGTGCAGGGTTTTAAGTCAGTCTGTCATTGACCTCTCTCAAGCATGTTGCAGAATTTTGCTACTGACTGGTTACTATGAGACAATGCAACACCTGTACTTAGAGGTACACTGTCCTCATTAGCTACAGCAGGAAGAAACCACTTAGGAACTATTATTTTTACGTTTTAAAGCATTTCTTAATAAAATAAAGTACATAAAAGTAAGTACATAAATGTAAAAAGATACATATGTATACTATATACCGTATATACTCGAGTATAAGCCAAGTTTTTTTTTTTTAAGGCTAAAAAGGGCCCCCTCGGCTTATACTCGAGTCACTCTCCCCCCGTGTCTCTCTAACCCCGCCGTGTCTCTCTACCCCCCGTGTCTCTCTACCCCCACGTGTGTCTCTCTACCCCCCGTGTCTCTTTCCCTCCCCCCTCCTCATCCTCAACCCCCTCCTCATTATAAACCCCCCTTCTCATTCTCCCTCCTCATTCTCCCTCCTCAACCCACCTCCTCAATCTAAACCCCCCTCCTCATTCTAACCCCCCTAAATACCTCCCCCTCTCCCATCACTTACCTGCTTCTGCTCCGCCCTCCGCTCCTTCTTGACCCGGCGCGCATGTGACGTCACATGCGCGCCGCGTCATTAGCATATGCAAATGACGCGTCGCGCATGTGACGTCACGGCATTAGCATATACCGGGTGCCGGATGAGGGGGTTGAGGAGGGGGGTTGAGGATGAGGATGGGGGGTTGAGAAGGGGGGTTGAGGATGAGGATGGGGGGGTTGAGGAGGGGGGTTGAGGTTGAGGAGGGGGTTTGAGGAGGGGGGTTGAGGATGAGGAGGGGGTTGAGGATGAGGAGGGAGGATGAGGATGAGGAGTGGGGTTGAGGAGGGAGGTTGAGAATGAGGAGGGGGGTTGAGGAGGGTGATAAGGGAGGGGGGAAGAGACACAGGGAAGGGAGAGGGGAGAAGAGACACAAGGAAGGGAGAGGGGAAAAAAGAGTCACGGGAGAGAGAGGGGGACCCAGAGGGCACAAGAGGGACACAGGGGGCAGCACATTTCCCACCCTCGGCTTATACTCGAGTCACTCATTTTATCCAGTATTTTGTGGTAAAATAGGTGCCTCGGCTTATTCTCGGGTCGGCTTATACTCGAGTATATACGGTACCTAGTAAAATCAAGAAACCTCCCATGTCCCTTTCCAAATAGAGGATGCAATTCTTTAGCTGCCATTATAGGAAACATTGATGTATGTACATAATGAAAATATATTTTCATACTGATTTGCAAAATTATATTTTTTGTTGCTTCCAGGTTAATTTTATTGCGGTTCCAATGGTTTACTACAATGGTCCCAATGGGTCATTAATTAATGAGAATAGACAAAAATCTGTGGGGGAATCAGAAAGGCTGACTGACAGCTCAAAATGACAAACTTCACTTTTCATTTACTGTAGGAAAATGCAGTTTTTAATAACATTGAATTGTTATTACCTATCATATACGATGTTTGGAACATCCACTGTGTTATTTGAAATCTTTCAAACTGATATCCATAGAGTGTATGTTTTGACTTCTGACTCATTTGGACAGAAAGTCACTTCTTTGTCAAGTATCTACCAAACTAACAATATTAGCAGCTGAGTAAGACATGGGCTATGGGTTCCCTGGTGGTCCAGTGGTGAGGATTCATTGCTTTCACCACTGTGACCTAGGTTAATTTCCAGTCAGGGAACCAAGAGGTCACATCACCCTGAAGCCAAGCAGGGTTGGGCCTGGTCACTACTTGGATAGAATACCAGAAGCTGTATGATGTGGCCCACTGGAGAAGGAACTGGCAACCCACACCAGTATCCAAAAATACTTCACAAAACATTTTCAGACACAATAGCTAAATAGGTATTAATAAATTCAACGTTGTGCTTATTTATTTATTTATTCATTTATTTTAATAGAACATTTTGTCTTAAGTGTAAAGTGTAGATTATTAAAACAATGTATTGCAAAGGACCACTGCAGTTCAAGACAAAATACATTTATTTGTTATATATTTACCAAACTTACAATATTAGCATTTGTGTAAGTCATATACATAAAACATTTTTTGGGAAATTCAGCATATTTGAATACTCTGTTTAATCCATTTTGTGTTTGTTAATCACATTCTGAGAGCTGGATGATGGGTGTGTGTGTGTTGTTATCAGTGGAGAGAAGGATGTGGGAGGAGGGAACAAGCACAAATCCAGAACCTTTGTTTGATAACTGGATTTGATTGATATTGATGCCACACCCTCCCCTCACTTGTCCAGAAGCAGGATGGTGCATCAAAGATGTCAACCACAGCGCTCCAGAAATGTAAATGCCCCTCTCGCACACATCTTCCACCAATGCATCATGGATCTCTTCAGGGTCCGGCATTATTATTTTGTTTCTTTTTCTGCCTAATTTAGCTCTTTGTCAGACTCAAAGTTTTCAAACATATAGATTTTCTTTCACTGTGCAGTGGCCCTTTAGAGCAAATTTTCGCGTTATTAAATAAAGCCATGTTAGATAGGTGGTGACGTCACAAATTTATTTAATTTACAATAATAATTAACAATTTCCTTAGTCAATGCAGTGAGTTTTGGAATATCATAATTTGATATATTATTTATAGATGCAGCAAAAGCAAATACTGCTTATCTCAAGAAAACATTATGCACTTTACAGTAATTTAATTAACTTGATAAAAAAAAAAAAAATTACGATTTTTTTGCTTTTTTTTTTATTTTTTGTGTTATTTTTTAGCCGTAGTGCGGAAATATACATTGTTTCCAATAAAATGATTGATATATGCAGACTGACATGTTTTTGTTTTGTGTTTCTGAACTGGGAAATGAAGTGGCCCAAGTTTATTCATCACAGTTAATAGGATTAAAGTTACTGGCGCTCTTAGAAAATCCAAGAATATGGCAAGAAAGCTACTGAGACGACGGTGGTGTCAGTTTTTTGATTACTAGCACACATAATGACACACCTACAAACTGTGGGCTGGTTTCCCAGAACATGAAGATGATCTATATGTACAGGTAGAGAGTGGACTTTGCTAAGGCTCCAAGCCAGAAACTGCTCAGTAAAAAATATAATTATGTCCGTACCAAACCAATGTGCTCTTCATGTTTCATGTCTCATTTGATTGTAATTGAATGCTTGAAAGGCAAACATGTAGACAAATTCCATTTCTGTTGAGATCTGTTTCTTCTTTTCAGAGCATAGCCCATCATTAGGTAGTTTCACTCACTGTACGTAAGGTCAGAGAGTATAAATATTAATTGCATTTTGCATTACTTCTAGATGAGTGAAGCTGTCAAAGCAATAATATAAGCTTTCAGTCCCATATTCTCCCACTTCTTCCCCATATTTTGGGCAAGAGGTCATGCACAAATTAAACATGACAGACCAGATGATATATCCAACAGACTGATATTGTTAGGCGCTCCTGCCATGGCACTCATAACTTCATTAGACACACTTTGCTCTTGGAGGTGAACTGTACCTAGGGATTGTATTGAATGCGTTTAGACTTTGGCTGTCCTGAGCAGCACACCCGTTGCTTTTTAAAACACACTTGGTGTTTAGCTATTCAACAATTGTGGATATTATTACATATTATAACTTCCCATTGTATAGACAAAAATCCAAAGCTAAAACATCTGAGTCCAAATGTCATTCCCACGTGACATTGGCTTAGTTAGTTTATGTCCCTCAGCCTCTAACCAAAATTAGTTGGAAGCTTTGCTGGGAATGGACTCGTTCTGCTATTAAATCCTTTGTAAAGTGAAGCATACAGTGCCATACTGTACTGCCAATCTGGCTTTGTGTCATCATAAGACATCTGGCCAGGCTTGTGTTCTAGCTCCCTGAGTATTCTGCTCAGTAATAGCTTGGTAAGTCCATGGATAATATGAAAGGACAGTCATATCCAGAAGTTGCCAGGTTGGCAATGCTAACAAGATATCAACATTATCAATTAAAAGTTGTAGAAAGGATAAGAAGTCTCATATAAATTGGAAATTTAGGTTAATTTACAAAGCCATCACCTGTAGATGTATAATATGTCAAGGTACATATTGTTATCTTACCTACACATTTTTTCTTGAAACATTACTGAATATTGTATATTTTAACAATTTCCTAATATGTATATATATATATATATATATATATATATATATATATATATAATTTGTTGATGGCAATTTTATTGTATTTTAGTCTTAGAGTATGTTTATGTTATACTACAATGCAATAACTTTGGGCCCTATTAAATTGCAACAGTTACAGATCGATTTAATTGAACAAGCCCGCAATTACAAAAGCCAAATCCGTAAACCATGTAACCATACTTAGCATTTCAGAGCATGATCATAATCAATTAAGCAAGCCTGTTAGAAAAGATTTAGAAACAGCCAATAGTAAATAAGACCTTCATCATGACATCAGTAAAACATGGCGTTTAAACGTCAATCAATTAGTGTTTAGACGTCCGATATGCGATCAGACTCGCAATCCAGCAATTTAAAAATCTATAAAAATGAATGAAGAAACTGTTATAGTCCATGTGGGTGGCCTGATAGGTATTAACTCCTTGATTCCCAAGATTGATATAACACAGAAAATAAACTCTAAAACATTCAAATGCGATTTGGCCAATTGAATAGGGCTCTATATAAGCACAGAGCATATGTTTTTTTACAGAAGTTTTTAGTTAGGGAAGACCTTGCTTTTGGATAGAAGTTCACTAACTAAAAACTTCTGTAAAAATATATGCTCTGTGCTTATATAGAGCCCTATTCAATTGGCCAAATAGCATTTGAATGAGGCCTTACAATCTAAAGGCTTTAACTGTAAGTAAGGATACTTGCATTTGGTTGTTATTAAAGAAATCTACATTTGAATTAGGTTACTGACCATGAATTCTATTACTTTTAGACAGAGATTACTTTTCAATATCCTTCTAGTAGAGTGTTTTATCTGAGGTTATAATTCAGCACTCACATGAGGGATGGTAAGCAGGAACAACCTGCCCAAATAATACATCCCATGTGGCTATGACTCCCAATCTTGGCCCAATGAATACCAGTTGTGAGCTTGATTCAGTTGGTTTGTGGAACTAAAGGTAATTCAAAAACGTATGACACAGGATTCATAACATTTTATAAAAATGCAATTAAAATAGAAGATGAAAAGCCTCAGCAATTCTAAAATTGTTCCATGGGGCTCTTAGCGATTTTCAAATGGTCCTTGGAAAGAACAATTTAGAAACTACAGTCTTAGTGAATATTGAAAAACTTCTTATGCAGCCTGTTTTCTGTCTTAGAAAAATTTAATGAACACTTAGAGAACAGCTTTTTAATTTCCTAAAATGACAGCCAGAAAACACCAAAGACTGGGAATTTATTCCTAAATGAAAAGTGACAACTCCTAAGCTTAACGCTGAACTGATTTTCATCTGATTAACTGATAACCCGTTAAGACTTTTGGATTTTGTAATTGAAACCCTGGAAAAACATCATTAGAACAATCAGCTTTTATAAAACTTACACAAATAAAAGCAGCTGATAAACGAAATTATTATATGATAAATATATATATAATATTTTTATGATATAGATTGATGACGTGCACGTCCAGAATGGCAAAGTATTCTGGGACGTCACATACAAATAACACCAGAAAGGGCATCATGTATTAACCACTTAAAATATACAGTCGAAAATCGAGGCTTTCACATTTACGTTTTTCTTTTCTCTACGTAAGATTTGCTTACTAGGCCTACGAGCATGAAATTGTAAAGAAAAGTTAGCAATGTAGTTTATAAGTTAAATTTGTTATACGTACAATGCTAAATGACATGGTTGAGTGTGGACTGGATGCGCTCTGTCCGGTGAATCTCTTCTTTTTGGTAATTGTAATCATCAGTCACATGTTTATTCTTTTGGTGTGTGGTGTTATCTCTTATTTCTCGTAAATTTTAAACAGGAACAAAATATAAACTGTGTACAATGGGTCCAAGTTCTAGTGCTTCTGAAAGAGCTTCTAAAAGGCAAAAGAAAGTGTATATATGGATTAAGTTCACTTTTTGGAAATACAGAAGCATAAAAAAAAATTCAAATGGTAAGATCAGTTATTATAGTTGTGCACTCACATGGCATATTTCTCATATTTGCCATATTATACGTGCGATATACATGCTGACGAAACAACATTTTATGGTAGTACTTCACAGATTTCCCACATTTGCAGGGACCCCTGGAACATAAACCCTGTGAATGTCAAGGGTTTACTGTAATGCATTTGAAATCAATTTATTGTTAATCAATTCATTTAAATCTCTAACAGCCACATTAAATTCCCTCTACGTTGAAAACTGTAGCTTGTAACATAGCTCACTATTAAATTGGCCTCTTAAAGCTACCCGCGAACGACTTGAGGGTTAGGTGCGATAAACCCCTACAAGACGTGGAAATTTGAACTGTGTGCTCGCAAATCCTTTGATCTGTCAAGCCCGTAACTGTTACGTTTCTAATCATGCTATTAAATTGCAACAAATTCACTGTCGTTCAAGCCTGTAACCCGCAAATGGAGCAAAGAAGCCAATGGGTGCTAGAGAGGACCCACTAGAGGGGTAAAGTCCAATCCGTAGCACTGTAAATGCAAATATACACACACTACTGTACATATATTAAAAGGGAAAGTGATGTGAAATAAATAGCACAATGTTTGACAAATGGTTTATTGGTTTGCGTCTCAAGCCCGTAACTCGTGGCATGGTCTAATTTATTAGCTCTCTAACTCGGCAAAATTTCAAGCCTGCTGCCGTTGTGGGTCTCACGATGCCGCTACGGCCTTTCTAATTTAATGTGGATGTAAGTCTGTAGTCTTAGAAATTTAGGTGGCTTCAGGACGAGCTACAATCAGTTAAACAACCAGCTAATAAACTAATAAAAATATACCAAATATGCTAAATGACTATTTTTACACATATGAGCAGGTTGAAGAAATAGTAAAATAGACCTAAACAGGCTCACTATCAAGGTGACTGGTGGAATTATATCAGTAGAAAAAAACTAGTTTTGGAGCTTGCACTATCAACTCATAATGTAGGTAATTCTCTTCTAAAACTGGGAACAAAACCCACAGGGAAATAGTAAAACACAATAAGTAATGTAAATGTCTGTAGATAATGCATTTTTTCAATATTTCCCAAAACGCAGTAAAGATCCTTCCTGGATTTTGAAGCAATACAATTTGAAAGGGGGGAAATTACATTTTTACTAAGTCATGAACAATGTGTTTTTATGAACCATATGGTAAAATTACCAAAAAAATAGCTTTAATAGGCATAATAATGGATGGACTAGCCTGGATCACTTGTATTGTTCATACTGCAAACAACACAGTGGGTTTTTGTGCCATGATTATATTCATATTGCTGTTTGGAAGGTCACTTTAGCCAATCTCAGGTATATTTTTACCCTATCATATTAGATTATTGTATTGGATATCTTAGCTCTTCATTTCTTCTTTGTTCTCTTTCTTTTTTATTGCTTGAGATTTTACAGATCTACTTGTCAGTAACATGTTCAATAATATTCTCATTTAACATTCCCTATGGGTTCAAACTTTAATGTTTCAGGGATTGATATTCTCTTCTATCCAAGAACAAAGACAGCAAATACATTAAAGAGGGATTATTAAATAGCCTATATTTAGAAGCCAATCTGCATTGTATAAGGAGGGTGGGAGGGAATCATGTCATTGCTTAATGACTTGCTCAAATTGTATGTGTAGTTTTGTAATATACTCAAATGGACAGTTGTCAAATAAATACTAATTGTGTTATATATGAATTAACATAGTATTTCTAAACTGTCTGGTAAGTGTTTACCTTAATCATAGAGCAGAGGGAAGATATAATCTGCCATATTATGACACAGAGAATTGTATGTGTTTTAGCTCTTCCAGACATAAAAATATCCTTAATATCCTTAAAATTTTTATTTTGATTAACTTTTTTTAGTAGAGTTTTTGTTCTTGATTTTCAGGAGTTTGAAAAACTCTTATTTGGATACATGCAAACAAATATGTGGTATTTCCAAGGCATGATAGCATCTCTTTGCATTTAGTAATATTTATTTTCATTTAGCATAGGGCTAGATATTATTATTGTACATGAGATCCAGTCAAGGATTATGTTGGTATTATTTCCAATAACAGTTTATAATGAGTTTCCAAAAAAAAAGCTAACATTACCAGGACATAGTAAAGGACCCAGTTATTGCAGAAATCAATAAATAATATAAAAATATAATTGCAACTGCTTCTTTTTAAAGAAATATAAAAAAAAATATATAAAAAATAATTGAGCTTGAAATATATATATTTTTATTATAAATTACCCAAAAATGTCCTCCCTCTTTACTGTTCTCTAAGTTGATTAATTAACATTCACAGTGGGGATGATAATCACAAAGATCATGATAAATTGGTTAAATCAGCATTATCACAGATGTGTATATGTAACAAAGCTTCTGCCATTGTTGTTAATTATATCATAACATTATTTGCCTACTTATCATGGGGAGTGTGAGAGACACTTTACAGTAGTAACAGAGAAGTACTATTTTAGGTAGTGTATTTTGAAAAAGCCTAACTTTCAGGCTCAGTTATCTGAATTCCCTCTCAAAATTTTAATGACAACCAGTTGCAATTATATATATTTACATGTGAAAGGGTAGTAACTAAGCCTTCCCGTGGAAGTGGTAGGATCAATACAACAAAGGAATCCAAGCACACCTGGGATAAGCGTCAGGACATCCTGTAGCTTCATTTAGAGATTTGTTTTGGTTGATAAGATGGGCATCATGAGTGTAGGAACCCGGGGCGGGGGGGACAAATCCCCCCCAGATTTTTCTCTGTATGTATGTATATATAAGCTATTTTACGACCTGTGTATACAATGAGCTGTATCCCCCCAGAATTATTCTTGCTCCTACACCCCTGATGGGCATTCTGTATGAGTCCTTTGGTTCTTATCTACCATCTTATCTATGTTTCTATGTAAGTCTGCTTTTTATTTCTGCAGTAACGGGGCACATTGCTGTGTCTCTTTAAGGCAGTTGCAAGAATTGCTTGGTACATGTGTCTTCTTTTAGAAATTAGTAAAAAAAATAGGACCAACTTTCTAGCCTGTAATGATTTAAATACAGCATTGTTCTCGCAGCATACTGAATGTACATATGGCGGGCAGGCTAACACATTTTGTATTTCAGTATAAAACTATCCTTAAAGCATAAGTAATTTCAGAGCATGGGAAATTCAGTAAAGGTCTGTCAAAATTAAATTAATTTGGGGAAGCTGGCAAATATTTAAAAACACTCGAGCAGCTATTTGATATGTAATTAAAATATTGATGTTTTAAATTTGTTTAACAAATACTTGAAGTTTATAATTTTTTTAAACATCCTTTAAATAAGACGTCTTACCTGCTTTACACTTCATAACTATATACTGAGATATATTATTCACATTATAATAAGATTAGTGATAAAACACGGGGGATTTGCTAGGTACTGAGATGAGGCGAGAAGAGCTCATATAAAGTGAGATGGTCTGTTTTTACTATCACAGTGGGCTGTGATGTGCTTCCCTGCATTACATCCATGTGGGGGAAATTGCCAACTCAGCTCCTCACACCTTATTGCAGCCCTGTGATAGCTTAGTAAATATCCTTCGTCATAACAGCCTCAGTGATAGCTTAGTAAATATCACTCCCCGTTGCATACTCTGAGATAGCTTAGTAAATATCCTTCCTCATAACAGCCTCTGTGATAGCTTAGTAAATACCTCTCCCCATCACAGCCTCTGTGATAGGCTAGTAAATATCCTTCCATATCAAAGCCTCTGTGATAGCCTAATAAATATCCTTCCTCATCACAGCCTCTGTGATAGCTTAGTAAATATTGACTCCCCATAACAGCCTCCGTGATAGCTTAGTAAATATCGACTCCCCATAACAGCCTCTGTGATAGCTTAGTAAATATCGACTCCCCATAACAGCCTCTGTGATAGCTTAGTAAATATCTACTCCCCATAACAGCCTCTGTGATAGCTTAGTAAATATCGACTCCCCATAACAGCCTCTGTGATAGCTTAGTAAATACCTCTCCCCATCACAGCCTCTGTGATAGCCTAATAAATATCCTTCCTCATCACAGCCTCTGTGATAGCTTAGTAAATATCGACTCCCCATAACAGCCTCTGTGATAGCTTAGTAAATATCGACTCCCCATAACAGCCTCTGTGATAGCTTAGTAAATATCTACTCCCCATAACAGCCTCTGTGATAGCTTAGTAAATATCGACTCCCCATAACAGCCTCTGTGATAGCTTAGTAAATATCTACTCCCCATAATAGCCTCTGTGATAGCTTAGTAAATATCTACTCCCCATAATAGCCTCTGTGATAGCTTAGTAAATATGCTTCTTCATCACAGCCTCTGTGATAGCTTAGTAAATATCAACTCCCCATAAAAGCCTCTGTGATAGCTTAGTAAATATCCTTCTTCATCACAGCCCATGTGGCCTAATAAATACCTCTCCCTACTACAGCTTCTGTGATAGCCTAATAAATATCTTTCCTCATCATAGCCTATGTGATAACTTAGTAAATATCCTTCGTCATCACAGCCCATGTGACAGCTTTGTAAATATCTCTCCCCATCATCATCTCTAGGACAGCTTATTAAATATACATCCCCATCACAGCCTCTGTGATAGCTTAGTAAATACCGCCAGTAATGGAGTAGCCAACCAATGTATATAAAAGGTAACACATGAATGATTGTCATAGTTCTCTGATAATAATTTCGCCTGTTACCTATTGTTGTACTTTCAAAAAGACATTTTGTAAAAATGGAATGTTATTAATAGAAAAACATCAAATTAACAACAGATAACAAAGAACATGCCCATCTAGTCTTCAAAGTCTAGATATGTTACTTTTAATTCCTCATAAATCAATATATTATATTTATTATATGCCACATGATTACTTTCTTTATTAAATCTGCAAGTGTATAAATATTTAAAATAGAAACGCCTTGGCATGTAATAAATATATTCAATTTAAAACCATATTGTTTTTTTTTCTTACATATTTCACTGTGAATAACAAAAATTGAGGTTAATTTTAGTTGTGCATGTGAATCACTAAATATCTCCTCACAATAATCACTGCACATGCACCACTGCAATCACTACCGCTACAAAATGCAAAAGTGGGTGAAGATTTAGGGCCTCATTCTATGCACAATTCGTAAAGTTATACACACTTAAAATCACTCTTAAAATTGCTACATATTCTGCAAATATTTCTTATTGGCACTAATTAATTCTTAAGTCAATAAAATGCACATAAAAATGTATAATAAAAAAGGAACTGAAGCTAAATTTATGAGTTCAAGGCATTTGCAAGTAGCTAAGAGAATATGGCCCTGAGTTTGACATCATTTGAATACAATGCATTCAATTGCAATTTGGCCAATTGAATAGGGCTCTATATAAGCACATACCATATTTTTTTTAAAGAAGTTTTTAGTTAGTAAACATCTATCCAAAAGCAAGGTTTTCACTAACTAAAAACTAAAAATAAATATGCTATGTGCTTATTTAGAGCCCTATTCAATTGGCCAAATCCCAATTGAATGAGGCCCTTAGATTGCAATCTATCACAGCTGTTTGTGGGTATTTGTTGTGAATCTGTCCCCTACAGCCACCAAGTCCAATTGTAATCCAGCAACCTGTCATCCATGTTTTACTTGTATTGATCCAGAGGTAGCATTGCCAGTAAATCATGTATGGCTCCTAAATAAAAGGTCTCACTTTTTTGTTTGTTTTTTACTTATAATGTACATACAACATTAAATAAAAACACAACTTTGTGTGCCAATATATATGTTTTATTTGAAAAGTAATACTTGAGATTGTGTTATGGTCCTCCTTTTTGGTAATGAAAGGGTGGAATAATATTATCCCAGTCAGTGGTCCAGCACTGTAGTGCGCAGTGACAAAAGAGACACAAAAGCCAACATTGTGCCCCCTCCACAGTACTGAATAAGGAGTTCTGCTGTGGGATGTGTCAACAAACTGCCAAGTCTGATCTCGAATAAACTTGATAAAAAAACATTGCTTTTAACGAAAATATGTTAACATGTCCCTTCCATATCATGCAGCTGCAAGCAGACATTTAAATGTGTATTGATACAGATCCTATGTCTTTATCATATTCTCTAGCTAATGATCCAGTCATGAAATCCATAGCCTCTGTCAGTCTTTCAGTATCTACATTTAAAGCCTCATTAAAACAACGTTGCCATAAACTAGAGAGCTGTTAGCATATGTCACTTTTATTCCCTGCTACTCTTTCAGATTGGGTATGTGGGTGGCTTCTCAATGTGTGGCATTCAATTATTCCCCCATCTTCTATGCAAATCTCTGAAATGTAAACGTTACATAACGACAGTTTTATTTCTTTGCGCAATTTAATTAAATTTGACAGGGAGAATTGATACTTACTCTTTAGAATTGTCACTTCTTTCCCCACATAATTTAATGTATTTATATATTTGCAGAAATGTCAGGCAGTAGAAAAACCACAAATAGACTGATAGGTTCCCTGTCCTTAAATGTTAAATTGTTTTTTGATCAACCCAACATTGCAAAAAAAGGCATTTAGGAACTTGTCATAAGATATATGTAAAATGCCAAGTGCCACTTCTAAAGGACTATTAGTACTACTTACAGAATGTAAATCAAAAGTTTTACTATACAGGGCGGTGTTTGTCAGCATGGAGCTTACAGGTTCTTCCAACATCAATAGAGGCTTCATCACAATTTTCAGAACTGTTTAACTTACCAAATATAGATTTGTTTTTTAACATTGGGAAGAAAAAAAAAATGTAATTATTAAACAATTCATTTCGGATTTGCCATTTTGTCCAACGTAATTGTACATTCAGGTAAGAGGAATGGGCTGAGAGAGGATTTGGGTTGCTTTGAATTTCCCTGTCTATTTATTAAAAGATGGTCTCCGACTTACAGATGACTCGACTTACAGACAACCTGTACTTACAGACAACCCGACTTACAGACGACCCGACTTACAGATGACTCGAATTACAGACAACCCTTACTTACAGACAACCCGACTTACAGACAACCCGACTTACAGACGACCCGACTTACAGACAACCCGACTTACAGATGACCCGACTTACAGATGACTAGACTTACAGACAACCCATACTTACAGACGACCTGACTTACCTTTTGATCCATACTTACAGATGACCTGTACTTACAGATGACCCGTATTTACAGATGACCTGTACGTACAGACGACCCAACTTACAGACGACCTGTACTTACAGATGACCCCACTTACAGTCGACCCGACTTGAAGATGACCCGACTTACAGATGACTCGATTCATTCAGGTAAGAGGAATGGACTGAGAGAGGATTCGGGTTGCTTTGAATTTCACTATTTAGTAAAAGATGGTCCCCGACTTACAGATGACTTGACTTACAGACAATCCGTACTTACAGACGACCCGACTTACAGATGACTTGACCTACAGACAACCCCACTTACAGATGACCCGTACTGACATACGACCCAACTTACAGACGGCCTGTACTTACAGACGACCCGTACTTACCGACAACCCGAATTACAACAACTTAAGAACAGGCTCCCAAGGCTTTTTGTACGAGTTTGTTTTTATGTTCTGTTTGTTTGGATTAAAAGAAAGAGCACAATAGTTTCTGTAACTTAACAGTACAGGGGTATTATTTTTATTACAGTATTACACTGTATTATTATTACCACATATGATCCATTATAGTATTGTTATTATTATTATTTTTCATCAGGGATCTGAGTTACATATTAATTCGACCTAAAGATGTTCTCAAGAACGTATCTCGTCTGTAACCCGGGGACCTCCTGTATTGTTGGAAATGTGATATTGATGGCATTATCCACAGTTAACAAATAATGGCCTAAGCACTTTACATTTTACTAAATTAGCAAAGACCATAATTAAGTTAAAACCGGCATTGGTTCCTCTTTTTGTTCTTCTCCTTTTTATGCTTCTTAAAGTGACGTGGAAATATTGTTTTTCTTTCTTGCATCAGAAAGAAGGTTTTTAATGTGTCAAAATGTGTTTACTTTTTTTTAAATACAAATGTCAGAGTATAAAAAGGTATTTAGAATAAATTCTCTTAAGCCTTACCTTCTACCAGCTGATGAGATCTACTGACTTATACTCCCTGTATTTCCTGTTAGTTTGAACAGATTTTGCTTAATAATTTTATTTTCAAAAATAACTTTTGTAATGTTTAAAACGTAATGTATTAAATCCTTGACCCAAAACAGTTGCGTCCCATGTCCCAGTTGCAAGTTTTTGCCATTGGGTTGTTTTAAGGGTGTGTTGTGTGTAGTGCACATGTCTGTGATCACAGTATTCATTAAGAAGTTTTATCCTTTACTTCCCCCAAAAAACATCTTTCTAAACTGGCTAATTTTCCTATACCATAGCTAATTTGTAAAATTGTATATTTACTATATGTTGTAAAAAGTTAGTGTTTATTGCTGTATTATGTTCTCAATTTGCTGGTTATTTTTTTTTTTTTATATATATAAGTAGTCTCATGGTAAAAGATATGGTAAAAATATCCGTCTATAGATGGACAACATAATACAATAGTAAACATTTTGATAGTATTTTAATACAGCTACAGGTGAATATATCACTCAGCTATATCAGTGTAGAGTATTATAGGCTGCAGGTGCACATTCACAACTTTTGACCACTGCTCATGCACAGTTGCAGTACTAAAGTGGGAGTGTAGTTAGGAAGGGCATTGTATTAAAATAAAACACCTTAGTGAATAACGTGAATGAGGCTACAATGAAGAGTTCACAACACTTAGTTCATCTAACAACGTGACACAGAAGTTTATCTATTCCCAATACAGCTATATAAATTGACGCTTAAGAAGCTTTGATGCAATGAAAGTTATTTTCATTCTCATATCACAGAATTACACTGTCCTGAGATCATTTATATTCACATGATTTACTTTTCACCAAGTAAGTCTTGTTTTAAAGCAGTACTGCTAAATAGACATTAATTCCACATTTGCAAATCCTTATTTTTAAGAATTAGAAGTCATAATGAGCCAAGCCTTTTAACATGTACCTCTCCACTACTGTCTTATAAAGAGCTCTCCAGTAACTTACAAGGCTCCTTCCTGTGTGAAAAGTTGATAAGTTGACTATAGTATAAAAGTACAAATAGCAATTTACTTAAAGGACCACTGTAGTTCAACAAAGTAGGTACTAACAACACCAGCAGTTATGTAGGCCATGGGCATAAAAACATTTTTTGGGGGAAATCTGCATTTTGAAGAAAATCTGCTATTTATGAATATAGGAATCCATTTTGTGCTTGTTACATCACATTATTAGAGTGGTATCATGAGGATGTGTCTTTGTATTTATCAGTGTAGGGAAGGGTGAGAGAGGAGGGAACAGGGAGAAGTCCATAGTCTCTGTTAGATAACAAGGTCAAATATTAACACCCAGACCTTTCCATATCATTCCATACAAACACATCTCTCTGTGAATGTAAACCCCCCTCTCACACTTAACTTCCATCAAGTACCATAGATTCCTCCAGTGTCCTGCCAAGGCATCCACATTTTGTTTTCTAATTGTTGGAATACAACAATGGGGATGGCCAGGACAACATGAAATTACATATATAAGTCCTGTATGTGAGTGATTATTGGTTTGTGCAAAATCCAACCCCATGCTTTGCTTAAAAGCTGTTTAAATACAGTGAGCATATTCTTTAAGGGAGCAATGTATAAAATTGCCATTTTTGGATTCAAAGAGTAAGGTACATTGTCTTCTCATTTGCATGTCCCCGCCTTTTAGACATGCAGATGAGCTTACAAATGTATTATTTGTTGTCTATATATAAGTAATAAATTCATTGGTCGTTTTATTTATTTTTTACCTTTATAGAAAGTTTTAGTCTTAAACTAGCATGCAAATAGCAAACAAACATATAATAGCTCAAAATGAAGTGCTAATAGCAACGATAATAAATAATTTAATGTATAAATCTAACACTAATTGGACAACGTACATAAACATTTCTTTGTGCTGATTTGATAGTGCAAAATCATTTTAGTTTAGTTTTTAATAATATTGAACTAATATACCACCAAACTATAGAGATAGCCATAAGGATTAACTGTATGAGTTGAAACCCATGTTTGTATTAACCTTTCAGAGGGTTTCATCTGGAAGATACAAGATCCTTCTCTTGATGTCATTTCCATATCCCTTCTCCCCCTTTTCATGTCATCCTTTCACTTTACGCCCTTCTTTGAGCGTCTGTCAGACTATCTCAATTATACAAGCTTGTTGCTGATCCTTTCTTCAATATCCTCCTGTTGCTCCACTAGTGGGCTTTGTCCCTGTACCTATAAGGGAGCAGCAGTAGCGTGGGAGCCTGCGGATATTAGGATTTCATTTGTACAGAGGGAAAGATGGAGGACCTGGCTTTGGCCATTACTTGGATTGTATTTCATGTCCCAAAATGAAACTTCTTAAACTTCCTAACCATTACTTTTCTGAGCACCTTTGCCCACACTCCCTGTCTCTAAAACATCCCAACTCCATATATGTATCAATGTGGCTTAGTTCCACTCAGATAATTATCTACCTGAGTGTAGAAATAAAAAAAAATGGCAGAGCCTGTCCTCTCCGACTCTAAGACAACCAGCTGTGCTCTAGAAATCCAATGTGACGCCACTAGGCCAAGGTAGAGTCTGCTAAAATTAGGAGTTCCTCTAAAAATACTATTATGCTCTTGGCTTACACAACTTCTAATGTTGTTAATTTTTTTACATACATCAGAAAGGTGAATATTTTTGTATGCCGCAAACGTGAATTATTTTGAGAAGTTCGAAATATATTTATAGAACCTGGCTATCTTGCAGCTTATTGCTTCAAGGTGGAAGTGTTTCAGAATAACATTGGTGCTGGTAGTTGCAGCGAACACAGAAGAAATGAAGAAAACGGACACTGACACACATTAATAGTACACTTTTGGTTGAAATATGCTAATTTCAGCTGCACCATTCTTTCAGTATTGATGCAACCTCCATCTCCACTTTTGAAGATAGCCTGAGCCATATTATATGCATCAATATGAACATTCAAAGTTGTGCTTCTACCTAGTTTTCTCAGAGTGACATTAAAGGACCACTGAAGTCACTGTACATGCTCTGCACCAACTAGAGATTGGAATATCATATGGAAAAGTTGTTTGCATTCATCAAGACGACTTAAATAATATAATTTGTTATTGTTTGTATAGCTTTTGAAGCCTCTCCCTCCAGGAATCTACAAAGATTATAAGGTTGGAGATATATCTGTTACACATTATTTTCTACATACATACATTTTTATTCTTGCGTTTAAGTTGTAGTATATTGATGGTAAATGTGCTGTATCCAACACTTTATTTAATTTGTGATATGTGTGGTAATACTAATACATTAGTCAATTTAAAAAAAAAAGTGGAAGGCATTGGATTAAAGCCAAAGATTTAGCAATGGAAAAACTCCCTAAAACAACACATTTACTTTTCACACACCACAATACTATACCTACCAAGGGCCTCATTCAAATGCGATTCGGCCAATTGAATAGGGCTCTATATAAGCACAGAGCATATTTGTTTACAAAAGGTTTTAGTTAGTGAAGACCTTGCTTTTGGATAGAAGTTCACTAACTAAAATCTTCTGTAAAAAATATGCTCTGTATTTATATAGAGCCCTATTCAATTGGCCAAATCACATTTAAATGAGGCCCCAAGCATTTATAAAAGTTAATCTATATAGAATAGAATGTGTAACAGTTACAAATTTGAACTGTATTTATTTATATGTTCCATGTAAATATGTGTATGTGCTTTAGCAATTGAAAGTGTATTTTATACAAATAGAACTGCATGTTAAGCTGTAATCTGTGAAGCTGAGGGTCTTTGGTTCAAGTCTTCTTAAAGCCTATTTTTTGCTGTTTAAAAATAAGAAATATCTTATTTAGATTATGTAATGGATTAAAATAATTTCATTATTTATATATATATATTATATTTATGTGCAGTTACCTCATATAGCCATTTGCTTTATTATATAACCTAAATAACATATTTATGAATTTTAAACAACAAACAAAAAAAAACGCTATATGAGGACTTTTAACATAGACTCTCAGCTCCATAGATTACAGCTTCATTTACTATGCTATTTGTTTAGATGTCACACTAGATGCTAGACTATACCCAAGTAGTTACATATGGTATAGTCACTTTCTGAATCAAAGACTCACTCTATTTTAATTAATATTCAATACAACAGTGCAGTGTAAAGTTCAATTTTTATTCAGCCAAACACAACTGAAATCTCATACCTTTTATTGAATATAACTTTATGAATGGAGCATCAATTTTAAAAAGGAAAATATTTTTCCACATTATTTTTTACCCTCTATCTGGTGGTGCAGAGCACACATGGTGACTTATGTCTGCCTTTAAAATTACAACATATAACACTAGACTCTGCATCCTTCAACTTTTTATCAACTTGTTTTTAAATAAATATTTTTTTGTAACTCCTAATTCTGTCACAACCTAAAGGACATGATGTCAAAGGGAGTGACCTAAACCATAGGTTGACAGGATATGTCACTGTGTCAGAATCATATTAAAACATATTGAGGTTTTATGAGAGAGGAGACAAAAATAATTATAAAAGTTTCTTATTTTTCTCTGTACCATCATTTAATTGTATCCTTGATTAGTTGCCTATTTCCTATAAGGAAAATTGCCACTGTAGTTTCAACCAGCACTTCACAACCCATGTGAAGCTTAGTGAATTTAGCCCTATGTGTTTAAGGTGAAATGCATGAATATGTCAAAATACTAAGGCACAGGTTTATAATCAGTTGCATAAAAGAATGTGCACCCTGCTTTAAATGTAATATAGTATTCAGAAAAACATACTTGCAAGTCTGATATATATTAACTAATGTAAAAAAGAAAATATAAAGATGTAAGGAGTGGGTGCATCTATAGAACCATTAGTTGTAATCTGATATTAATGTTTTATTGTGGTATATTTGTTTTTATTCCAGGCAGCCAGTATTATAACTTTGCCCATGAAGTAGATTGCTGCCATATCAATAAGACTGGGAACTATTACACAAAACAGCAGTCCCAGTGCTGGGTCTCCCATACACCATTAAGCCAATACACAATCAGTTTTTAATACCCTGTCTTGTATCACAACAACTGAGAAAGTTCACAAGAAGGAAATATAATAATAAAAAAGTTCATCCAAATAATCCACAGAGAAAACCACTATAAGTGTTTTTCTATAGATCATCTATTTTTGGACTCTCATGCAATTCCCTGGTTCATTTTTAGGCTGTAATATTCCACTGACCATATTATAAAGACTTAATATGAAGGACAAGTATGACCTATGAACTCCACAGGGTATGATAAACAGGAGTGAGATCCATCAAATGAGGAAGAATAAGAAGACAATATGCAATAAGCAGTGTATGGATTAAAGTGGGTGGATGTGTGTGTATTTATAGACAGACAGACAGATAGATAGATAGATAGATAGATAGATAGATAGATAGATAGATAGATAGATAGATAGATAGATAGAAAGAATGATGATGATGATGATGATGATGGATGGATAGATGATGGTTGGATGGATAGATAGATAGATAGATAGATAGATAGATAGATAGATAGATAGACAGATAGATAGATAGATAGACAGACAGACAGATAGATAGATAGATAGATAGATAGATAGATAGATAGATAGATAGATAGATATAGTTAGATAGATAGATAGATAGATAGATAGATAATGATGATGATGATGATGATGATGATGGATGGATAGATGATGGTTGGATGGATAGATAGATAGATAGATAGATAGATAGATAGATAGATAGATAGATAGACAGATAGATAGATAGACAGACAGACAGATAGATAGATAGATAGATAGATAGATAGATATAGTTAGATAGATAGATAGATAGATAGATAGATAGATAGTTGATATGTATCTTCCTGTGTGTCTAAATCGAACAGTCTATCTATATCTATCTAACTATATTATCATATATATATATATATATATATATATATATATATATATATCATCATATACATATACACAATATATATGAAACTAGCAAACACAGATTTGTAAGCAGTGCTTGTTTATCCCCAATTATGTGACATGTTTATATAATAAAGTACTATTTTAGTTGCTATAAAAGCAGTATGATAGTGTGATTCCTTGTATCCAGGAGAAAGCCTTGGAATTCCATTAAATTAATAGCCAACTGAGCTTAACATGTCAGGGAGGTTGATTTTATTGATCAGGGCTCTCTTGATCTCTAGCCCTGTATGGGATGCACTAAAATCAATGAAATGATAAGAAACCCTCTTTCCTTGTCATCCATCGCAGCTGCTAAAAGGTAAACCTGCATTGTTCAAATCTGGAGATTATATGGCAATATTATACCTAAAACAAGAAGTGTGTAAATGTTTATGTTGTACTGATATTTGGATCCATGTCCTATATTGCAAAAAGTCTTATTGTTGTAATATGAGGGTTATATTGAAATATAATTGATAAAAGCAGTAATGATAATCACTTCAGAGGTCAGTATGAAAAACGTATAATGTCTGCGTCTATTAAATACCTTTAATTTGATCTCTATATTTATAAATTAAACCTGTAGAAATCATAAAAAGTGAATTCTTCCGACTCCAAAAAACAATTATCTTCTGAGAGAAGAAGGGGCGAGTGGAAATATCTTCATTTTGCCATAAAAAGCAAATGCACTTTCTCAATACATGGGAAGATATGACTTGTAATCAATAGTTCATAGAGATGACCTGGCCTTTTCTTAGATCATATTCGCAGAAAGCCAGCAGGCAATGCATCTTAAATTAATACCTCTGAAAATGATAAATGAATGAATTCCCCAGTCATTTTATTGAGCTGAATTTTAAGGGGCACTGTCCAAGTGTTTAAGCAATGTCTGATATTTGCATGGAAATCAAACACACGTACTCCACCTTGACATATGGGGGGTCATTTATCAAATGTTCACTATATCAGAAACAGCACCTGGTTTAAATAATGCTCCTATATAATGGAAATATCTGTAGAAAGCAATCATGGTGTATATCAGCTTTATTTATATATATATATATATATATATATATATATATATATATATATATATATATATATATATACATAAATGTGTGTGAATAAGAATATATATATATATATAGAGAGAGAGAGAGAGAGAGAGAGAGAGACAGATAGATAGATAGATAGATAGATAGATAGATAGATAGATGATAACGTTAAGTAGGGCAAATTATAATTAATTAATCATATTCAGTGTGTTGAGTAGTTATTGCAAAAAGATAGAGAAAACATAGTTTATGTATATATATATATATATATATATATATATATATAGAGAGAGAGAGAGAGAGAGAGACCTGTCATGTGCATATAGTTTAATACAGATATAAAATGACAGGGAGATCACTTTAATGCCTTGATTAGTTAACTTTCATTTTTGGAAACCACTAGTAGTAAAAATGATGAAAATACTGAGATGATTTCATGCTGTTACTTCTCTGTTGATAACCCCATATGTATACATTAGTTTTTATGCTGCTAAAAAACAAAATAAGGCGCAGAAATTAGAAAAAAAAGTTATTTTACAATGAACTATTGTTATTGGTCATTCAAATGAAGTGGAGATATTTTTGGATCAATTTTGCATTTATTTGTAAACCGTTTTACACTCATTCAGAGGTGTATTTTTAAGACAACTGTGGCAAAAGAATTGGGTTGAAGTCACTAGTATTGTGAATATGTGTCTAATCGAATTTTAGCTGTCTATTCTGATAAATGTAGATATTTTTTTTTATTTTGTAGCACTAAAATCTTAATAGATAGATAGATAGATACACATTTAAAATGGCAATTTATCATATTCTTATTTTTTTGTTTTTTTATCCTCATCTTACCATATATTAAATTAATTGTCTTATTATTTTTTAGGAACAAATGTAATGGTTTTGTTTTTTATATTGATAACCTAAAGAGTTAAGCAAGATTTAAGAATCTCTTATAAAATCGGTGTAAGTATCACTTGCATCTAAATGAATTTGCCTCTACCTGATAATGAGCACCATTTTTATTAATTACTGTTTCAATTAAATAATTAATCCGCCCAGGATAATATTGTCGTGTTTTTTTCCGTTATTTTCTAATAATTGTATGCTCTTTTAATACTCAGCAGAGTTTCATAGGTAATTAATATAAACTTCCACTTAGTCGGACTTACTAAACCTTTGGCACTCAGCTAATTAAAAAAAAGAATCTCCTCTTGATTATTTCTGATGAATCACCTTCTTCGTTTCTGTATGGTGCCTTCGTTTAAAAGAAGCATAAAAATTATAAATCAATTAATCTGAATACATTTCCTATGCTTACTAAACTAATATGAATCCATTAAAATAATTAACGCCTAATAAAGTTTCTGATATCTATTACCTACCTCTGTGTATATCTTGTGTATTTCCAATTTCAGTATGTAGTTTGATCCAACCCAAATTAATTAAATG